>JAKNSD010000045.1:1378996-2006496 GCA_023525715.1 Cichorium intybus | reverse complement strand
TGAATCATTGCCCGATTTTATTGCAATAATTATAGTAATTCAATAAATATAAGTTATTTTCTGAAAATTTCCAGAACTTCTTATTTTATTGATGGGATCCTGAAAAAAATCAGGTTTATGCATAAAATGAGTTTTAGATAGTTTGGTGGATTTAATTTGTTTCATTCATGAATTTGAGACTTTTAACAACATACCTTGATGAATGCTTCAAGAGGGATGGAGATTTGAGTATATTGGAGTGTTCTTGGCTGAAAAATGAAGATTTCTAGGAGGAATTTCGAGATTGATAGGGAGAGAAAGAATAGAAATGGTTTGAATGGTGATGAGAATAATGTGTTGGGAGAAAAATGAAAGGAAAGATGATGGGAGGTGTGAGTGGGAGACAATGGGAATAAACTTTTACTTTTGGTGGTCTTCATAATTCCCCACTAACACAAACATCTTAAGAGTTTTATAAAATTTAATGTAGTGTTTATAAAAATAGAGTTTTATAAAAAAAAAATAGGTTATTATTTTATTATAACAATCTACTTTGATTTGAAGTTTAATTATAGCATTCAAGTTTGATTTTTTTTAAATTTAATTAGAGCATCATACTTTGATTTGATTTTAATATGGTATCATAATTTAATTTGATTATAGTTATAACGTTATACTATGATATATTGCTATTAACGTCAATTTATATCGTAGTGTAAGGGTTTTGATCCTATTAGCGTCAAGAAATCTCGAGTAGGGTTTATTAAATTTCCAATTGGGTTGGGTTGACCCGAATCCATTTTAGGCAGATGTCACAGTCAGGATAGAGTTCAGTAGAGTAAAAGGTTGATTTATTAATTGTTTAATAAATCAATAGAATTAATTAAATAGTTTATTAATATATTTAAGTGTTAATATATATTAATTAGAAACTATAATAATTAATTGAGATTTAATGTATTTATTCAATAGTTGAATTACTGACAAACCAGAAGCCAGGGGCTAGATTTGGCGCCACCTTGGAGGCTTCTTCCAAGGGTGGCAAAAACCCTAATTAGGGTTTAGAAAGTCTGGTCCAAGTGGTCAACAGGATTGCCCACTAAGGAGACTCCTTAGGGTTTCAGCTGTAACCCTAGAGGCTATAAAAGGAGACTCCTAGCACTCTATTTTCTATGCCACTTTCACCCAGATAAACTCTGCTGGAGCGTCTTCTCCATTTCTTGGGTGTGACTTGCATTTGAGGCAGGACACTTGTGCTGCTAGCTTCAAGAACAAGATCAAAATGTTGGTTATTCTTCATTTGATCTTTAGAAATAATTGTTGGCCTTAGGTTTTTAGTTTATTATATTCATAAAAGAAAACATAGATCTTTCTAGGGTGCATGTGAACCATAAAGAGATTTTGTGTTCATTGTTTGCTAGAAAACCCTTCACTAGGAAGATCACCTGCCTTTACTGGAGTTTGCCTACAACAACACTTACCATTCCAGCATACAAATGGCTCCTTTTGAAGCATTATATGGTGCACCGTGCCGAACCCCAACTTGTTGGACAGAGACTGGAGAGAAGCCATTGGCAGGACCAGAGATTTTAGCCAAAACCGAAGAGAAGATACAAAGTATCCTCAAACATATGCGAGTAGCCCAAAAATGCCAAAAGCAATATGCAGATAAGAGGAGAAAGTCGTTAGAGTTCCATGTCGGGGACATGGTAATGTTGAAGGTGTCCCCATGGAAGGAAGTAATTCGGTTTGGAAAACGAGGTAAGCTAAGTCCGCGATTCATTGGACCTTTCCAAGTCATAGAGAGAATTGGAGCGGTCGCGTATAAACTTGAGCTTCCAGATGAGTTGTGGTGTATCCACAATGTGTTCCATGTGTCACGTCTCAGAAAAACATTATATGACAAGTCCACTCGAGTACCTTTAGCCGGAATCCAATTGGACGAAAAATTGAGCTACCAAGAGATGCCAGAACAAATTTTGGATAGAAAGGTTAAAAAGTTACGAAACAAAGAGATTGGAGTAGTAAAAGTGCAATGGAGACATCATAGAGATACGGATGTCACTTGGGAAGCCGAGGAGGAGATGCGGTCAAAGTATCCCTTTTTGTTTCAAGAGATCCCGAGGACGGAATCTTTTGAAGGGGGTAAGAACTTGTAATACCGTATTATTAAAATTAAAGAGATATTGTGTTAATTTTAGTGTAATCAAGATTTAATAAGTTGTCATATGAGCTAAGATAGTTAAAAACCCCATTTGAGTAAGGTTTGGATTGGAATTATGCCAAAGCAGGCTACACGGGTCGTGTTTGGTCACACGGGTCGTGTAGCATTTGTTCACAAAGCATGCAGTAAGCCTTTCAGACCTGCACGGGTCGTGTACCTTTACACGGGTCGTGTAAAAACATACCGAGGCAAGATTAGGTCTCACACGGGTCGTGTGAGACTACACGGGTCGTGTGAGTCTGTACAAGTTCAAGATGGCTTACTGTAAGTCTCACACGGGTCGTGTGAATCTACACGGGTCGTGTAGCATGCACAGGCCTGTTTTAAAAATATGGGTTTTCTTTCATTTGGGTCATTTCCATTTCGAGCAAAACCCTCCCAAAACCCTAGAAATCGATTCCTAAGCCTCCTAAGTCGATATTTAAGCCTAATATTCACAAATTGAAGCTAGGGATTTATACTTGGAGCTTGAAAGGTAATCCTCTTCGATTTTGGTTTTGTTTCAACCGTTGGATGGTTTGATTTGAGGTAGCTTCTTATGGTTTTGATGACTCACCTGTGAATTAATGATGTTTGAGCCAAATTGATTGATTTGTAAGTGTATAAAGAGTTCAAATCCTAGACTTAAGTTAGTGAAATACTTATTGTGGTGTTTTTGATCTTGAATGGGTCAAAGTAGTGAAGTGAGAGTATAACTAGAGTGATTTTATTATTGTTTGATTATCATTTCACTATATGATGCTAAATTTTGGATTTCTATTGATCTAATTTGTAATTGAGGTTATAGAGAAACATGAGTATTGAAATTAGCTATTGTGTTACAGCTAAGGCTAGACAAGATCAAGCCCGAGGATCTGGAGTTCCACGTATTGATTCAGCTACAGGTGAGTAGTTATTTACTTGATGAATTATGTTTTGCTGAGGTGTTTGTTGCAGATAAGAAGTATGTTATAATTGAGTGGTTGAGTATAAACTAATTTTTGAGTAGTTGGACGAAAGAGTAATGGTGTGTATGACACACTATGGGCGGAGATAGTTCAACAAGATTTAATCAAACAAGATAGTGGATGATATAATCCGGTTAATCTATAATTACTCATTAAGCTCTTGTAGCTTATAAATTGTTTTGTTAATGTTGTTTGTGTTAGGTTCGGGTAGTGATGACCGCGGGAAGCGTAATATGGATGGATAGCTGGACTTGGATCTTGGACTTGGACTTAATTTGTGGTTTTTGAAATATGTAATGAACTCGGTTTTTGTATTATAGTTGTAAATACATGATGTAAATAGTTATGACTTAAACTACGTTTTTGAAACAACTTTGTATACTTGTTGCTCATTTTGGGGTTACACCACTAATTGTATTATGTTTGATTAATGAAATTGGTGTATCCTATAATTGAGAAACTGGGTATTACAATATGCATTTCGTTTGCTTTGTGCCAGTTTTTTTCGATTACTTACGCATAACCAAGCAATCAAAGAAACATACAAATTAGAACCATTACTAAGAAAAATCAAGCATTTGGTAATAAAGCATACTAATTAAAAGTGATACAAAATTGACTGATCAAACTGACACCATGTTAAATGTCCTAGTATGTTGCCATTATTTGATCTTCAAATTCTAACAAATAACTTAGGAATTTGACATAAAAGTCTTGAATATCCCCTAGCATGTTATTTCAAACACTAGGCTCTTTACAGCTACATTTCATCTGTCATGTACTTCATTTTTGCTAGTTTCTCGCACGTACACAAAAAACACATTAACTGTAGATCCACTTCCCTGCAAAATCAAGAATATTCCAATCTGTGTATCACGATGCCTAGCTGATTCCCTTCTACAACGGTTTCTACTAAATATCCATCTTCAAATTGAAGAATATTCCAATCTGTGTATCACGAAATTAATTAATTGAAAGGCAATCCACATTACCTAAAGATGAATCATCATAAGTCAATGAATATTCGTAAAATGTAGGGTTATCGACTTAAATCCAGTATTATATGTGGATGGAGTGAGAAGATAAACAATAAAATAATAAAGGTAGTAAAACCTATAATAAGGAAATACCTGATAATGGTTATTTGGAAGAAGACCTAGCTGTCCATTTGAGTATGGAAGATAATTGCTTAATCACCGGAGATGAATAAACACGATAGAATCATGAATACTTTTAGCACAAAGTTGAATCGGAGTAATTCGAATGCGCCTATGATAGAGAGTAAAATAGCATACCAGTAGGAGCAGCTTGAGCTTGAAACTGGAACTGGAACACGTAAATGGAAACGAGAGTTGAGGAAATCAGATAAACAAGTAAAGAGCTCATTTCTCATGGGCGAAAAGAATATCAGAGTTGAATGTTTTTGGCTGATGAGCAAAACTATAATGGCTATAGAGGTTAGGTTTTGAAACGATTTACATCCATGAACAGCGCACCAACTTAAATCATTACTAAACTCTAACCCTAACTCATCATCTCCATTCTTGTTCGCATCGATTTCTGTTACTGATCCGTCAATCTTGCTACGGACTCTTACCGCTCTCCCGATGATATTCTGTGTACTTCAATTTCAGTTCTTCCATCATACACCAATAATGATCCTTGTAAACCCTAGCTATCTGCTTCAGTTTTTGAGATTGTCGTTTAAGTACTTCTTCACGAGCTAATAGCTCGGACTTTGATAGAAATATATCTTCGTCTACCTCTTAGATAGTTGTATCCATGGAGGCAGACGATAATGGTTCGAGCTTAGGAAAAGTATAACTATTGTCGCTGGCGACAGCGGTTCTATTGTTGGTGACGGTGGCTGTCGCGGTGGTTTCAGCCATACTTTGCATCGATTAGAAGAAATGAGTTGTTTGATTGAAATAGAACTTCATGGTACTTGAGAGGTTAGTCAACCATGAAACCTTGGGGAAAAGAAAATGGAGCAGCTTCATGGCGCTTGACCGTTTCCCTCCGTCCCAAAAAGATACTTTGTCCGAAAATGATAGTCCACTTCTATATACAAAATGACCCTTTTACTAAAATACCCCTAATTATTGTTATAAAAACCAACTCCTTTAATTACTGCATTAAATAAAAAGAAAGCCAACTTTTTCTCTTTTCTTCCTTTTTTTTCTCCGCTTGTCTGTTTTCTCTAAACAATTGACTTGTTTGTCTTTTTTTATTTGCCACTAATTTAGTCAAAAACAAATTCTAAGTATTTTAAGCACCAGTTGAGATTTTTTATTTGCTGTGTTGTGGTTACTCGTTGCATTTTAAAACCACAATTCTCTGCTTTTTTTACCGATACAAAGTTCAATACACTTGCAAAAACACAAAAATCTATCAAATCTTGATCACAAAACTTGTTCCTAAACTTACTAGGCATACAAATGCATTTGAGTTTCATCTATGAGACTTTGATCACATTCAATTTGAAGTGGTAAGTTACCTTCTCGTCCCAACCTATCTTTACCAATATGCCGTATTTGATAATTGTTGCCACCTTGAACCTTTAAAATTTCCTTCCTACACGTTTGCAGAGTTAAAAAACGTTGTTAAGTTGTTGAGAGATTGCATTCTTTCAAAAGATGTTTCAACCGCATGAACCAATTCTTCAATCGTACCCCAAACCTCTTGTTCTTGAAGTGATTGGATTGCTCGAAAGAATCCAAGGTCTAACACATTTAAATCCGGACTATTGGAGGGTTGAAAACTTAGACGGATATCAAATCCATCTCGAGATGCCGCTTCAAGAAACTCACTATCATTACCATCAATATGGGGCTTTGCGTTGTCTTGTTGAATAAATATGGGACCAACATGACTTCCCGACCATTTAGCTCTAATATCCAGCAAAACCTTTTCTATTAACCATTGCCTTGTTACTTCTTTAGTCACCGATAAAATAGGTTTTGTCTCCAACGTTCCCGCAACACGGTTTTTACTTGAACGCTTAGCGGGCTCTAATTTTGTAAACGGGTATATACCAATTTTTCCCGAAAAGATTTCCTCACCAAATGCATTAAATATTGGTCTTGCCACAGCCGCTAGAAACATAACTTTTATGATAATTTTTTTGCTTTGACATGTTCTTTGTGGCTCATCCTCCCCGGGGAGAATATAGTAACGCTTTGATAGTTTTGACATGTAAAACCATTTTTCATCAATGTGAACAACATTTAACATATCATGGAATGGTGGGATTTGGTTTGGTAACGACTGAGTAACCTTAAATAAACAAAATTGTAATCTAGCTATCTTATTCTCATGAGTAAGAGTCGGCTTGATGGCATTTGTGTGTAGTCGAAGGGCACCTTCCTTGATTCGTCTATGCATGGTTGATTTAGAAACATTTATACACTTTGCAAGAGACCGTATATTAGTTTGACGACGTAATGGAATACCTAAGACTTGATTAAGATCGACTTCTACCCTTTTTCTTCCAACAACCATTGACAAATTCGAAGATAAGTCAACCGGTAGTCTATGGTCAATCTGAAACATAGCATGATGCCAAATGCGACTAACAGTGCGATTTGATACTGAGAAATGTGAAGCAACATTACTTATGACACACTTTTCTAACTCTCCAGAAGAACTTGCTTGCAATAGGGCTTCATATATAGCACGACGTTGTACAACTGTAATGTACCAAAGGGCTTGTAGCCCAACGGCACCGGTGTTGCCCTCCCTCCTTGAGGTTGAGGGTTCAAGCCTCGCTTCAGGCATAAGTGAAAATTAAGGTGTAGTTTAGGAGTAGGTCAAATAGGATTAGATTTTCTGTTCCAAAATAAAACTGTAATTTGCTTGTTAGTGACTATACTCGTGGAATTCTCCATAAGAACCTGAAATAAACATTACCAGTTAAACCACTGTAGGAGTAACAGCTCCAAAAAAACATAATTTAAAATCAGATAAAAAAGCTAGAATTAGATAAACAACAGTAACATTAGTAGTTTTGATAGTACAAATTAAGGATAAATACAATCTACAATTGTCATTTATAGAGCCATATATAGAGCCGTCGTTAAAAAAAGAGGGAATAGAATCTTCCATGGTGATGCTTACTATGCAATTTTAAGACCATGGAAATATTTTAGAAACATGATTTAGCATTATAGAGATATCGAGAGTATCAAAAAACAACCAATTATTTCAGCCCTACAAAATCGTTTCCAATCCATGGTACACATAAGGAGAAAAAAAAAGAACGATTAGAAGCCTCAGTGTGTGTTATGAACCACAGAATGAGGGAATCAGATTAAGAACGAACGAGTAAGAACCCAATTATTTCAGCCCTACAAAAACAAAACTTCTGAAATTCTCGAAACCACAGAATGAAATCAGATGAACTTACGTGGGGGAATCAAATATACAACAAATTGGAACCACGGAATGAGGGAATCAGACTACGAAACACACGAACCAACTGGTTTCTGATTGTTTTTGTTGGTCACCGAACTTGTGAGCTCGTTTCTTGATTTTTAGAGAGAGATGGTGTTTGTTGACACGACTATGTCATCGTGCAGTCAAAAATAGTAAAATACCTCACTCTCACTAGTATAGTGGTAGTCAGGGTCGATCCACAGGAGATACGTGGTCAAGGTAGGCAACAAATTACCAATTGTAGTGTCACTCCATAACCAGAGGATCTAGTTTCTAACTTTTACCGAAAACAGTCCCAAAATCATAAATCCAACAAATCCCAATTTAAACTCAAACTAAAATCAAAACCAAAACTTAATCTAATTACTTACTGAAATCAGAAATGCAATTCAGATCCAGAAGCAATAGAGATCAAGCCAAAACAATCAAACATCCAAACTCATTCCAGAACACTGAAGCATAAAATAAAGGTAAAAATAGCAATTAAACATAACCAAATGATTACTTTAATAAAACTCAGATCCAAACTTGTTCAAAACAGTAAAACATAAAATTTCAGAAACTTAAAACCTAATGCTAATGGTTGTCACACCCAATAACACCAAGCCAAACTATGAAAACTGCTAAACTACTTGAAAATTAAATGAGAAAACAATAAATACCACTTATGGTCGACTGAAAACTGAAACTTGGAGTCAAAGAAGCGTTGGTGTCGTTCCTATGCCAGGTCTTTGCTGTTGATTTCGACCTAAAACCCTCTATTTATAGTTTTAGAAAATATGAGGCCGCGTCGCGCGCACTTAGAATCCGTGGCGCGCGTATGAGTTTATCCCCATTTTTCGGCATTTGAATTCTTCTCACCGCCTCAATCATGACTCAACGCGTCGCGCCCTTGTACATATCCGCGGCGCGCATGCTTATTCTACTCTTGTTGTCCTTATCTCCAAACTTCTTCCATTTTGTACGCATTTATCCCCTGTTTACATCTTTTCTTTCCAAACAAGCACTGACACAAAAAGTGAGAATACCATAGCATATATGATATAAATTCACCGAGAATAGGGTTCAACAACGACTAAAATACTTAATATTATTAGGCGTTGTCATTTCTAGAGAGAGAGATAATGTTTAGTTTATTGATGGATGGTTTTTTGCTTCATTATCCGCATTAAATGAATATTTTGGCTCCATGTTTTAATCTACTATTAACAATTTTGGTTCCAGGTTCTAATTTACAATTCACGAAAATTTGGCTCCATGTTTTTTTACTAACGGATTATTGGCAAAAATGGAGGGAGAAGTTAGATTTTTTGTTTTAGCAAAAGCAAAATGGGGAAAAAGTTGGTTCCATATTATAGCCTAAAGGGTAAAACTGTCATTTTATAGCAAAAAGTAAACTGTAATTAATGTTTTCTTAATCTGTGTGTTTCTTGTCTGTAGACTATCATTTTGGGACGAAAGAAGTATAAGGATATACACAAGTGAATTATAAAATGTTTAATATTATTATTTTTAATTCACATCAGCACAATATAACCGGCTAAGCCGTTTTTAATGAGTTTAAGGGTCTAGAAATAACGAAATATAACCCTTTCTTTTATTATTCATAGTGTTTTTTTCTTTTTCAAAGTACACTACTACAAAACACGTTATAGGACCCGGTTAAATCAATTATATAACCCGGTTTTCAACCGGGTTTTATGTCTGGCGAGTTCTATGTGAAAAATGAAATATAACCCGGTTTTCAAACCGGGTCCTATTATTCTTAAAAGAACTCGGTTTTGATCAAAAAACCGGGACATATAAGCTTCTTTTAAAACTCAGTTTTGATCAAAAAACCGGGACATATAATGATTTTTTAAAACTCGGTTTTGATCAAAAAACCGGGACATATAATGATCTTTTTAAAACTCAGTTTTGATCAAAAAACGGGGACATATAATGATCTTTTTAAAACTCAATTTTGATCAAAAAACCGTGTCATATAAGGTTTTTCTAAGTACTCTATTTTAATCTAAAAACCGAGACATATGAAGATTAAATTAACACCGCTTACATCCAAAATTACACTATGTTACAATTGACCAATTATAATAGCATGCACAAACTAATAATTAGATCACCAAAAAACACATTCAATACAAAGAGCATGAATTAATGAATAGGTTCTATTAACATAGACAAGCTAAATAACCAACCACTAAAGTCATTGACAAAAACATGTCTAAGTATCACAAAAAAAACCTCCTTGATTTAGTCATTTCTTACCACATAAAACATAAATAAAGATTATCAAAAAGACAAATTGCTATCGCATTGGAGATGGATTGTTCCATAATGAAGTATAGTAGCTATCCTCCATCCTAACTGAAAAACAAACACAAGAGATAATTAGTTTTTTCTAACATTTCAATACAATTAAAGGTGATCAATTTCAAAAAAAAACTTTTTCTTCAACATGAAATTACATTATAATTATAATGGTGTGTTGAGGCAATGACAACCTTGTTACCAAAAGATAATAAGACTATTGTTAAGGGGGTGGATGCAAATAAGGAAGAACATCAACAAACAAATCATTAAACTAAAAGTAGTATCTTATGAATATTAATAACTAACCTTATATGCATCTTTAAACATTCACATCGTTCATATAATTATTCAGAATTTCTCTAGCCCAAGTACGAGCAATCTCAAGGAACTCATTTTCCTCAAAGGGAGTTTTGTCTTTCCAAAGGGTATCAACCTATATCAAATATAAAATTAATACCATCAATAACAAAACACATAGTTTCTTGCTACATACGAAATGAATAATAATTTAAAAAGTACTTACGATAGTCGGGAATCCATATTGTCTGGACAACACAAAATCAAGCATCCACTTCATTACATAGTGCCCACTCAGCTCACTCCCAGATACACCAACTTGGTTGCACTAAAATTGTAATAAAAAGTAAACATAAATCAGACAAACGAGACTACATCATTTAATTGTTGGATAAATTATAAGATAAATTACCTCGGCGAGCATCCATACAATTGGAGTTGTCTTTTTTTCATACCTTGCAAAAGCCCTACAAATAAACAATGAATAGAGTTGTCTTCAAGTTTATAGAAAGTGTTATTCTCATGTCATTTTTATAAATGTCTTACATCTCCACATGTTTGAGCAAGTAGTAGGCGTCGACAGGATTTTGCACGGGCTTCATCAAAGAATCCAAAATGTACACGACGCGTTTTGAAGGGCAAATCACCAAGAGGACCCAATGCATACTAGTAATGTTTAACAATTTTAGTATAAATTAATAGAGATAGCAAGTTATGGTACTTTTGTAGATATGGCGCGACAAGAAACGATGCTCCATGATGAAGACGCATTGCATCAACGAGATAAGTGACAACATCTAGCGGAGTTTCCAGGCAAGCCTTCCCAAGAATCTTATATGGGTTTAGGAAAGCACATTTGTTCGTACATGCCCGAGCCATTGAGCGTAGAATACTACAAAAGTATAACAAAACATTTACAATCAAGTAATAACTTATGAGTAGCCTAAAAACAAAATATTATGTCAATAAATAATAGTAAATTTTGAATGCACTTACATCTGCCAAGCTGTTATAATGGACAAATCTGCTGTTTGTTTTCTCAAGAAACGTAAATATTCTTCATATGTAACAGAAAAAGCATACTTCCCAGCTTCTAAATGCCCAGCATCAGCTACAACATTCACCACTAGGTTGGTCTTCAAAAGCACACGAAGTGAATCTATCGGCTTTTTTTTGTTCATCTTTTGGATAGGCGTGCTTTTTTCCATAACAACCTTTGCGGCTCTTGGCATCGGACTCGTGATCGGAATTTGTTGTGTTGGTTGTTCCTACATTAGTTACACATTTAAGTTGATGTATATATAATACATAAAAAGTAAAGGATAATGAAGATGTACCTCAATGAGAACAATTGCATTCCTCGGCCACTGAATTACAGTGCCAAGTGCATCTTGTAGGGTTGCAACTTCATTTGTCTTCACTGGAACAAAAATACCTTTCAAACTTTCATCTATGTCGTCTACCATAACCTTCAGGTGATTTTTGCGTAGAGGAAGTGAGTGTATTAAACCATCATTATATGGAAATACCATCCCTGTGGCACATTTTTGGTTCATATCGCCGTATCGTAACACCAAATCACAACGGGTAATAGCCTACATTCATATAGCATGTAGTGTATTTCATGTGTCAATATGTTAGAAAATTTGATATATCAAATAATTTGGCAGCAAAGTTCAAAGTAAATTAGGGACCATTTCGGTAAATCATGACCACTTTTGTAGCTCTACCAATTTGGACATCTCTTTATAGGATAAATGTGAAAAAGAATGCTATGATAAAGAATTACCTTTATAGCATCTAAAGGATCCAATGTCGACGACGAGCCACAATTATACATCATTCAGAGCTTGGCTCCTGGACTCTTGCATCGCAACCTTTTCTTGTAGCTCTGCCAATGTGGACATCGTTTGATCTAACGTTGCCTGTATCTTACTAAGAGCTTCTTTGTCATGGTTTTTTCTCTTTTTTTTATCAATGCCTTGCATCCCCTTTCTCAAGCCAACATCTTCACCAACTGCCCTGGTGCGACCAGGGTGCTCCGGTCCTATCACCATGGTCAACAAATCCTCTCCAGGACCCGGCACCAAATTTCCTTTGGATATTTCAGTTTGTACATCTATCTGTTAATGCAAACAACATAAATTTCAAAACAATTGCATAGGAAAAAAGGATAACTAAAACTAAGAACAATCTTACCATCTTCTTCACTACGGGCTCCATGTTAGCTGGTATTATTTTTGACCCAGACACATTTTTAGATCTTCTACCCATGACATAATCTCTTGAACGCTCACTTTTTAACTCATACAACGGTGGCGCTAGCTGACCCGATGCCATCTCTTGTTCCCACTTAGGTTTGTTGCCCCGATAACCATGTGGGCCTAGTCGGGCTGGATTCGTATTAAATGCTGAACTCTTCTTCGCTTTCTCACTCATTACCTGCCAATAGAAGTAACAAACACAATTATGAAAAATACAACATAATAATTAATACTATTAAGATACATTAAAGTCCAACAAACCTGAAATTCCTTTGATAATATTCTTTCCTTAAATTTTTCCAATGTAGACTTCTCCAAAAATGAGTACATCTGAAGTGGATCTCGCTTATTGGCCAATATAATCTTTTTAAGCCTCTTCTTGAATGCTCTCCACTTAGAGCTGCAACTCTTAAGCACATTTGTTTTACGATTATCATCACGAATATTCCAGCGGTTCTGTTTTTGTTTTAAAAGAAGAATAATTATTAGTAACATATATTAATCAAATGAAAGCACAAGACATGGGTGTTACATAACAAACCTTGATAGCCAACCATAAGTTATTTTTTGCACTATTTGGCACTTTCTTCCAATTTAGATATCCGATAGAAATTAACTCTCTCGTAAGAACGCCACAGTCGGTAGCGAACTTATTTTGTTTATCGCCACAGTGCTGACCAAAATTGTTGAATTGAACTTCTTGTGGCTCTGTTATTTCCATTCGACGTGTGCCTGATCTTTTTTTCCTTGGTTGTTGCGGCTCTGGTAGTGGTGGTTGTTCCGGTAGATCATCCATCATGTTGATTTGTATTTCAATCAACAATCAATTTCCTGATAAAGAGTAACAAAAAATATTCATTAAGCTGGTGAAGTATGATATTTTCATAACTATTTAATTTTCAAAACGGCCCACATAAAACACATATAACTTTTAAATTTTCACAACATCATAACCCACAATTAGCTAACCCATCTGTTTTTAGAACATCACTACAGCAGCAAACCCATAGGGATTTCTTTTATACAAAAGGAAAAGCTACTGTGACTTTTCACGTGGATATGTCAAGAAAGAACTTTACCCCACAATTACCAACCCAATGTGGCTTTCTTTTACATTTTGGTCAACAAAAAAGGAAAACAAGGATAATAAATAGTAGCATTCTTCACATGAGCCATGAAGCGAATGTACAAGAGATGCTCTGTACCAAATCAACCAACAGCACCAAAGAAAATTGAGAGTTATGGAATTGAACAGATATCCGAAAAGAAATAGCACCACCCTCTGTACCAAATCAACCAAACTCCAAGATCATCTTAAAACATACTAGGGACAAGCCAGGAAAATCATCCAGGCGGCAACCACTCTTCAAGACCTTCTAACACATACTTGGAACAGGATAGGGGCAAAATCGTCAAGATGGGAAAAAACATCACCAACTCGATAATTATAATCAGAACCGATATCATGAGTAAGTGATGTTAAAAAAGGATCCGATTTAATTTTGTAGTCGAAGCCATTAACGAAAGATGACTTTGCACGCTAGTAATTAATGCGTTCATATCCCTTCATTCTTAATTTCGATAAAGCTTCTTTGAATACTCAATTCTTTTTCTTCATTTAATATAAGCATTAATACCCCATTCATTAACGTGTAAAGAGACAGCTACAATTGTCAAGCTGTTTATGAACCCTAGAATCACAGACGTGAAGGGGAAAGAGAGGACTGAGTGAATAACAAAAATGATTAACATACCTGTAAAGCTTAGAATCGCACCAGTGTAAAACCCTAGAACCTCACCACTGTTGTGGATCGACGCAGACGATGGAGCGGTTCCGATGAGTTAGTTCTGAGTATGTGTTGAAAATTTTTGTTTTTCCCTCTTCCGATGAGGCGAGTTCCTAATGGCGGGGATTCAAAACTTTTTGACATTTTCACTTGCCTCCAAAAAATAAAGGGTATTACAAACTGGGGGTTTTTTTTCATTCCACTAAACAAACTAATATATTGACAAATATACCCTCAAAAGATTCGCGCAGAAGTAGTTTGCAGGTTATCAGTTTTTTTGATCGATAATTGATTTATATAGTTATTAGCTTTCTAGAAATCTGAATATATCTGGTGTATCCCGATTGAATGATTGTCGTTTTTTTTATATTTGAGTAAGTTACAAGTTTGGTCCCTGTGGTATACTCAAAATGATAGGTTTAGTCCAAGTTTTGTTTTTGTTGCAAATTTTTCCATGTGTGGAGATATGCATCACGGGGCATTAAAAACAATCGAGTTTTAATTTCATTTAAAATGACTATTATGCCATTTGACCAAACCCCAAAAAACAATATATCATGGGGACCAAAATTGTGATTTACGAATAACTAAAAAAAACTTTTCTTAACTTTAACGTATTTTATAAAACAATATAATAGCCCCTTTGATGTGCGCTTTCCAGGACTCTCAACAGGAGCAAGTTCCGGTCGAATTCCCATTTTGACCATGTCTTTTCGAACGCTAATCCCATCTTTCGACTTTCCCTTAATGTTCAATAATAAGCCCAATAAGCTTTCACAAACATTTTTTTCGATATGCATGACGTCAAGACAATGTCGGACGTGTAAGTGCTTCCAGTATGGTAAATCCCAAAATATAGATCTCTTTTTCCAAATATTATTGGGTGGATTTGTATCTTTACCTTCACCTTCACCTTCACCATCTCCTTCACCTTCACCTTCACCTTCACCTTCACCTTCACCTTCACCTTCACGTCTAAGTTTACGTTTACGTTTACCTTTACCTTTAGATTTACCTTTACTTTTGTATTTTCCAAGCGTAACGTTTATATTTTCAACTCGAGAAAATACGGTTTCTCCTCGGAAAGGTAGCCTTGCAATCCTGTTCTCAGTTTTGCCATTAAACACCTTTTTTTTCTTACGATAAGGGTGATTGCCTGGAAGAAATCTTCGATGATCCATGTATACATTTTTCTTACAATTTGTCAACCATAATGACTGTGTGTCGTCTTCACAAACTGGGCATGCCTTTGCTCCTTTTGTACTATATCCTGATAAATTTCCATATGCCGGAAAATCACTTATGGTGCAATAAATCATGGCTCGAAGTTGGAAATTTTCCTCCGTTAATGCATCATACACTTCCACGCCTGGACTCCATAACCTTTTCATGTCCTCGATTAATGGAGCTAAGTACACATCGATGTCATTTCCAGGTTGTTTTGGACCTTGAATTAGCAATGACATCATAATGTATCTTCTTTTCATGCATAACCATGGTGGAAGATTGTAGATGCAAAGAAGAACTGGCCACGTACTATGGCGACTGCTTAGGTTTCCAAAAGGATTAATTCCATCAGAACTAAGTCCGAACCGAATATTTCTTATCTCCTGACCAAATTCTTTAAAACGAGAATCTATATTTCTCCATTGAGGAGAATCTGCCACATGCCTTATTTTTCCGTCTTTTTTACGCTCTTCGCCATGCCATCGCATCAATTTTGCATCTTTTGCGTTTGCAAATAATCGTTTTAATCTTGGAATAATAGGCAAATACCATAATACTTTAGCAGGCGGGCCGTTCTTTCTAACATTACTGCTTTCTTCTGTATGATTCTTCTGCTTATACCGTGATATACCACATGTAATACATTTATCTAGTTCCGCATACTGATTTCTGTATAGCATACAATCATTTGGACATGCATGTATCCTTTCAATTTCCATTCCCATTGGACACATTAATTTTTTTGCTTGGTATGTTGAAACAGGTAGCTCGTTATCTTCGGGAAGCATGTCATGAAAAATCTTTAAAAGACTTGTGAAACTTGTATCACTCCAACCATTGTTTGCTTTTAAATTAAACAATTTCAACACAACAGATAATTTGGTAAATTTTGTACATCCAGTATACAATGGTTTTTCGGATTCGTCAAATAATTGTTGAAAATTTTCATAATTATTTTCAGCAACATTATCCTCACAATCATGTAACATTCCAGATAAGTTATCATAGTTGTCATTGTGTGGATCATCAATATCATCATTGAACTCTAAAGCAACCGTGTTATCATCAACCAATATTTCACCATGTCGTGACCAACACGTATAATCTTTCATAAACCCACGAATTACTAAATGCTCTTCTATTATGGCAGAATCGGTGTACGTATGATAATTCTGACAATCTATACAAGGGCACCGTATGTAGCTTTCACCTTTGTTCAATCGATTTTCCTCTGCAGCCTTAAGAAAACCACCCAAATATGTCAAGTATTCATCGTCTGAGCGTTTGAATCTATACATCCAATAACTACGATCCATCTGCAATTTCATAAACTATATATTAATAACATGAATGTAGGACGAAATATCCATTTAAAGGTTTATTAAATGTAAGCAACTACTTAATTAATATTGGAAGAATAGCTGAATGCTTGAAAGTAAAAAAAAAAAAAAAAAACCTTCTTCCACTTCCACTGGTTAGACAAAATGAGATGTCTTGTTATGATTCAATCGATTTCAACAAACATTCCTGCAACATGCAAATGAGCAATACACAAAATAATATAATTAATTCTTCATATTATTATTCGTAGAAAGGATAAAAGCCATTTAACCAGTAAAAACAAAATTAATTAGATAAGTGAAACAAAAATTTGATGTTAATTTATTATATTTTGAATAGACTTTAAAAATAAAACAAATTATTTCTTTATATTATTTGGTATGTGAAAAACTAAAAACAAACTTAAATTTTATTATTGACATTGATATAAACATAAATACCATCATTATTCACAAACTTTTAATTAAAAAATATTCACAAATTCACATTTGTCAAAATTTAATACAAAATTAATAAAAGGACTGATAATGAAAAACAAAAAACTAATTAGCGGGAATATATTTTCACTCCCCGCCTAAATCCGATTTTCTCCCCATACATATACACCTTTTACGGATGGTGTTCCTGCAACACCAATTCTCTCTTCCCCGACTCCTAAACTTCCCAAATCACGACTTCTAAACTTCCCAGTGAGTGCCCTAGATACTGATTGAGATAAAGAAATCGAGAAGAACACCCGGTCATTTGTCCTCACCCCCAAATATCTCTTCCCCCACTTCAAGGTTCATCCAGCACAATCACTTCATTCAAAGCCACCATCGCTGCCCTTTATTGAGCCACCATCCCTAACGCTCGATACGCTACTACCGCTAGTACAAGTCAAGGGCACCGATTGGAAAACTACACTCCTCCATTCCATTTTGTCGCGCATGAAATCAATCGCGCCGCAAGTTGTCGCCTATCGGGTGGAGGAATGCTTAATGGGAATCGGAATCTTTGGGCTGTAGTTCATGGCTATGCCATTTGGGCCAAATCCACAGCCATTTAGTCCACATAATGAGGGCAGGCTTCCGGTCCAACCTAGTAAACATCAGGCGACAAAAGGTTCTGACTTCAGTCTTCACTTCTCGGTCTCCAGGAAGCAGCGATGGTGGCTCAATACCACCCAATGCCTTCCAATTTGGTTGCCGACTATAATCTTTAAGGTATTGTATGAAAACCTAAATATTTTGAATTCTGGGCATTCTAGATTTCTTGTGAAATTTGGTCTAAAGTCAATTAAAGAATACAAGTAACGTTTCTGATTACCTCAATGAATGTGACTGGAACTTCTTGATTGCTTTTGTTATTGATATCATTAGTTTGAAATTTGGTCTAAAGTCAATTAAAGAATACAAGTAACGTTTCTGATTACCTCAATGTATGTGACTGAAACTTCTTGATTGCTTTTGTTATTGATCGGATATTCTTGATTCCTTTTTGCTTTTTCGGTCTATGATGGCGTTTTTGGCTATTTGTGTTATTACTGGATGAATCAATGGGTATAAATAAACTAAACAATCTCAGGAATTAGTGGTAGTTATCCTCAAAATTAAAATTGTATAATTATCTAATAGAATTTTAACTAATGATATCTTAAGCTTTGAAAGTAATTTTTAAATTTGGTAATTATCGGCTTATATAACTGTTAGTTTCCTTAATTTATTTGTATATAGAAATTTCAATAGGCTTATCTAATTGTTAGTTTCCTAAATCGCAGGAACTATATTGCCCTTATTCAAGAGAATGTCAGGAGTGGGATTAAGTGGTTTCGGGATTACATGAGTCGCCATCTGCCCATCTAATGATTTTTTCTCCAATCTTCCAATCAGTCGTATGTATATGACCTCGTGTAGTGATTTGGTTAGTCAAGTTTAATATATATAAAAGTTGACACTGTTATATTCACATTCTTAATTATCCTTTGTATTTTTCAAAGACAGCCACGTCAATTATCATCATTGGTTGATCAACAACTACTTGAAGCAAAATCACGAATTGAGAATGCTGCCTTCACGAACAATGATTCAGAACTCTACGCCCCTAATTATCGGAATATTCCGATGTTTAAAAGGTACCCGTATTACATCTATTCAAATACCGTTGCTTTTGATTAATTTACGGCCTGTTTCCTTATGACTGAATGGTTTAAACATTTAATATAGACAACTTAACATGACTTGTTTCTTTTTTACTCAATCTAGACAAAATGACTTAATGGGTTAAGACAAAAAACTTGGCTTAACATATTAAGACACTAACTCTTTACCTATTTTTCATTCTTTTTATTTCCTCCTAAGTCCCAACTCCTCTCACGTTGATGGATTTGTCAAATTTGTTTTTTAGAATGTAAGGGTAAAATGTTCATTTTAGTCTCATTGAGACGGTTTATTTGGTCCAAAAAAGAAATGGACCTTCTGTATAAATATATTTATCCAGACATACATGAACATCATTACCATTCAGTCACTTTACCCATACAGTGTTCTAATCGAAATTGATTAAGAGTACAACATAGATTGGTAGGGGTATATTTGTCATTTGAACATGTGACCATTTTGGCTAGTAATTTGATGCCCTATCACCTATTTTTGAAACTTTGCAAGCTGAAATTAGCCGTCCGCTGGTTGCCAGGGTTATTTTAGTCATTGGAGCCATTGACCATTTTGGCAAGTATATCATCCGAGGAAAATTTAAATAATTTTTGCTATTTTCCGCATTTTACCCTTTCTAGAAAATTTCCAAGCTGAAATCTGCTGTTTCTAGGTTGCCAGGGGTATTTTAGTCATTTGAATCATTGACCATTTCAGCAAGTATAGCACCCATAGAAAATCGAAATTATTTTGTATTTTTCATTTCCCTCTTACCCTTTTTGGAAAATTTCCAACCTGCGCTCTGCTAGTGAAATTCTATTGGATTCAACTGGTGTAGAAGATCTGGACAAATTGCTAATCAGCACCTTGTTTGAGGTATGTTTTGGTTCTCAAAATATTATTATTATTATCATTTCTCCAATTAGAGGTTGACTATGACTGCTCACTGTTGTGACAGGTTGTAACCAGTGAGAGTAGGGATCTTCCTTTTATTTTGTTCATGAAAGATGCAGAGAAGTCCATTGTTGGAAGCTCTTAATCGTATTCAACATTTAAAACCAGGCTTGATTTGATTGCTTATCTGATAGCTAGATAAGTACTATTAGTTTGGATAAACACTTGAATATAGGATAAGTATTTGTTTTCCTTAGTTTACGTAACTTTATTATTTACGTTTTTCCTCAAGATTGTACCTTATATATATTTGCCATTGGTGCTTAATAAACAACAAGAACTAGATACGTATTGTATCAATTATACCCTTTTCTCAATTTCTTTATGTTATTTTTTGTTCTACAAATTTGGTTGCTAAATTGTCCAATTGATTAATTGGTAATATAATTATATTTAAGAGTTCTTTTTCATTTAAGAATTTTGGAAATTTGTGTCCAATTGCTTTTCAGAAACAAATAACATGCTTTTCTTAGATTTGCTCAAAATTTAGTTTTAGGCAAAAAGGAAGCGTTTTACTTGTGGGATGGATTTATCATTTTTCATAATAAAAGAACACGGTTGTATTCTAGAAACCGGGTCATATTGCTCTACAGCTAAAGGGCTCAGTTGCTGCATCAGAACCGGGTTGTTTAAGCATAACATAAAGCCCGGTTTTTGGTTTTAGCCGGGTCATATAATCTTCCCCGCTATAGAACCCGGTTTTCCCATAATATAACCCGGTTTTTACAGAAACCGGGTTCTATAAGGCGAGTCCTATTTAGCTTTTTGTAGTAGTGGTACTTGCATTTTTCATTAATGGTTACATTCTTTACGAGTACAATTGTATCCAAAACCAAAGGGAAAAGCAAAAATGCTATAAATATTATATAGAAAACATGATAGCTTTTTGGTTCTGAAACTCATTAGATATATAGCAGCTGTTGCTTCATTTCACCTAGATTTACTTTAAGCTTCTACAAAGTAGAAACCGGCATATATACATGTTTATATGTAAATTTTTATGTTTTGCTATATAAATATATGTGTATGTATATATGTACGTATACATGAGTGTACTTCTTATGTTGCAACTTGCAATTTCAAATGAAAATAGCAACTACAAATTTTGGAAATAATAAATAAAGAAATACCAGCAACAACTTCAATACACAAAAGACCAAATATTTAAAATTCAAGGAAAGCGTTTAATAACCAATAAAAACTTTACTTCCAACGTCACGTCTGTAGGTAGTCAACTATTACATGCCACTTAATATTTCACAAAAGTACGACATCTTCTCGTCCCAATCAACCCAATACCTTCTGGTGCTCCCCTTAGATAGATCCTGTCAAACACAACCCAAAATTTAAGTCAAAGCTTATTAACTTAATGAAGTTAGTGTCAACATTTATAAACAATAATCACCGTGTAACTATATTTGAAATCATTTAGAAAACATGAAGTTACACGGTGATAATATTGGTTTCTACGTAAGAGCATTTGATAGAAAGGGATGCTAGGATTATACAAAGTTAGTCACCATCGACTAAGCATATTATTACCAACAACGTACTCATATGAATTACCTACCCTAACGTAGTAATTCAAAACAAGATTGCAATCCAGCAGTATGCTTTTTCCTTAAAGCACAATAGATCAAAGCATTTAACTCCCATTTAATTATATTCAACATTAATAATCATCATTTACGCAAATATATCGTAAAACATATATTTTAGAATGGCAGAGCAACCCAAAGTTATATTTGAACCTGCGGAAATTCCTTTTGGTATGCTTAATTCTGAAGTGAAGTAAAACATGCTAAATACATATTGCATAAACAAATGTAAAAACACATATTTTTCAAGCCAACAGTGTCTTTCACCTAGATAAAAACACCAACAACATCTGAAAAATGTCTATAACATCCTACTTTTACTCTAGTAAAAATATAAGCTTCATGTTATCCTAACACCCCCTTTGGAACCACATAATGTGCGGTTTAGGTTTCTAATATTTCAAAACACAGTCTCATACATTTGCCATGTACATAATTTCCAAGAAATATAACTCATCAGTCATTCACATATTTATTCCTAATATTTACCAACAAAAGAACCTTGGTTAAAATAACAAGTAATAAACAATAATAATAAAGCCTTCACCCGTATTAAAACATTTGTGAGTTAAAATGTTACCCCGAAGTTCAAAAATACCCTTATCAAAAGATTAACACATAAATGACATAATAGTGAATTAATGATATTCTAACACCCACTTTAAAAACCGTAAATCCACCATTTAGATTTATAAAATAGAAAAATAGTGACTGAAGAATTGTTTAAGAGAAAAAATTTTAAAGAATTTGTGACAATGTTTATATGACTATGCATGTGATTTGTTTACACCTAACATGCCAGTCACTATAGGTAACCAATTTAGTTGCACATGCATAACATTTGTCACAACTGTGAAGATTAGAGACATAAATTCTTCAATCTTTATACTCCTAATAATTTATTGAAACAAAACACATCAGTGGCTGGGGATTGTTATCGAGTGATTTAGAAAATTAGGCACTACATATTTATAGTCACTTGACTAATACAACATCAACATCAAACCTTCCAAAGTTTTTTCAAGTACCAATATCGGGATTCAGCAAGATCACATAAGCAATGTGTGAAATAGCAAGTTGTAGCATAACTTAAGAAATAAGCATATAGAGCAGTCACTATTTCTCTTCATCTTATAATGGATATGGATGGTAAAAATTTAACAATGTTATTCATACAAATTTGAAGGATCAAGGTGGTTGGTATTGAAAAGTAATATAAACTTTTTTCTAGGTAAGCAATCGGGATTAGAATCTCAAAATTGCTGTTGGTCACACTATTTTCGAGTCCAAATGCATCGAAATATAGAGAAAAAAAGACTATTAGATAATTTAGAAATTATGATAGCAGAAGGGATTATTCAAGTTGATTATATAAAGTTTTAGAGCTTCAGGTTGATAAGTTTACCGTTTGTTTTTTCCGACAGTGTGTTGAGGAAATCAGTTAAAGCCGATGTTGAGCTGAGACAAGCCTTGAGAAGTAAAGGAGCCTGCATAATGTATGTCATGCATTATAAGACGGGCATTATCAAAATTACCGCTCTCCCTTCTACATTAGTAATCGAATATTAATGCAAAGTTCATGCAGCAAGAATGTCTAAATTGCATTTATTATTCATGTTCAGAAACCTAGCTTACCTCTTTTTCACCAATGCTAACTTCCAGAACCTCCATATCACCAACAGAAACACCAAGTGTGTTGAGTGTTGAAATTGTATCAATTGATGAGGCGGTTACTTCCAGATTGTCAGAAACTATGAATGTTGCTGGATCCTTTAGAAAACGACGTAGGTATGACTTTGGGCCATTCATCGACAGAAAGTCAGTCACTTCAGGACAATAACCTGCAACCTTTGGGCAAAGTAACATGTTCTTGACATCCTCAGATCTCAAGTATTTTCTTTCTCCCAAACATGAAATACTATTGTATAAATTAGTTAAAGCCAATGGAGTTGAATCATCCTTTGTTAAACAAAAG
The DNA here is from genome assembly GCA_023525715.1 of Cichorium intybus. Classification (NCBI taxonomy): domain Eukaryota; kingdom Viridiplantae; phylum Streptophyta; class Magnoliopsida; order Asterales; family Asteraceae; genus Cichorium; species Cichorium intybus. Next base: position 1,983,024 of record JAKNSD010000045.1, on the reverse strand, counting down.
AAAGAACCCAACGGGATGGTTAGGAAGCTAAAGAGCAGTTCCACAAAGAGATCCTCCGCTTCTGCACATAATAGTTTCTTCTTTGATTTTTGTACAATTAATGTCACCGTCTGATTCTTGCCAGAGTTGCTCGAAATAAAAGCAGAATTACTCAATATAGAGTTTGTGACGCACGATGAGCATGGTTTACTTCCCCCAAGCACCAGATTTGTCAAAGGATTATTCGTCAATAATGACCACATAAGTAGGTCCACGTACTGAAAAAATAATTTGAGCACAATATTATAAAAGGAACAACGTTGATATAACCAAAATCATACCTCTTCAAAGCCAAAACGTATCGTTCTCTCTTCTAGCATATTAATGTTTTCAACACCAAGAGAATTAAGGAGTACAATGCTTGTATTAAGCTTCACAGGCACTACGTTGAGATCTTCTGTAATGATGAATTTAGTCTTGTTTTTGACAAACACCGCACCACTTTTGGAAAGGGACCACGATTCATCTAGAATGACTTTAAGATTCTGGCATATAGAAGGTGATTTATGTACTGGATTAACCAGTATATCCTTGTAGCTTTTGTCAGAGAAATGTTCTGCATTTAAATTCACTACACTTTCATATAACGAAGTCAAGCTTCCAACTCTTATCTCCTTCGAGTCCGCATGGCTTTTTGAGAGTCTTGCAATTATTCCAAGAGGCAAAGTGAAAAAACTAAAGAGTATATCCACAAAGTCTTCCTCCGCTTCTGCAAACATCACTTTCGTCTTCTTTTTGTCAACATATACTTTCAGTTGAACTGGTTTTTCTTTGGGTTCCATCGTATCTAACCGACTTAACAATATCCACAGAAATTGTAGGTTAACTTAAGATACTCATAAAAAATTCATGAAATCTCATATTAAAAGTGTCCAATTAACGGATTATGTAATGGACACACAGATACTTTAGTTATGAAACATGAAATCTCATATTATAAATGTTATTTATTTCCCTTTCAATCTTTTCTAATCAATAAAACAAACATGCACTATTCTGGGTTGTCACCATGCCTCCTAATCAACGAGCAAGATACATAAAATTGCATACCATGTTGAGTTTAAACCTTTATATCCAAGAATTGATGATGATCAAGTGCGTCCAAGTTATGTTACACTGATAATTGCCTACAGTTTTTGGTGTGCGGGTTGAATAAATACACATGCAAAAAGTGTCATTAAAATTATATGTCTTGATAATCACCTAAATTAACTTTACTTTACGGTACACAAAACAAGTTATTGAAGAAATACAATATGAGAAGAACAGAATCACACGTTGGAGTTTGCATAACCGTCAAAATTAGCTATCTGAACCCTTTTCTTCTGTCAACCACATGATCGAAACTTACTCTGTTACAGAATTTATCTTTTATAGGAAAAGTCATAGATTATAACTTTGATGCATAACAAAGAAACGGAACCCAAAATATGATTCAACAGAAGCAAGAGATAAAATAACAAATTGCAGAAGGGAAAAATGGCGACTATTCAACAACAAAATGAGCAATAAATTGTAGAAGGACTAACCTTAAGACCAAAAAGAGAATATCTCAAAATCAACAAATGGCGACGATTAAAAAGCAATTCGAGCAAGAAAATCCTACTGAATGACAGTCAATGAGCCAACTAGGGTAAATGAAGCAACAACAGATCACTGAAAATCGCCAGTGAGAAACTCGGGGTTAGCTTTACAAAAGCATATTCAACTTTTTCATGTTACTTTACAGAGCATTTACAACTTAACAAAGCATATTCAACTTTTCTTTTTCCAGGCGGAAATAGCGTAGTAGGATTGAGGGGATCCAATGTCGGAAACGTTTTAGTTCCCAACTTTTACATCAAAAATATCTTCTATGTGTATTTCTTGTTTTTTTTTTTTTTTAAATTTAATTACAAATTGTGTGTTTTGATTTTGCGTAATTTCTATTTTGGTTCAAGAAAAAAAAAATTAATGTTAAGACCATCAGCTATATCCGTTACATGGTCACATGTGATACTCCAGCATCACACCACATCACATATGTAATGATACAAGGGTGTGCTCAAAAACCTCTCATGATTAGACATATGTGTGTGGAGGTCCACCCACACAACACACACTTTCATACACAGGGAGGTTTATTTAAGATTACCCAATGATATACCTATCACATCACGTCATTATTTCTAAATTGAAAATAAGTAATAAAATAAAATTCCTAATTTTACATTTAAATAAAAACCATTACATTGACTTTAAATTAAAAAAGGACCAAAAAATAAAAACGAACATTACAAAACTAAACTAATTCATATTCCGATATTTAGCTCAGATACTTTCTCGTATTGTTAGGAAAATTTCTAAATCCTTGTCCTCGTAGTCATTCGGGTTTCATTTTCAAAACCTCTAAATCGACATTTCTTTGTAAGGAACGTTAAGTTTCGAAGATTTCTTGTTCCACCCAGTTCATTATCCCGATCTTCTCCGATTGTAGTTGCACTTATTGATCAATTTTTCTCCAAATTGATCTATCATGCTAGACTCTGAATTTTTCGATATCGAACCCGAAGCCGCTTTCTTTGCTTTATCTCGCCCGATCGGTCAATGGCAAGGTTGTTCGTCTTCCAGGTCTACCGGCTCATCGTTGATGTAAATTTGTGTGCGTTCGTCCGATTGTTGTGATTGCGTTTCTTGACGTACCATTCTCGGACGCTTCCTACCAGAAGAATGTGATTCTTCAGTAAGTAGCCATTTTCGACATGCCTTCAACTCCACTGTTTCTCTGGTAAGTGTAATTTTTTCGTATTGTTCCATAGCCGTATTGAAGACGTCGAAGTCATTCGCCCCACTTTTGTGCAAATTAGTGAGGTTGTAAATTCTGGTGAATTGCGTAATTTTCAACCTCATTTCACACCATATGGAAGTAATCTGATCGATGTTCCGACTTTCTTTCTCCGGTAAATCTTAAAAGGCGGCTTGAACTTTTGCGCAAAATGTTTCTCCCGTTTGAGAATCTCCAACTGTAACGTCCCAAATCCAGTAATCAAATTTTTTGTTTAAAAACGGTTCAAATACATAAAACGGTTTACCAAATGAAACCATCCAAATTAAAACTTGTTATTCAAACATTAGAAATCGTATTTATCAAAACATTTACAAACATTATCCAACGGATGACTTAATTATAAAAACCTCAAATGTGGTACAGTCACGCCGTACTCCAAGCTCAAGCCAGCAAAATACCTGAAAAACAGTTAGGGTGAAAGAGTAAGCTCAAAGCTTAGTGAGTTCCCAAAATACCACACGATTAATCACATAAACACAATCATCACCCTTGGGTGCCCAGGTACGACCGACCATGCATCGTCCTTGATCATGCAGCAACACTTGGGTTATCAACTCATTCTTTGACTCACGGGCTTGCCCCGATCTTGTGTATAATCAACTCATTCTTTGACTCAAGGGCTTGCCCCGATCTTGTCTATAATCAACTCATTCTTTAGCTGTCGGAACGAATCCAACAACTGTGACATACAAGCATAACAGCCTAAACATACAGTCTAACCCATCGGGTTTCTATCATCAGCTCAACAGTCAAATAACGTAAGGCACACCTAGCTACCATACATTATTACACACAATAATTAAGTTACCTACGCATGTAACTTCACCCATAGTATAATGAGAAGACTCACCTGATCCGCAAAGCCCAACAGTGTTCCATACGCGCGTCTTCAGATCCTGACAGAGGGAACCTCCCAATAAGAATAAACTCCACTTAGAACTTCCTAAATCCCAAACAAGATAAACCTCTAAGACTGGTATCCAAAACCTTCAAGTTTGACCAATAGTCAAACTAGTCAAAAAGTCAACAGTCAAAGATCAAAGTCAACAAAAGTCAACAGGCATAGTTAGCGCCGCTAACTCCTCAAGTTAGCGTCGCTAACTATGAACAGTCCATAAATGTCCATTAAGTTCTTAATCCATTAAGCCAAGGTGTTAATCCTTCTAGGGACCTTCCAAACAGTCTTTAAGCCTATAAAAATCCTAACTTTAACATTCTAACACCATCACACCAATTCAAGAATAAGATCTATGTCTAAAATGGTCCAAACTAATCAAAATCACCAAAGAGAGTTTGACTTACTCTCTAACCCATTCCAAAGGTTCTAAATCATGGCTTGAAGGCATAAAGTTCCTGAGTTTATCCTTTACAAACATGGACAAACACCAAAATAGACCATTACACTAAATCAATCCATAAGAACATACTTAAATCATAAGAAAACCCATAAAAATGCATAAAGGTGAGAACTTAACTCACAATGGTACAGAAAGTGCAGATATTTAAAAACCATAAAAATGCATAAAGGTGAGAACTTGACTCGCAATGGTACAGAAAGTGCAGATATTTGAAGCTTCACTCAAGAAAAAACAACTTGTAGCATCACCACCTTCCTTCTAGCATCAACAAGGCTTCAAAAATCCATCCAAACACACAAAAAATGTCAAAAACCCAACCAAGATGATCTAAAGAGAGAAATGGACGACTTGGGGGCTGAATGAATTCAAATGGTGGCTGCGCTTGGGTTCCCCACCCTTATATGTGGCCCAAGCATGAAAATCTAGGGTTTTGGCCCAAAATCAGACATTAGCGTTGCTAACCCTAAGGTTAGCGTCGCTAATAATGATCGTGCAAAGACCCTATGAACATTAGCGACTCTAATGTCAGAACTTCCCTAATTCTAATATTTTGCTTCCTTTTTCACGTTGACCTTGAACCTTTCGGGATTAGAGTCTTACACTGACAATTGGGTCAATGGAAATCGAAATCCACACCTTTATTAATTCAATTCTTCATCCTTCGTCCAAGGCATCTTTCATTCACCTTGCATTTTTTTTCCTTTCTTCTTGGACGATTGTTGATGCTCTAGTTGTTGTGTCTCCTCAACCATTTTGGGAGACGTGGGTTGCGTTTGTGGATGTGAAGGTTGGAGAGGTTGTTAGAACACGAAAGCGGGTTGGAAGGGTTGTTAATATGGATTGAAGGTGTGAATTATTGTTGGAAAAGTGTTTGTTGTGTGATAAGGGAGCCGGTTTGGAGTAAGTTGAGGAAACCACCTTGTAGTGACGTTGGGAATTGGTGGCGAATTGTGTTTAATCCGAATGGATTAAACTCACGATTGTGGTTTGATGGTGTGTTGAATGAGGTATATTAAGTGGGTATCTATAGGTAAAATTTTGTTAAATTAAAAAGGTTAGTTTTTTTTAATATTTGTAGCCATTTAACGGGACGGTGTGTACGACCATGATGGGTGTCCATGTTGGTAACATGGGAACTTCGTGAGGTGTAAACAACACAATCTAATATTTATTAAAGGTTCTATAATGTTTTAAAGCCACTGAGTTATCTTTATCATTCTAAACAAAATGAAGTTCGATATGATTTATTTGAATGTTGTCTTTAAAGGCGGTGTTTTTGAAGGTTTTACACAAACTATGAACTAGAAAATTCCTAAGTTCACATGCAACCCTAAATAAGATCTATATTTTTCTACTATAAACATATAATAAAAACCTAATGGCCAACAATAATTTCTAAAGTATAAAACAAAAGAACCAACATTTAATTCTTGATCCAGAAGCTAGCAGCACAAGTGTCCTGCCTCAAATGGAGTCACACCCAAGCAATGGAGGAGAGAAGACAGCAGAGTAACTTCAGAGAGATGTAAGTGGCACAGAAAAGGGGAGCCAGGAGGTTCCTTTTATAGCCTCCAAGGGTTACAGCTGAAAACCTAGAGGAGCTTCCTTAATGGGCAAGCCTGTTGACCATTTGGACCAAGGCTTCTAAACTCTAATTAGGGTTTTCGCCAACTATGGAGTTCCCTCCATATTGGCGCCAACTTTGGCCCCTGGCTACTGGCTTGCCAGTTATTCAACTATTGAATAAATACGAACCAGTCCCTGCAATTATAATTAATTAATTTAATCTCCAAATTAAATCTAATTAATTATAGATTAATTTCTAATTAATTATTATAGTTTCTAATTAATATATTAACACTTAAATATATTAATAAACTATCTATTTATTTCTATTGATTAATTAAACAATTAATAATCAATCTTTCTCTTTACTGACTTCTACATCAATCCTCCTGCTATGAGGGCAACCCAAATGGAATTTGCTTCAATTAATAAGATAAATACAAATATAAAGTCATGGCTTAGACACCTAATCCAACAGTCTCCCACTTGACTTCTACATCAATCCTCCTGCTATGAGGGCAACCCAAATATAATTTGCTTCAATTAATAAGATAAATACAAATATAAAGTCATGGCTTAGACACCTAATCCAATAGTCTCCCACTTGGATAAGTCTATGACTTTAAATTATCTTCTGATTAACAAACAACCTGCAGCTTCCTAGAAACTGCTGCCGAACTCTGACCTAGTCAGTTCTGTCCATAGATAAGTGATCATATGATCCTTCGTCCAACAATATATTTTTAGACATGAGACATGGATTGTGATCAATCTCTATCTGATACTCTGTTTCCCGATTTCCGATTCTGCTTATGACTTTAGGACTTCTAATTAAACACATCAATTTAGTCCAGGCTGGCCAACACTTTAGTCAACTTCAAAATCATCGAGAGGACTTCTAATTAAACACACGAATAAGCTTCGACTCATATGCTTGTGTCTTTTACTTATCAAAATCGAACACAACAATGTGTTTTATAACATCAAGTTACCGATGCATTTACGCATTATCAATGCACAACCGACTCGCAAATTTCAACTCATATGTCTCTGCCTCAAGATCATAAGATGTTATCGTCTCAACATTGCTCGTGATGTAATCCATGAAGCAATCTATTGAGCACGGGTTTATCCAATACTCATATCTCTATTTCCAAGTATTCGTGAATGTTGTAACAGTCTTACTGCAATGTCTAACTCCTTAGACAATCTACAAACCAATTCACGACAGTCTTCGTTCATACTTACTTCCTAAAAGTATGAGAGACTGTGGACCTTTGAATAATCAAATTATTTGGGAAGTGAAACATGCAAAACCGAAACTTAAAATCTGACTGGTAGCTACTCTTGCTAATTACCAATTCTCCACGAGGTAATCACCAAGTCGGATTCTTCATAAAACTATTATCGGTTTCTAGATTCCTTTTAAACTTTTAATTCATGTTATGTATCTATGTCTATATGACCTTTCACTCTTTCTATGTATCCAAATGTCTCACAATGATACAGTTTATCCAATCAGACATTCTTCCGATGATTTAGTCATATACTGTCATTCTTACTTACATCTCCATTCTGTGTACTGTGACTTTCCATGGTTCTCGGGATCTTTAGTCCACATGACTGCACCCTAAGACTATTTCGAGATGTTACGATGTGCCGGTGACCCACACGCGCTCCATCGGAATACCAATGAAACTCTTTAACCATTAAGTCTTTTTACTTATTTGAAACTCTTTTCAAATTACTATTAACATTCACCCCAATCATTTTTCAATGATTTCTCACGTATGTACAGAATTCATTAATTATTTCCAGCCAGGTCATATCTTGAGTCTGACTCATTATGCTTTAAGCATTAAGTCATCATGACATGTTTATGACACTTCTGATAGATCCAAGAAGCTCGTGAAATCCGAACCAACCTTATTCCAAACCCTTTTGGAATCTAAGGATTACTTATAATCCTTGTGTCACGACTTTAATATGCCAAATCATCACACTTTGCAATGATAGGAAACTCCTTTCCTGGGCTATGCATCTTGAATCTCATCAAGATCATCTTGGCAGAGTTTCGATCTATCTCATAGACGTTTACAACCACCTGAGTATGTCGTATCTCTATTAAGTCTTTCATAGCGATCCGTCTCTTAACACTAAGTCATTACACTTTGTAATGAAAGGAGACGTTTCCTAGAAACAATATGTAACCCACATACAGTGATAGTATATAACAGCGACACTCCCACTGGCTTTGACACGGTTATGGACTATTCACAAAATCCAGAACTTTTGCCACATTTTGAGAATCCAAACCTTTCTGACATCTTAATGGAAATCTTTCAGCCCTTTCTCAAAATCCAATCCTTTGGCATATTTTGAGAATCCGAATATCCTTTCTTGCGAGATTCCCTTGGGGTAATCCCAGGCCCATGTACCTTTGTATTGGGACACTCTTTGTGAGTCCCTATCAGTGTGCCGGTGATCCATACGCGCTCCACTAACGACTCACAATGTGACAATTGTAAATTTTGGTCAACAAAAGCCAACTGTAATCAAACGAAGCGTACGTTAATTTATATGTTGAAAAGTTATTTTCCATAATTTTTGCGATGAATTATTAATATTATAGTATTACGTATGCTAAATCAAAACAATTATCGGTTTAAAAGTCGAAAATACGGACAGCAGACTACTGTAGCGTAAAAATTCGATAATCATACAATTATTATTTTGAGAATAATAATATTCATAAAACGATCTACTCGTAAATACGAACCCGTGGATATATAGAACGTCAAAAACGGAGTTCGTATGTGAAAGTTACAACCATTAAATCGCTGTGAACGGATAAATGTACACAGGGTTTGGAAACAAAATACAAAATGAGGTGTCTTAAACACCAAATATGAAATAAAAATTCATATGATAAGTAACGTAATAATATCTAGTATTTAATTTCAAAGCTAGATGCGATTTCCGGTAAAACGTCAAAAATCGCGAAAACGGAAGAATACCGCGCTTAAACGCGTATTCCGGCACCCAACGAGTTATAATTCAATCAAAATAAATTTTTGGCAATGTTTTTATACAAAATAATTATTTAGAACTTCGTTTCGTCAAAAACGCACAAAATTTCACTAAAACGACTTACTATTTTATAAAAATCACTTATGTTTATAAAGTATGTTGCTATTTTATAAAAACCACACCACCCCACCCCCCCTACCCCCCATCGGCTGCAACACCCCATCCCCATGCAATCTAAGTCTACTATTCCATATCCTAGCCAAGTGGTCTAGAAATTGATTTCTTTTATTAAACAATTCAAGGGTAAAAATCTCCAAATCTTTATGGAAGAATGATTTCTCATTAAGACACCATCCACTCAACACTCTCTTCTCCCTCATTCCTCTCTTCTTGCTCTCGGCCAAGCTCGCCACAACCATCTTCAATCTCCAAACTTCCATTTTCAAACTCTTTCATAAGTTTAAGAAGTAAGTTTCACTCATCTTTTGATTCTAAACAACATAACACAAGTTTTACACATTTTACACACACTAACATCCATCCAAATCCATTGGATATTAGATTTGTCCAAGGGTCTTTGAGTTCCAAACTTCATCATCTTCAAAGATCTTTCAAGCTCTCTTGGTAAGTTATGATCATCTAGTGATTTAAGTTCTAAATACCTTCATATACTCTTTTATACACACATACTCACGAAAATCTATTGGATAATAGCTTTGTCCAAGGGTCCTCCTGGTCTTAGAACCAAAATCTTCAATCTTCTTCCAAGGAATCTTAAGATCCACACTCAAGATGAGTTCATACCCCTCATTTTCACCTTTTCAAACCTTTTTGGGAGAGAATACAAGTTCTTTAACTATAAATATTGTTTTATTCAAGTTTATATATGTTTAAATGTTATATATGTTGATTTACACAAGTTTATAAAGTTAGTATTTGGTTAAAAATGCCTTTGACATGAAATATGGATAGATCTTTATAAGATGTTCATAATGATACACAATATGCTTGTATAAAATATACTAGACTATAATTAAAGTGTGTAAAAACGTTAGATCTTGAAGAAAAATGATATAAATGTGAATTTGGCTTGAAATATAAGTAGATCTATGTATTTTGAACACTTTGACATATTAAGTTGTGTAAAAGTTACTAAACTACAAATAAAGTGTACAAAGATGCTAGATCTTGAATAAAAACGTTATAAAAACGAAAACTAGTAAAAACTATGTTTTTATAAATAAAGGCACTATTTTCTAGCAAAAATGGTTATAATCAAGATATTATATTATTTTTGTACGAAATATCTCAAAAGATAATATTTATAATCTTTGAACAAGTTATTTCGCTATTATTCACAAAAATAAGGTTATTACGACGCAATTACTAAAAATAGACTATTATTGGAATAGTTTATGAACAAAAGGTTATTATGACATTTAAACATGATAAAAATAATTATATAAAAATATATAATTATTATACTTTACTATATTATCATGGGAAAAATAATAATGGACGATTACAAGAGTTTTTATATACAAATCGTACGTAAACAAGTTGATTGGAATACATACATTTTTGTGAGATGAATCTTCACAGTACTTACCTACTATAAGTCCTGAACATTTATATAACCAGAGTCTCGGTAAGAGAGCGCGATATTTGAGTATAGATCTATACGGGACTTGACAACCTCGCACCTGAGCTGCTAGCTACAGCTTGACCGGCAGGTCTGAGGTGTCCAAATGTCTAACATTCCGACGCCTGAAGAACGTCGCAGCAGGCCAACTAGTCATATTATGGTTATATGGTATCTCACATGGGAAAATAATCAACTTAACATTTTTATAAATTATTTACGTGGAAACACACTTTTCAAAGAAAGTACACTACAGTTTACATATTACATTTTAGTCTTTGGGATTTAAAGACTTAGAACATTTTATGAGAAAATATTGGATTTTCTTGGTTTTCAACACTATCGTTTACAAACAAAGGACTTTTCCTATACAAAAATCTTATGAACTCACCAACTTATTTGTTGACACTTTTTCAACTACTTGTATTCTCAGGAAATTGATAAGGTAATTCTCCAGCGCTATTCGAAGGGACGTTACGACGTCATTTTTGGTTTATTTTGATATCATTGTAATTGTATTTGAAACATGCCACTTTTTAAACAATGTAACATTTGCAATTACTTAATGATGGTTGTTTGCTTGGAATCACTATTATTCAACTTTGTTATGATATTGTTTATGAAGTCATCCACCCTTGAACTATTCCGCCAATACGGTTTGGGGGTGTGACAGATTGGTATCAGAGCATTGTTTATAGTGAACTAAGTATATCAATCCATTTAAAGATATACAACTATAAATACAATGGGACTAAAACTCTCGAAAACATTTTCGTACAAGTATACTTTTAAAATTTCAACGATAATTTTATAAAAGTATAAGTACATACATACATACTAGAACGATATCATAACGAAAACATATTAAAGTGGTATGATGAGTTGAACGCTACGGATAGGCCTAAGTGTTTTGGTGATGATATCCTGGATGAATAGAGCCTGATCAACTGTATTGATCCAAGATATGATTAACGTATACTTAGGAATAGTCGTGGTGAACAACAAGTCCGAACACTTACCAGTAACCAAAGGAACTAAACATAAAAATTTAAAATACTATAGGAGTATTTTATGACGCTATAGAACAAAACAAGAAATTAAAATACTATATGAGTATTTTGTGTGCATTACTTAGTTATATATATATATGTGTGTATTTAAGAATCCCCTTATATATACTTCTTACACCCCAATCCTCGTACAGACGCTATGGCAGGATTCCATTTGCCAGGAGACCCATATTTCCCCGAGGAGGGAAATGGGGGATGGCTTAATGAGGAACCAGAAGAGGAACCCGAAGAGGTTCCGGAAGAGGAACCGGAGGAAGCTTCGGAAGAAGAAGACCAGTGGGACGAGGTGTTGGAAATCATGGTTCATGTAATTAGTTTCAAAAACAAGAGTTTGCAACGGAAGCATAAAATCATGAACACAAATTCCATTTTCAAGAGGATCATGCTACATGCATGTAGAGATAAGATGAAGAACAAACATAGATTAAGTTCAAGATCATAACCTTTGTTCTTGGGTTTGGTTTGGATGATTTTGATAGCTAGGAATCAAATTAGAATCCCTCTATAGTTGATCCACCACAAGCTTGAACACCCTTGAATGCTAGTTCCACAACTTGCAAGTTAGAACTCCTTTTCTTGTGAAACAAAAATCTAATTTTTGCTAACTATCAAGAGAGCTTTTAGAGAGTTTCTTTGGCTGATTTTTGAAGCAAGAATGATCACACTAACACCCTCAAAATCGTTCAATATATCACCCACAAAGAGAAAAGAAAAGCACATGCAACTAGCTTAAAAGAAAGTCCCATTTGATTTCTATAATCAAAAGCTAGAAGACACAAAGCATCTTCCACCTCTTTTAAGTTGTTAATGCATTCTTTTCCTTCCAATATGGCTGATTTTATGATGACAAATAAAGTGCTAGTGGGTTGTTATTATTTATAAAACTTAGATAATAAAAGCTTATAAATAATACATCTTCTTATTTCTTAAATAGGATAACATTTAACCCATAATCATATACATAAATAAACCATCTAAATATACAATCTTAATTGTATAATTATATACATATACATATATATATATATATATATATATATATATATATATATATATATATATATATATATGTATAACAATATATATATATATATATATATATATATATATATATATATTATTTAATTTACCAATTAAATTAAATAAAAGGCTTACTTATAAATCAATTAAATCGTTTAACAATTTAAACAATCTAATTGTTACACTTAATTAATTCATCACATATGAATTATTAATCAACCTTTAATTTTTGTAGTTATTATTATTTACCTCAAATAATAATAACCTACAAGATTAAATTGCAAGTTTAGTATCATTTGATGTTAAATCAAATTTAACGTTCTAAATGATCAATTGGTGTCAAACTTGTTGTTGGTGTGACCCTATAGGATCATGTATTATTAGTAATATCATTTTATGATCATCCTTGGGCATATAGAACTAACAATCTCCCACTTGCACAAGGTTGCATTATAGAATGATATCGACAGTGGTTAACGTCTAGCAACATTTCACTGCCCCCAATAACACATGACATTGTGCCATTCAACAACATTCAATTCTTCAGAAAAAACGAGGCTCTAATTGATGTATAAGGTTATCTATCAATTATCCCTTTGTTACAGACATCTTGTTGAACATGAGACATGGATCTTAATCATTCTCATTTTATGTTCAACTTTCAATCAGGCGCCTTAGATGTCTAACTCTCAACACATAAGAGGAACAAATCCCGTCTTGACTACATACGCCCCTCATATAGTTAGTACTATGCATGAGTATGGCCTTTATGGTTGTCTTTATTTCAAGAACAACAGTAAACCATATCAAAGCATAGTACACTCTACACTTGAGTCCCAAATATGTATCTCAGGTCAAAGGATACAATGATAATACCTTTATTCAATAATCACTTATGATGATGATCCATGGAGTGATCTTGAAACGGGTCAAGTCCAATACTTGTTCACTGACAAGTACCTATGAATTTGGTTGCAACCTTTTGCTACTTTTACCCATAAAAGTCAACCAATCCAATTCATATTAGTCTTACTTCATAATTGCTCCCACAACTATGATCGACTATGGACGTTTAGAATAACTAAATTATTCAAGGATTAAACATGCTAATAAAACACAATAATTATGAATGAAACATTACGTCACAAATATTACATAATTCTTGTCGTTTACATAAGTTCATATTCATAAAACATTAAACACAAATCAAATCCATTCATTAGAAAAACGGAGTCCTATACCCTTAGCATGACTTTCATGCTTAGTTTGGGGTAAAGGTTTCGTGAATAGGTCTGCCAAATTTTGATCTGTATGAACCTTGTGAATACTAATTTCACCATTCTTAACTTCATGTCTAATGTAGTTATACCTTCGGTGAATGTGTTTGGTTTTTTGATGCAATCTAGGTTCCTTTGCTTGAGCTATAGCACCTAGATTGTCACAGAAGATTTCTATAGGGTCCCGAATGGAAGGAACAACCCCTAGATCTTCTATGAACTTTCTCATCCAGACAGCTTCTTGAGCAGCTTCTGAAGCAGCAACATATTCTGATTCTGTAGTGGAATGTGCAATCACTTCTTGTTTGGAACTCTTCCAAGATACGACTCCTCCATTTAAAATAAAGACATACCCAGATTGAGATTTCGAATCATCCCTATCTGTTTGGAAGCTTGCGTCAGTGTAACCCTTTACCTTTAAGCTTTCTTCCATACCGCCGTAAACTAAGAACATATCTTTAGTTCTTCTCAAGTACTTAAGAATGTTCTTTACAGCAGTCCAGTGGGCTTCACCTGGGTTCTGTTGATACCTACTAGTCATACTTAAGGCACATGAGACGTCGGGCCTAGTGCATAACATGGCATACATGATGGACCCAATTGCCGAAGCATATGGGACATGTTTCATCCTTTCAAGTTCAGTCCTAGTGTTTGGGCACTGAGACTTGCTTAGGATGGTGCCATGCGGTATTGGCAAGAATCCTCTTTTGGAGTCTTGCATCTTGAACCTTTTCAAGATTTTATCAATATATACACTTTGGCTAAGACCAATAAGTCTCTTAGATCTATCTCTATATATATCTTTATGCCTAATACATAAGCAGCTTCCCCTAGATCCTTCATTGAGAAACAACTCTCAAGGAACGCTTTGACACCTTTTAAGGTTGGGATGTCATTTCCAAATAAAAGTATGTCATCTACATACAATACTAGGATTATGACAATGCTCCCACTAGCTTTCTTGTAAACACAGGAGTCATCCTCATTTTTGATGAATCCAAAACTCGTAATCTTTTCATCAAAACGGATGTTCCATGTTCGAGACGCTTGCTTTAATCCATAGATAGATCTTTTAAGCTTGCACACTTTGTTTGGATGCTTGGGATCGACAAAACCTTCAGGCTGATCCATATAGACATCTTCCAATAAGTGTCCATTAAGGAAAGCGGTCTTGACATCCATTTGCCATATCTCATAATCATAGTACGCGGCTATGGCAAAAAGTATCCTAATCGACTTGATCATTGCCACTGGAGAAAAGGTCTCATCATAGTCAATACCATGAGTTTGTGAGTATCCTTTAGCGACAAGTCTAGCCTTAAAAGTGTGAACATTTCCATCCACGTCGATTTTCTTCTTGAAAACCCATTTGTTCCCAACAGTCTTACAATTGGTGGGAAGATTAACCAAGTTCCAAACTTGATTATCGTGCATGGATTGCATCTCAGTGTTCATGGCCTCAAGCCATTTATCAGATTCAAGATCTGATATTGCACTTTGATAGTTGACGGGTTCATCAGAATCTATCGTATAACATTCCTCTTCCATCAAAAGGTAACCATACCTTTCTGGTTCAATTCGAACCCTACCAGATTTGCGAACACTTTGTGTTACAATTTGTTCCTGATCAACCGTTTGTTCAGGTTCAACAATTTCTTGTTGAATGCTAGATTCAACTTCTTGTGTATCAGGTTGTGGTTCCTGAAGTTCCTCAAGTTCCACAAACCTCCCACTGGCCTCTTCCATCAGAAACTTGTTTTCTAGGAATTCAGCTTTTCGAGAAATAAATATTTTATTCTCGATGGGATTGTAGAAATAGTATCCAAGACAATCTTTCGGATACCCTACAAAGATACATTTAGTTGAATGAGGTTCTAATTTGTTTGAAGCTTCTTGTGTAACATAAGCTTCACAACCCCATACCTTGAGATAGGATAAAGATGGAACCCTTCCATGCCATATCTCATAAGGCGTTTTATCTACCTTTTTAGTAGGTGCCATATTTAGGAGACGAGCAGCTGTTTGTAAAGCATAACCCCAAAATGATAAAGGTAGAGTACTTCTACTCATCATGGATCGAACCATATCCAATAGTGTTCGGTTCCGCCTTTCAGACACACCATTATGTTGTGGTGTTCCAGGTGGAGTAAGTTGTGAAACAATTCCACAAGTCTTAAGATGATCCATAAAGTTTGTACTTAAGTACTCACATCCTCTATCAGAACGAAGAACTTTAATTGTTTTGTTGAGTTGATTTTCCACTTCACTTTGAAACGTTTTGAACATTTCAAGCGCCTCATGTTTATGTTTAATCAAATAAACATATCCAAAACGACTAAAGTCGTCAGTGAAGGTGATGAAATATCTTTCACCATATCTAGTCATTGGCTTGAAAGGACCACATACATCCGTATGTATGATTCCTAACAAGTCCTTTGCTCTCTCATTGGTTCCGGAGAAAGGAGCTTTAGTCATCTTGCCATGTAAACAAGATTCACATATATCAAATGAGTCATTCTCATTTGCCTTCAAAAGTCCACTCTTTTGAAGTTGGGATATGCGATTCTTGTTTATATGCCCAAGGCGACAATGCCATAGATAGGTTTGACTCAAATCAAATTTGGGTTTCTTGGTGAAAGTGTGGTATAAAGAGCCATGGTTAGTCTTTTCATCAAGGTTTACATCATAAATTCCATTTAAAGGCCTAGCCTCAAAATAGAATACATTATTTTTGTAAACGCAAATATCATCATTATTAAAGGAAAGATCAAATCCACATTGTTTTAATTTAGCAACCGAAATAATATTCCTATTCAAGCTAGGAACATAATAAACATTCAACAATGTCATACACAAGCCATTAGGTAGTAATAAATTAAAACTTTCAATTGAATCCACCGCAACCCTTGCATTGTTTCCAACCCGAAGTACTACCTCATTTGCTTTCAGTCGCCTACTCCTTTTGAACCCCTGCAACATATTACATATGTGAGTTCCACAACCAGTATCAAATACCCATGTGTTAGGAGATAAATTATAAAGTTCTAGGTCTATCACATAGATACCTGAAGTGCCTTCACCGGCATTCTTTTTCTTCAACTCCGCAAGATAGGTAGGGCAATTTCTCTTCCAATGCCCAACCTTGCCACATTCGAAGCACGCGTCTTCTTTGGCAACTTTTGCCTTCTTCTTGGGCGGACGGGATGATTGGACAACTTTCTTGCCCTTTCCTTTGACAACCTTTGCCTTTCCCTTTCCCTTGGAGTTGTTGGGGTGTTCGGGTCTAGTTCTCTTTGTGCCACCTTCCTTGATCATGAGAACTTGAGTGGTTTTCTTAGGCAGATTCTTTTCACCGGTAATTAGCATCCCATGTAATTCCGGGATTGTCTTGTTTAAACCATTCATGTTAATTCATGACGAAAGGATCAAAGGACTTCGTTAAGGAGTTAAGGATCATATCCGTTGCTAGCTCATTGGGCATCACAACTCCAAGACGTGCCAAATGATCAATGTGACTCTTCATTTTTGAGCACATAAGAGCTTACCGACTGCCCATCCTCCATCTTGCAAGCATGGAAAGCCCAAACAATTTCAAACCTTTCCGTTCTTGCAAGTTGTTGGAACATTTCCTTTAGTTGAAGAATCATGTCATAGGCTGAATGATTCTCCAAATCCTTCTGAAGGTCGGGAATCATGGTTGCCAACATGAGGCATAATGCATCGATGGAATCATCCATCTTTTTAAGCCATGCATCGTGTGCGGGCTTAGGAATGGCAGGGGGCTCTTCTGGAAGTGGTTCATTGAGAACATATTCTTTCTTTTCTTGTTTGAGAACAATTCTCACACTACGGTACCAATCCAAGAAGTTGGTATGGTTAAGTTTTTTTCCTTCAAGGAGAGACCGTAGTGAGGTTTTGTTAGGAGCCGAGTGTGTGTTGTTTGGTGCCATCTACAAAATTTTAACAAGGTTCTATTTAGTAAATTATGATATTAAGTCCTTAATAATTAATACCCTTTCTTGTTTCATAAACTTTAATTAATTAAGGTCTAGAATCCAAGTTGCATCACGAATAAGTGGTTAGGTATCCTTTATCCCGCCTATTCGAATCAACAAGGTAGGTAACGGTTTACCAATTATATCCAAATGTAATTTCTAGATTTATGGGATCCCATTATAACATTTATAAGTTTGGCATGTTTGATCCCATCTATGCCTTGGATTTCTAATGCTTAGGTGACCTTTATCACAAGATATTTCCAAACGAATCCTCCTACTTAAACGGACGTGTAGTTTTGTCAACTATTGATGGTTAGGTGTCCTTTATCCCATCAATATTGCAAAACTACTTCTTGTATCACAAGAAGACTCCAAGTGGTTAGGTATCCTTTATCCCACAAGGAAATACAAGTGATACATGAGTGTCTTTAAGAAGGACGGCATAGATTCGTATTTCATAAGGGATTTGAATGTTTTACAATTCTAATTTTGAAAAACATATGGTATCATGTAGATTGCATGCATCCAATGAACATGGTACCATTAAATCTTATTTTGTTAATTGGTTCCTAAATCATAAAATCTCCATTTTATTGATTCTTTGTTTGTGGTCAAGATTACAATTAATATCCAATATTAAGTTTGAGTTTGATCACATATATTAGAACCAATTTATAATCCTAAATAATTACCATTATTACTTAGGGTTGGAGTTTGTAAGAGTTTATAAAATCTCCATTTTATTTCTTGTTTCAATCATTTTCAAAACTTGACTTAATAGGTTTTAAAACAAAACCCATTTTAATAAAACCAATTTTATCACATCTTATGTTTTAATTGTCAACTTTTGAAAATACAAACTCCTTGATGATTATGTTTAATTATCTAGGTTGTCTAGCATGCAAAATCTTATTTTCATCCACAACTTAACATAATAAAACATTCAATCATCACAAGCATGCATGGGTGCATAAACACAAGCCAACTAAGTTGATATTTCATGTGAGCCATACATGAAATATCAAGTCCAAACCTAGGGACAAAAGGGTGACAAAAACTCAACCAAATGATCTTCGATTTGGCTACAATTTTGCCAAGCTTCTTATATCATCAAATGATACTTGAACCACCATTTCTTGACATCCTTGAGTGAGTTATGATTTTTCTTTTGGCCCCATGAAAGTTGCGACAGGCAGGGTAGGCAGGAAGGAATTTTTGTGGTTTTTTGTTGCATTTTTCAATTCATTCTTGGCTATATTGATGCTAATACTTGTTGAAACTTAATGTATATACTAGATATTAAAGTTACCAACAAGTATATCACCAAATGACCAAGATATGAATTTTTAAAACACTTCCAAAACAATTTTGAAATCTAGACAGCAGCTCTTCAGAAAGTGCTGCTGTTGGGTGCAATCTTCTCTTGGTCTTTTACTTCCTTCTCTTGTTACATTTTGTGAAATAAATAAAATACAACTATTCTAATATTTACAAAATGAATATTAAGAAGGAAATAACTAATTATTATTACAAACCATTTGAATAAATGAATAGATTACAACCATATCGAATACAAACACAAAACATGCATCATATGGTCCTTGGCTTGTTTATGCACCATTTTATCACATAAAATCATAAGAAAATCAACACTTTGTTTTTCTAAGGCAACATCTATGTAACCAAATGCATGCATACATAAAATATAGTTGGTTACATAAAATCATAGATTATATATTTGCATGTTGCCAAAGAAGCCATGCATGAAACTTTCATTCAAGAAGATGAACATTCATGGCTTCCAAAAACCAAGTTTATCCAAATAAACTTATTATCTAAACATGCAATATAGCCATGGCTCTGATACCAATTGTTGGAAATCATGGTTCATGTAATTAGTTTCAAAAACAAGAGTTTGCAACGGAAGCATAAAATCATGAACACAAATTCCATTTTCAAGAGGATCATGCTACATGCATGTAGAGATAAGATGAAGAACAAACATAGATTAAGTTCAAGATCATAACCTTTGTTCTTGGGTTTGGTTTGGATGATTTTGATAGCTAGGAATCAAATTAGAATCCCTCTATAGTTGATCCACCACAAGCTTGAACACCCTTGAATGCTAGTTCCACAACTTGCAAGTTAGAACTCCTTTTCTTGTGAAACAAAAATCTAATTTTTGCTAACTATCAAGAGAGCTTTTAGAGAGTTTCTTTGGCTGATTTTTGAAACAAGAATGATCACACTAACACCCTCAAAATCGTTCAATATATCACCCACAAAGAGAAAAGAAAATCACATGCAACTAGCTTAAAAGAAAGTCTCATTTGATTTCTATAATCAAAAGCTAGAAGACACAAAGCATCTTCCACCTCTTTTAAGTTCTTAATGCATTCTTTTCCTTCCAATATGGCTGATTTTATGATGACAAATAAAGTGCTAGTGGGTTGTTATTATTTATAAAACTTAGATAATAAAAGCTTATAAATAATACATCTTCTTATTTCTTAAATGGGATAACATTTAACCCATAATCATATACATAAATAAACCATCTAAATATACAATCTTAATTGTATAATTATATACATATACATATATATATATATATATATATATATATATATATATATATATGTATAACAATATATATATATATATATATTTTATTTAATTTACCAATTAAATTAAATAAAAGGCTTACTTATAAATCAATTAAATCGTTTAACAATTTAAACAATCTAATTGTTACACTTAATTAATTCATCACATATGAATTATTAATCAACCTTTAATTTTTGTAGTTATTATTATTTACCTCAAATAATAATAACCTACAAGATTAAATTGCAAGTTTAGTATCATTTGATGTTAAATCAAATTTAACGTTCTAAATGATCAATTGGTGTCAAACTTGTTGTTGGTGTGACCCTATAGGATCATGTATTATTAGTAATATCATTTTATGATCATCCTTGGGCATATAGAACTAACACGAGGAAGACTCAGAAGATGAACCAGAAGTTATCGACCCCCGTCGCCCAGTCCGCAGCTTACATGCACCACCGCCACCACCGCTATTTCAGGTATATCGCCACCCTGGTGGCCCGTTATGGATGCGTACACCTCGAAAGAGGGTACTTCCCATTCACCGCCCCTTACTAATAGAAGAACCTCTTCAGGGCCCGACACCAGATTGGGTAGAGCGAATACACGTCTGGAGCCGCGAGCAGGACTTGCGACCCCCGTATCACCTATTCTACGATCACTACGACATCGGCAGAGGGGGCTACGCGGACCGAGCTTTGCCTACCATGGTCGGACGCATCAATCGCCATGAGGAGCAGATTAGGGCGACCACCAGTCAGATCATGGACGTGGGGGCCACCGCCGAGGTCACCGCAGCACGCCTCCGACGTTTGGACGAGGCCCATGACCACACCTCTAGACGACTCGACCCCCTCGTGGAGGACGTACAGACAGCCCTGGGGATGTGGCGCGAGGCGATTGTCAGAATATCCGAATCCGAGGAAAAGATTTGCGAGGTAGAGCGGAGGGCCGAGGAGGCCGAGCGTGAGGCTGCTGAGCTCAGGGCGCAAGTGGACGCACTACGCGGAGCTAGGGGATCCAGTTCGTCTTGAGTAGTACTCGTACTACTCAAATTTTGTTATAGACTAGGACCTTACGAGTAGGCACTATACGCTACTCGCTCTATATGTAGGCGCGACCCTACAATTAAGTGATTACACTCTTTGTGGGTCGTTACGCCGCCCGTTTATTTTTTTTTACATCGTAGACCTCTGAGAAGGTCAAATTTTCCATCTTAAAAATCATGTAACACTACAAATTATTATTAATATGATGACGTGGTTTATTTATGAAGCGTTGTACAAATATTTGATACGTATGTTTGAAACTGGTTTATGGTTGCGATCTACGAAAAGAAAAAGACAAAAAGAAACTTAAAATATAGTCGCCATGTCCTAACGACAACATACATATAATAGTCCTTACAAGAACTAACCAACGTCGATCTTAAATCCTTGTGGCAGAATCATGCCACCACGCCAAAGAAATAACAGACGCACGCCCGTCGAGACAACCGAAGCACCTATGATGGACTCGGCGACATTCCAAGCCGCTGTCACGGCAGCCGTGACCGCAGCTGTTGCCCATATTAACACCAACGGGATAAATGGAAACAGAAGTGGAAACAGCACCAACGATTCCACCAATGGGGAAACATCAAACCATTCTCGAACGTGTAATTACAAATATTTTGTCAGTTGCAAGCCGATAACTTTCCACGGCACCGGTGGTGTCCTTACCCTCACAAGGTGGATCGAGAAAACCGAGTCAATCTTCGATATCACTGCGTGCCCAGAAGAGATGAAAGTAAAGTTCGCTACCTGCACTTTCGCTGAGACGGCTATGTCTTGGTGGACGGGTCATGTCAAGTCGCTGACACTCCCAGTGGCAAACGCGATGGGCTGGGAGGAATTGAAGACAATGTTGATGAAGGAGTACTGCCCCCGAGGGGAAATCCAGAAGTTGGAACAAGAGCTGTGGAACCTCACAATGAAAGGTTCAGATCTAAACACTTACACAAACCGATTCAACGATCTAGCAACCCTCTGCCCAGCCATGGTCACACCAGAGTCTGTAAAGGTGGAACGTTACATCTGGGGACTATCATCCCAGATCCAAGGGAATGTGGAAGCCGCAAGTCCCGCCACTTTTGACAGCGCCAAACGATTGGCCCAACGATTGGTCGACCACGGGGTGCGCCAGGGAACCATGACCAAAAGACCGAATAGCCAAGAGAAAGGGATCACAAGAGGAAACCCTGGAACAGGGGGAGAAACCAACCAAATCAAGATGGTGCAAAAAGACAACAGATTGTGGCAGTTCGTGCAGCCACTGTCCCGAACGCCCCAACCACCACCAAGCAATACATTGGGACGTTACCCAAGTGCAACAAGTGCAATTTCCACCATACTGGAGCCTGTAGGGAAATGCACTGCTTGAACTGTAACAAGAAGGGCCACACCGCCCGATTCTGCAGGACACCAACCCCACAAACCACCCAAGCCTCTAATGCTGGGGTAAGTCAAGCTTGCTATGGTTGTGGTGAGATGGGGCATTTTAAACGTGATTGCCCAAAGACAAAGAATGTGGGGGGAAATGGAAGAGTCCTAGCTATGGGACGTGCGGAAGCGGTAGAGGATCCTACCGTGGTTACCGGTACGTTCCTCGTCAATAATTCATTTGCTTGTGTACTATTCGATAGCGGTGCGGAGAGAAGTTTCGTAAGCCACGAGTTTAAATACTTACTAAAACAAAAACCTCAACCACTCAATGAAACATTTACAGTAGAAATGGCTAATGGCAAAATAGAAAGCACAAACGACATATACATAGGCTGTACACTTACTCTGAACGATCACTCCTTTCAAATCGACCTAATGCCTGTTAAAATAGGAAGTTTTGACGTGATTGTTGGTATGGATTCGCTAATTCCCCATCATGCCGACATCATGTGTTACGAACGAGGAATCCGACTTCATCTGCCGAATGACAAGACCTTTGTTGTCTACGGTGATAAACCCAGTACCAGCCTCCGAATCGTGTCTTGCATCAAAGCCCGAAAGTACCTACAGAAAAGATACCATGCCTTCCTAGCCCACGTTGTTGACGAAAAGAAAGAAGTAAAGAACATCAAAGAGATCCCTGAAGTCTGCGACTTTCCCGACGTATTTCTAGAAGACCTTCCAGGAGTACCACCCGCACGACAAGTCGAGTTCAGAATCGATTTGATCCTAGGAGCCACTCCAGTAGCAAAAGCGCCATACCGGTTAGCCCCGGCGGAAATGCAAGAATTATCCAGCCAACTAAACGAACTGCTAAGTAAAGGGTTCATCAGGCCGAGCTTCTCACCTTGGGGAGCGCCGATCTTGTTCGTGAAGAAGAAGGATAGATCATTCCGTATGTGCATTGACTATCGAGAGTTGAACAAGCTCACTATCAAAAACCGATACCCGTTACCCCGAATTGACGACCTGTTCGATCAACTCCAAGGATCGAGTTATTTCTCAAAAATCGATCTGAGGTCGGGATATCATCAACTCAAGGTTCAAGAAGAAGATGTTCCCAAAACGGCATTCAGAACTCGCTACGGTCATTATGAATTCGTTGTGATGCCCTTCGGATTGACCAATGCGCCCGCAGTGTTCATGGATCTGATGAACCGTGTATGCCGACCTTACCTAGATAAATTCGTGATAGTGTTCATCGACGACATACTTATCTATTCACGAAGTAAGGAGGAACATAGTCAGCATTTACGACAAGGTTTGGAGACATTAAGAGCAGAGAAGCTGTATGCGAAATTTTCGAAATGCGAATTTTGGCTTCGAAAAGCGGACTTTCTAGGCCACGTAGTCAGCGAAGAAGGGATACATGTGGATCCCTCCAAAATCAAAGCCATCGAAAGCTGGGAAGCACCAAGAACTCCGACGAAAATCCGTCAGTTTTTGGGCCTTGCTGGCTATTACCGAAGATTCATACAGAACTTCTCCAAAATTGCAAAGCCACTTACCATCCTGACACAGAAGGGTGTAACATTCAAGTGTGGAGATAAACAAGACGCCGCCTTCCAGACCTTAAAGAAAGCTTTGTGCAGCACTCATATTCTGTCCCTTCCAGAAGGAACAGAAGACTTTGTGGTCTATTGCGATGCATCTAACCAAGGTCTGGGCTGTGTACTCATGCAGAGAGGAAAGGTTATTGCTTACGCTTCAAGACAACTTAAAACTCACGAGGTCAACTACAGTACACATGACCTCGAGTTGGGAGCAGTAGTGTTCGTATTGAAGATCTGGAGACACTACCTGTACGACACAGAATGTACAGTATACACCGACCATAAGAGTCTCCAGCATATCCTCAACCAAAAAGAACTCAATATGAGACAACGACGATGGATGGAGCTTCTAAGTGACTATGAATGTGAAATTCGTTATCACCTAGGGAAGGCTAACGTAGTAGCTGATGCCCTCAGTCGAAAAGAATACTCGGGCCGCCGACTGAGGTCATTGACAATGACGATCCACTCCCATTTGTTCGCTCAGATCAAAGAGGCACAGCTACAAGCCTTAAAGCCAGAAAATGTCGCAAATGAAGCCTTGCGAGGGATGGATAAAAACCTTGAAGTTAAGGATGACGGAGCTCGTTACCTCATGAACCGAATTTGGACACCGAGATTCGGCGGATTCAGAGACATTATCATGAACGAAGCTAACAAGACTAGATACTCCGTTCATCCTGGGTCCGACAAAATGTACCAGGACCTCAAGAAACTGTATTGGTGGCCAAACATGAAGGCAGAAATTGCTACTTACGTGGGCAAGTGCCTGACTTGCGCCAAGGTTAAAGTAGAATACCAAAAGCCCTCGGGTTTGCTAGTACAACCAGAAATACTCGAGTGGAAGTGGGAGCGGATAACAATGGACTTCATAACCAAATTACCAAAGACAACCGGTGGGTTAGATACTATATGGGTAATCGTCGATAGGTTAACCAAATCCGCTCACTTCCTACCAATCAAGGAGACTGATAGGATGGATAAGCTGGCAAGGCTCTACCTCAAAGAAATTGTAAAATTACACGGTGTACCAAGATCAATTATCTCGGATAGAGATAGCCGGTTCACTTCACACTTTTGGCAATCATTACAAAAGGCTATGGGAACCAGACTCGACATGAGCACAGCTTACCATCCGCAGACGGATGGTCAAAGTGAAAGAACCATCCAAACACTGGAAGACATGTTGAGAGCCTGTGTGATAGACTTCGGTAAGGCGTGGGACACCCACTTACCGCTCATTGAGTTTTCATACAACAACAGCTATCACACCAGCATCAAAGTTGCTCCATTTGAAGCTTTATATGGACGCAAGTGCAGATCCCCTCTGTGCTGGGCTGAAGTGGGTGATACTCAACTAGCCAGAGGCCAAGTACCTAACAGTACTCTCACCGGTCCGGAGATCATACGAGAGACAACGGAGAAAATCGTTCAAATCCGTGAACGGTTGAAAGCATCTCGTGACCGACAAAAGAGCTACGCAGATAAGCGACGCAAGCCCTTGGAATTCCAGGTTGGTGACCGAGTGTTATTGAAGGTCTCGCCATGGAAGGGAATGATACGCTTTGGAAAGCGTGGGAAGCTGAACCCCAGATACATTGGGCCCTTCGAGATCCTTGCTAGGATCGGCCCAGTAGCCTACAAACTTCGATTACCGCAGGAGCTCAGCAACGTCCATCCCACCTTTCACGTATCCAACTTAAAGAAATGCCTGTCCGATGAAACCCTTATCATTCCGCTCGACGAAATTGAAGTGAACGAGAACCTTCATTTTGTGGAAGAACCCGTAGAGATCATGGACAGAGAAATCAAGAGGACGAAACAGAGTCGTATACCGATAGTCAAGGTCCGTTGGAGTGCCAAGCGCAGACCAGAATTTACATGGGAGCGCGAAGACCAGATGAAGCAGAAGTATCCACATCTCTTCCCAAACCCTTGAGGATCCACTCAAGAGTTAAATTTCGGGACGAAATTCTCTCTAACGGGTAGATGATGTGACAATTGTAAATTTTGGTCAACAAAAGTCAACTGTAATCAAACGAAGCGTACGTTAATTTATATGTTGAAAAGTTATTTTCCATAACTTTTGCGATGAATTATTAATATTATAGTATTACGTATGCTAAATCAAAACAATTATCGGTTAAAAGTCGAAAATATGGACAGCAGACTACTGTAGCGTAAAAATTCGATAATCGTACAATTATTATTATGAGAATAATAATATTCATAAAACGATCTACTCGTAAATACGAACCCGTGGATATATAGAACGTCAAAAACGGAGTTCGTATGTGAAAGTTACAACCATTAAATCGCTGTGAACGGATAAATGTACACATGGTTTGGAAACAAAATACAAAATGAGATGTCTTAAACACCAAATATGAAATAAAAATTCATATGATAAGTAACGTAATAATATCTAGTATTTAATTTCAAAGCTAGATGCGATTTCCGGTAAAACGTCAAAAATCGCGAAAACGGAAGAATACCGCGCTTAAACGCGTATTCCGGCACCCAACGAGTTATAATTCAATCAAAATAAATGTTTGGCAATGTTTTTATACAAAATAATTATTTAGAACTTCGTTTCGTCAAAAACGCACAAAATTTCACTAAAACGACTTACTATTTTAAAAAAATCACTTATTTTTATAAAGTATGTTGCTATTTTATAAAAACCACACCACCCCACCCCCCTACCCCCATCGGCTGCAACACCCCATCCCCATGCAATCTAAGTCTACTATTCCATATCCTAGCCAAGTGGTCTAGAAATTGATTTCTTTTATTAAACAATTCAAGGGTAAAAATCTCCAAATCTTTATCGAAGAATGATTTCTCATTAAGACACCATCCACTCAACACTCTCTTCTCCCTCATTCCTCTCTTCTTGCTCTCGGCCAAGCTCGCCACCACCATCTTCAATCTCCAAACTTCCATTTTCAAACTCTTTCACAAGTTTAAGAAGTAAGTTTCACTCATCTTTTGATTCTAAACAACATAACACAAGTTTTACACCTTTTACACACACTAACATCTATCCAAATCCATTGGATATTAGATTTGTCCAAGGGTCTTTGAGTTCCAAACTTCATCATCTTCAAAGATCTTTCAAGCTCTCTTGGTAAGTTATGATCATCTAGTGATTTAAGTTCTAAATACCTTCATATACTTTTTTATACACACATACTCACGAAAATCCATTGGATAATAGCTTTGTCCAAGAGTCCTCCGGGTCTTAGAACCAAAATCTTCAATCTTCTTCCAAGGAATCTTAGGATCCACACTCAAGGTGAGTTCATACCCCTCATTTTCATCTTTTCAAACCTTTTTGGGGGAGAATATAAGTTCTTTAACTATAAATGTTGTTTTATTCAAGTTTATATATGTTTAAATGTTATATATGTTGATTTACACAAGTTTATAAAGTTAGTATTTGGTTAAAAATGCCTTTGACATGAAATATGGATAGATCTTTATAAGATGTTCATAATGATACACAATATGCTTGTATAAAATATACTAGACTATAATTAAAGTGTGTAAAAACGTTAGATCTTGAACAAAAATGTTATAAATGTGAATTTGGCTTGAAATATAAGTAGATCTATGTAATTTGTACTAAAATACAAATAAAGTGTACAAAGATGCTAGATCTTGAATAAAAACGTTATGAAAGCGAAAACTAGTAAAAACTACGTTTTTATAAATAAAGGCACTATTTTCTAGCAAAAATGGTTATAATCAAGATATTATATTATTTTTGTACGAAATATCTCAAAAGATAATATTTATAATCTTTGAACAAGTTATTTCGCTATTATTCACAAAAATAAGGTTATTACGACGCAATTACTAAAAATAGACTATTATTGGAATAGTTTATGAACAAAAGGTTATTATGACATTTAAACATGATAAAAATAATTATATAAAAATATATAATTATTATACTTTACTATATTATCATGGGAAAAATAATAATGGACGATTACAAGAGTTTTCATATACAAATCGTACGTAAACAAGTTGATTGGAATACATACATTTTTGTGAGATGAATCTTCACAGTACTTTTATAAGTACCTACTATAAGTCCTGAACATTTATATAACCAGAGTCTCGGTAAGAGAGCGCGATATTTGAGTATAGATCTATACGGGGCTTGACAACCCCGCACCTGAGCTGCTAGCTACAGCTTGACCGGCAGGTCTGAGGTGTCCAAATGTCTAACATTCCGACGCCTGAAGAACGTCGCAGCAGGCCAACTAGTCATAGTATGGTTATATGGTATCTCACATGGGAAAATAATCAACTTAACATTTTTATAAATTATTTACGTGGAAACTCACTTTTCAAAGAAAGTACACTACAGTTTACATATTACATTTTAGTCTTTGGGATTTAAAGACTTGAAACATTTTATGAGAAAATATTGGATTTTCTTGGTTTTCAACACTATCGTTTACAAACAAAGGACTTTTCCTATACAAAAATCTTATGAACTCACCGACTTAATTGTTGACACTTTTTCAACTACTTGTATTCTCAAGAAAATTGATAAGGTAATTCTCCAGCGCTATTCGAAGGGACGTTACGACGTCATTTTGGTTTATTTTGATATCATTGTAATTGTATTTGAAACATGCCACTTTTTAAACAATGTAACATTTGAAATTACTTAATGATGGTTGTTTGCTTGGAATCACTATTATTCAACTTTGTTATGATATTGTTCATGAAGTCATCCACCCTTGAACTATTCTGCCAATACGGTTTGGGGGTGTGACACACAATGTGTCATTCAGTATCCTTTCGAATTTCATCTTCTATTGAGAGTTCTTCTCCCATAATCAATTGCTTGACTCTGAGTATCGTCTCACTCAACTAGATGTTCTGTAAGTACAATTCTATCCATGTCGCTTCCATTTGATGATTCAATTACTCCCACTAGCTTTTAGACCAGGTGTAAAATCAATCAAATTTTCACATAGACTGTGTCTCGCCCTAAGGTTCTCTTGTTTGACAGCAACCGAGCTCACCAATGCTTCCAAGTAGTCGGATTGTAAATCCGTACCAACTATAGTGTTTTACCACCAATCGGTATGTCACCCCGATCATAATTACTTATGATGGTGATCAATACTACTGGTCAAGAGGAGATTATGTCAGTTTTTAAAACAAAAATCTGATTTCTGCTCCAAGCCTAGTAGTGACTAAAGGTTCTTTCACTTGGCTAATCCTGAACTCATTCAGGACTGTCCCAACTCCCACTGTTTCCTTAGAACATGAGTCCTTTCTCTGAGAGATCTTCCTTTACAGTTACAGCAGGATAGCCAATGAAAAGACATTGCTGATCAGGCTAGTCATGAGGTTCGGACGAACACTACAAGACCCTAGACTTTCTATGTGCAAGTGGGACAATCCCAGGTTTACATTTCAGACAGTGTTTGCAGGACCTACTTAGTCTAGGATGTGGTTGGAATATGGTTTATATGGTCTGACTGGATTAGTATTTAATTTATCGGAAACTAATTGAAGGTGTATCTCATGCATTGAGAATCGAACTATTTCGACTAACGCTCCATTATCTTCCCTGAGACACATTATAATCATTAATGTTCTCAGAAGAGAATTGACAGTGAAACACTTTCTCAGTTTATGATGTTACTCAGTTTCTGTTGATCTTATACTTCCTTTTAAGTCCTTGAACTGTTCAAGGTTTCAATCCAATCGCTTATTCTGATAAGCAAAGTCATATCCGTCATACCGATTGACAAATATTGTGATGTATAAACAATTGTGTTTTTGGAAGATTCGAGAAATACACAGTAACTGATGTGTCCGTTGCTCCTAATCTTAATGTCTTTTACATCTCTATGTAAACTTATGACTCTGTTACTTTGTTCAAGACTTGCAATCATCACTTGACTCTAAGTCAACTGATTCCAAAATCCTATCATCTGGATCTTTGGGTGATTCATTTCTTGTCACATGTGCCTCATAAAGAACTTAATCATCATCTGACTCTAAGTCAAATGATTCCAAAGTCCTGTCCAACTGGATCTTTGGTTGATTCATTTCTTGACACATTAAGAATTCAATTCATCATGTGGCTCTAAGTCAAATGATTCCAAAGTCCTGTCCAACTGGACATTTGGTTGAATTGATTATTATAACATCTATTATAACAATCATAAAGGACACAATTCCCGAATCTAAACACTTTGGATGCATTCAAGTTATTACTATTCATGCATTTAACACACTCATACAACATTTCAAGGATAATTCAAACAACCAGTGTTAAAAGAAAATCGACAATTTTATTAAAACGAGAATCTTTGAACAATGTATTATATGATAGACATTGGCATACGCATCTAATAAGCTAATAACATGATTCTAATATCTAACTAAACTTCAAAACTGCATGAACTGGAAATCCAATCCAAATGTGCTCCTATGCACTGAAGTCTCGTACCCTACTGGTTCCCTGCATATAAACCAAAATGTGACTATCACATTATGCATCAAGGAATTATGGAACAAGAGTTTTGAGGTTTTTTAAATATACCTGAGCTTTCAAAAGATTTTGACCTTGGAGCGTCTTCCAATCTTTCCGTGACTGTATCTGATTCTGTGGATTCCCAGTTTGACACATGTCCAGACGATCTGGATCGTTTCTTGTTACGTCTCTTCACTGGACTCAATCCAGAAGTAGCTGAACCATTGGAGTTATGCCTATCCAAGAGTGACTCGTATAAAGTCAACAGTGGACACATTTCCATAAAAACCTTTTTCTGGTCTTCCTTTCTATACGTCTGAATGAACAGATCGTACTTACTAGTCAGCGAAGCGAGTAGGATGTTAACACTCATCTCCTGACTCATGGAATAACCAAGTTTGTACAATTCCCCTATGCATGCTTCAATCTGAAGAACATGCGAATCGATGATACTTCCTTCTTTTAGATTGCACTCTGCAAGTCTTTTGAAGATCCTAGCTCGTTCCTCTTCAACTGGTTTTTGGAAACTTTCCTCAACCAATTGCATCAACTCATATGGCCCTAGGGATTCAAAATCCCTGCAGAACTATAGGTCAATGGTTAATAGCATGAGGTCTTGAATCTTTTCGGATTCATCAACTAAGAAGTCATGCTTATCATAAATACTCTTTATGACGACTTGTTCTGGTGGAACCTGGATCGGATACTCAGTAAGATGTAGCTGGCCAGCAATAACGAGAACCAGTCTGCAATTGCAAAGCCATTCCTTACAGTTAAGGCCAGTCAACCTTTCTATATTTGGCAGGTGCATTCTTATGCTCTCAGAAATGGGTGAAGGAGGAGAGGGAGGAGAATAGACACTTGATTCAGACATCTACAATAAACATAATTTATTAGTTTAATCAATCGTTTTAAATAATTACCTAATTTATTATTTATTAAAGCTAGGACCCAAAATACCCCAACTATGATGTAAAGAGGGATGTCGTAATCACAACATAATGGTCATTAAGGTAGATAATACACTTATCAGTTTCATCATATGAAATTCCTAGGTCTGTTGAGATTTATTGAACAGTTCAATGGCATGTTTAGTCTCGGATGTGCCCCACTATTTGTAACTGGGATGCCGACGATCACAAACCGGGTGTGAATAACCATGCAAGTTAGCTTGATACTCTCGAAGTCAATTACCATCTCTAATTGACATGCCGGTTAACCACACATGCTCCATCAATAATGGTAAAATCGAGAAACCCATTGCAACTCTTTGTGAACCCCTATTGGTGTGCCGGTTAACCACACACGCTCCACCAATGTTTCACAAAGTGCAATGTGCAACTTCATGGATTAGCAACTCATTCACATTTTTTTGACCTAAAGTAACTAGATTAGGATTTTGTTCAAAGTTCTAGTACTTTCAATTATAGCATTATACTTTTAAGAGGCTTAGCGGTTTTATCAAACTCGTTTGGCTAACGACACTCGACTGACCAGGAGAGCGGTGGGTGAGAGTGGACACCCATTAGACTACCATTTTATAGGCAGTCGCCTGATACCCTCTTTATAGGACAGTTTTGTGAATGAGGCCTACTAACGGTAAGACTAACCAATTTAATTTTATACAAATAATATTAACTTTTAATTATACTATGTATAAGATGTATTTTAATCTTATTAAAATATTTAGGATTTAATGCTTTAATTTTTGCAAATTATCAAATAATTTAAAATTAAATTTAAACCCTTTAAGTGATTTAATTTATCTTTTAATTAAACTATTAATTAAATTAATTAAATCAAAGATAGGCATTACTAATTAATCAAATTAATTACCTATTTTTATCCCCTAGATTTCGACAATTGCAAGCATGGGATAAAAGATTCTGGTTGTTTAATTAATCAACAATTACCAAAAATAACAATCTACTATCCAAGGCAACTAGAAAATCGCCAAAAGGGGAGGGAGGCTAGGGTTTTTGAAACCCTAGCCACCATGAACGAAATTGGCCTCCCAAGGGTTACTATTTTCGCACAAAACCCTTGGTTACAAAACAATTATAGCAATTCACAAGAAAAACAGCCAAGCTTTGATACCACTGAAGGGTTTTACACAAGAAAAACAGCCAAGCTCTCTACACTCAGGCCTGCTGACATTTTGGTCTTTGGATGGTGGGAGGTAAGCATGCCTGTGTGGACCTTACCGGGTTTCCCCTCTTGTGAACTTGAGGAGTGGAGGTTTCACAGGGGGTAAGCTGCTTTGAAAGCCGCTGCATGCAAAGTGGATAAACACGAGAAGGCATGTATTGAGAATCAACATGTGTTTATCCCTTTCGCTTTTGATACTTTTGGTTTTCTCGCACCGGACGCTGTGGAGCTCCCGAACAGAGTTCAACGGGTTATGCATAGTTACATAATGTCCCCTAGATCTATAGATGTTGTGTTTAAACAACGTACTGTCCACCGGTAGGGTAAGTACAAAAGTGACCGTATCGAGTCGTGATAATTTTTCTGATCAACTAGTTTCCTCAGGATAATCCACTTTGTATTCAACAAGCATAGTAGTTTTTCTGCAGTGTTTGCTCTTTCCAAGGAATATATTCGCAAAAAGATTATTAACATAATTTTCTTGATTAATATAAATTCCATATTTGGTCGTACTAACTTGTAAGCCGAGAAAAAAAATAACCATCCTATCATACTCAATTTCAAATTGCTTTCCATAAGTTTAATATTTTGTTTGCTAAAAAATTCAGCAATAGAGCCAAAATGTTATATCATCGACATAGATTTGAACAACGATTAAACACTTGTTTTGAATTCTTCCAAAGAGAGTTGGATCAATATAACCTCGTTTCAACTTCATAATTATCCAAAAATACGGATACAGATACCATGCTTTGGGTGCTACCTTCAAAACAAAAACAACTTTCTGAAGTTTGTAGTTGTGGTTTGGAAATCACAAATCTTCAAAACATGGAGGTTGTTGAGCATATACCTCTCTATCGATTTGTCTTTTTCAATTATACAACTTAATATCTATATAATACATCTTAAAAGTGCTCGTGGGATACATATGATAGGAATATTCTAACAGCTTCGATTATAGCAACATGGGCGAATGTTTCGTCATAGTTGATCCCTTATTGCTGATAACATCCTTTCATAATTAACCAAGCTTTGTTCCTAACTGGTTCCTTGGTTATCTAATTTGTTTATTAAAACCCTCTTAGACACCACCCTTAAGTCCATGAGAAGTTGATGAAGATGGATATAAGCAAATATTTTTTATGTTATCTAACGAATCAGAGATATTTACTCTTATTTCGGCCTCAAACCCTTATGTATGTATGTATGTATGTATGTATGTATGTATGTATGTATGTATGTATGTATGTATGTATGTATGTATGTATGTATGTATGTATGTATGTATATATATATATATATATATATATATATATATATATATATATATATATATATATATATATATATATATATATATATATATATATATATATTAGCGGTGGCAAAAGGCGACACGACACGACAAAAATACACGACACAAAACGAAATTGGGATGAAATCGAAATTGGAAGTCGTGTTCGTGTCGTGTTCGTGTCGTGTTCGTGTCATGAATAAAAAACCCGACTTCGTGTCGTGTCGTGTTCGTGTTCAAAATCACACACTATAATAACACGATAATTATGTTATGTTTATCGTGTTGTCGTGTTTTTCATCGTGTTTTCGCGTTTTTTGTTTTGTCGTGTATTAATTTATGGATGATATTATGCAAATGGCTATTTTATGTTTTTTGTCATGTTTTCGCGTTTTCCGTGTTTTAATTTAGTCGTGTTCGTGTTAGCAAATAAAAACACACCATCCTGTCGTGTCGTGTTCGGGTTAAGAAAAACAAATTCCTGTGGTGTCGTGTTGGACGAATACACGAGATCTTGAGAACCCTTTGTGAACCACTAGATCAAAAAAACCAATAGTTAAGATGCACCGTGGCAGTTTCGTAATTAATACTAATTTGATTGGTGACAACCCTAGGTCGTTATGCGGTCAAAAATAGAAAATAAAACATCACCGACTAACTAGTATAGCAGTAGTAACGGTCGATCCGCGGGAATTTGGTGGTCAAGATATAGTGTCAGAATAACCAACTATAGTGTCCCGCTATAGTCAGCGGTGTTTCCTTCACTTACCGAAAAATCAATAAAACCAAATACTGAAAACTAAACCAAACATTCACCAAACTAAACTACTTCAAACTATGAACCAAGATTACTTACTGATTTCAGAAATAAATTCTAGAAAAACCAGAAGCCATCACAATCCAAAACAATCCAAACAAGCATTCAAACATAACAATACCGAAAAAGTGCAATATAACTTGAACCGAATGATTAAATGGAATATAAACCAAATCCAGAAGACAAATGTTACTGATTTCGAAAATAAACTAAACTAAACTAGTTCCAACAGATCCTACAATCCAGAATAGAAGGAATCAAGCTAAAGCTAAAACTAAGAATTAATAAAATTAAATGGAAAACCTAAAAATACCAATTGAAGTTGCTGAAATCCGAAATCCTGAGTCAAAGAAGCCTAGGTTCCACCTTTTGGGTCATTCTTCGCTCCTGAAATTCGACCTAGATGCCTCTATTTATAGTTGCAAATTCTGGTCATCCGCGCCACATATGGCTTGAATCCGCATCACGTCTTATCCATTATCCCCGTATTTCGCTGTTTGAATTTCAATACACCGCCTTATCTTTGACTATCCGCGACGCGCGTGTCTTTGTCTCGCGACGTGCGTACGACTTCGACTGAAATGGTGTTTATCCAAACTTCTTTCATCTTTTTCTTGTACAATGGCACTAAGCACAAAAGTGAGTAATACCAATATATATCTATGTGATATAAATTCACCAAGAATAGGGCCTAACAACGACTAAAATACTTGATATTGATAGGCATTGTCAAATGGTATATTTGACTTTTTAAAAAGGAGATCAAGGGTGGATTAGGTATAGAAAAATAAATCAGATCCTACAAAATAGGAAACTCCCAATTTATGTTAAATCAACATATATCTCTTGTCTCTCTCTTTCTATATCGCCGTCCTCCCTACTCTCTCTCCGCCTAGCTGCTATTTCCCAGATCAAACCACGATCAACGGATCCATTTGCCGTCGTCCGCAACTGCCACCGGCTTGCCTTTGCTTCTGTTGAGCGCCATTGCAGGCGGATCCATCGGAGCCGCTGCTCTCTCCACCATCAACGCCGCCTTCTTGTGCGTCGGACAATGCCGCCTCTGCATTATTTCCTTTGATAGGTTTCTTAAACCACCGGTGATCGTGGTTGGAGAAATAGTAATGACGGTCGTTGATCCCACACACACTCTCTCTCTTCTATCTCTCCTCTCCTCTTATCAGATCTCTCCTCTCATATCCTATCCGATAACCTTCCTCTTATCTCGTTTACCAATAAATACGTGAACTCGGTGTCCATCATTCTATTAATTTCAAGTTTGTTCCAAGAAATACGTGAACTTTGCTATGATTATGCTCACCTGATTCCATAGCCAGGTAATCGACTATATCCCCTCCTCTGTTTGTGCTTTGATTTGGATTACATGTAATTTCATTTTGAGATTGAGAATTCGTTCCCCTTCCCCAATAGAACGTGATTTGGTAAACTAAATCCCATCACCTGATTCTTGGAGAATGACGGCAGTGTTCATTCAAAGTATGCGATCCGGTTACTGTATTGTTGGTTAGTTTCGTCTTTTCACATTTACTTTTTCTTTTTTCACAGACCGTCCCTATGTTTTTGGCCCCTCGTTGGATCTGTAATTCCAACAAATTGATGAAGGGTTTTTGTTATTAACAGTTAGGGAATGTTTTGACAATCTGTAGTATAAAGAATTACTGGTTTATGTTTCAGTTTCATATATGATATGAGTTTTGCATCAACTAAGAACTTCATCATGACAATGTCAAATTTTTAATTGAAAATCAAACTGTAGCTCTATTATTGGAACTAGACGGATTCCATTATTATGTAGAATAATACAAGCATGCTATTGGTTTTCTAATTATGTTTGATTCCTTGATGAATACCAAAAATTTAGATACAAAGCATTTGATGAATCGGAAGGAATTGAAGTAGCTTGGAACCAAATTGGGTTTCTGATTTCTTAAGAAACCCTGAAGTAGCTTCTATCCAATTTTCCAAATGCCGTTTTCGAAAGAGCCGGAACTGGAGCTAACTACGACATTCACCCATATTTCGTGATTGGAATCAAGAATCGTGGATTGGAAACCGGGGAAGTGGAGAAAATACTATAAAAACACATTATTGATTTTTGAATCATCCATATGTATAAATGCACATACATGGACATGTACACATACGTGAATATGCATGTACACATATGTGCACATGTACACATCTACACACGCATGTAAGAGCATATGTGTCTATTTGAATATATGTACAAATGTATGTGTATATATGTATAAATATATATGTGAATATACGTGTATGCATATATGCATATAACTTATTACCATAATTTTACTTCTTATTTGATACTATATATATATATATATATATATATATATATATATATATATATATATATATATATATATGTATATATATATATATATATATATATATATATATATATATATATATATATATATATATATATATATATATATATATATATATATACAGATACAGATATATATTATGTTGAGAAAGAAAATAAGGTTGAGATTGCGAGACTAAATCTGAACCACATATTTTTTCATGTCACCGATATATCAAATGGGAACCAATATTTTCCTAGGAACCGTAGGAACTTTTTTACTGAAAATTTTTTTTCAAAAAAAATGACATAATACACCTAATCGCTTATATTTAAGACCTCTTGTAAAAAAAAATTGAAAAAATAATATATATACACGAAATGTGCACATATGCACGAAACGTGATCATATACACATTTGCGAAAAAAATGCATATATGCACATTTCGTGTATACATATTATTTTTCAAATTTTTTTTGACAAAAAGTCTTAAATATAAGCGACTAGATGTATTATGTCATTTTTTTTGAAAAAAAAATTTCAGTCAAAAAGTTCCTACGGTTCCTAGGAAAATATTGGTTATTCCTTGAAACGGACTCTATATATATATATATATATATATATATATATATATATATATATATATATATATATATATATATATATATATATATATATATATATATATATATATATATATATATATATATATATATATATATATATATAGGGAGAGGATCAACATAGAACCCCATTTTATGCATAGAACCATAGAACCCTCTTTTAAGTCATTGGATCAATTAATCAATGAATATGATTAAAAGGGTGCACAATAAGATCATGCACATTAGTCCATGGAATTACATACTGACAAGGGTACAATGGGGATTATTCACTACCACAAAAGCGATCATCACGTGAAGAACAGATAGGAATCGATAGCAATATCTCATTCTGATTCAATTCCATTTATTTCGGTTACCATTCTAATTCAAATCAACAAAGCAAATCATGGAACCTGATATCCAATCCTATATTATCATGTATCAGTTCCAATTAATCATATATTCGATCCTATTGAAAAATTTTGGCTGTATCGCATCTCTTCTCGCTATCAAAAGGATTTCTGTCATCTGTACTTGTGATAAGTTCGAATTGAATCCAGAAATCAATTTTGATTGTATCTCTTCTTCCTGGATTGATCGACTTAGGTGAAGGCGATTCCAGAAATCAATTTGATTTCAGAAATTTAGATAAAAATCACATCCACCTGCTACTATCAAGATTGAGAACGAGATAAAAATCACCTCCACCTGCACCTGCTACAATCGAGATTGAGAAACGAGATAGAGATCGAAACAGAGGGATCAATGAAGAGAAAGAGAGAGAGAGAGAGAGAGAGAGAGATGGATCAGAGAGACAGAGAAAAATCTATGTTGATCTATGTTCAGTAATGAACATTTGAGGTGATTCAGAAATCAAATTCATTCGTGTTTACTACCGAACAGTCGAGATCAAGAATGAAAGAGAGAAAGAGAGAGATCGAGACACAAGGATCAAGGAAGAGAACAAGAAAGAGATCGAGATAGATGGATCAGAGAGACAGAAAAATCTATGTTGATCTATGTTCAGTAATGAAAATTTGAGGCAATTCCAGAAATCAATTTCATTCATGTTCACTACTGAACAGTCGAGATCGAGAATGAAAGAGAGAAAGAGAGAGATCGAGATAGAGGGATCAAGGAAGAGAAAGAGATTGAGATCGAGATAGATGGATCGATGAATACATGTTCGTAAATGAACATATGTTCAATAATGAACATTTGTTCATTAATAAACATATGTTCATAAATGAACATGTGTTCATCCATTAAGATTATTCATTTTTGTTCCTGTTCTTAACATCGACCTACTACTTTTCTCCTATCCTTATAATGTCATTTTTAACTGGTATCATCATTCTATGATATTATGTTCATGAATGAACATATGTTCACTGATGAACATATGTTATCAATACAGTGTAAACATAATAATCAAATCAAATTAGGTTGTTCTGTTTTTAGGAAGCATCATAATCGGTTTGTTTGTTTATAGAATTTATGGAAATCGATTGGAAATCCCTTGGCCTGATATCCGTTTTGGTCGTAATCTGTGGATACCGTTTTGGTCAGGGGAGAAATCTTGATTATGAGATTGTGATTTTGATTCAGTTATTCGTGGTTTTTTATTACTATTCAGCTAAGAAATTAACAGATTTTCTATATTTAAGGGATTTGTTTTTGTTCCTATTATTAAGCAACGATTTTAGTTTCCTTTTTTAATTAAGTAGTTGTTAAATGACGATCATAACCCTAGCCATCATTATTTGATCTAATGGTTGATAAGGTGGTTCTATGGTTCTATGCATAAAAATGGTTCTATGTTGAATATATATATATATATATATATATATATATATATATATATATATATATATATATATATATATATATATATATATATACACAGATATATATTCTGTTGAGAATGAAAATAAGGTTGAGATTGCGAGACTAAATCTGAACCACATACTTTTTCATGCCGCTCTAGTGCTTCGGCGCCGCCGGAGCATGGACGCTCTAACGACAAAATAAATATATTATTATTCATATATGATTTTTACCTCCCATACCACCTGCATCACCTTCATCACCACAACCACCACCACCACCGTTGCTGCCGCCGCCACTGCCACCGCCACCGCCAGCTCACCATCGCCACCACTGCGAATGCCAACTCCACCACCTCTATCACCATCACCAGCGCCACGACCCCCACCGCCACTACCACCTTTTCCACCACCCCTAGCACCGCTACCCCCACCCACCGCCACCGCTACCACTTCCATCACCGCCACCACTACCCCTACCTTCATCCCACCCATTGCCACTTCCACCTCCACCAACACCACCACCTCACTAACATCGCTGCCACCATCACCACTATGTACCACCATCACCATCATCATCACCACCCTCTACCACCATTCCAACCACCACAACCATATATGTGAAAGGTTTTCTGCAAATCTATGAACTAAAACCCTAAGTTCACATGCAACCTATAAGGATCTATGTTTTCTTCTAATTGAACATATAATATTACCTAAAGGCTTATAAGAAAAATTACTAAAGAACAAAATAAGAAAACTAACCTTTTAGTTGTTTCTTGCAAGCTAAGCAACGCAAGTGCCTTGCCTCAAATGAAGTCACACCCAAAACTAGGGTTTTCGAAAGTCCCAGAGAGAGGGAAGAGAGGAAAAATCGTGGATTTTATGGTGCCTAGGGGTCTCTATTTATAGTTTCCAAGTGGCCACCAGATAAGCCTTTAGAGATAACCCTTTTTGAATTCAAATAAGATAAACATTTATCTATCAATTCAAATCTATTTATCCTAACATATAATAATCGAAATTATGGATAATCCCTCCATAATTTCGTTGCCTACTTAAACTACCATAATTGTTACTTACTCAACTATTGAATAATTACAATTCAGCCCCTACACCTTTAATTAATCAAATTAATCACCAAATTAATTCCAATTAATTCCAGATTAATTTCTAATTAATTAATATAGTTTCTAATTAATATATTATCACCATAATATATTAATAAACTATTTATTTATTAATCATATAATAAATCAATCTTTCTCTCTCCTAGATTTTCTGCTAAACCTCTAGCCATGAGGGCAACCCAAATGGACTTTGCTACTATGAATTAGGTAAATACAAATTATTAGTCATGGCTTAGACACCTAATCCAACAGTCTACCACTTGGATAAGTCTATGAGTATAATTACTAATTTAACCTCTAATTAATCAGCAAACTGTAGCTTCCTAGAAACTGCTGCCGAACTCTGACCTAGTCAGTTATGTCCATAGATAAGTGATCATATGATCCTTCGTTCAACAAGATATTTCCGTACATGAGACATGGATTGAGATCAATATATGTCCGATACTCTGTTTCCCGATTTCCGATTCTACTTATGACTTTAGGACTTATAATTGAACACATCAATTCAGTCCAGGCTGGCCAGCACTTTAGTCAACTTCAAAATCATCGAGAGGCCTACAGATATATGTTTCCCATCAGGGTCAAGGAACGAATAACCTTCGACTCATATGCTTATATCTTTTACCAGTCAAATTATTCACAACAACACGTTTTATAACATCGAGTAACCAATGCGTTTTCGTACCATCAATAAACAACTGCTTTGTAAATTATAACTCATATCTCTCCACTTCAAGATCATAAGATATTATCGTCTCAACATTGCTTGTGATATAATCCATGAAGCAATCTATTGAGCGTGGGTTTATCCAATACTCAAATCTCTATTTCTAAGTACTCATTAATGTTGTAGCTATCATATTCCTATGTCTAACTCCTTAGACAGTCTACAAACCAATTCATTACAGTCTTGATTCAATACTTACTTCCCAAAGTATGAGCGAGTGTGGACCTTTCTGAATAATTAATTTATTCGGGAAGTAAAACATGCGAAAGCGAAACATAAAGATCTGACTAGCAGCTACTCCTGCTTATTACCAAGTCTCTATGAGGTAATCACCAAGTCGGATCTTGTCATAAACTATTATCGGTTTCAATATTTCTTTTAAACTTTTAATTCTAATTTTATAGCTATGTCTTTATGAACCTTTCACTCTTTCTATGTATCCAAAGTATCTTATATTGATGCACTTTATTGTAGATGATCCAATCGGATGTTTTTCCGATGACATCTCAATACGTTATCCTGTCTTTTTCTCTCCTAACTCCATTCTGGTAATGTGTACTGTGACTTCCTATGGTTCTAGGGGTCTTTAGTCTACTTGACTGCACCCTAAGACTGATTCGAGGTGCTATGATGTGCCGGTGAACCACACTCGCTCTATCAGAATACCAACGAGATTCTTTAACCATGAAGTCCTTTAACGTCAAATTACCACTTTGAAAAAAATCTTTCAAATTATTACTATTACTTTCACCCCAATCATTTCCCAATGAAAACAAACCATCTAGTATTCCCAGCCAGACAATGTCTTGAATCCAACTTACTATGCCCTAAGCACCAAGTCATCAGGATATGTTCATGACATTTTGATCGATCCAAGAAACTTGTGGAACCCGATCTAATCTTATTCCAAACCCTTTCGGAATCCAAAGATTATTTATAATCCTTGTGTCATGATTTTCGAAAAACTATTTCCTTTTAGAGACTCTTTTGATGCATCTTGAATCTTATCTAGATTATGCTTATAATGGCTAGGTCTATGCTGACAATTTCATCTATCCAATAGATGTCTGTGAATTATGTGAGTAAGTTGCACCTTCTTTATTTCTTTCATGCCATGTCATCACACTTTGTAATGATAGGAAAGCCTTTTCCTAGGGCTATGCATGTTAAATCTCATCAAGATCATCTTGGCAGAGTTTCGATCTATCTCATAGCCGTTTACAACCACCTGAGTATGCCGTATCTCTATTAAGTATTTCGTAGTGAATCATCTCTTAATGTCAAATCATTACACTTTGTAATGATAAGAGATGTTCCCATACAGTCACAGGCATATAACAACGATACTCCCACTGGCTTTGACTCTTCAGGACTATTCACAAAATCCAAACCTTTTTGGCACATTTTGAGAATCCGAAGTCCAAACCTTTCTGACATAGTTACTGGAATCTTTCAGGCTAATCACAAAATCCAAACTTTTGGCATATTTTAAGAATCGAATATACTTTCTTGCGAGATGCCCGTGGGATAAATCCCGGGCCCATGTACCTTTGTGTTGGCACGCTCTTTGTGAGTCCCCATTAGTATGCTGGTAAACCATACACGCTCCACTAACGACTCACATGGTGTAGTTTTACTAAACAGTATCCTTTCGGATTTCATCTTCTATTGAGAGTGCTTTTGTCGGAATCAATTACTTGACTCTGAGTGTCGTCTCATTCAACCAGATATTCTGTAAATACATCTCTATCTATGTTGCTTTCTTTTTGGTGATTCAATTACTCCCACTGGTTATTAGACCAGGTGTAAAAAAATCAGTCAAAATGTCACATAGACTGTATCTCGCCCTAAGGTTCTCTTATTTGGCAGCAACCGGGCTCACCAATGCTTCCAAGTAGTCGGATTGTTAATCCGTACCAACTTTAGTGTTTTACCACTAATCGATTTGTCACCCAGATCATAACTACTTATGACGGCGATCAATACTACTGATCAAGAGAAGAGTATGTCAGGTTTGACAGGAATCTGATTCCTGGTCAAGGCCTAGTGATGACTAAAGGTTCTTTCAATTGGCCAATCATGAACTCATTTATAATTATTCTTACTCTCACTGTTTCCTGAGAATATGAGTTCTTTCCAAAAGAACTCTTCTTTCACAGTTACAGTTAGGATAGCCAATCAAACGACATTGCTGATCTGGTACAGGCTAGTCATGAGGTTCGGGTGAACGCTACATGACCCTGGACTTTCTATGTACAAGTGGGACGATCCCAGCTTTACACTTCAGACAGTGTCTGCATAACCTACTTACTCTAAGATGTGGTCGGAATATGGTTTCTATGGTCTGACTGGTTGAATATTCAATTCATCAAAGAACTAATTGGAAATGTATCTTATACATCGAGGATCAAACTATTTCGACCAATGCTCCATCATCTTCCCTAAGACACATTATAACCATTAATGTTCTTGGAAGAGGATAAATGTGAAACATTTTCTCAGTTTATGATGTTACTCAGGTTCTGTTGATCTTATACTTCCTTTGAAGTCCTTGATCTGTTCAAGGTTTCAA
The DNA here is from genome assembly GCA_023525715.1 of Cichorium intybus. NCBI lineage: Eukaryota > Viridiplantae > Streptophyta > Magnoliopsida > Asterales > Asteraceae > Cichorium > Cichorium intybus. Next base: position 1,938,567 of record JAKNSD010000045.1, on the reverse strand, counting down.
TTCAATCGCTTATTTTGATAAGCGAAGCCATGCTCGTCATACTAATTGAAAAACATCGTGAAGTATAACTAATTGTGTTCTTTTCGAAGATTTGAGCAATACACAATGACTGATGTGTGCGTTGCTCATAATCTTAAAGTCTTTTACATCTCTATGTAAAGTTATGACTTTGTTAATATTGTTCAAGATTTGCAATCACCACCTGACTCTAAGTCAGCTGATTCCAAAATCCTATCCATTGGATCTTTGGGTGATTCATTTCTTGCCACAATGGATTTTATTAAGAACTCAATTCATCATGTGACTCTAAGTCAAATGATTCCAAAGTCTTGTCCAACTGGACCTTTGGTTGAAGTGATTATCATAAAACTCACTTTAGCAATCATAAGGAACACAATTTATAAATCCAATCCCATTGGATATATCAACATTCAAGTTATTACCATTTATGTCATCAACACATTCACACAACATTTCAAGGATAATTAAAACAATCAAGTTTTAAAAGAAAATATTTTATTAAACCAAAATTATCCTCAGAACAATGCACTATGCGAAACAATGTCATATGCATCTATAAACTAATAACACGAACAAATATCTAGCTTAACTCCAAAACTGCACGAGCTCCAGATCCAATCCGAATATGCTCTTGTGCGACAACATCCCGCATCCTACAGAGTCCGTGCATACAGATCAAATGTGAGAAACACGTCCTGTATCAAGGAAATGAGGATCAGGTGTTCTGAGTTTTTAAGATATTACTGTGTTGCCAAACTGTTTGACTTTGGAGCATTTTTCCAATCTTTCTGTGACTGTGTCCCACCCTATGGATTCCCAGTTTGAGACATCGAACAATTGGTCCAGACAATCTAGATCATTTCTTGATGTGCCTTATTACTGGACTCAATCCCAAAGCAGCTGAACCAATGTAACTATGCTTCTCCATGAACGACTCATAAGAGTCATCATTGAATGCATTTCCATGATTGTCTTATCTGGTTACCCTTTACTGTACATCTAGATGAACATACCAGCGAGTCGAGTTAAAGCTCAACTCCTGATTAAAGGGTGACCAAATATATACAGTTCACCTATGTTTCTCTCTATCTTGAGAACATGTGAACTAGTGCTACTTCCTGCACACTTCAAGTTTTTTTTTAATATCTTAGCTTGTCCTTTGTCAACCGGTTCTCGGAACCTTTCCTCGACCAGCAGTGCTAACTTATCTGACCACAGGGATTTTAAATCCCTACAGAACTCGGGGTCACTGATCAATAGCATGAGGCAACGAACTTCCTTTGACTCAATAGTCAAGTGGTCATGCTCATCACAAGCTGCTGTGTGATGCCATGCTTTGGGGAGCGGACATTCAATAAGATATGGCTTGCCAGCAAAACTAAGAACCATTTTCTATTTGTGAAGCCATACCTCATAGTTCAGGCCAGTCAGCCTTACCATATATAACAGGTGCTTTCTGAAACTCTCAGAAATGTGTGAAAGAGGAGAAGGAGGAGAATGACACTTTCTTCGAATATATATAAAAGAAACATAATTTATTAGTTTAATTGATCCTTTTAAATAATTACCCAATATGTTTTTTTAATAAGGCTAGGATTCAAAATACCCCAACTATGATGTGAAGAGGGATGTCTTAATCACAACATAATGGTCATTAAGGTAGATAAAACACTTATCAATTTCATCTTATGAAATTCCTAAATCTGTTGAGATTCATTGAAATGTTCAATGACATGTTTAATCTCGGATTTGCTCCACTGTTTGTGACTAGGATGCCGAGGATCACAAACTGGATGTGAATAACCATGCAAATATGCTCGGTAACCTCAATGTCATTTATCATCTCTAATTGATGTGCCGGTTAACCACACGCGCTCCATCAATAATGATAAATCATGAGAAACCCATTACCACTCTTTATGAACCCCTATGAGTGTGCCGGTAAACCACACACGCTCCAGTAATGTTTCATAAAGTGTAATGTGCAATTTCATGGGTTAGCATCTATTCACATTTTTCCTAAAGTAACTAGATTTGAGATTTTATAAAACTGTTCTAGTACTTTCATTAATAACATTATACTTTTAATGAGATTAAGTTGTCCTATCAAACCCATTCGGCTAACGACCCTCCACTGATCAAGAGAGCGGTGGGTGAGAGTGGACACCCATTCAACCGCCATTTTATAGGCAGTTTCCTTATACCCTCCTTATAGACCAGCTTCGTGAATGAGGCCTACTATTGATTTGACTGACCAATTATCTTATACATATAATATTAATTTTTAATTATAATATATATCAGATGTATTTTAAACCTTTTAAAATATTCCTGGTTTATTTTTTAATTTTTTTTTTGAAATTTAAACTGTTAAATTTAAAATTAAATTAAACCTTTTAAATGATTTAATTTATCTTTTAATTAAACAATTAATTAAATTAATTAAATCCAAATATTTTAGACTTTTAAAATATTCCTAGTTTATCTTTTATTTTTTTTTTGAAATTTAAACTATTAAATTTAGAATTAAATTAAACCTTTAATTATCTTTTAATTAAATAATTAGTTAAATTAATTAAATCTAGATAGGTTTCACAAATTAATCAAATTAATTTAAACCTATCTTAAACCCCTAAAAATCAAAAATCAAATAATGGGTTTAAGGTTATCCAATTATTAAATAATTAAAGTTACCAAAAATAGAAAACCTTCTACAACCCTATGCCATTTTCGAAATTCATAGAGGGGAGGGGCTAGGGTTTTCAAAACCATAACCCTAATTTTTGATTTCAGCCAATTAGGGTTTATAAGCTTTAAACCCTAATTTTTAGGAAAACAATTATAACAATTCAACAAGAAAACAACCAAAAGGCTCTGATACCATTGAAAGGTTTTCTGCAAATCTATGAACTAAAACCCTAAGTTCACATGCAACCTATAAGGATCTATGTTTTCTTCTAATTGAACATATAATATTACCTACAGGCTTACAAGAAAAATTACTAAAGAACAAAATAAGAAAACTAACCTTTTAGTTGTTTCTTGCAAGCTAAGCAACGCAAGTGCCTTGCCCCAAATGAAGTCACACCCAAAACTAGGGTTTTCGAAAGTTCCAGAGAGAGGGAAGAGAGGAAACAGTCGTGGCTTTTATGGTGCATAGGGGTCTCTATTTATAGTTTCCAAGTGGCCACCAGATAAGCCTTTAGAGATAAACCTTTTTGAATTCAAATAAGATAAACCTTTATCTATCAATTCAAATCTATTTATCCTAACATATAATAATCGAAATTATGGATAATCCCTCCATAATTTCGTTGCCTACTTAAACTATCGTAATTGTTACTTACTCAACTATTGAATAATTACAATTCAGCCCCTGCACCTTTAATTAATCAAATTAATCACCAAATTAATTCCAATTAATTCCAGATTAATTTCTAATTAATTAATATAGTTTCTAATTAATATATTATCACCATAATATATTAATAAACTATTTATTTTATTTCTATTGATTTATTAATCATATAATAAATTAATCTTTCTCTCTCCTGGATTTTCTGCTAAACCTCTAGCCATGAGGTCAACCCAAATGGACTTTGCTACTATCAATTAGGTAAATACAAATTATTAGTCCTGGCTTAGACACCTAATCCAACAATATGTCTATTCATAAGTGAGTATTTATATATCACTATTCATAAGTAATTATATGAATAATCATATGCCCCCATCATATATGAATTATAGTAACCCCTTTCGTCGTCATGGAGCGGCGCGACAGCGTTGACGTATCTAGTGGCCCAGATTTATTCTCGCGTTCTCAATAGTTTTTCCATTATCAATGGAACATTCCCTTATATATATATATATATATATATATATATATATATATATATATATATATATATATATATATATATATATATATATATATATATATATATATATATATATATATATATATATATATATGGAATAGTCGATGGATTTGCGTGCAATCAACTAGTGTTGGTCTGCTTTTATATAATTTCCTAAATCTGGTAAGTATGACAAAGTCTACGACGACATCTTAGGCAATGTCCATGATGGCTCCTCAAATGGCGAAGACATTCAACAATTGTCAGTATCATAAAACTACAATGTAAATCACTATGGCATCCTAGTTACTACCGTAGACACCATGCCAGGCTCCTTGTCATGTTTTTCTGTTTTATGTCAGAAACTCGAAATGGTGTATTCGACACCTCAGTTTCCCAGACGTCATATCAGACACCAAACTATGTTTGAATTCTCTAGTCCTTAGATCTTTTCCTTTAACTTGGATTTGTCAAAAACTTGACCTAGGAACCTTAGATATTCATTAGGAAATATTGTCAGACACCAAGCTCTTTCCATATACATTTCGTCTGCTTTGTGCCAGTTTTTTTCGATTAGTTACACATAACCAAGCAATCAAAGGAACATACAAATTAGAACCATTACAAAGCAAAATCAAACATTTGGCAATAAAGCATACTAAATAAAAGTGATACAAAATCGACTGATCAAACTGATGCCATGTTGGATGTCCTAGTATGTTGCCATTCTTTGATCTTCAGATTCTAAAAAATAAATTACGAATTTGACATAAAAGTCTTCAATATCCCCTAGCATGTTATTTCAAACACTAGGCTCTTTACAGCTACATTTCGTCCGTCATGTACTTCATTTTTGCTAGTTTCTCACAGGTACACAAAAAACACATTAACGGTAGAACCACTTCCGTGCAAAATCAATAATTTTACTAAATAAATGCTAATTGATGTGATACAAAGCTGATTGATCATGTTGACAACGAAACTAACAAGGTTAGCTAAAAGTAGGAAGCATAAGATTTATTGGGGGAAAAATAAAAAGCCCAATAAGTTCACCCATTTCAAGTAGTATACATATGAGAAATCATATATCCTTCCAACTTTTCTTCATATCCATTCATTTACTTATGTTAAATGATGATAAGTGCCACATTTATAAAATTATAATATTTTAAGACACTTGTCACCATTTAACATGAGTAAGAAGAAAATGTATGAAGAAACTTGATTTCTCTATACATATTGGTTTGTAACATCTTGTGTAAGATTATTTATTTCAAATCAAAAGATAAAATATTAAAAAAGGATAGAAATAAGAAGAGGGTGAAAATGACTTCTTGCAAAACCTAGCATGTGTTGGTATATTTTTATGTTGGTTTATAGCGTTTTTGTATTGAGCTTTTATTTAGTGGTATAGATAGGTTAACTCTAGTTTCTTTTCTTATTTAGACTCTATTTTTCATGTTATTACCTTTTTCAGTAATGGGTGAGCTTTTATTTAGTGTTTTAGATAGGTTAACACTAGTTTCTTTTAGGATTATTGTCATAATAGCCCAACAAAGTTTCATAGAAAATTCTAAAAGGTCCCTCAACTATATTTTGTTATTTCAGATCCCTCAAACTCACTTTTGACCTACCTATTAAGGTAATGTATGAAATTGAGACTAGTTACCGGTTTTTAACTTTTCCTTTGTAATTACGTGGATAAAAAATACCACATCAGAGCCACGTTAGCTCCAATTTGACTTCCCAGAACATGTTCTTAATAAAATCCTATGATAGGTAAAAAGCGATGATTGGAGCACACTTCACACTTAACGTTTCCCTCTCGTAGCTACCATCTTTAGGTGAAGTTCGTCTTCAGGTTCTTTGCTAGCGTACTGTTTAGAATCGGACAGTATATGAGCATGACAAAACTTGGTTAACGCCATGACCTTCGATCCTGCAATCAATCTTGCCCTACTATCTGTTTTCATAAGAATTGCGTGTCAGTAGAAGAATGTTAGCTTTAGGGAGGTGAGTATTCATGGAGAAACTTACATTGAGATAACGGAGGAGTGATTCAAACGATGTTGCTATTGACTGCATCAACAGCGTAGAGTTCACCATCTTGCGAGACTCTGATGGAATAAAGCACGACGCCTAGCTGATTCCCTTCTACGACGGTTTCTACTAAATATCCATCTTCAAATTGAAGAATATTCCAATCTGTGTATCACGAAATTAATTAATTGAAAGGCAATCCACATTACCTAATGATGAATCATCGCAAGTCAATGAATATTCGTAAAATCTAGGGTTATCGACTTAAATACAGTACTATATGTGGATGGAGTGAGAAGATAAACACTAAAATACTGAAAGCAGCAAAACCTAGAATAAGGAAATACCTAATAATGGTGATTTGGAAGAAGACCTAGCTGTCCATTTGAGTATGGAAGATAATTGCTTAATCACCGGAGCTGAATAAACACGACAGAATCATGAATACTTTTAGCACAAAGCTGAATCAGAGTAATTTGAATGCGCCTGTGACAGAGAGTAAAATAGCATACTTGCTCACAGCTTGAGCTTGAAATTGGAACTGGAACACGTAAATGGAAACGGGAGTTGAGAAAATCAGACAAACAAGTGAAGAGCTCATTTCTCATGGGAGAAAAGAAGATCAGAGTTGAATGTTTTTGGCCGATTAGCAAAACTATAATGGCTATGGAGGTTAGGTTTTGAATCAATTTACATCCATGAACAGCACATGTACCGACTTAAATCATTACTAAACTCTAACCCTAACTCATCATCTCCATTCTTTTACGCATCGATTTCTGTTACTGATTCGACAATCTTGATACGGACTCTTCCCATTCTCCCAATGATACTCTCTATACTTCAATTTCAATTCTTCCATCATACACCAGTAATGATCCTTGTAAACCCTGGCTTCTGCTTCAATTTTCGAGATCGTCTTTTAAGTACGTCTTCACGAGCTAATAGCTCGGACTTTGATAGAAACATATCTTCGTCTACCTCCTCGATAGTTGTATCCATGGAGGTGGACGGTAATGGTTCAAGCTTAGGAACAATATAACTGGTGCGGGTGGCGACGACGAATCTATTGTTGGTGACGGTGGCTGTTGCGGTGGTTTCAGCCATACTTTGCATCGATTAGAAGACATGACTTGTTTGATTGAAATAGAACTTCGTGGTACTTGAGAGGTCAGTCAACCATGAAACCTTAGGGAAAAGAAAATGGAGCAGCTTCATGGTACTTGACCATTTGTTTATTATAAGGATATACACAAGTGAATTATAAAATGTTTATTATTATTATTTTAAATCCACATCAGCACCTTGTAACCGTCTGAGCCATTCATCCATCCAAAAAGGGTCCAAATAACATGTTTTTAATTAGTTTTGGGGTCTAGAAATAACGAATATAATTGAGGGACCTTTTAAGATTTTCTATAGAACTTTTTTGGACCATTATGACAATAACCCTTTCTTTTAATATTCATAGTGTTTTTTCTCTTTCAAAGGTACTTGCATTTTTCATTTCTGGTTACATTCTTTACGAGTGCAATTGTATCCAAAACCAAGGGGAAAAGGAAAAAGCCTATAATATTATATAGAAAACATGATAGGTTTTTGGTTGTGAAACTCATTAGATATATATTGCTGCTGTTGCTTCATTTCACCTAGATTTACTTTAAGCTTCTGCAAAGTAGAAACCGGCATATATACATGTTTATATGTAAAGTTTTATATTTTGCTATATAAATATATGTGTATGTATATATGTGCGTATACATAAGTGTACTTCTTATGTTGCAACTTGCAATTTCAAATGAAAATAGCAACTACAAATTTTGGAAATAAAAAATAAAGAAATACCAGCAACAACTTCAATACTCAAAATACAAAATATTAGAATTCAAGGAATGCGTTTAACAACCAATAAAAACTTTACTTCCAACGTCACGTTTCTAGGTAGTCAACTATTACATGCCACTTAATATTTCACAAAAGTACGATATCTTCTCGTCCCAATCAACCCAATACCTTCTGGTGCTCTCCCTAGATAGATCCTGTAAAACACAACCCAAAATTTAAGTCAAAGCTTATTAACTTCATGAAGTTAGAGTCAACATGCATTTATAAACAATAATCACCGTGTAACTATATTTGAAATCATTTAAAAAAAGATGAAGTTACACGGTGATAATGGTTTCTACGTAAGAGCATATGATAATAAGAGATGCTAGGATTATACAATGTTAGTCACCATCGACTAAGCATGTTGTTACCAACAACGTACTCATATGAATGACCTACCCTAACGTAGTAATTCAAAACAAGATTGCAATCCAGCAGTATGCTTTTTCCTTAAAGCACAATATGATCACATGTATTATAAACTTCTGTATGGCATTAAATAAATCAAAGCATTTAACTCCCATTTAATTATATTCAACATCAATAACCATCAATTACGCAAATATCTCCTAAAACATATTTTTAGAATGGCAGACCAACCCAAAGTTATATTTGAACCTGCGGAAATTCCTTTTGGAATGCTTAATTCTGAGTGAAGTAAAACATGCTAAATACATATTGCATAAACAAATGTAAAAACACATATTTTTCAAGCCAACAGTGTCTTTCACCTAGATAAAAGCACCAACGACATCTGAAAAATGTCTATAACATCCTACTTTTACTCTAGTAAAAATATAAGGTTCATGTTATCCTAACACCCCCTTTAGAACCACATAATAATGTGTCGTTTAGGTTTCTAATATTTCAAAACACATTCTCATACATTTGCCATGTACATAATTTCCAAAAAATATAACTCATATGTCATTCACATATTTATTCCTAACATTTACCAACAAAATAACCTTGGTTAAAATAACAAATAATAAACAATAATAATAAAGCCTTGACCCGTATTAAAACATTTGCGAGTTAAAATGTTACCCCGAAGTTCATAAATACCCTTATCAAAAGATTAACACATAAATGACATAATAGTGAAATAATGATATTCTAAAACGCACTTTAAAAACCGTAAATTCACCATTTAGATTTCTAATATAGAAATATAGTGACTGAAGAATTGTTTAAGAGAATAAATTTTAAAGAATTTGTGACAATGTTTATATGACTATGCATGTGAGTTGTTTACACCTAACATGCCAGTCAATATAGGTAACCAATTTAGTTGCATGTAACATTTGTCACAACTGAGAAGATTAGAGACATAAATACTTCAATCTTTATACTCCTAATAATTTATTGAAACAGAACACATCAGTGGCTGGGGATTGTTATTGAGTGATTTAGAAAATTAGGCACTATATATTTATAGTCATTTGACTAATACAACATCAACATCAAACCTTCCAAAGTTTTTTCAAGTACCAATATCGGAATTCAGCAAGATCACATAAGCAATGTGTGAAATAGCAAGTTGTAGCATGACTTAAGAAACTGAGTGCGCCTTCAAATAAGCATACAGAGTCACTATTTCTCTTCATCTTATAATGGATATGGATGGTAAAAATTTAACAATGTTATTCATACAAATTTGAAGGATCAAGGATCAATGTGGTTAGTATATAAAAGTGATATAAACTTTTTTCTAGGTAAGCAATCGGGATTACAATCTCCAAATTGCTGTTGGTTACACTGTTTTCAAGTCCAAATGCATTGAAATATACGGGGAAAAAGACTATTAGATAATATAGAAATACTGATAGCAGAACAGATAATTCAAGTTGATTATATAAAGTTTTAGAGCTTCAGGTTGATAAGTTTACCGTATGTTTTTTCCGACAATGCGTTGAGGAAGTCAGTTAAAGCCGATGTTGAGCTGAAACAAGCCTTGAGAAGTAAAGGAGCCTGCATAATGGGTGTCATGCATTATAATACTGGTATTGTAAATAGTACAGTTCTCCCTTCTACATTAGTAATCGAAAATTAATGCAAAGTTCATGCAGAATGTTTAAATTGCATCTATTATCATGTTTCAGAAACCTAGCTTACCTCTATTTCACCAATGTTCACTTCCAGAACCTCCATATCACCAACAGGAACACCAAGTGTGTTGAGCTTTGAAATTGTATCCATTGATGAGGCGGTTACTTCCAGATTGTCAGAAACTATGAACGTTACTGGTTCCTTTAGAAAGAAAACTGGCCATGAATTTGGGCCATAGATCCGCAGAAAGTCAGCCACACAAGGATAATAAGTACCTTCAACCTTTGGGCAAAGTAACATGTTCTTGACATCCTCAGATCTAAAGTATTTCCCATCTCCCAAACATGAAATACTATTGTACAGATTAGTTATACCCAATGAAGATGAATCGTCCTTCGTTAAACATAGGAAAGCACCCAACCGGATGGTTAGGAAGCTGAAGAGCAGTTCCACAAAGAGATTCTGCACTTGTGCGCATAATAGATTCTTATTTGATTTTTGTACAATTAATTTCACCGCCTGAGCTGGCTAGAGTTAATCGAAATGAAAGATGAATTGCTTAATATAGATTTTGTGATGCATGAAGAGCATGGTTTACTTCCCCCAAGCACCAGATTTGTCAAAGGATTGTTCGTCAATAATGACCACATAAGTAGGTCTACGAACTGAAATAATAATTTGAGGACAATATTAAAAGTAGAACTTTCTTGAAAACAATTAATGTTTAACCAAACCCTTACCTCTTCAAAGCCAAAACTTATGGTTCTCTCTTCTAGTATATTAATGTTTTCAACACCAAGAGAATTAAGGAGTATGATGCTTGTATCAAGCTTGACAGGCACTACATTGAGATCTTCTTTAATGATGAATTTAGTCTTGTTTTTGTCAAACACCGCATCACTTTTGAAAAAGGACATCGTTTCATCTAGAATGACTTTAAGATTCCGGCATATAGAAGGCGAACTTCTTTTTGGATTAACCAATGCATCCTTGTAGACTTCGTAAGAAAAATGTTCTGCATTTAAATTCACTACACTTTCTTACAAGGAAGTCAAGCTTCCAACTCTTATCTCCTTCGAGTCCGCATGCTTTGCAATTATTCCAAGAGGCAAAGTGAAAAAACTAAAGAGTATATCCACAAAGTCTTCCTCTGCTTCTGCAAACATCACTTTTGTCTTCTTTTTGTCAACATATACTTTCAGTTGAACTGGTTTTTCTCTGGTTCCCATCGTATCTAAGAGACTTAACAATATCTAGGTTAACTTAAGATACTCATAAAAAATTCTTGAAATATCATATTAAAAGTATCTAATTAACGGATTATGTAATTGACACACAGATACTTTAGTTATGAAACATGAAATCTCATATTAAAAGTCATATATTTCCCTTTGAATCTTCTCTAATCAATAAACAGAACATGCACGATTCTGGGTTGCCGCCATACCTCCTAATCAATGAGCAAGATACATAAAATTGCATACCATGTTACACTGATAATTGCCTACAGTTTTTGATGTGGGCCATGTGGTGGTTCAATAAAAAAACATGCAAACAGTGTCATTAAAATTATGTTTCTTGCTAATCACATAAATTAACTTTACTTTATGGTACACAAAAACAAGTTATAGAAGCAATACAATATGAGAAGAACAAAATTACACGTTGGAGTTTGCATAACCGTCAAAAGTAGCTATCTGAACCCTTTTCTTCTGTCAACCACATGGTCAAAACTTACTCTGTTATAGAATTTATCTTTTATGAGAAAAGTCATAAATTCTAACTTTGATGAATAACAAAGAAATGGAACCCAAAATGGTCTGATGATTCAACAGAAGCAAGAGATAAAATAACAAATTGAAGAAGGAAAAAATGGCGACTATCCAACAACAAAATGAGAAATAAATTGCAGAAGAACTATCCTTAAGACCAAACAGCAAATATCTATTTTAATGTTGTCGTAAAAAAATGGTATTTTTATGTCTATTAGTTTTTGTCATGGAATACTGATATAAGTTGTAAGAAATATCAATTGCACTCTATATCACAATAAACTGGAATTTGTTGCATCTTGTAAATGTAGTTTTTTTGAGTTGTGTCTACATCCAAAACAGGTGTGAACAACCAACTTACTCTTTCCACTTTGTCTTCTCAACTAGCAATGAAATTTTCTCTTCCGCCTCCCAACTTGTTTAATATTTGAACATGATACGACATGAAACATTTACAATGTCTAATCCCTAAATCCGCTAACCCGACATGAAATCAACACGAAAATAAACGGCTTGACACAACACCATACGGTTATTAAACAAGTCGGGTTAGGATCAGCGGCGGATCCAGGAATTACCATTAGGGGGTGCAACCTACTAGAATTTTTTTTTACAAAGCCCCGCGAAAGTTGAGCTGGTGCATGGGCACCCCCATGCACAAGATAGATCCGCCACCGGTTAGGATCAAGCTCTCTGAACCCGTTTAATGTTTTGACTCGATACGAACCCGACATAATGCGACAATTTTGCCAGGTGTAGTCTTACAACCAACAAATGAGATTCCTTGGATTTGCTTGAAATCGCGCACAAATGCATGTTAGAAACATAACATCTGATCCACTGGCAGATAAAGGACAAAAGTGATCCTACCATGTCGTGATAATTTTCTGATCAACTGGTTTCCCTCAGGAAAAAAATACACCCTGTATCCAACAAGCATATGAGTTTTTGTAGTGTTTGCTTTTTCGAACGAGTATATTGGCAAAACGACCATTAACATAAATTTCATGATTAATAGAAGTTTCATATTCGGTCGTATTAACTTGTACACCAATAAAAAGTTAACGTTCCTATCATACTCATATTGAATTTTCTTTCCATAAGTTTAGAATTTTTTTGCTAAAAGATTCATCAATAAAGCCAAAATATTATAGCATCGACATAGTTTTGAAAAACGATTAAATTATTGTTATGAATTTTACGAAAAAAAAGTTGGATCAATAGAACCTTATTTGAGCTATCATATTATCCAAAATTATGGATAATGTAGCATACTTTAGGAGTTGGCCTTACAACATAAACAACTTTCCGAAGTTTGTAGTTGTGGTTTGGAAATCACGGATCTTCTAACACATGGAGGTTATGGAACATATACCTCTCAATCAATTTCTCTATTCAATAATACATATTTAATATCCATCTGATCACTACAACAAAATGAAGATATTGCAACTCTCATAAGGTGTCAAAATAATGCCTAAAAAGTATTGTATAATGTATAACTCAACACGTTATCAAGTGTTGCCTTAGGTCTCGTTGCCTTAGGCCTAAAGCAACACTTTTTTAGAATGAACCAAACTTTTTGAAAGTGTTGCCGACATTTTATAAATGCAACAATTTATAAAATGCAACACCTTTTCCAAAAAGTGCAACACTATTTCATTACTTCTACTACCCTACGACAACACTTTTACCTATCTTATGCAACACTTTTTCATTACTTCTTACAACATATAACAACACTTTTGCCTATGCAGTGCAACACTTTTTTGTTTCAAATTGTATAAGAATAACACTTTTCTCTCTTTTTTTACAACACCTTTAATCCTTTTGACAAACACGTTTCTTTCTTTTTTTACAACACTTTATCATGATTGTTAAATACAAATGTAACATTTTTCAAGTCTAACCAACACTTAAATTGATGCAATAGAAACTTTTATTAGTTTATTGGTGGCGCCTTCGCTTTAACTATATAAATGCAATGATATACATTACTAATTTCTTTTAACTATAGAAATAAAATCAAATCAAAGATACCATCATATTGTAATTTCATACATATGTCCAAACTCAAAACGATAACCATAAAATACAGGCAACACAAAATGTCGGTTACAATCATGAAAATCATTAATTTCTTCCCCATTTATATTTTCTCAGTTGTTCCATTTTGTCATGATTGCAAGTCTCCAACAACAAGTTCATATACCCATAAACAAAGTAACCTAGTATACATATAAATAAAACATGATTAGTATTCATAATAATTTCCAAATCAAGTGATGTAGATCAAACACTATTATTTAACTTGGAGTTGTTGCACCAAATATTTAATTCCAACCTCTTCATGGTCAAGCTTTTTTCGATTGTCCAAAGGTCTCGATCCCTTCCCACCTAGGAATTTAGTAAGGTGAAGGGTTTGTGGATTAATGGCATTTAAATAACGAATGCAAGCCATACCTTGTACCAAAAATGGATGATAAGTCATGTTACAAACTCTCAAACAACTCAAATAGGTGGTTCCCCTATGTAACACCCCAGTTTTTAAGCAGATTTAAAAGTAAATAATAAAACAGTTTCAGTAAAATCACCTTATATTTTATAAACATTCACAACTCAAAATCTTTAACAAAAAACAAAAAAAAAACATTTAATACCAAATTATTCCAACAGCGGAAGTCAACCAGACAAAGTCAACTCATTTATAAATTTTCAAAAGAAGCTGCATCAGTGTGTACCCGTCATGCCAGATCGTCACTTCCACCTGTACAAACCTGAAATAGTAATTTAATAGGAAAAGGATAAGCACACGGCTTAGTGAGTTCCAACATCTACATAGTATATCAATCATACATACTTAACCCCTACAGGAAAAATACTACCATTTATCACGCATAACCTGCTATACTCAGTACACCGAACTATAGTCTTCTACTCAGCATTTTGAGCCGCGCATACTCTGTACGTCGAGTCATGCGTATCTGCTCAGTCGGAGCCGTGTATACCCTGTACGTTGGGTCATACGTATCTGCTCAGTAAGTCTAACACCTCTGCTCAGCACTCGGAGCCGCGCATACTCTGTACGTCGAGCCATGCGTATCTGCTCAGTGCATCTTGCAGACATCTCCATATTGCTCAGTACGTCGAGCCACCCTATATTGCTCAGTTCGTCGAGCCCGTACTATCTACATACTAGACCTAGACACGTCTAGTACTAGCCACACACTATATCCCAACACGTACAACTATAACAGGAATGTATAATATTAATAAAATACACACAACCTGGTACTATCCACAAACATCTTACAAGCACACAAAATTCGGTAAAGCACATATAACGTCTATACAATGTAGTGAGAAACTCACCTGATACATAGAAGTAGGTTGCACACACAAGCACGTGATACTCAACAACTCTTCTTCTTCCCCGAACCTACATTCCATGTGGTACTGCTTAGAACGACTTAACGTTTATATTTATTACTTATAATTATATAAGTATACATGTATTTTCCCGATACCCGACACGTACCGTGTCCATACCCTCCCTTTACCTTATAAATACATGATTAATGTTATTAATTATCTTTAATAAGCATGTATAGTACCAAACACCCACTACGAACTCTTTGCCGCAACCAAGACCAAAAACCACGAAAGAATACTTGACAGCAAAACTGAATTTTTGACCCACGACGATATTGGTAATATTAAACCAATGAGGGATTGGAAATAAAATCCAATAAAAATCAAGGGTAAACGCGACCCAAGGGAAAGATCACAGGGCCTGACCTCAGGTCTTTTGCATTCACCAATAAGAAATGATAAATCGACAAAGTTGACTGACTTGATCAATCCACTCACAGGACCACACCTTAAAGAAATATTAGTCTCTCAAAATGGATTAAGAATTGAACTCTGAAATTTGGTATGGACAAAATAGACTTCAAAAGTAAACTAAGGCCACAGACCTTGTCCCCAAACGATTTTTGTACAATTTATAATGAATTAATCACGACAGGGAACCAAAACTGACAGCACCTGGACCAATTAATGGAAATGGGCAATTCCACATGGCTTAGCGTCAGAATCAACTCAAATCAACTCAGACCCTTTTCAGCGAACAAACTAGACTCAATTAGAAATTCGGGAATACAAAGCTTGGATTAAATGGACATCCCTACGAATTTATATGATTTTTCTAAGATTAAGACAGAAAGCTGTCATATACATTGTTTTAAGTTTTAATTATTAGAAGTCCTTAATCATTAAGCCTTTGGAGGTGCATTCAAACATTAGCTTTTAATTACTAATGGAGTGTACTTAACAGAGGTTTAAACATCTAAAGCCATCACATATGAATCACAAACAAACTCCAAATCAGAAGTTTGAATCTACGGGTTATACTTTAAGATTTTATGTAACAAATCATGCTTTTCATTCAACATTCAAGTCCTTAGCAACACCAACCCATGTCCAGCCATAACTATGGCTTGGTTGGCCCTCCACCACCACTAATCTGGTGAATCATGGTAGTTATAGTGATGACTATGATGGGAAAGAATAAACACATGATAATCACAAAGTTTATACCTTTTTTTAGCAAAATTTACAAATTCTTCTTCTTTGTTCTCTCTTGTTCCCTTCCTCATGGATTCGCAGCCCACCCTCACACCCATCATGCTTCACGGTTGATGTTTACATATGGTAAACATCATTCTCGCTAGGTGGTTCTTCTCGGCAAAATAGGAAACACAGCAACATAGGAACAAGATGTAGGAGGTTCACTGTTACAAAAGTCAAGAGGAAAAGATAGGGTTTGGAGACGTATGATCATAAGAAAATGAATAGAACAAACTTGGGCTGAATTCTGCGCACAAAAGAAGGCCACTTTTCTCTTCACGTGAACCTTATTCCAATAATTAAGCAACATTTGAACTTTTACAATTTTGGTCCCTTGGAACTGGTTATGTATTTTTGTTTAACCCCACAATAAAATAATCCCACAACACAGGTTCTTTTAATGACAACTAACCCCTCAAATTTAATTTTTCATGTTTATTATTATTAGACGTAAATAGACGGAACCTCATTCTTTAAATCATTTTCCGATTAAATTTATCTCTTTTCTCAATAATACGCATCTAAGATAACCGACGTTATTCAAAATCGTTAAATCGAAAATGGGGTGTTACAACTCTCCCCCACTTATAAGAATTTCGTCCCCGAAATTCAACAGCAAGACAATAGGTAATCTAGGTTGAAACTTTCATTAACCCATAATTCCTCAAGATTAATAGTCTGTGAATACATTAGCCCATATTTCATTTTTATATTGGTCTATTAATTTTCCCATAATTACTAGCCCAACGACGTGAGCCCGAATATGTTAAGCTTTAGCCCATTAGGCCTAGAGTCCAACACGAGATGAAAAGTCAAAATAAGTCAATGTCAGTGCCTCTCCAATGTTAACAGATAGGTTCTACACTTTGTTTTTATGTGACATCACATCACTAATAATCACAACCTACATCAGTCTGTGCATTAACGTAGTCTGTAAACGACACCACATTATACACCTTTATTCCAAAAAGTCTCATCAATATCCCTTTATCACTAGAGTCAAGCAGCGAAATTTGAAAAAGAAACGACACTCAGGGTAGCGAAGAGTCGCACCTACTGTAGTTGGTTTGAATTTTGGCATTAAAACATGAGGTGTCCCTTCAGTTCCGTGTGTCTTTTCGGTTCCAGCTGCAAGATGCTATATATATACAGGTATATAGTATCATTCATTTCCACCTTCACTTTCTGTCTCATCCTCTCTTATTAATAATTTGTTCGTAAACGAACTCATATTTAAAGTCGAGTCATGGAAAACAGATCTTCAATGGGCGATCTGTCGAACACTGAACCTGGTTTCCCGCAAGGAGAGGGTACTTCAAACCAGGAATTCTTAATAGAGTTCGGTGACTTAACATTCTAGACATCTATCATCCATATTTTGTTTATCCTTCTAATGTTTTGTTTGATTTTGAATTATGTTACAGTCTTCCAGACATACTACCAACAGAACAACTCCACGGTGAGCCGGAAAATTTTCCTGAGTTGAACATCAACTTAGAAGATCCAATACATGCACCTTTAGACTTCACACTCGATCAGACTCCATACCTTCTACCAGGTTAAATTCTTTAAATGATTGCTTCTATGAATGTTCAATTTTGTTTTATCATCTAACAATTGTTATTCATAGACCCATCTGTGGATGATCTATCTGGCTACAATCCATTCATCGACGTACCCTCAACGAGTAGTGAGATCATCACCATGAATCAAGAATTCATGACTGACATTCAGAATGAAAGTCAATTACAAACAACTCATAACATCAATATTGTAATGAATCCCGGACTTGGGGTTGGTTTTCAATATCAAAATCACCTTCAGGTGATTCGGAGGAACCTAGAAGGATTTCAAAATCCTGAGTTTTTAGTTGAAAATCAACAATTACCACCAATAGAAGCTACTGATTTTAATGAATCAATATCCATCTTTGGTTCAGAAAATCAAGATCATGTTCAAATGATCCCAAATATTAATAATACATTTGAACTCAATCCTTCGATTCCGACAACCACAGTACCTGGCAGTAGAAGAGGTTTCAGACACTCATTAAGTAGAGAAATAATAGCTGAACACTTTAACGAACCAATTGAGAAAGCTGCGAAAGAACTCAACATTGGATCGACACAGTTAAAAAAACGCTGTAGAGATTTAGGTATCGAACATTGGCCCCAACGACAACTTAAGAGTCTACAAAATCTTATTGATCGTGTTGAGGTAAAGAATTACATTTTTTTGTTTTTTTTTTTATATCATAAAGTTGTAATTACTAAAGTTATTTATGTCATAGGAATTTGGTAACGAGTTTAGTGGAGCAGCAGGATTATCGAAAGATTTATTACCCAACTTAAAAAAAGAGAAAGAAGCAATAATTGAAGGATCACAATCGGGTCTAACAGACGGCACAAAGAAACTGATACAAGCTGCTCATAAGATTGAATATAAGAAAAGAAAATTTCTGGAAAAAGGGGAAACTTCATCCAGAACTCATACACAGCAGCAATCTCTACCATCAAATTCTGGTATGAGTAATATTAATCCTGGTTTACTCGAGCCTATGAGTGAGGGGAATTTTGGAGGCTCTGTAGGTAACCTAGCCTGGTTTCCTCCTTCTTATAGCTACCCCCAACTGGTTCCGAATTGGAACCCTTCCTCATCACTTCCCTACTTACACACTCCCCAAACGAGTCAGTTTTTAGCCCATAATCATGGGGTTACGGGTTCCAACCCTATCGAGACCCCACACCTTGGAGCTCCTCCTCCAATAACTGAAAGCATACCCCTTCCAAATCCTCAAGAAGGTACAAGTCAACCTAATGATGACAAAGAGTGGAGGGTAGAAGATCTTTTCTCGCTTCCTTCTGATTCTTCAGTTTAGGTTAGTAGTTCTGTAAACTCTTCTTAATGTATTAATACAAAGTAATAGTAATGGTTTTCGTGTACCAACGTTTTACAAATTTTGTTTATTATTTTTGTTATAATTACCCACACCCTCAGCTAATTGAATTCCTCGTGACCAACTCCTGATTCGAATGTAGATCCTGTGCTTCCAATAGTAGGAGCTCTACTACTACCTTCCACACCTATCCACGTCTGTTTCAGGACTTGTCTAGAAGTTTCCAATTAACTTTTCACTAACACCTATATCCTAGGTTGTTTCACGAATATAGTTATATACAATTATAAAATCTTTCAAACAAGATATCACCCAACAAAGAATATGCAACGAGTAATTGTACACCGATAGAAAATTTAAATCTACATATATCATATATTACAAAAACATCAACAAAACTAAGCACTTAAACCTTTTCTCCGCTGACGTCGGCTGACGGTACACACTGTGTCTTCACTGGAACGTTCATTTAACTTTTACTCGAAAAAAACAACTTTTAATTTCATGTAAAAATAATTTTAAATGAAACTTTTGAGTCTCAAGCTTGAGATCAGAACCCATTAAGTGAGTCTGATTCACTCAAGCCAGGCTCTGATACCAACTTGTAACACCCCAGTTTTTAAGCAGATTTAAAAGTAAATAATAAAACAGTTTCAGTAAAATCACCTTATATTTTATAAACATTCACAACTCAAAATCTTTAACAAAAAACAAAAAACATTTAATACCAAATTATTCCAACAGCGGAAGTCAACCAGACAAAGTCAACTCATTTATAAATTTTCAAAAGAAGCTGCATCAGTGTGTACCCGTCATGCCAGATCGTCACTTCCACCTGTACAAACCTGAAATAGTAATTTAATAGGAAAAGGATAAGCACATGGCTTAGTGAGTTCCAACATCTACATAGTATATCAATCATACATACTTAACCCCTACAGGAAAAATACTACCATTTATCACGCATAACCTGCTATACTCAGTACACCGAACTATAGTCTTCTACTCAGCATTTTGAGCCGCGCATACTCTGTACGTCGAGTCATGCGTATCTGCTCAGTCGGAGCCGCGTATACCCTGTACGTTGGGTCATACGTATCTGCTCAGTAAGTCTAACACCTCTGCTCAGCACTCGGAGCCGCGCATACTCTGTACGTCGAGCCATGCGTATCTGCTCAGTGCATCTTGCGGACATCTCCATATTGCTCAGTACGTCGAGCCACCCTATATTGCTCAGTTCGTCGAGCCCGTACTATCTACATACTAGACCTAGACACGTCTAGTACTAGCCACACACTATATCCCAACACGTACAACTATAACAGGAATGTATAATATTAATAAAATACACACAACCTGGTACTATCCACAAACATCTTACAAGCACACAAAATTCGGTAAAGCACATATAACGTCTATACAATGTAGTGAGAAACTCACCTGATACATAGAAGTAGGTTGCACACACAAGCACGTGATACTCAACAACTCTTCTTCTTCCCCGAACCTACATTCCATGTGGTACTGCTTAGAACGAATTAACGTTTATATTTATTACTTATAATTATATAAGTATACATGTATTTTCCCGATACCCGACACGTACCGTGTCCATACCCTCCCTTTACCTTATAAATACATCATTAATGTTATTAATTATCTTTAATAAGCATGTATAGGACCAAACACCCACTACGAACTCTTTGCCGCAACCAAGACCAAAAACCACGAAAGAATACTTGACAGCAAAACTGAATTTTTGACCCACGACGAGATTGGTAATATTAAACCAATGAGGGATTGGAAATAAAATCCAATAAAAATCAAGGGTAAACGCGACCCAAGGGAAAGATCACAGGGCCTCACCTCAGGTCTTTTGCATTCACCAATAAGAAATGATAAATCGACAAAGTTGACTGACTTGATCAATCCACTCACAGGACCACACCTTAAAGAAATATTAGTCTCTCAAAATAGATTAAGAATTGAACTCTGAAATTTGGTATGGACAAAATAGACTTCAAAAGTGAACTAAGGCCACAGACCTTGTCCCCAAATGATTTTTGTACAATTTATAATGAATTAATCACGACAGGGAACCAAAACTGACAGCACCTGGACCAATTAATGGAAATGGGCAATTCCACATGGCTTAGCGTCAGAATCAACTCAAATCAACTCAGACCCTTTTCAGCGAACAAACTAGACTCAATTAGAAATTCGGGAATACAAAGCTTGGATTAAATGGACATCCCTACGAATTTATATGATTTTTCTAAGATTAAGACAGAAAGTTGTCATATACATTGTTTTAAGTTTTAATTATTAGAAGTCCTTAATCATTAAGCCTTTGGAGGTGCATTCAAACATTAGCTTTTAATTACTAATGGAGTGTACTTAACAGAGGTTTAAACATCTAAAGCCATCACATATGAATCACGACCAAACTCCAAATCAGAAGTTTGAATCTATGGGTTATACTTTAAGATTTTATGTAACAAATCATGCTTTTCATTCAACATTCAAGTCCTTAGCAACACCAACCCATGTCCAGCCATAACTATGGCTTGGTTGGCCCTCCACCACCACTAATCTGGTGAATCATGGTAGTTTATAGTGATGACTATGATGGGAAAGAATAAACACATGATAATCACAAAGTTCATACCTTTTTTTAGCAAAATTTACAAATTCTTCTTCTTTGTTCTCTCTTGTTCCCTTCCTCATGGATTCGCAGCCCACCCTCACACCCATCATGCTTCACGGTTGATGTTTACATATGGTAAACATCATTCTCGCTAGGTGGTTCTTCTCGGCAAAACAGGAAACACAGCAACATAGGAACAAGATGTAGGAGGTTCACGGTTACAAAAGTCAAGAGGAAAAGATAGGGTTTGGAGACGTATGATCATAAGAAAATGAATAGAACAAACTTGGGCTGAATTCTGCGCACAAAAGAAGGCCACTTTTCTCTTCACGTGAACCTTATTCCAATAATTAAGCAACATTTGAACTTTTACAATTTTGGTCCCTTGGAACTGGTTATGTATTTTTGTTTAACCCCACATTAAAATAATCCCACAACACAGGTTCTTTTAATGACAACTAACCCCTCAAATTTAATTTTTCATGTTTATTATTATTAGACGTAAATAGACGGAACCTCATTCTTTAAATCATTTTTCGATTAAATTTATCTCTTTTCTCAATAATACGCATCTAAGATAACCGACGTTATTCAAAATCGTTAAATCGAAAATGGGGTGTTACACCCTATAAGCTTTTACCGCTTATACACCGCATCTTCAACTACTTTGTCGATATCTTTTTTGATAACTTCTAACTCAACCTTTAGTTTTGCATTATCTTCCTCTAGCCCTTTCCTATCCTCAAATTAAGAAATTGGCTTTTTTCAACTTCAACATTCACTTTAAGTGATTACATAAGCTCTTGTAGAAACCATATATGATGTCTCATAAGCACTTACCAATAAACACAATGGATTTATTCAAGTACTACTAAGTTGTGTGACGTGGGTGAGACATTTTGATGTATGTGTTTTGTATATTACACGAGTATTTCTCCTACCCTGATCCATGAGAATATGTTAGTAGGAGAAATCGAAACTGGCATGTTGTGATTGGAGGAATGAATTGAGAGAGTGTGAGTTTGAAAACGGTGAGACCGTTTTTCCCTATTGAGTTAGAGTAATTTCAAGCAAATTTGAAATGAATGTTGAGTCCCAGATGGCTATATATAGGACATGTTGGTATACTGAGAATGTGGCTTAATGTGAGCTATAGATATGAGTGTATGATGATACCCAATATGTCTATAGAGATTTTCTTATAAGGTTGATGGCGGGCGTTAGTTATATTGTGAGTAAATGAGACGATATGTATATGTTATATGAGATGACGAGATGAAAACATCATTATCATATGTGATGTGTGATTGCGGTGGTTACATGGTTGTATAAATCATATCTATTCCAAGAGATTCCGAGGATGGAATCTTTTGAAGGAGGAGAGAACTTATAAGACCATCACCAACCCACCTCTATTTTTTACTCTATTTTTGAAGTAAAAAATGGTGTAAAAAGTGGATCATCTCCAACCCACCTCTATTTTTCACACTATTTTTACTTTAAAAGGTATATTTCTAGCATATTCTTTTTTCTTTATTTACAAAAATTGTCAAAATCTCCCCTTCTACTTATTAACTTTTAACATATTATTACTAGAATATTCATATTATATATATATATATATATATATATATATATATATATATATATATATTAATTTTTTTAAATATACGTAAATTTTTATATGAATTCGATATATAAATATTAAATTTTAATAATTATAATTAATTAATATCATTTAATATATATATATATATAATATTATTGTAAATATTTGTTATTATATTTAAATAAACTAGAAATGTATAAAAATAAAAACTGGAGGACTAAAAATGACAAGTGAAACATTAACTCTATATTTGGTGTGAATGAATAGTATTACTCTATATTTGAAGTAATATTATTCAAATACCTAAATATAGAGTTGGTTATAATGTTGGGTTGGAGCAAAATAGAGTAAAAAATGAAGTAACTATATTTATAGAGTGGGGTTGGAGATGCCCTAAGACCCATTTTCTTTTGAGATACTTATCAATGTAAGTAGAGTTATTATCTTATAGTTGGTTTGGTTCTAGCTATGAGTTGCTTAAAGTAAGGGTGTGGTGATCTTTTATGATTGCCTTTGAGTTATGAGTTGTTTGATGAGTCAGAAAAGGTTGAACCCTTTCTTATATACTAATCTTGTTGTGATTAAGATTAGTTAGGTTGTTGTATGAGTTTGAGTGATTAGAAACCTATTTGGAAGATTTATTGGGGGGAAATTAAAAATCCTAATAAGTTCACCCATTTCAAGTAGATAT
This sequence comes from Cichorium intybus, assembly GCA_023525715.1. NCBI lineage: Eukaryota > Viridiplantae > Streptophyta > Magnoliopsida > Asterales > Asteraceae > Cichorium > Cichorium intybus. Next base: position 1,914,466 of record JAKNSD010000045.1, on the reverse strand, counting down.
ACATATGAGAAATCATATATCCTCCTAACTTTTCTTCATATCCATCCATTTACTTATGTTAAATGATGACAAATGCCACATTTATAAAATTAATAATCTTTTAAGACATTTGTCATCATTTAACATGAATAGGAAGAAAATGTAGGAAGAAATATGATTTCTCTATACATATATTGGTTTTTAACATCTTGTGTAAGATTATTTATTTCAAATCAAAAGATAAAATATTAAGAAAGGACAGAAACAAGAAGAGGGTTAAAATGACTTCTTGAAAAACCTAGCATGTGTTGGTATATTTTTATGTTGGTTTATAGCGTTTTTGTACCGAGTTTTTATTTAGTGTTATAGATAGGTTAACTCTAGTTTCTTTTCTTATTTATGGTCTATTTTTCCATGTTCTTGTCTTTTTCAGTAATGGGTGAGCTTTTATTTAATGGTTTAGATAGGTTAACACTAGTTTCATTTCTTATTTATATTCTTTTTTTTCATGGTACTTGCATTTTTCATTAATGGTTACATTCTTTACAAGTACATTGTATCCAAAACCAAGGGGAAAAGCAAAAAGGTCATAATATTATAAAGAAAACATGATAGGTTTTTGGTTTTGAAACTCATTAGCTAGATATATATATAGCAGCTGTTGCTTCATTTTACCTAGATTTACTTTAAGCTTCTTCAAAGTAGAAACAGGCATATATACATGTTTATACGTAAAGTTTTATGTTTAGCTATATAAATATGTGTATGTATAAGCTTATTAACTTCATGAAGTTAGAGTCAACATTTATAGAAACAATAATCACCATGTAAGTATATTTGAAATCATTCAAAAAACATGAAGTTACACGGTGATAATGGTTTCTACGTAAGAGCATTTGATAATAAGAGATGCTAGGATTATACAAAGTTAGTCATCATCGACTAAGCATGTTGACCAACAACGTACTCATATAAATGACCTACCCTTACCTAGTAATTCTCAAAACAAGATAGCAATCCAGCAGTATGCTTTTTCCTTAAAGCACAATATAATTGTTGAGTGTGAAGCCACTCTTATGGTTTGTCAAAGTAGCTGTAGAAAATTGATATGAAGTTAGGTGAAGTTTTTTCAAAGTTAGGTGTGGCTGTTTCTTTCTTTGAATTAAACATTCTCATTTTCACATTGATACAAATGTATATAAATAGAGGCATTCAGTTGAGAACATTTGTAACACACCACACAAAAAACACAGAAGTAATAAACCTTCCTTGTTACCCACCGTGGACGTAGGTCAGTTTTGGACCGAACCACGTTAAATGCTTGTGTTCTTAATTTGTGATCTGAGTGTGTGAGTTTCGTGTTCGTATGCTAAGTGTCTCGATCCTAACAAGTGGTATCAGAGCGTTGGTTTAGCTCTAGAGGGTGATTTTCTGTTTTTTGGTCAGAATTGTTTTTGTCTCAAAAACGATTTTGGTGTACGCTGTTAGAAAGGTCTCGTTCTGCAGATTCCGAAAATATATTTTTTTAGATTTTTTGACCGTCGGAAGACCTCCAAATCACCGGTCAAAGTTGGTCAAAACTCGCCGGAAAAACCAGTTCACCGGAGAAGACGACACTGTAGCACCGGAGTTTCGCCGGAGAAGACGATACTGTAGCAGTACTGTAGCGACACTGTAGCGGTAATGTAGCATATTTTGAAAAACTCAGATTTGGCCCCTGAAGTTCCAGAAATTTGCAAAACAGGTCCTGAAGGTCCAGAAAGTTGCAAAATAGGTTCCTGAAGGTCCAAAAAAATTGCAAAACAGGTTCCTGAAGGTCCAGAAAATTGCAAAACAGTCCCTGAAGTTCCATAAAATTGCAAAAATGGCAGAAGATGGTAAAATCAAAATTGACAAGTTTGTTGGAACCGATTATGGATTTTGGAAGATGCAAATTGAAGATATGTTGTATTAGAAAAGTTTGCATTTGCCTATGTTGGGCGAACAACCAGATGACATGTATGATGAAGAATGGAAGTTGTTGGATCGACAAGCCTTGGGTGTAGTTAGGCTTTCATTGGAAAAGAGTGTTGCATATAACATTATCAATGAAACAACTACTTATGGAGTATTTAAGGCTTTGTCCAACATGTACGAGAAGCCGTCCGCTTCAAACAAAGTGTTCCTCATCAAACAACTGGTTAACACCAAGATGAAGGAAGGCATGTCGGTTACCGCTCACATAAACGAGTTTAACTCGGTTATTTCTCGTTTAGCCTCAGTTGCAATAAAGTTTGAAGATGAAGTACAAGCGCTCCTCCTTTTATCATCTTTGCCCGATAGTTGGTCAGGCACAGTCACAGCTGTTAGTAGTGCATCCGGCACTATTAAACTCACTTTCGAGAGTATTCGTGACTTGATTGTAAATGAAGATATCAGAGGGATAAGCAATGGTGAGACTTCTAGTTCTAGTTCTCTATTGCATACAGAAAGTAGATGAAGAAGAAACGAAAGAGGACGTAATCGAGGTAGATCAAAGTCCAGAAAAAGGGGACAGTCAAAAACCAGAAAAGACATTGAATGCTGGAATTGCAAAGAAAAAGGTCACTTTAAAAGCCAATGCCCAAAACCACAAGCTGAAAAGAAAGAAGTAAACAATGTATCCTCTGAAGAATCATGAGATTTTGTCACACCCCCAAACCACGATGGCGGAAACGTCTGAGGGTGGATGACTTCATGAACAATATCACAACAACGTTTGTACAATAGTGATCAAAGCAAACACATCCATCATATACATAATTGTAAATGTTACAAGAGTTCAAAAGATTGTATGTTTTAAATACAATTACAATATGATATCAAAATACATAGTATGACGCCATAGCGACCCATCGTCAAAGGTTGTAGTTACCTTATCAATTTCCTGAGAATACAAGTAGTTTGAAAGAGTGTCAACATTACGTTGGTGAGTTCATAAGATTTTTGTATGAGAAAATCCATAATCCTTTTTCCTTGTAAAAAGATAGTGTTGGAAACCAGAAAATCCAATATTTTCTAATAAATGAGTCGTAGTCTTAAAACCCAAAGACCGTAAATGTATAAGTATTTCTATACTTGAAAATAGTATTACGTAGTTTTATTGTTGTATGAAACCGTGTAAAACCATAAAACTTGTATAAGGAATCTATTTCCTTGTAAAATGTAGTATTGTACTCCAAGAAAATCCAATATTTTCTTATGAATGTATCCAAGTCTTAAAAATTCAAAGACTAAAATGTATAGCGTAGCTTGTAGTATAAAACATTTGAAAATGTATATTTCCACGTAAACAATTTATAAAGTTGATTTCCCATGCGAAACGTCCTATAACCATACTGTGACCATGTAGGCCTGCTTCGACGTTCTTCAGGCGTCGGACTGTTATGACATTTGTCACCTCCGACCCGTCGGTCTAGCTGTAGCTAGCAGCTCAGGTGCGGGGTTGTCAATCCCGTATAGATCTATACACAAATATCACGTTCTCTTACCGAGACTCTGGTTATAAATTTCAAGACTTATAGTATGTACTTAAATAAGCACTGTGAAGACCTGTCTCACAAAAATGTATGTATCAATCAACTTGTTTACGTAAAGTTTGTATATGAAAAACCCTTGTATTTGCCAATTATCATTTTTCCCATGATAACATAGTAACGTATAATAATTATATATTTGTATATAATTATTTGTATTGTTCTAACCGGTATAGTAATATTTGTATCCACAAACTATTCCTATAATAGTTTATTTTTGGTATTTTGTCGTGAAAAGCATATATTTACGAATATATGTGAAATAACTTATTTAAATGGTTATAAACCACATCTTTTAAAATATTTTCCATAATAGTGGTGTAATAAATTGGTTATACCCATTATTAATTCCAATATAATATTTCATGACTATCAAATAAAGAACGGCCAGGTAGAAGATCAAATGGGGAGGCAGGACCCTTTCAGCGTATAAGCCTTTCGAAAATCCAACAACCTAGCCCAAATGATCGGCCTAGACACCGCTCTCGTAAGTAGATCATTCGATATTATATTTTGGAACTATAATTGAATTGTTGTCATAATGATGTTTACAAAATTCACATTTTGTTTACTATTGTTACAAATGAGTATAAATAGCTATTTTTACAGTATAACTTGTATTCTCCCCCTTAAAAACTTGAATAAAGATAAAAAGAAGGGGTATGAACTCACCTCAATGTCGACTAGGATCTTATCGCCAACTGTTGTTAGATCGCCCGACTCTTCGTGCTTCTAACTCGAACTTACTATATTTATAACTGAAATAGCTACTTCTAACGCTCATTCTTCGTATATTTCTATATATATCGAAGAATCTTCTAACAATACTATCTAGTGATATAGAGATCGAGATATGAGTTGTGAGAAATGAGAGGATTTGAGCCTCTATTTATAGTAGGTTTATTTTCGTATTGCGGCCCTCAAGATACAGATATATGACTTTTATGGCTTTTAGAATTTGATTATGACAAAATATACCGTTAAAATACTCTTTAAATAGATTAAATAGTTTTTTATATAAAACGAATGATTTTTGTTTATAAAACTATAATCTACAAAAATCGTAATTTAATAATATCAACTTTTTAAATAAAAGTCTTTAACGAATTAACGAGAGGGTATAAATTGTAAGTTTGATAAAAATATAGGGTTTAAATGTAAATACAATTTCATTTTAATGAAAAAGAAAATATTAAATATAAAACTAATATTAATAATATTGAATTTTGACGTCAGGTTGTTCGTACCGACAATATCGTTTTGACCGTAAATTTTTCGTTTTATAAAACGACATAATATTTTTGATAAATTAAATAATACGTATTGAATACGTAAGGGTAGAAATGAAAATACGAGTTCTTTGGGGTAAAATATGTAAAATTGAATAAATAATGAAGTGGGGCCCACTTTAAGATAAAAATAAAATAAAAATAAAAATAATTATAAAAAGAAATCTTAATTTCAAACACAGTGTTTGTTATTGTCAAGCCACCTTTTGACAAAAGTGATCTCTTTCTTTTTTTTATTTTTTTTTATTTTTTTATTTTTTTTGTATTATATATACATATTTTATATCTATGAATCCATAAAATTTTGTAAATATATATTTGAGATCGTCGTATTTTTGCCTACATTTTGAAATAAGCATCGTCACATTCCGACAAGTTGCGATTTTCGACGTCCTAATCAGTACTTATAAAAATTTATAAAATAAAAATAGTTTTAAATATAAAACTATCCAATAATAATCGAACTATAATTAATAATATTTTTAATTCAACAATTGATTTAAATTTTAAAGCTATTATATCCTCACATGGTATGACTTGGAAGGATTCACTATCCCTAGGGCCTAACTCACATCTCTTCGACATATTGAAAACGTTTAAAACTCTAACTCAGTAGGGTTTGTTTGCATAATTGATCTGAATTAGCGTACGTTATAATACCCAATTAATACATCATAGAGGTTATGAAATTTACATTTCAACATATAGACCTAGCGTAAGCTTCGGTTGACTTCAGTTGACTTTCGTTGACCAATTTGACAGTTGTCACATATTTTCTCATATGTTGTGTTGAGAATTCAGCAGAATCCTGGATTATGGATTCAGGTTCCATGTCGTCTCATGCCCAGATATGGTCAAGAACCTACAAACAGGTGCTCTTGGCAAAGTTCGTTTAGCCGATGATCAAGTGCTTGATATTACGGGTATCGGAGACGTAGATTTGAAGACCTCCTTAGGAACCACATGGACATTGAAAGATGTCAGGGTTATTCCAAACTTAAGGAGAAAGTTGATTTCAGTTGGTAAGTTGGATGATGAAGGTTTGATGTTCACTTTGGGGGTGGACAATGGAAAGTGATCAAAGGCAATTTGGTGATTGCCAAAGGAAAGAAGAAAGGCACTTTATACATGGTAGAAATACCTGGTGATGGTGTTCATGCCGTAACCACCAATCCGAGTCCATCTAATTTATGGCACCAACGACTCGGACACATGAGCGATAAGGGATTAAAGATGTTGACTAAGAAAGGGAAGTTTCCAGACTTGAAGAAAGTTGAAACTGAATTTTGTGAATCTTGTGTTCTCGGGAAACAAAAGCGGGTTACTTTTGTAAAAACAGGGAAGACACCAAAAGCTCAGAAGTTGGAGCTTGTTCACTCGGATGTATTTGGACCAACACCAGTTTCATCTCTAGGAGGCAAAAACTACTATGTAACCTTTATTGATGATTCAACACACAAGGTATGGGTCTATTTTCTTAAAAATAAATCTGATGTATTTGATACTTTTAAGATATGAAAATCTGCTGTTGAAAATGAAACTTATTTGAAGGTAAAATGCCTGAAGTCGGACAATGGTGGTGAATACATAAGCAAGGAGTTTGTTGACTACTGTGCCAAGCAAGAGATAAAGATGATCAAGACAGTCCCAGGAACCCCTCAGCAGAATGGTGTAGCTGAGAGAATGAATAGAACTTTGAATGAAAGGGCTAGAAGCATGAGGTTAAATGCAGGTTTACCTAAAACATTCTGGGCTGATGCAGTTAACACTGCAGCCTACTTGATCAATCGTTCACCGTGTGTTCCCTTGGATTTTAAATTACCGGAAGAAATATGGCAAGGGAAGGAAGTAAGTCTCAAACACCTAAAAGTCTTTGGTTGTACTGCTTATAGTTTGTTAAAAGATGGTGACAGGGATAAACTTGATTTAAAGACCAAGAAGTGCACATTCATTGGTTATGGGTCAGACGAAATGGGGTACAGGCTTTGGGATAGTAAAACCAGAAAGGTAATCCGAAGCAAGAATGTCACCTTTAACGAAACTGAGTTATACAAAGACAGAAACAAAAAAAGTCAAGAAGTTCAGAAGGAGTATGTTGAATTTGAAGGTGTTGAAAAGAAGAAAGAAGCTTCAGTCGAAATCTCTGAATATGGGGATGATTTAACTGAAAGTGGGAGCTCAGAGGATAATTCTAGTAATGATTCTGAAGATGAAGAAACCAGTTATCCAACTCCAGAATCCCCAGTCACACCTCAATTTCAACCAAGAAGATCTTCTAGAGTCATCAGACCACCACAAAGATACTCACCATCTGTCAACTACATTCTTTTGACAGAAAATGATGAACCCCAATGTTACTCCGAAGCTATGGGGTTGAAAGATTCATTGCAGTGGGAGCTAGCAATGAAAGATGAAATGAAGTCGCTTGAGAAGAACAAGACCTGGCACTTAACAAAGCTTCCAGTTAGGAAGAATGCTCTTCAGAACAAATGGGTTTTCAGGTTAAGGATGAACATAATGGTACCAAACGGTACAAAGCAAGATTAGTAATCAAGGGCTTTCAACAGAAAGAGGGAATCGATTTCAATGAAATATTCTCTCCGGTAGTGAAGATGACCACTATCAGACTTGTTCTCAGTATTGTAGCAGCAGAAGGTTTGCATCTAGAGCAACTAGATGTCAAGACAGCTTTTCTACATGGTGACCTAGATGAAGACATTTACATGACACAACCAGAGGGTTTTCAAATTAAAGGCAAAGAAAACCTAGTGTATAAATTGAAGAAGAGCTTGTATGGTCTGAAACAAGCGCCCAGACAATGGTATTTGAAGTTTGATAACTTCATGAGAAGAGTTGGTTACAATAGATGTGACAATGACCATTGTTGTTATGTCAAGAAGTTTAAGGGTTCTTATATCATTCTACTACTCTATGTAAATGATATGTTGATTGCAGGCTCAGACATGACAGAGATCAAGAAGTTAAAAAAGCAAATGTCTGAAGAATTCGAGATGAATGACTTGGGAGCTGCAAACCAAATAATCGGGATGAGTATTTTCAGAAACAAAGAAGATGGCTCTTTGACACTCTTTCAAGAGAAGTACATTGAGAAAGTGTTAGAAAAATTCAGCCTTAAAGATACCAAGATCAGAAGCACACCCTTGGGAAGTCACTTTAAGGTTTCTAAAGATCAATCACCCAAATCAGAAGAAGACAAAGCAGAAATGACTAAAGTTCCTTATGCATCTGCAGTTGGTAGCCTCATGTATGCAATGGTATGCACGAGACCAGATATTGCTCATGCAGTGGGACTTGTTAGTCGATTTATGTCCAATCCGGGGAGAGAACATTGTGAAGCAGTTAAATGGCTGCTAAGATATTTGAAAGGGACTTCAAAAGTGGCATTGCATTTTAAAGATGCAGACCTTGGTGGTTGCAAAGACTCATACAAAAGCACTACCAGGTATGTCTTTACAGTGGGAGGCACTGCAGTGAGTTAGATGTCTAAACTCCAGAAAAGTGTTGCCCTTTCAACCACAGAAGCAGAGTATATGGCAGTTGCTGAAGCAATCAAAGAGCTTATATGGTTGAAGAACTTTCTCGAAGAACTTGGCAAGGAACAAGTTGATTGTGCACTATATTGTGATAATCAAAGTGCAATACACCTTGCAAAGAATCCGGTCTTCCATTTGAAGACAAAGCACATACAGCTGAGATATCACTTCATCAGAGAAAAAATTAATGATAGCATTCTGAAGTTGAAGAAGATCAAAGGAACTAAAAATCCAGCTGATATGTTGACTAAGGTTGTTACCTTAGAGAAGTTGAAGCTCTGCATAGCTTCAACTGGCCTTCAGGCTAATTGAAGAGAATGCTAAGGTAACTAGGAAAGAGCTAAGATTGAAAGTGTTTTTTGAAATGCACAGTTGAAGCACAGGTGAAGATTGTTCCGTGGCTTCAAATGGGAGATTGTTGAGTGTGAAGCCACTCTTGTGGTTTGTCAAAGTAACTGCAGAAAATTGATATTAAGTTAGGTGAAGTTTTTTTAAAGTTAGGTGTTGCTGCTTCTTTTTTTGAATTAAACATTCTCATTTTCACATTGATATAAATGTATATAAATAGAGACATTCAGTTGAGAACATTTGTAACACACCACACAAAAAACACAAAAGTAATAAACATTCCTTGTTACCCACCATGGACGTAGGTCAGTTTTGGACCGAACCACGTTAAATGCTTGTGTTCTTAATTTGTGAGCTGAGTGTCTGAGTTTCGTGTTCGTATGCTAAGTGTCTCGATCCTAACAATAATCACATGTTTTATGAACTTTTGATTTGGCATTAAATAAATCAAAGCATTTAACTCCCTATATTCAACATCAATAATCATCATTTACGCAAATATTTCGTAAAACATATTTTTTAGAATGGCAGACCAACCCAAAGTTATTTGAACCTGCGGCAACTCCTTTTGGAATGCTTAATTCTGAAGTGAAGTAAAACATGTTAAATACATATTGCATAAACAAATGTAAAAACACATATTTTTTAAGCCAATAGTGTCTTTCACCTAGATAAAAGCACGAACGACATCTGAAAAATGTCTATAACATCCTACTTCTACTCTAGTAAAAATATAAGCTTCATGTTATCCGAACACCCCCTTTAGAACCGCATAATGTGCTGTTTAGGTTTTTAATATTTTAAAACAAATTCTCATACATTTGCCATGTACATAATTTCCAAAAAATATAACTCATCAGTTATTCACATATTTGTTCCTGTCATTTACCAACAAAATAACCTTGATTAAAATAACAAATAATAAACAATAATAATAAAGCCTTGACCCGTATTAAAACATTTGTGAGTTAAAATGTTACCCCCGAAGTTCATAAATACCCTTATCCACCATTTAGATTTCTAATATAGAAACATAGCGACTGAATAATTGTTTAAGAGAATAAATTTTAAAGAATTTGTGACAATGTTTATATGACTAATGCATGTGATTTGTTTACACCTAACATGCCAGTCACTATAGGTAACCAATTTAGTTGCATATAACATTTGTCACAACTGAGAAGATTAGAGACATAAATACTTCAATCTTTATACTCCTAATAATTTATTGAAACAGAACACATCAGTGGCTAGGGATTGTTATTGAGTGATTTAGAAAATTAGGCACTATATATTTATAGTCACTTGACTAATACAACATCAACATCAAACCTTCCAAAGTTTTTTCAAGTACCAATATCGGGATTCAGCAAGATCACATAAGCAATGTGTGAAATAGCAAGTTGTACCATGACTTAAGAAACTGAGTGTGCCTTCAAATAAGCATCCCGAGCAGTCACTATTTCTCTTCATCTTATAATGGATATGGATGGTAAAAATTTAGCAATATTATTCATACAAATTTAAAGGATCAACGTGGTTGGTATATAAAAGTAATATAAACTTTTTTCTAGGTAAGCAATCGGGATTAGAATCTCAAAATTACTGTTGGTCACACTATTTTCGAGTCCAAATGCATCGAAATATAGAGAAAAAAAGACTATTAGATAATTTAGAAATTATGATAGCAGAAGGGATAATTCAAGTTGATTATATAAAGTTTTAGAGCTTCAGGTTGATAAGTTTACCGTTTGTTTTTTCCGACAATGTGTTGAGGAAGTCAGTTAAAGCCGATGTTGAGCTGAGACAAGCCTTTAGAAGTAAAGGAGCCTGCATAATGTATGTCATGCATTATAAGACTGGCATTATCAAAATTACAGCTCTCCCTTCTACATTAGTAATCGAATATTAATGCAAAGTTCATGCAGCAAGAATGTCTAAATTGCATTTATTATACATGTTCAGAAACCTAGCTTACCTCTTTTTCACCAATGCTGACTTCCCGAACCTCCATATCATCAACAGGAACACCAAGTGTGTTGAGCTTTGAAATTGTATCCACTGATGAGGCGGTTACCTCCAGATTGTCAGAAACTATGAACGTTGCTGGTTCCTTTAGTAAACGACGTAGGTATGAATTTGGGCCATTCATCGACAGAAAGTCAGTCACTTCAGGACAATAACCTGCAACCTTTGGGCAAAGTAACATGTTCTTGACATCCTCAGATCTCAAGTATTTTCTATCTCCCAAACATGAAATACTATTGTATAAATTAGTTAAAGCCAATGGAGTTGAATCGTCCTTTGTTAAACAAAAGAAAGAACCCAACGGGATGGTTAGGAAGCTAAAGAGCAGTTCCACAAAGAGATCCTCCGCTTGTGCACATAGTAGTTTCTTCTTTGATTTTTGTACAATTAATGTCACCGTCTGATTCTTGCCAGAGTTGCTAGAAATAAAAGTGGAATTACTCAATATAGAGTTTGTGATGCACGATGAGCATGGTTTACTTCCCCCAAGCACCAGATTTGTCAAAGGATTATTCGTCAATAATGACCACATAAGTAGGTCCACGAACTGAAATAATAATTTGAGCACAATATTATAAAAGGAACAACGTTGATATAACCAAAATCATACCTCTTCAAAGCCAAAACGTATCGTTCTCTCTTCTAGCACATTAATGTTTTCAACACCAAGAGAATTAAGGAGTACAATGCTTGTATTAAGCTTCACAGGCACTACGTTGAGATCTTCTGTAGACTGTAATGATGAATTTAGTCTTGTTTTTGACAAACACCGCACCACTTTTGGAAAGGGACCACGATTCATCTAGAATGACTTTAAGATTCTGGCATATAGAAGGTGAACTTCTTTTTGGATTAACCAATGCATCCTTGTAGTCTTCGTATGAAAAATGTTCTGCATTTAAATTCACTACACTTTCATACAAGGAAGTCAAGCTTCCAACTCTTATCTCCTTCGAGTCCGCATGCTTTTTTGAGAGTCTTGCAATTATTCCAAGAGGCAAAGTGAAAAAACTAAAGAGTATATCCACAAAGTCTTCCTCCGCTTCTGCAAACATCACTTTCGTCTTCTTTTTGTCAACATATACTTTCAGTTGAACTGGTTTTTCTTTGGGTTCCATCGTATCTAACCGACTTAACAATATCCACAGAAATTGTAGGTTAACTTAAGATACTCATAAAAAATTCATGAAATCTCATATTAAAAGTGTCCAATTAACGGATTATGTAATGGACACACAGATACTTTAGTTATGAAACATGAAATCTCATATTATAAATGTTATCTATTTCCCTTTCAATCTTTTCTAATCAATAAACAGAACATGCACTATTCTGGGTTGTCACCATGCCTCCTAATCAACGAGCAAGATACATAAAATTGCATACCATGTTGAGTTTAAACCTTTATATCCAAGAATTGATGATGATCAAGTGCGTCCAAGTTATGTTACACTGATAGTTGCCTACAGTTTTGGTGTGCCGGTTGAATAAAAACATATGCAAAAAGTGTCATTAAAATTATGTGTCTTGATAATCACCTAAATTAACTTTACTTTACGGTACACAAAACAAGTTATTGAAGAAATACAATATGAGAAGAACAGAATCACACGTTGGAGTTTGCATAACCGTCAAAATTAGCTATCTGAACCCTTTTCTTCTGTCAACCACATGATCGAAACTTACTCTGTTACAGAATTTATCTTTTATAGGAAAAGTCATAGATTATAACTTTGCTGCATAACAAAGAAATGGAACCCAAAATAGTTCCATTATTCAACAGAAGCAAGAGATAAAATAACAAATTGCAGAAGGGAAAAATGGCGACTATTCAACAACAAAATGAGCAATAAATTGTAGAAGGACTAACCTTAAGACCAAAAAGAGAATATCTCAAAATCAACAAATGGCGACGATTAAAAAGCAATTCGAGCAAGAAAATCCTACTGAATGACAGTCAATGAGCCAACTAGGGTAAATGAAGCAACAACAGATCACTGAAAATCGCCAGTGAGAAACTCGGGGTTAGCTTTTACTGGCGAAACTCGGGGTTAGCTTTACAAAAGCATATTCAACTTTTCATGTTACTTTTCAGAGCATTTACAAATTACAACTTAACAAAGCATATTCAACTTTTCTTTTTCCAGGCGGAAATAGCCTAGTTGGATTGTGGGGATCCAATGTCGGAAACGTTTTAGTTCCCAACTTTTACATCCAAAATATGTGATAGGTTGTCTCTCATTGTCAACTCCAACATCATACCATATCATATGTAATGATATAGGGTTGTGTTAAAAAAAGTTGCTACTAAATAAATACTCATTATATATTTATAAATAAAAGTCAAATATTCTTAACCAATTATATCTGTTTTTTCGGGAAAATATTGTAATTCCAACAAATAAAAACAGTTTACCTACTTAAAAATAATAATTAAGGTGTCTAAATGGTAAAAAAAATGGTGTCTTTTTAGCTATCCTCTTAAAAAAACCTCTCATGATGGGACATATATATATATATATATATATATATATATATATATATATATATATATATATATATATATATATATATATATATATATATATATACTTATTTTAAATTTAGAAATAATGACATATGGTGTGATAGGTATATCATTAGGTAATCTTAAATAAATTCTCATGTGTGTAGGTGATGTGTGTTGTGTGGGTTGACATATATATATATATATATATATATATATATATATATATATATATATATATATATATATATATATATATATATATATATATATATAATATATATATATATATATGACTAATTTTCGAAAAGAATTTAGCAATTTTTCAAAATTTTTAATAAATTGTAAGTTTGAAATGAATAGCTTCTGATTGTTATAGCTTTGGTATTTTTCAATAAATACTATTTAGTTGTTATCATGCTATGAGTTTAGTCAAATAAGTTGAGTTTTAGGAGTTAGAAGATTGGAATATTTTAGGATTGGAATTTAGGAAGGGACTGTCAATCAGTGGCTTTTGTTGTTTGAGCCGGTAAGTCTAAAATGGGTGGGGCTTATGCACCTTGCCACCTAAGATCTTCTGGTCTGGGATGATATTTCTGAAAGCTCGTTACACGAACAACATCGAAAGTCATGGATAGTTCTTTTATGGCCTTTAGAATCTGAAGGAGTACGTACACTTTTTGTGGACAGAAAATTTGTAATCAATGGTTCTTTAGAAAGTCATGAATTCCAAAAGATATTCCGATTATGTTTTCACAAACTATTTCACTCTAACTTCTAAGGCAATAAGCTTTGAAATTGAACACATTCAAAAAATTATTTGAGTCTTAGTTAGACTTTGTTAAAAACTCTCTTGCTTAGGGACAAGCAAGGCACAAGTGTGCGGTGTTTGACAACGCCTAGTAATATCAAGTATTTTAGTCGTTGTTGAGCCCTATTCTTGGTGAATTTATATCATATATGTTGTGGTATTCTCACTTTTGTGTCAGTGCTTGTTTGGAAAGAAAAGATGTAAACAGGGGCTAAATACGTACAAAATAGAAGAAGTTTGGAAATAAAGACAAAAGAGTCGAATAAGCATGCGCGCCGCAGAGATGTACAAGGGCGCGACGCGCTGAGTCATGATTGAGGCGGTGAGAGGAATTCAAATGCCGAAAAAACAGGGATAAAACTCGTACGCGCGTCGCGGATTCTTAATGCGTGCGACGCGGCCTCTTATTTTCTAAAACTATAAATAGAGGGTTTTAGGTCGAAATCAGCAGCAAAGACCTGTCATAGGAACGACACCCAAGGCTTCTTTGACTCCAAGTTTCAGTTTTCAGTCGACCATAAGTGGTATTTATTGTTTTCTCATTTAATTTTCAAGTAGTTTAGTAGTTTTTAATAGCTTGGCTAGTGTTATTGGGTGTGACAACCATTAGCATTAGATTTAAGTTTCTGAAATTTGATGTTTACTGTTTTGAACAAGTTTGGATCTAAGTTTTTATATAGTCAATCATTTGGTTATGTTTAATTGTTCTTTTACCTTTATTTTATGCTTTTGAATGTTTGGAATGAATTGGATGCTTGTTTTGGCTTGATTGTTTTGGCTTGATTTGTATTACTTCTGTTTCTGAATTGCATTTCTGATTTCGAAAAGTAATTAAATTAAGTTTTGGTTTTTATTTTAGTTTAAGTTTATGTTTGATTTGGGATTTGTTGGATTTTATGAATTTGGGACTGTTTTGGTAAAATTTGGAAACTAGATCCTCTGGTTGTAACGTGACACTATAATTGGTAATCTGTTGCCTACCTTGACCACGTAACTCCTGTGGATCGACCTTGACTACCACTATACTAAGTGAGAGTGAGGTTTTATTATTTTTGACCGCATGACGACCGCTGCGATGTCAGTGCCACAAACACGCCTTTTCTACACCATTTGAAGAATCATTATGTAATACATTTTTACCAAAATTGTCAACACACATAATAGTCTCATACACTCCATCACAAGGCAAAGCATTAAAGATAAAAACATCATTTTTAAGAACTAAAATTGAACCATTCAATTTATCAAAATCGTAGTAATAACCTTGTCTGAACAATGCATGAAAAGAAATTATGTTTCTTGCCATATCAGGCGAATAGCAACAATTATGTAAATCTAAACTAACTCCACTACTAAGCACTAGTTTATAAACACCGATCTTGGTAACAGGTGACGTCCGCCTATTGTCCATGACCAGGTTCAATCTACCGTGCTCCAGCTCCCTACTTTCCTCTAGGCCCTGCAAATCAGAATAGATATGAAAACCACATCTAGTGTCAAGGACCCAAGAACAGGAAGAAAATAAGTTATTAGATATAGTGTAAGTACCTGCATTTGATGGCTTCACTTTGTCGTCCTTGATATCTTGCAAGTACTTGGGGAAGCTTCTCTTACAGTGACCCTTCTCTTTGCAATAAAAACAATCGGCTTCCTTGGGATTCGTGACATGCGAAACGCCAGAAGACTTGGCTCTCAGGGCACTGCTAGATGACCCGACATGAACATTTTCCCTCCAGTTTTGCTTAGGAGGGCCCTTTCTTTTCTTTCCCTTGCCATATCCAATTGCTAATACGGGCTGGCTAACTGTGGGTACACTTTTACCCTTCATCCCGTTTTCAGCATTACGAAGCATGCGATGCAATTCAGCCAAAGTGGTCTGATTGTTGTTTAAATGATACGCCAGCCTGAACTGGTCATAAGAACTCGGTAAGGAGTTAAGCACTATGTCAACGGCCAACTCTTCATGTACAGGCATCACAAGCTTCCTAAGCCGATCCACGTAACCTTGCATCCCTTTGCACGTGAGTGCAGATGGACTCTCCATCCCTAGGCTTGCTGTTCGTGAAATCTTTGACCACCTAGCACCTCTTGATGCGCTCTTGCTTACGGAACTTTTCCGCAAGCTCTTTGTGCATCTCGTAGGGCTAGTAGTCTTCATAGATTCTTTGCAGTTCAGGTTCATGGTAGCGATCATGATGCAGGCCACTTTGGTCGCATCATCCGAGTGTTTTTGGTACGAGGCAAATTCCTCGGGAATAGCGGTATCTGGGTCAACTTCAACTAGCTCGGTTTCGAGAACATACTCTTTGTGTTCAAACCTTAGAGCCATCTTGATGTTACGGATCTAGTCATTGTAGTTAGTGTCGTCCAACATCACTTTGGAACATAATGACAAGATTGAAGTGACGTTACCGGGGTTGGAGTGGGGAACGGTTTGGTCAACAGAAGACATCTATAAAAGAAGGTAGTTTTAATTAGATACGTATAAATAATCCTTATATTAACCCAAGAATAAATATAAGGCTAGGACCCTACAATAACAATTCACAATATCGAAGAGGGATGCCGTAATCTTTATTGTAAATTTTATAAGGTAGGCAAATAACGATTCAGCCAATTCCACCGCGGAAACATAATCATATTATAATGGAACTCATAGTTTCTTTTGAGATTTATTGAACTGTTCTATAACATGTTTTAATCTCGGGAATGCCCCACTGTTTGTGGCTGGGATACCGAGGATCACAAACCGGGTGTGAATAACCATGCAAATTAGCTTGGTACTCTCGAAGTCAATTACCATCTCAAATTGACGTGCCGGTTAACCACACACGCTCCATCAATAATGGTAAAATCGAGAAACCCATTGCAACTCTTTGTGGACCCGTATTGGTGTGCCGGTAAACCACACACGCTCCACCAACGTTCCACAAAGTGCAATGTGCAATTCCATGGATTAGCATCAATTCATATTTTTAACCTAGAGTAACTAGATTGGGATTTTTGTTAATGGTTCTAGTACTTTCAATTATAGCATTATACTTTTAAGAGCCTTAAGCGGTTCTATCAAACCCGTTCGGCTAACGACACTCGACTGACCAGGAGAGCGGTGGGTGAGAATGGACACCCATTAGACTACCATTTTATAGGCAGTCGCCTTATACCCTCTTTATAAGACAGTTTTGTGAATGAGGCCTACTAACGGTAAGACTAACCAATTTAATCTTATACAAATAATATTAACTTTTAATTATACTATGTATAAGATGTATTTTAATCTTATTAAAATATTTAGGATTTAATCCTTTAATTTTTCACAAATTATCATATAATTTTAAAAATTAAATTTAAACCCTTTAAGTGATTTAATTTATCTTTTAATTAAATTATTAATTAAATTAATTAAATCAAAGACAGGCATCACACAATTAATCAAATTAATTACCTATCTTTATCCCCAATTTTCAAAAAATACAAGAAATGGATAAAGGGTTCCAGCCATTTAATTAATCAGCAATTACCAAAAATAACAACCTACTATCCAAGGCAAACATAGAAATCGCAAAAAAGGGAAGGAGGCTAGGGTTTTCTAAACCCTAGCCGCCAAAGTCGATCCTTGGCCTCCAAGGGTTTAATTTTTGAAAACCCTTAGGCCACATAAACCAGTTAAAGCAATTCACATAGAAAAACAGCCAAAGCTCTTATACCACTGAAAGGTTTTGCACAAACAATGAACTAGAAACCCTAAGTTCACATGCAACCAAGTTGAGGATCTATGTTTTTCTATCTTATGAACATATAACAAAACCTAAGGCCAAACAATAATTTCTAAAGATTATAATCAAGAGAAACCAACCTTTGATTCTTGATCCAGAAGCTAGCAGCAAAAGTTTCCTGCCTCAAATGGAATCACACCGAAAGCAATGGAGGAGAGAAGACAGCAGAGTTCCCAGAGAGACAGAGAGATGGCGCAGAATCTCTAGGGTTCCCTATTTATAGTTTCCAGGTGGCACAGCTTAAAACCCTAAAGCCCAACTTTGACAAGTCTTTTATCAATTGGACAAGGCTTTACTTAAACCCTAATTAGGGTTTCGAGATTCTTGTGGTGCCTCCACAAAATCTCACCACCTTACACCCTTCCACTGGCCAGTCAATATTCAACTATTGGATAATTATAAAACCAGTCCCTGCATTTTTAATTAATTAAATTAATCACTAAATTAAATCCAATTAATTCTAGATTAATTTCTAATTAATTATTATAGATTCTAATTAATATATTAACACTTAAGTATATTAACAAACTATTTATTTTATTTCTATTGATTTATTAAACAATTAATAAATCAACCTTTCTCTCTACTGAACTCTACATGGCAACCTAAATGGACTTTGCTTCAATTAATAAGATAAATACAATTTATAGTCATGGCTTGAACACCTAATCCAACATGAACAACTTCAAAAATACTACTAGCTCTAGGTAGACTAAATATATAACCCTTTTATCTTTGATGAACACCTTTCCTTCAACGTTTTGGTCAACAAAATAGTGTCGATCTATAGTTACACACTGACAAAGATTAATTTTTTCCATCAATCTAGTCCCTATTTCTTAATTTATCTTAATATCTCAGCTTCATTTTGTACTTGAACCCTAATCGAGAACCAACGTTCTAGGTACGAGTACTCTGCATTAACATCAAGGTGCATATAAGTCATATCTTTGAACCACAAAACAAAAAACAAATAAACTAAAATATCACATGCTAATAAGAAACCAAGATAGGCATATAATATAACTTAAACAAGAAAATGGTGTATCACTTACAGAGCCATTCCATTCAGCACGATAAACAAAACCAAAAGAACCTAAAAAATGCAGAAAATAGACAATAAGAAGGACTTCATTTGTGTGTGTGTGTGTGTGTGTGTCACACCCCCGACCAAGGCGGCGGAACATGCCGGGCTGTGCGACTAAGTTCTTGGATCACATGCAATTGAATATACAGTACAAGTACAACAATAAACCAAAGGATAGTTGTATTTCATCTTGAAGTTTGAATACATGGTTCTTACAAATAATAATAGTAGAGTATATGAAATGCCTTAACAGATATAACAAAACTAGGTTGCCTGAAATCCGTGAAGATTTCCATCTTCTGAAAGTCTCATTGATTTCCTGAGAATACATGTAGTTTTGAGGGTCAACACAAGGTTGGTGAGAGTTACAGGTTTTCTGCTAAACACAGCACTGATACTTTTAAAATAACTAAAAGTATTCCTTTTGTAAGTATAATCATACTTGTAAATGAGTTTGTAAAGAGTTGCTGAAAATCGTAAGTAATACCATACTTATAAATGAATTGTATAGAGTTTTTGAAAACCATAAGTAATACCATACTTATAAATGAGATGTACGTTTATGAGAAAACCATCAATGCTTATAGTTGAGTCCTATAACCGAGCTATTCGACTGAAATGTACCCCCTACAACGCTTCATGGACGTCGTAGTAATGAAAAAGATAAGTATCACCTACATCGATTTGCAAGTCGAAGTTGTAGCTAACAACCATAGGTGGGGGTGTCAACCCGTATAGATCTATACATATGTATCTCGCTCTGCTTGATTAACGGTTATAGTAGTGTGGGGTCTAAGTATTTCTACTTAGTTATGAATAGTGTCTCACTATCTAAGCCATTGATAAATGTAGGATAGACAACTCTAATCGAGTATGTTGATAAGTATATACGTAAAAGAGTACAATACTCGCTTATTGAAAACATTTTATAAAGCTATAATAACATTTATAAAACTTGATATGAAATTGATAAATGTTTATATTGCACATGGGATTTATTTTTCGAGTTGTAGAACACTGGGAAAACGTGTTTAAATATGTGCGTTTGATTATCCGTAGCATCCAGCGTTTGACTTTTATAAATATTTTTGCTAAAAATATTTCGAGTATGGAATCCAATAATAGACCATAGTCTGAGTCCAATAATGTTCTCGGAATTTCCATATGAGGTGCGCAAGTGCCTCAACGGATCGAAACGATTTATGTAGTTAAATAAAATCAGTGTTACACTGGTTTGTTTTGGCTTGTTTTCCCTGATTCCGGAAATATAAATAACATTCAAAACGGAGCTCATATGCAAAAGTTACGACTGTTATAAGAAAACAAGCCAAAACAAACCAGTGTAACACTGATTTTATTTAACTACATAAATCGTTTTGATCCGTTGAGGCACTTACGCACCTCATATGGAAATTCCGAGAACATTATTGGACTCAGACTATGGTCTATTATTGGATTCCATACTCGAAATAGTTTTAGCAAAAATATTTATAAAAGTCAAACGCTGGATGCTACGGATAATCAAACGCACATATTTAAACAAGTTTTCCCAGTGTTCTACAACTCGAAAAATAAATCCCATGTGCAATATAAACATTTATCAATTTCATATCAACAAGAAGAGTAATATATGTTTTCTAAGGAGTTGAGATGGTTTTTTGGTGTGTTGAATATGCTGATTTCTACTCCCTTTTATAGGGCATTCTTCATGTGTGAATCAAAGGAAATTTGTGGTTGTAATTGTTGAAAAACAAATATGAACAACCACAAAAAATTCTAAGCTTGAGTTGTAAATTTGTGAAGAAATGCAACAGCAAACAATCATGATCTAGGAAGGTTGTGTTTGATTTTGTTGGGCAACTAAAATTGACAAAGTTGGTCAATTTGAAGGCATGCATTCACAATCTCCACCTTGACTTCAAAATTGAGCAAGTAACAGACTGATTCTGCAACATGCTTAACCATCATAAAACAACTCATCAAACTCCAAAATTCCATAAGAAACTGCAATCACCATATAGAGAAAAATTGATCCTGAAAAATGAAATACTTCTTCCACCACGAGCCTAATCAAGCTCAACTGCGATCAGATATACCTATTAAGTTCAAACATACTTTGAACTTGGATATTGGAAGACTCTTTGTGAACACATCAGCGGGATTATATTTTGCATCGATCTTTTCTATGACACAATCACCTTTTTCAATGATATCACACACAAAATGATAACGAATATCAATGTGCTTTGTACGGTCATGAAACATCTGATATTTACTCAAGAAGATAGCACTTTGATTATCACAGAATACTGTGGTAACCTTTATTCTATCATCGAGTTCTCTAAACAATCCCTTCAACCAAATATCTTCCTTAAATGCTTCTATAATCGCCATATACTCTGCCTCTGTAGAAGCCAGTGCAACTGTAGACTATAACTGGGCTTTCGAACTAATAGCACAACCGTTCAGTGTAAGCACATACCTTGTAACTGATCTTTGTTTATCCAAGTCTTTGCCAAAATCTGAATCAACATATCCAACCACCCCAGTGTTAGATTGTCCATAGCATAGAAACATAGAAGACGTACCGCGTAGATAACGTAAGATCCACTATACTCCTTTCTAGTGTTCTCTCCCCGGGTTCGCCATATATTCACTAACCATGCTAACCACATAAGCCAAACCAGGGCGTGTGCAGATCATAGGATACATCAAAGATCCAATAGCACTAGAGTATGGTATACGTGCCATGCACGCTATATCAGTCTCAGTAGTAGGACTTAAAACGGATGATAACTTGAAATGAGCTGCAAAAGGTGTGTTGACAGGCTTTGCTTCATGCATATTAAAGCGTCGTAGGACTTTCTCAATATAAGTTTTCTAAAAAAGATGCAAGATCCTAGACTTCCTGTCACGAACAATTTCCATACCTAAAATTTTCTTGGCAGCTCCTAAGTCCTTCATTTCAAAATCAGCTTTCAACTGGTCTTTTAACTTCTGAATCTCCTCCATCGTCACCTTTCTTGAAATAAATGCAGCTATCATAGGTGTACCTGCTGAATTTGTGGCTGGTCATGAAAGAATCGAACTTCTTGTACCATTGTCTAGGAGACTGCATGAGGCCATAGAGAGATTTCTTCAATTTACATGCGTAGTCCTCCTTGCTAGGGACTACAAAACCTTCAGGTTGTTGCATGAAAATCACTTCCTCAAGCTCACCATTTAGGAAAGTTGTAGTAACATCTAGTTGCTCCAACTCATAATCATTTGAAGCAACTAACCCCAACAATGCACGAATAGAAGTATGTTTGACTACTGGGGAATATATATCAGTATAATCAACGCCTAGAATTTGACTGTAGCCTTTAGCTACCAACCGAGCTTTATATCTTGGTTCCTCATTCGAGTTAACAGATTCTTTGAGCTTGTAGACCCACTTGCATTTAACTGACCTTTTCCCTTTTGGAATAGGAATTAAATCCCAAGTACCATTTCTTTGCAAAGATTCCATCTCATTATGCATAGCAATCATCCAATCACTTGAGTCTTTGGATTTGATAGCCTCATCATAATTTACAGGCTTGGTTTCCGACTCAATATCATTAGCAACAATAAAAGCATAAGCAACAAGTTCAGCTTCAGCATACCTCTTTGGAGGAATAATTTGTCTTCTCGGCCTATCTCTTGCAATGCTTCGAGTAGTAGCTTGTGCTTGTGAAGTTGTTGTTTCTTCAACAACGACATGCTCATTTGGCGAGGAAGACTCTTGTTGCTCAACTGAACTCGGACTGGTGACAGGTGAAGTAGGAAGCTCCACCTCTATTTGAGCTTTCTCTTTACTTGCTTTTGTTGATATGTTTATATCTCCTGTAGAGTCGGAAGTTTGATGAATCATAGCACACTCGTCAAAAGTAACATCTCTTGAGATGATGATTTTCTTTAGATCAATGCTCCATAACTTGAAACCTTTAACTCTCGCATTATAACCAAGAAAGACACATTTAAGTGCTCTCGATTCTAACTTCCCATTGTCAACTTGTGCATAAGCTGGACACCCAAAAGGTTTTAAACCTGTATAGTCGGCAGGTTTCTCGGACCACAACTCAAAAGGAGTTTTCTTCTCAAATGCTCGTGACGTTGATAGGCTGATAAGATAGCAAGTAGTAGAAGCAGCCTCCGCCCAAAAGGACTTTCGCAATTTTGAATTAGAAAGCATACACCGGACCTTCTCCATAATGGTGCGATTCATCCTTTTGGCTACACCATTTTGTTGAGGCGTCTGGACTACCGTGCGATGTCGAGTAATGCCTTCCTTTCGGCAATAGGCATTAAACTCTTCTGAGCAAAACTCTAGTCCATTATCCGTATGAAGATACTTTACCACCAATCTTGATTGCTTTTCAACCTGAACTTTCCAGTCTCTGAATGTAGAGAAAACGTCTCCCTTATGTTTTAAGAAGAAACACCACACCTTCCTGGAGAAATCGTCAATGATAGTGAGCATATAGTTAGCTCCAACTTTTGAAGCAACTCGAGCTGGTCCCCACAAATCCGAGTGGACATAGTCGTGTGGTCCTTTCGTTGTATGGATACACAGTCTTCACAGAACTCCAAATCAACAATCTTTTGTTGACCAAGTAAACCTCTTCGACTCAATTCTGACATGCCTTGAAAACTCATATGGTCAAGTCGAAGGTGCAAAGACGGGACTGATCTTGATCAGAAAGAGACTTTGAAACAACAGCAGCATCACTCGAAATTGTTTTCCCTTCAAGAAAGTAGAGGTCTGAGATTTTTTAACTAGCTCTCAGTTTGTCAGAACCATCATTGAACACCCTGAGAACTCCACCTTTACCGGCAAACTCGTATCCCTTTTTATCAAAGGAATTGAGAGATAACAAGTTTCTTTTGATGTCAGGGACATATCTAACATCCCAATGGTTCGGATAACGCCATCAAACATACGGATTCTGACTGAACCATGTCTAAGAACTGGACATATATAATTGTTACACATCAACACAGAGCCCTGGTTAACCTTTTCAAATGTGTAAAACCAACTTTTGTTGTGACACATATGAAAAGTACAACCAGAGTCGAGTATCCAATCACTAGCGGAATCCAATGTATCTGAATAAACTATTAAGAGTTCTCCAATACATTCAACCTCAGCTACATCGGCTTCACCCGAAGCGCTAGCTTGTTTACCATTTGCTGCCGCCTTCTCTTTTTCTTTATTCTTCAACTTGAAACATTCTTCAAGCACATGTCCCTTCTTATGACAATAGTTGCAAAACTTTCGTTTGCCTTTTGACTTGGATCTGGTTCTGTTGGAAGATTGAGAAGTTCTACTTCTCTCTGTTGTTCTTCCTCTGGCATTCAAACCTTCGGCTTTAGCATCACTTGAACCACCACCGGTAATATGCTTCATCTTCTCTTTAGAATCCAAAGTTGTAAAGACTTCATCTAAAACAAGGGTGTCACAGCTGTAGATGATCGTATCACGAAAATGGCTATAGGATTCGGGCAACGATGACAAAAAAAATAAAGCCAAGTCTTCATCTTCATACTGAACATCCATATTCTCCAAGTTATTTACTAACTCTTTGAATGTGGACAAATGTTCAGCTAGCGAGCCTCCTTCAATCATCTTGAGATTGAACAACCGTTGCTTTAGATGCAACTTGTTCGGTAAGCTCTTTGTCATTAATAACTGCTCCAACTTCAGCCACAAAGCAGCCGCCAACTTTTCTTTTAGAACATCTTGTAGAACATCGTTTGACAAATGCAAACGAATCTGGGATAGAGCCTTCAGATCTTTCATCTCCTTTTATTCTTCGGTGCATGTAGCGGGCATCTTTTAGAAGCCCAAAAGTGCCTTGTGTAAATCCATTTGTATGAGAATATCTCTCATCTTTACTTGCCACAGCGGAAATCGGGTGTTTCGATCCAATAGCTGAATATCGTACTTTATCGAATATATGATTAATTACTTGATAAAATGATCCCAACAAGCTAATATCAAAACCTGGATGCTCTGATACCAATTGTTGTAAAATACGACCGATCTGAATTGACTTTAGACAATATTAGCTCAATGCAGAATGGGATCAAAATTATCAAACGGTAATAATCACAACGAAATACGAATGAAGTAAATAAAATAGAGACACGGGGATTTACGTGGAAACCCAAATCGGGAAAAAAACCACGGGCGGAGGAAGCCGAGAAACAATTCACTATATTTTGCAGTGTTTACAGAACGTTGGAAGAAATATAAAAATACAAAGAGTTTAAAACTCTTATGTATTAATAAGAAGAGTAATATATGTTTTCTAAGGAGTTGAGATGGTTTTTTGGTGTGTTGAATATGTTGATTTCTACTCCCTTTTATAGGGCATTCTTCATGTGTGAATCAAAGGAAATTTGTGGTTGTAATTGTTGAAAAACAAATATGAACAACCACAAAAAATTCTAAGCTTGAGTTGTATATTTTTGAAGAAATGCAGCAGCAAACAATCATGATCTAGGAAGGCTATATTTGATTTTGTTGGGCAACTAAAATTGACAAAGTTGGTCAATTTGAATGCATGCATTCACAAATTATATACTCATATATGATAGAAAATGTATTGCAGTATAGTAGTGAACTGTCTATTAGAATGAAATGATCATATTAAATTAATTACTTCAGACAAATGAGCATAAAGGAAAAACTAAACTTACTTGAAATTCAACTGCATTTTCAAGTACTCTTACGACGTCAGTCATTAATAGACGTTGTTCCAAGTCTCTTTTTAAACATCGATAAGCTATTGATGTGAACGCCTCCAAAGATTTAGGTTTTATTACATCCTTTATATTAACAAAAATAATTTCTTTCATTTTGTTTTCTTTGTAGTACCGTCGTACCAATCCTGTTAGAGATTGATGAATACCGTTCTTGTTGCTAGTACACAACCTCCCACATAGCACTTCGAACAACACCACACCGAATGAATAAACGTCCAATTCTTTTGTTAATAAACCTGTTTATATATATAAAGGATCGATATACCCAATTGTGCCTACAGTGTTGGAGATGAGAAATGTATATAGCTGGTTGGCTGGACCAAGTTTGGACAACCCCAAATCGGAGATCTTGGCATTCCAATTTTCATCTAATAGAATGTTCGAACTCTTTACATCACGATGCAATGCTCTCTGTTGAGTTCCACTAGGATTGTGAAGGTATGCTAGTCCTCGAGCCGCCCCTATGCAGATCTTAAGCCGGTCAATCCAAGTTAGATCATTGTTGTTGAGATACAAGTCGAGACTTCTCCTGGATGCATACTCGTACACCAGGATCTTTTCGTCACCTTCATCACAAAACCCTAAGAGGGAAACAATATTTTCATGCTTATAGAGAAAGCATGACGATCTCCTTCCAAAATTCTGGGTTTCCTTGTCCAAATCTAGGATCTAATCGCTTTAAAGCAACAATTGTCTGCCCCTTAGAATGAAGAAGCTCTCCCTTGTATACTTTCCCGAATCATCCTCTTCCAATACAATTTTCATCAGCAAAGTTGTTGGTTGCAGTTTTATAGCTTCTAACTGTACCTTGAGGTACTCAAACTTTTTTGCGAGATGAATTATTTTGACGGTTGAAATAAAACAGGAAACAAAGTTACGAGATTCAATTTATGTGCGAGATTTTAGTTAGTGCATATGCCAACTATCTCATGGACTAAATGGTGACGGCGTCTAAAGCTTTTAATATAATTTTTAAAACGTAAAGAAAATAAAATAAATTAATGTGTTTAAAAACTAACAAATTAATAATAAATAAAAAGTTAATTAAATTATGTTATTTTTAAAAACTGTAACGTCTGGTATTCATATAAAGTACACCCCGAATCTTTCATTTTTAAAATCATGCATATTACATATTTACCAAAAGTTTCGCAAGTGTTTGGTGTAATATATATATATAGGGTCCGGTTCCTGTGAGAACTCTTTTTTCGGTGAGGACTCGCGAGAACACCTTAAAAAAATTGAAAAAAAATATAAAAAAAATACAAAATCATAAAATCGAGAATAGTACTATATCATTATCAAAAAAAAATTTGAAAATTTTTTTTGCATCATTGCAAAACGTAATGATGCAATTTTTCTGTTTTTATTTTGGATCATTATTTCATTATAAAAAAAATAATGATCGAAAAGTTTTTTTTTTAATCTTTTTTTCTCCGATATATTACTATGATCCATTTTATTATTTATATTATTTTCAATTTTTTTAAGGTGTTATCGCAAGTCCTCAATTTAAGAAGAGTCCTCACCCGATCCTGATTCAATATATATATATATATATATATATATATATATATATATATATATATATATATATATATATATATATATATATATATATATATATATATATATATATATATATATATATATATATATATATATATATATATATATATATATATATATTGTTTCTCACCTTTCACACTTGCGCACACCATTCTCGATCTTCAATTCAAACCTTCTCGACCTGAATTTGGTCACACACACTGCGACTCTCACAACTGTTCTCGATTTGGGAAGATTGCTGAATAATTTGGTTGTCTTTACAATCAGATACTCTCTGATTTTGGCAGGAATCATAAGTGTTTAATTAGGTTTATATTTGATTTTGGCAGGAATGATAAGATTCCGGATAATCTAAGAAATTGACAAAGAAGAACATGGAAGAACCCACATTGTCAGATCAAATGGACATTCATCAGAGATAATTTTTTTTCTTTGTTCTCGTTTATCAAAATACTTACATGGATTCAATGTTTATTGGAATTTCTTGTATAACTTGGAAATGCAATGCTATTTGTTGTCTGAATTTTTATAAAGTTAAACAAAATTGACAACCTTGTGCTTGATTGGAATTTCTTTTATAAAGTTAAACAAAAGTAACAACCTTGTATGAAGTATCATGCTTATATATTTTTACAATGTTATTTCCTGTAAATGGAGGTGTTGAGGAAGGGCCACAAGATGTTGAAGTTGAAAAAACATTAACGGGCTTTATGCTTAGGCCCTTTTTTTTTTTTTTTTTTCATATTAAGTGTCTGAATGAATATATATATATATATATATATATATATATATATATATATATATATATATATATATATATATATATATATATATATATATATATATATATATATATATAGTTGCTGATATATACTGTTTCTTTTTTGTAGTGAATGAACTGTCTGAATTTTAATAAATGACTATTTTATCCTTATAAACTTGTCGAATAACAAATGACCAATATACAAGCATGAAATTACTCATAATTCATTATATAAAATATAATTTGCATTGGGGAAATAAGGGCAATTTGGAAAAAATAAATATAAAACCATGACTTAATGTTAAGGACACATCTTTCTTAACTTAACTCACTAAAACATTTTGTTAGCATTAAGCAAAAAAAGAAACAATTATATATAATTGAACCATTAAGTTTTTATATATTAAGTCCATTAAGTTAAAAAGAAACACCACCTTAGTCTAACAAGGATATATTCATAGACTATAACAAGAGTATATACATATATTTTACTTTCTAATGCTTGCCACTTTAATTGACCAAAACCATATACTACATCTAAATATTTACGCTAATAACAATGTTGTCGTAATTGCTAGCGATGCCGCGGTCCCTTACCAACACGATATGCGTTTGTTTTATAAACGCCTAGCATATGCTCATGTACTTTGTACTTTGAGTGAATAAAATTAAAATCTTTTGCTTAGAGAAAAAATCAAGCAGCTTGAAACTCACCTAAGATACATTCACATGCATACAACTTCGTAATCTATGTTATTGATAGAAATAAGAATATGTATTCTCATCGTATTAATATCTTAATCATTTACAAATTATGAAAAACACTAGAGATGATCATTTTCTTTACATCACCTATAACAAACAAAGCCTTACCAATATATTATACCACGTTGTGCAACAAAACAAAAGCCGCAACAGTATCAAACACACATAAATAAATAATGTAAATAAAAAAACACTCAAATCACCTTATTACAACACACTACACCAAACTACAAAATAAAACAACACTCCCCTTCCGACTACTTAACATACACTCCATGGATGTAAACTTACAAAAGTCTTTAAAAAAAAACAAAAAAGAAAGCAACGAATACACCTCTTAAAAACCAGTCAAACCAAAACACCTGCCCGACTAGAGGTCAACACAAAGGTATGAGATGACCGAGCCTGCCCGCCTTTGAGTCCGCTCGCTGACCTTCGCCTTCTCGATCAAAACCTTCTTCATATTAGTACACGCGGAAATTACGGTTGCGACCCCGGCTGCGGTAATACCCGGGCAGTATACCATGTGACAAGATTCGAGAAGTTTGCAACGTTTGACTAAATGAGCGAGACCCACATCGGTAATTTGACGACAATGTGATAAGACTATGTCCTTTAGTAACGGGCACCCTTCACCTACCTCCGCTAATGCCATGTCCCGCAAATTCTGTTCATATATAATTGGTGCCTTGAGTTTTTAAGTTAAGTAGTGAGGGACTAAAAGCGTTGAAAAAAGTAAAATGGGGGTGAGAAATGAAAAATGAGAGATGTGACCTGAAGAACGCTGACGTCTAAGTAAGTTAGTTGAGGGCAGCCTCGTGCAATCGCGATTATTCCGTTGTCTCCAATTTGGTGGCAGCCACTGACATTTAAATGGCGTAAAGAGGGGCAACCTTTGCCAATAGCAACCAAGGCTTCGTCTCCTACCCTGAGAATATGTTAAATTTATTAATTGCAATAAATAGCAACGTACTTTCATTTCTTTCTTTATTACTACAATTGGGTAGATATTTCAACGTACAATGTCTTTTATAGAAAAAAAAAATCAAAAGTAAAATGCTGTAAGGTGGTGTTTGTTTTTTAAGTAAAAGGTTGTAGTCTGTGTAGTCTGCGGACCACATCTGTGAAATAAGAGGTGGACCAAATGTCTGCAATCTGCAAAAAGACTGTTTGTTTTTTAAAGTTTGTAGACTACTAAAATAAACTAAATTATTTACGAAATTATGTATTTTTGTAAATCTAACATTTTAATTTCTCAATTACGTTTTATAAAAAATAATCTATAATTTATATAAAGAAATTACTACTTTTTTAAAGTTAGAAGAGGTTAGAAGATGCAAAAAGACTTCAGTCCATGTCTGCGAGAAGAAGAGGACACGCAGATGTTTTTAAAGTTTGTATAATAATAAAATAAACTAAATTATTTACCAGATTATGTATTTGTGTATATCTAGCATTTTAATATCTCAATTACTTTTTATAAAAAAATAATCTATAATTTATATAAAGAAATTACTACTTTTTTAAAGTTAGAAGAGGTTAGAAGATGCAAAAAGACTTCAGTCCATGTCTGCGAGAAGAAGAGGACACGCAGATGTTTTTAAAGTTTGTATAATAATAAAATAAACTAAATTATTTACCAGATTATGTATTTGTGTATATCTAGCATTTTAATATCTCAATTACTTTTTATAAAAAAATAATCTATAATTTATATAAAGAAATTACTTTTTTTTTTAAAGTTAGAAGAGGTTAGAAGATGCAAAAAGACTTCAATCCATGTCTGCGAGAAGAAGAGGACGCGCATATGTTTTTAGGTCTGCGGTATTCTAAAAAACAAACAGTCTGCAAGGACTGACGTCTGCGCGCTGCAGACAAAAGAGGCCAAGAAGATCTGCAGACAAAAAACAAACACCCTCCAAGTAAAACCGGAAAGTTTTTACCTATCACAAAACCGGATACTGAGATCCGTGAGGTATTTACAGTTATCACCAACAGCTATAATTCCCTTGCTCCCGACCTATATATAAATTACATCGTTATTTTCATGACTCTATAAAATGGTTATTTCTGAATTTAAAAAGGTGTAATAACTAAACTTAAGTGATTGTGTGAAAAAATAAAATACCTCGTAACATCTACGTATATGAAGCCTTTTCAAGTTTCTACAACCAGTGGCAATACTGTAAATAGCCTCATCTCCAATAATTGAGCAATCCACTAAGTGAAGAGCTTCTAAGTACTTGCAACCTTTTCCGACTTCAGATAAGGCTTGATCCCCGACTTTTTGACAGTATAGTAAAGCTAACTCCGTAAGTCGCCTGTAAATGTATTATTCGTATTAAGTTTTTAACGAGAATTATAGTGTGAATATATGAAGAATATTAGATTAATGCATTTGTAAAATTGAAGGTTGGAAAGTCGGTGGAAAAAAAAATACATGCAAGATCTTCCGATACTTTCAAGCCCATATGTGCCAATATTGTGGCAGCCATTAACTTCAAGATTTGCAAGTTCAAGGCAACCAGCTGCAACTGCTTCTAATCCTTTGTCACTTAGAAAATAGCAGTCACTGAGCATTAAAGATTTTAACTTTTTACAGCCTTTCCCAATTGCACAAAGACTCCTGTTGTACCAATAAATATATATGTTACAACACCAAAAAAATCTTGGGAGTATAAATTTTTTTTCACTTAGGGTTTGTTTGGTTGTGGAATGGAATGGAATGGGTAAGGTAGTGGAATGAGTAATTACATTCCATGATCATGTTTAGTTGGCATTTAGGAATGTAATTGATTTTCATATGAACTTATTATATTATATATATGCAAATACAATATATAATTTTAACGTTATTTTACGTATTATTTAATTCTAATTGTGGGATTTATTATTTATCAAACTAAAAGATTGAAGATAAAAAAAAGCTGATTAAAACCCAAATAAGATTCTAATAAAAAAGTAATTTCTAGTTATTTTTGGAAAATAAATTACAATTTAATTAAAACTGTGAAATTCTTACAAATGTGTGTCATTAAAAGTTTAATAACTTTAATTATATAATAGTGGGTTGAGATTGTATAATAGAAAATATTTTCTAGTTATTTTATTATCATTGATAGTTCAATAACTTTAATTATATAATAGAAAATATTTTCTAGTTATTTTATTATCATTGATAGTTTAATAACTTTAATTATATAATAGTGGGTTGAGATTATATAATAGAAAATATTTTCTAGTTATTTTATTATTATTATTATAATCTAATTAAAACCAAAAAGTTCTTACAAAAGATTTGTTCCACTAGAAAACTTACAAATAAAAACAGGTTACCAAAAATTTTCAAAATAGAACGAAAAACAACTCTTAACAAATTAAAATCATAAAAAGACAAAAACACCCCCATCCTAGCGACTTAAATTTCCAAAATGAAAGCAATAGATTCCTTCAGGAATCATCCATTCCATTCCTTCAAACAAAACAAACAACTTTCTTTCATTCCAACGGAATAACCAATTCCACCATACCAAACACTACCTTCATATAAAAAGTAGCTATTATTATTATATATAAATCTATGCACATATAAAAAAAGGACAATAAATATAAAAAGAAAAACTAACTTGTCAGTAAATCTCTGAAAACTGTAAAGCGCCAAAGATTCCAAAGACAAACAAAACACACCAACAGCAGTCAAAGCTTCATCAGTGACATTAATACATTGAAGACTTAAATTCTTCAAAAGTGAACACCCTTTTGCAACCGCAAGCACTCCTTTATTGTGAACAAACTCGGAGTCTAAAGAAAGTGTCTCAAGTGAACTGCAATGGGACCCGACAGCTTCTAATGACACGTCAGTTATTTTAGCACATGCAGCCACACCAAGCCATTTTAAAGTGGGCCCACATCCGAAGGCTAATTCAACTAAACCGGTGTCGGTTAAACCTTCGCAAAATCTTAAGTTTAGAATTTCTAGTTGCCTGCAATGTTTTCCAATTGCCACTAGACCTTGATCTCCAACATAGCAACCCTTTGGAAAGGAGAAAAAAAATACTAAAGTTATAGTTAGAGAGAATTTCATTTACGTCCTTATAAACTTCTATAATTACGTATATATCCTTATAGAATTTAAAGTTACGTATATATGCTTACAAATGTTAAAAGATCACATGTATACCTAAACGATTATTTACTAATAATTAATGTTTAAAAAGAATTAAAAAAAAGTTTTTAAATTAGATCATACCCAAGTTACTAAAATACCCTTATGAAATCCTTCTATAATCGACAACAGGTTCAACTATAGCCGCATATTCCATATCGAATGATAAGAAATTGTAACTTTAATTTTGAAAATGATTAATTATTATTAATTTAATCTTTTGGGTATATATGTAATTTTTTAGGATTTGTAAGGATATATACGTAATTTCAAATTGTATAAGGATATATAAGTAATTATAGATGTTTGTAAGAACGTAAACGAAATTCTCCCTAATATTGGAGTTTGTGGGGTGGATGAGAGAAATAGGAATGTGCTTTTGTTTTTTTTTTGTTTATTTGTTTATTTGTTTATTATAGCATCATATTTTTATTTCTTTGTGTTACAACATCATAGTTCTAATTTTTTTAAAAGGCGATGTATTTTGAAAACTTTACCCAATTATAACATTGTAGTTGCCGATTTTTTCTTATAAGGAGCCTATACTTTAAAAAGTATATGCAATTATAGCAGTAAAAAATGCTTTGTATTTGGTTGAAATTGTTATAATTGGGTAGATTTTTCAGAGTACAAAGTGTTAACAAAAAGAAATGAAAGAAATGAAAGTAGGTTGCTTTTTTTGCATTTAGCCCAGGATTTATCCAAGAAAATACATTTAGCATCCTACTTTCATTTCTTTTTTATAAAAGGCTGTGTGATTTGAAAACTTTACCCAATTATAACATTGCCAATTCTATAACTGGGTAGATGTTTCAAAGTACAATATTATAATATATACAAAGAAACGAAGGTACCTTACTATTTATTGCATATAACCCGAAATTTATTCCAAGAAAGTACATTCAGAAAACCAATGCTCTTAGGTTTTTAACAAGTCAAAAGGTTAACAAGATATTCATTACAAAAACGCATACTTCTAAGGCTTCAAATTGGGACTCTAAACTAGGTGAGGAAAATAAAAAGCTCAACCAAACTGATTCATACTACATAGTGAAAACATTGAAAAGTCAAAAGAGATATTTACCTGTAAATCTAAGGATATCAAAAATCTACACTTTTCAGCTACAGATGTGAGGCCTGCACTTGTTGCATTAGAGCACCAAATTAAGCTCAATTTCTCAAGTTTCATAAATCCATCAGCAACAGCTGTCAATCCAGCATCTGATATACAATATGAATCTGATTCACTAGCTCCAGGCTCACTTCTCTCAGATACAAAGTGAAGTCTGAGCCATGAAAGAGCAGAGTGACTAGGATTGCGCCTTCTTCCCTGAATCCATTTGTCATAAATTACTATGAATGAGAATATGGTTGTTTCTTGGAAAGAAGAGAGTAGTATATTCATTAAGTAATAGTGGACATTCAATTGTTAGTTATGAAGAAAGTTGATTGCTGCATTCACAGCTAAATTTGGCTTAAGGATTCCAATCTCAATCACCTCAAATACAATGCAACTTAAAGCTAGCAATGCATGGTTTTGCTCAATACTGTGAATCTGGGGTGGTCGACCTTTTTGTTATTACTCCTAATCTGCTTGATCCAAAATGAAGAGAAAAAATCATACGATCTTGTTCCGGAATGAAGAGAAAAAATGATAAGATCTTCGATAATTCTCCGAATCGGTTTAAATTATTTCAACATCCACTCTTCTGTGTGTCGAAATTCAACTTATATCATAGCCTCTTGGTGTATGAAAACTATTACATAAGCCGATGGAGATAACCTTTTTTTCCATATAGACAAATTCAATCCCCCTACACCGAAATCAATAATTTGACCTAACATACGAATAATAACCTAAAAAACAGATCAAGATTAAGGAAATGAAACTCACGAAATCGACGGGGAGGGAGACAGAGAGGCGTTCGTCGATGTAAACGTTGGTAACATTAGGAAAACGACGAGCGAGAAGGTCAACGAGTGCATCAGGGCTACCAGAAGCACCGATTCGGATCGTGTCGCGGCTGAAGCGTTCGAGGGTCAACCAACGCCGGCATACGAGAGAACATGCATCCCGGCTCGACTTCGAATCGAGGTTGCGGAAGATCTCCAGGATCAACTCGTCTGGTAACGTCGAATTTATCCAATCATGGCCCCTCATTGTATACAGAGAGAGATAGAGAGAGAGTGTGTGAAGATGGATTGGGACTACGGAGTTTTGGGGGTCACTCGGTGGATTGGCGGTTGACTACGGATGATGTCTTCACCTGATAACTTTACTTTAATAAGTTGAGACAAAATATAACTTGTTACCGTTCTCCAATTAATTAAATTGCGTAATTTTTTTGTTTGTGACATGCGTTTCTTTTTTGGTTTGTGACAAGCGGATCTTTTGCCATATCTGGGTCGGTTTTATCGGATCTTTAAGGTTCCGGTTTACACGTGTTTCCTTTTGCTTTTTTCTCTTCCGATTCTCGTCTTCTCTTTTTCCTTCTTCTCTTCTTTCAGTCGATGCATGTGCACTGTGTGGATTTTCCGTCCATCGCTCAGTTATTCCACGTATCCGATTCCGCTTCTATCTCTTTCGATTCAGGTGTTTTCTTTTTCCTTCTTTTCTTCTTTCACTGATTGCACCTATATTGTGTGGAATTTCCGTCCGTTTTTCGGATTCTCCGCCAGTCAGCCAATCGCAACCACTCCGCCTCTTCCAGTTCGCCTGCTCTTTCCTTTATTGTTTAGCTTCACCCAGGAGCCGACCACCTTTACGAACCCTAGATTCCTCTTCGTTTGGGGACAAAATCGGGGAAATTGAAGTTCCAAATTCATGGCTTCCCGTCGTCATATGCTTCTCAAAGTCATAAGCCTCGGCGACAGCAGGTTTGTCTTTCTAACTCCTCGAATTTGCATTTCTATCAATGATTCTCAACTGAATCACTGATATAATCTTATTTTTTTCTCGATGTGTATTGATTTCCTTTCGATTTCAGGTGATTTAAAATTCGAACTGGTGTGCCTGCTTGAATTGTGTTGATTTCGAGATTTTGTTTGCAAGTAGAGAGATTCATGGAGAATAATGTTGATATCGAGAGCGAAGGAGTAGAGAAGTTGGAGACAAAAGGATCGATAATTGAGGATAGGGATATGATATGAGAGCCACTGCTTCTGAAGACCAGGTTCAATACGACATCGCAGATTGCCAATGTTGGTGCTAACATCTGTCCAATCGAGTCTCTTGATTACGAGTAATTCATCACTCTCTGTGTTCGTCTGGAGTTACATACACATAGATTGAAATTGTTGAAGATAAGTCCTTCATCCTTTACACCGTGTTTGGATGGACGCTATATGTTTTTAGGTCCTGATGTTGAGCTGAATCATTCCGAGATTTCGAAGTTCTCAAAACCGGATGCTGATGCTTATCCAAGGTTTTATTGCTATGTGACTTCCAACTGTTTGCTAATACACATATGATGAATTGTTGTGATCGGATTAAGGAAGGGATCTGTTGCTTACTGGTTTATGCATTTCGACATTCTATCTCCTCATAATCAATATGTGCTTATTTACGCTTAATTGATGCGAAACAATCTTCTTATGATTGTAGACTATAAAACAACTTTCTGAATCAACAAGGGGAAAATAATTAGAGATCCAAATAACTCATTGATTGTCATTGTTCATATGCTTCTTTCATAATATAATATGTTTACCTTCTCTGTTGTTTATATCTAGGTAAGAGAAAGAACTTGAGAATTTTTGCAAGTTTATGGATCCACTAATAGATTCATCACCACCTGAAGTTCACCAAGGCGTTTCATCCTTTAATTCCCGATTGAAACATAAGTTACAATAATCAGAATTTTGGGCCCATTGTCTGCATCAATCTGTCTCCATGGGTCAACAAGGCCTCGTGTAAGATTTCTAACCCTGATTCAAATGAAGACTTTTATACCATCAAGTACTTGAATCTTTTTTACTAAAAGGAAATACTATCATAAATGTAATCTAGATCCCCTAAATTAGTAAACTCATGTAGTTATTTTCTTCTTACAGAGATTTCATGGACCTTTTACTCTCACCAGCATCAAACGTATTGAACCGTTGGTTCGAGGTTGTTACTTTTTCCTCTTTCCTCAATGATTTTAAATTCAATATTTGATTTTCATATTAAGTACCAACATTTTAATCCTTTATATGTGCATTAAATACCTTTATATGTGCATTAAATACAGAGTGAGGTGTTGAAATCAAAACTTGCTATAGATGTAGTGATAGGAACAACCGTAAGTAACTAAATACAAGTGCCCTTTTTATTAATGCATTTTTTTAGTCAAACATCATCATGGTTGACTTTTTAATTTAGGGAAATACTCAAACCAGGGAGTGGATATGTTTTGCTACATCATGTGATGGGAGAAACTGATGGTGACCATGGAATTTGGTCGTAAGTATTACAGTTACATCATGTATGTAATGTTTATTATTAAATTAATACTTTTTCACCAAATAGTTGTGATCCGTCTTTTATTAGATTTTTATGTTTCCTTTTTTATATATTTGTATTTTGTTTTACATTTTTTTTGTGAGTGACATGAGTTTAGATATGTTGAAGGTGGAATGGGCTCAGTTTCTTTGGCCATTGGAAATGCTGCTAAGGAAGCTGGTGCCACAATAATTAGAAATGTTGAGGTATTTTTTTTTAATAATTAGTTATTACTGTTTTCCTTTTATCACCACTTCATGGTTTAAAGATACCATTATACTTTAGGAGAAAAGTTTATTTCTATAAACTGCAGCGGAAAATTCCAAAAATTCTGACATTTTTAAAAAGGCAAATTCCATAAAAAACTACTATACTTTTTTTTCGGTTTAACCACTGAAAGAACCTTTTTCTAGTTTAAACACTGAGAGTTTGTTTTCTATATTAAAAAAACACTACATAAAACTTTGGATTTACTGTTTGAAATTTTTTTCAGTTTAACCACTTGAAGAATTAATTTTTATAATTTAACCATTAAAACTTTGAGTTTTTTCTAAAAACCAACTTTAACCAAATAAGTATTGGTTTTTGCAACTCATGAACGAAAAAAACTTACAGTGGTTTTTTTGGAAATTTTTACAAACTTTCAGTGGTTAAATTAGAAAAAAAATCTTTTGGTGGTTAAACCATAAAAAAACCAAACTACAGTGCTATAACGAAATTTGGCCTTTTTAAAACCAATTATTACTTCATGAATTCCTTGTTTTAACTCTCTTTAAATACCTTCTAAATCTCCAAAAAATAATATACATTTTAATTAAATCCATAATATAAGTAATTTCCTTGTCCTCATTGGCATAACATCTCACAAATAAATGACAAATCACAATTGTTGTCCTCAATCGGCATCTACATCAAATACCCATATTACCCTCAACACCTTAAGATCAAAATATCTGACTTTTTAGCTAGAATTTATATCCAATTTTATGGTTATTCATTTTCAGGTATCAAAACTTATGATTGGTGATTCAGGCACTGTAACTGGGGTAAGCTCTGTTATACATTTTCAACAATCAATCATAATCAAAATTGGTCAACCTAACTTTGACTTTTTAGGTTACTTTAGCTGATGGAACACACGTACATTCTTCAGTTGTTTTATCAAACGCTACACCAACCGAAAGAGTGACTCATAGAGGTAACATTTTATTTTTTATGGTTGATATATTGATGACTTTTTCATTTGATACTTTTGGTAATTGTAGGTGTTTGATCATTTTATTGAGTGACTCATGGAGGTAACCTTTTATTTTTTACGGTTGATATATTGATGACTTTTTCATTTGATACTTGGTAATTCTAGGTGTTGACGGAAATATAAGAACGTCATACTATTTCTGATTTGTTACTTCAGTCAGTTACTTTAAGATTTTCAACTGTAAGTGCTATAGAATTTGGATGCGCTAACCTGTGCTTTAGAATTTAGATGCGCTACCCTGGACTAACGAGTGGTTGGTAATTCCAAACATTCGTGTATGTTAAAAACAAGTATCATTTCCAGGATTTGTTAAGTAACAAAATCATTGTTATAAACAACGAATTTCTTTTATTATGTATTGCCATAGTCGATACCAGCAACAATTATGTTCTAATTTCCATTGCTATTTGTTTAAATTTACAAGAAAAATATAGATGTCGCTAAAGCCATCATGTGGAAACCTTCTTTAAACGAAAGTATTAAATGATGTTAACTAATAAGTCCCAACTACAATTTCACTGCATGGACCGGTGTCCTGTGAATTTGTTAGTCCCAGTAAACCACTGGATCTATTTGGTATCAATCAATCACACTTGAAAGTGCGGAATACAAATGAGTATGAATCGAAACACACACAACAACGGATTACTTCAAACCTTCAATGCACACTATATTGAATACAGTCTAGTACATAAGGTTCTTGATTGAATGAGCACTCTAAATCTCTCTATATCACGCACACTCTATCAAACAATCAATCTCTAAATGACACCATACAAGAGTATTTATACTAATGCCTAAAACTAAGACCAATTGCACCCAAGCCCACCGAACAACAAAGCTCTATGGGCCGAACAACAAGGAAGCCAGACCGAACAACCTGTGGTTGTTCGGTCCCCAACCGAAAAACCCATTAAGGCCCAAATTTGTCTTCATTTTAGCCTAGAAGTCTTAGATTTGATCAGATAAAATGCAAAGCTTAAACCAACATAATTTATGGCCCAACAATCTCCCCCTTGGTTTATTGCTTTCATTTTTCTTCGAGCTCTGTCTTGATCTTGGCCTCGGTTGTATACTGCAGACGAATTCTAACAATCTCCCCCTTAACGAATGACGGGAGTAGATGTTAATAGCATTCAGCACCTTGCAGAGACAACATCATCTTCGGTATCGGACTGTCTTTAGATTTGACTTTGAAAGCGCATTGGGTATGGGCTTTAGCATAGGTCTTGAATTAGCACATCCAGCTTTTGATTTGACTTGATCTTGACTAGAGTCTGACTCTTCTTCTTCTCTTCCTTGATCACATGAAGGTGCAAATGTAGTAGCAAACTGACTGAGGAGGAATTCAAGCAGCTTGTCACATGGAGTTATGATTCACCTTCTTTGGGGTTGAAATGATCGTGTTAAAACTTCAAACTTCACTTCTGGCTCCATCACTTGAAAGACTTCACTGGGTTGTCTTCGACTATAACCAGTGTGTAACGATGACCGCAAATCCTGTGGCTCATGGAGTTAGAAACTCTCACCATAGTTGTTCAAGGATTCATCCTTGGTTCAGAATGAGACTTTTCACAGTATCTGTGTGAACCCGGGGGAACGCACTGCGATTGTTTGAGTATCGGAGAACTACTCGTGGCCGTTTTGATTTTGGCCCCTGCATATCCTTGATCAAAGATATCAATGCAGTTGACAAGTCAACAAGTTGACTTGGCTCTTAGCGAGACGCTCAATGGTATCCAAACTCTGCGGAGTGTACCATCCTAGTGCCAATTTTGAATCAGGTAAGGTTGTTGGGGTCTCACAGCTATTGTGGTAAACAACAACGATCACTGATCTAGAGTTTCAATGTTTCATCAATGTGAGGTAATATCACATTGAATCACAAACATTTGTTTAGAAGAAGTTTTAAGTCAAGAGTGGTATGAGCGTGTAATATGTCTTGGTTATTAGACATACCCATCGGCTAGACTTTCGAATTGTCATCAGTGTATGGTTTATTACACTAAATGTTAGAACACAAGGATCGATCAAACAAGAATAAAGACAAGGACAAGGCAAAGATTCAACACAAAAAACCTTTGATCTCACACAAAGACCCTTTTGATTAAAATCAAGTGACGATTACATAAACCCTAGCTATGTATTTATACAATATCTATACTACGTATATTTGGAGTATCCCTACAATTCAGGGAACTCCCAACAATAAACTAGATAAGTATGGAAACAAGATAATCTACAAAAATACGATAAGCACATAACACGCTTCAACTGACAGACTTCGGAAGAACTCATCAGTAGCAGTGCGTAAACCTCATACTTGACAATCATCAGACTTGTGTGCTGATAAGTGATCAGCTGATGCTGATACTTAACAGCCTAACAATCTCCCCCAATCTGATGATGTCAAAACCTTTTTAATTGAAGGAAGATTGACCAAGTGAAGCAACATACTCAGCCTCAGAGAGGATCTCAGGCTTAATCCATTTGAACTCAGGAGCATGAAGCTGAGGCTCTCTTCTTCCCAGTTCATGTGAAATCAGCATATGAAACCCTTCAGCTGATTTGGCCTTGAAGCACTCAAGACGAAGATTGAAAAGATGTTTAGTAGATGCTTTCTTCAGATCAGTTGTACGCATGAAGCACATCTTTCCATTTTCATCTTCATAAGTCATTCCATGGACTAGATCCCTGATCAGAGTAAGAGCTTCAGCTGGGGCACCAGGAGGAGGAATGTTGTTGAACTCCTTAGTTCCATAAAGAGCCAGTTGTTGAATCTTCTGAGATTTCCTCTTGCGTTTCTTAGGAGCAGAAGGACAATACTTGTCAGAACGAGCAGAGGCAGGGATAAGGTCCAGACGATGCACTTTGTCCATCCAAACTTTAATGGCACCGCGAAGCTCTTCAGCGAACAACCCCTTGTGTCTCCTGATTGCAAAGAGCATTTCTTCCCATTCAGAGTACCCAAAACTTCATACTTCATTTATGAAGACTTGTTCAGGAACAAGCACTTCTTTGTCTTTTCTCTAGAGATGAAGCAACAATATCAGTTCCCCTTTGTTCTTTGAGTACCCCACTTTGACAATTGGGAGCATGGACCGCCTTCTAGAGAACACATCCTTGAATCTTGCAAGGTCTATTCTCCTGTTTACGCTTTCAGTTTTACTAGCCACTCTTTTTTGTTCCACAGTCATGGAATCAAATCGGCTTAGGAGATCTTTCTGCTGGCTAATTACTCCTTCCTCTTGAACTACTTGTTTAGCCAACTTAGTGTCTTTTGAACAGATGATCCGGTTTGTCATCACCAGATTATGTTCAGCAGCAATTTCTTCAACCTGAGCAGGGGACATACACCATTCTTTTGCCAATTTAAAAACTTGAGAGGAGATTTTCTGACGTTTTGATGTTCTAGGAGCTGAGGAGGACTCAGTTTTACGCTTTCTCTTGAACACTAGGGGAGCATCATCATCAGACTCATCAGCTATAAGATGATCAGCCATTGGTATGGAGTCACCTTCTGGAGCAGAGTTCTCAACAGGAAGGGGTTAACCTGGATATAAAACAGCAATAGGAGCAGCATGATAGGGCATATCGAAAAGGCCCTCCTCATCTTCTATATCAGAGGCAAAAGCTACCTCTGGCTCCCCCTCAGGAGTTGCTTTTTCTTCAACATCGGTGCTTTCTTCAGATTCTTGCTCCCCCTCAGCAGGAGCAGTGACTGCTAGTTGAAGAACTGAGGATCCTTCAGCCTGCTCCCCCTCAATATGAACCATATCATCGCTTTTGTTGAAGGAGGAAATAACCCTTGAGGCAATATCTCCTTCTGGGAGGGGATCTTGAGACCTGGACACGTTCTCCACCTTTTTGGCATCATCAGAAGGAGGTGGTGATGAAGTTGGTGGCGGTGGTGGTGGTGGAGGTGATGGTGGTGGTGGTGCAGATGAACGTGGAGGTATGTAGAGGTGTGCAATACCATCTGGGCCTGGGGGAGGGGATGGTGGCAGGTCAGCAGCTGTTGCATTTTCAGGAAGCTCATTTACTAAGGACCAGTAAAACAGTTGCTTTAGGTAAGCAACATCAGTTTCAAGTTGTTGGAGCCGATAGGAGTGATCAAGAATTTTCTGAAGGGAAACTTGTATATCATCCAACTAAGAGGTGCTGGAAGATGGGCCAGGATCAGGGGATGAAAAATGTATGTGTTTGGGGGCAGTAGGTGGTTGTTGTGGTACAGGTACAGGTACAGGTACAGGTACAGGTACAGGTACAGGTACAGGTACAGGTACAGGTACAGGTACAGGTACAGGTACAGGTACAGGTACAGGTACAGGTACAGGTACAGGTACAGGTACAGGTACAGGTACAGGTACAGGTACAGGTACAGGTACAGGTACAGGTACAGGTACAGGTACAGGTACAGGTACAGGTACAGGTACAGGTACAGGTACAGGTACAGGTACAGGTACAGGTACAGGTACAGGTACAGGTACAGGTACAGGTACAGGTTCAGGTTCAGGTTCAGGTTCAGGTTCAGGTTCAGGTTCAGGTTCAGGTTCAGGTTCAGGTTCAGGTTCAGGTTCAGGTTCAGGTTCAGGTTCAGGTTCAGGTTCAGGTTCAGGGGATGCAAAACGGATGTGTTGGTGTCCTCTAAGGGGGGATGGTATCATTTGAATGAAGGCATCGTTTTGAGTTTCAACTAGAGCGGTTGCAGGAGTAGCTGTGTTTCCATGGTCTGATGGATCAGAGGAGGATGTAGAAGATACCTCAGTAGAAGACTTTGATGAAGCGTTAGAGGATGATGTGCTAGAGGACTGAGATTGAGATGCCTTTGTGCTGGATGAACTTTGAGATGCTGAAGCGGTTTGGCGGTCAGATGGATTTGACTCGGATGCAGTGGATTCTTCGGGATTGGCCAGAACCACTGGTTCAAGTACTGGGTGGGTGGCTCTGAGAAGATGTTCACCCTGATAAGGTGTGTGAATCCACCCAGTCATGCAGGCAGGCATGTAGGCATCATCCGCTGTTGGAGCAGATGTTCCAAAAATCTTCGAGGAAAGCATTGGAAAGGTGTAAGCAACATCAGAGGCAGAGGTATATTCCAAGGACTCAAAACTCAAAGCAAGAGCAAGGAAACGAGGAAACGCAACATAGTTCTTACGCTCCTTGTATGAAACAAGTAATACCAACTGATCGAAGATGAGACGAGCATAGTCGAAATTCTTGTTGAGAGCCATTCCATACAGTAGACGGAGTTCATACGTGTTCAGCTGATCCAGACTACTTTGTTTATATCCCAAACATTTTCCAATCACCCCTGTGAGAAATTTCCAACCAGCAAGAAACACTGACGAAGGATTGTCTTCTTCGTATCTCTCTTGACAGTGAGTTTGGGATCATAACCCAAGAGATGCACAATGGTTTTAGAGTCTTCTTTAGATGGAAGATCCGAAAATAGAGCAGAGAAGGGTAGGCGAAGACAACGTCTGAATGTATCCACAGAGAGGGAGACTGGGGCCTGATCGTTGCTGATCGTACTTGTGATGGAGTTTGATTCGGGAGAAAAGTTGTAGGTGTACCAAAATTTAGCGACCATGGAGGGTTTGAACACGTCTGGCATTCCAGAGATTGCAAAATTCAGGGGATGTCCTTTTAAGAACTCGACGAACTGCTCAAATCCCTGATTCTTGAATTTTATTGGGATCGAAAGAACGGCAGCTACGTTGGTTGAAAGGACAAGAACATTTGATTCAGGACTAGCAGCAGCCTTGGAGAGGCCATTTGATGGAATGAACTCAAACACTCGAGACATTTTGATGAAGCACAGTGATTAGGGTTTAACAGGTTGAGGAAGAAGAAGGTGTTTTTGTGTGGAAAGAGGGTTTAGGGAATTTGAAAGGGTATATATATGTGAGAGGATTTGAAATATCTAGAGGGCGAGAAACGAGGCGGGGAGATCGGAAGAGATCTCGTGATGATTATGGTGCCGAAATGTCAGGGACAGGTGGCAATCATCAATGGTCAGGATCCGTGGCTGAGATACGAGAGATAAAGGCGGAAGCATGAACGGTTAATCTCAGCGATAGA
The DNA here is from genome assembly GCA_023525715.1 of Cichorium intybus. NCBI lineage: Eukaryota > Viridiplantae > Streptophyta > Magnoliopsida > Asterales > Asteraceae > Cichorium > Cichorium intybus. The sequence continues at coordinate 1,869,655 of JAKNSD010000045.1, read as the reverse complement.
TGACCAATAGATCCCTTGGCTTAAGAAGGACCAGCCAGTACTTCATATACTGATGACATTGCATCAGTACATAGAGGGATCGAGTGCCTTGCAGGGTGTGCATGCAGCAGCAGCGTCTAGGGACAGGGTCTGGAGAATTTTGACAACTTTAAGAAAAATAAAACCCTTTGTCTCTATAGGACCAGACAATATAATCATCAATTGATGCTTTGATCGGCTGATGAGGTGGGTCAGTGCTTGATGTCTCAGCAGGACATAAGACTTGACATGCGGCAGCATGTTTCCAGGGACAGGGTTTGGTTTAGACAAAAAGAAAAAATCACTCAGGCCTAATAAAGATGTTTATCAGAAGGACAGGGCAATCTCTCATCAGTGGATAGACTTTGCTGGAACACTGATAAGAGTGAGTGGCTCTATTACATCTCAAGGCTGGTCTTGCCACTGAGAAATGAGACTTAGGGCACATACAGCAGCATGCTTCTAGGGACGTAGGTGTCAGAGTTGCAGACTAGATCAATGATCACCGTCAAATCAAAATCTTCTGACATGATCACCTTGAGAAGTTCAAAAGGTGACGTGTCACATCAAGTATTTATTTCAAGAGAAATGAATCGCCCAAAAACGGAAATCTCGAGATTGTTGCAAGGGTCTATAAAAGGAAACACAAATCAGAGAATCAAAACACACACTATACAAGCAAAAAGATACTCAAGAGCAAAAAAAAATGGTTGAAAGTCCTTTCAAGCGTTGGGATAAAGTGGAGGTGAAGATGTTGGATGAAGGGGAGTTTCAGGGCGGAACGTATGGAGGAGTGATCATTGGCATCTGGTTGCATCGTTATGAGGTTAAGCTTACAACCTTGACTGATAGTGCAACAGGGAGGCCGAAGAAAGTTTCCTGTGGTTGGGGTGCCCTTCAGCCAGTACCACCAAAGGTGTTGGTGGAGTATAAGCCATCATATCTGGTGGAAGTTTGGTACAAGAGGGGATGGTGGCCAGCGACTGTCTTGAGGGTGACCGATCAGCAACAGTGCTTGGTGAAGATCTCAGAAGAGATTCGTCTGTTTGTGGATGAGAGTGAAGTTAGAATCCGTCAGCTGTACACTTTGGGGAATCCATCGTTATGGCAGTATGTCAAATATTAGTGAATTAAAAAATGTAAGATGTACTCTTTTAATGAACGAATGAAAAACTTTTGTCTATGAAATAAGAGAATTTAACTAAAACAAAAGCAAGATAAAATTACACTTTTACTGCGAGATCATCCCTAATTCACCATTGAAGAACAACATCTTTTTCTCATCAAGAGGTTTAGTAAAAATATCTGCCAGTTGCTGCTCAGTAGGAATGTATAGAAGCTCTATCTTCTCTTTCTAAATGATGTCCCTGATGAAGTGATGTCATACATCAATGTGTTTAGTTTTGGAGTGCTGAACAGGGTTCTGTGAGATGAGAATAGCACTTGTATTATCATAGCAGATGGGGGTCTTTGACAGAGTGAATCCATAGTCCACCAGTTGATTTTGAATCCATAGCACCTGAGCATAGCATCTGCCAGCTTCTACATACTCAGCTTCAGCAGTTGAGCAAGCTACTGATGACTGTTTCTTGCTAGACCAACTGATTAGTCTATTTCCTAGCAGTTGGCATCCACCAGATGTACTTTTACGATCTAGAGAACACCCTACAAAGTCAGAGTCAGTGAAACCAACTAAATCGATGGAAGACTCACATGGGTACCAGAGACCCAGAGATGGTGTGTGCTTGAGATAACGAAAGATTCTTTTGACAGCATTAAGGTGAGATTCCTTAGGATTCGCTTGAAATCGAGCACACATGCTGGTGGCAAAGACAATATCAGGACGACTTGCTGTAAGGTACAGAAGGGATACAATCATGCCTCTATAAGATGAAGCCTTTACATCAGCACCAGAGGGGTCAGCAGACAAGGATATCGAAGTACTCATGGGAGTTTTTGCTGGTTTGCAATTAGAGAAAGAAAATTTCTTCAACATGTCCTGAAGTTATTTGCTTTGATTTATGAAGATTCCCTGAGAGGACTGCTTGACTTGAAGACCCAAGAAAAAGGATAGTTCACCATCATGCTCATTTCAAACTTTGAGGACATAACAGCAGCAAACTCTTTACTTAGATCATCGTTAGTGGATCCAAAGATGATGTCATCGATATACACCTGAGCAAGGATAATGTCATCGCCTGATTTCTTGATAAAGAGAGTGTTGTCAATGGCTCCTCTGTGATATCCCTTTTCTAGAAGATACGTTGCCAGGGTGTCATACCATGCTCTGGGAGCCTGCTTGAGTCCATAAACTGCTTTCTCTAGCCGATACACGTGATCAGGGAAAGCCTCACTATAGAAACCAGGAGGTTGTTTCAGATAAACTTCTTGAGGGAGATCACCATGTAGAAAGGCTGTCTTCACATCCATTTGGAATACTTTGAATTTCATAAAGGAGGCAAAAGCAAGAAATAGTCTGATGGCCTCCAAACGAGCAACAGGAGCAAAAGTTTCATCATAGTCAAGACCTTCCATCTGGGTAAATCCTTGAGCAACCAAGCGAGCCTTGTTTCTGATGACAATCCCATCTTCATCCATTTTATTTCTAAATACCCACCGGGTTCCAATTACAAACTTTCCTTGAGGACGAGGGACCAGAGTCCAGACATTATGTCTCTCGAATTCGTGAAGTTCATTATGCATCGCTTTTATCCAGTCAGCATCATTAAAGGCATCATCAACTTTGTTTGGTTCAATCAGTGACACGAAATTCACATAAAGACAGAAGTTGCTGGAAACTTGTCTTCTGGTACAAACTCCTGATGTGACATCTCCAATGATTTGAGTGATTAGGATGATCTTTGACAGTTGGAAGAGGTTGAGAAGGTGAGGTCTCTTTGCTTTCAGCATTGGATGGAGGAGCTGAGTCATCAGTGGTAGCTTCAGGAGGTGCTGAGAGATTGAGAGACTGATCATCAGGAGAGTGAGACACGTCAAAGGTCATGTCAATAGGAGAGGGTGAAGACTGATCATCAGACGGGAGTGGGGATTTGATCAAGTAGAGCAGATGAAATGGGATTCAGAAGATTCTCTAGTATCGAGTGCTCATGAACTTCATCCTGATGAGGGAAGGTTGATTCGTCGAAGCGCACATGAATAGACTCGATCACTTTTCCTTTATTCACATTGAAGATTCTAAAGGCTTTAGAGATTGCAGAGTATCCCAAGAAAATGCCATCGTCTGACTTGGCTTCAAATTTTGATTGCTGCTCCCCCTGTTTCAAGATAAAACATGCACATCCAAAAGCATGAAAATAAGAGATGTCAGGGGTTCGACCTTTCAGTACTTCATATGCTGTCTTTCCATGGAGGAACATTGTTTAGATTTAAAAGAGGCTTTGACCTGTTTACCTTTCTCACATGCTGAGCACACTTTGTCTTTGACAAAGTTCATCTTGGGGATCCCTCGAACCAGTTGGTTTTTGGAGATATTTGAGATGTTTTTGAAGTTTAAGTGTGACAGACGCTTGTGCCACAGCCAGTTGATGTGAGATTGTGCTCGTGAAAAGAAGCACCTCTTCAGAGATTGATCAGTAGAGAACATGTCCAGAATATAGATGTCATCACAACATTTGGCAGATAGAACCACTTCTTTGGCAGCATTTATGATATTCCCTTCCCTCTTGTTGAAACAGACATCATAATCAGCGTCACACAGCTGGCTGATGGAGATAAGGTTATGTTTAAGACCTTTAACATACGAAACATTTGAAAACTGTACAGATTTACAACGAATGGTGCCATATCCTTTGGTGAAACCATGACTATTGTCACCATATGTAACTACTGGCCCACTTTTCTTCACAAAATCTTCCAACAGTGACTTGTATCCAGGCATATGACGAGAACACCCACTGTCAAGATACCAAATGTTTTCCTGACCTTGCAATTACTAACACACACGTGAGAACTTTAGTGAACCCATTTGGAAATGGGTTTGAAACACGACAAGATACTATAACATTCAGATGGTAAACAGTTTAAGGAGTTTTCCTTTTTGGTCCATTTGTCACAGCGAGTAGCAATGTTTATCTTTCTGTCAGATCTTGACTCAAACATGCACTGATCTGCCATATGTGATGAATCACCACATCTATAACAGGTTCTGATGGATTTAGACTTCTTAGTTTTTGAAAATTTGATTTTATTTATAGCTTTTGAAAAGGAAAATTTCTTTTTAGAGTCATCAGAGGCAGGAATAGATGTGTGACACTCAGGAGTTTCACAGGCAATGTTTGTGACAGCATGAAATTCACCATTAGAGATTGTAAATCTGATGAGATTTTCAGTACTGACACTAACATTTTCTTGTTCAATTCCTTTTAAGGAGAGATTAGTAGCACTGATTTTAGTTTGAACATCAATGTCCCCTTCCTTGTTAATGGAACAGTGTTTCTCAATAAGTTCCGTTTCTTTTTGACAACCAGATGAAACAAATTTATATTTGAAATCCTCGATCAAATTTTCTTTTGAAGGAAAGGCAGGTTCAGTTTCAACCTTTTTAAAAATCTTAACTGCATTTTCAAAATCTCCACCAAGAATTTTGGTGGCCTGAAAAGATATCTGATCATTTATTATTTTGGAAACCCTTTTGTGAGAGAGAGTCCAATTTTTGATAATCTGTTGAATGTTTTTGGTTTCATTTTCAGTGGCTTGTTTTTCTTTAAAAAGAAGTTTGTTTGATAAGATAAGGTCACGACATTCAATTTTTAATTTAGAATAGTCAAGATCTTTATTTTTTAATTTAGCTTTCAATTTTTCATTTTCATGAGTCAGATGGTGTGTTAAAGTTAGAGTTTTCAAGACAAACACGCAAGTACTCAAAAGCTTTTGTTTTTCCATTTAAATATAAATTAACAAATTCATTGACCTGATACACAGAAGAGTCACAATCTTTGACAATATCATTATCAGCAGCACTGGTACTGCTACTCAACTCTTCAGTAGATCCGCCAGTCACAGCCATTAAGCACACATTCTGATTTTCATCATCAGAGGAATCCGCCTCCTCTTCCCATTTTTCTTTCTCTTCTTTGGCGATCAGCACTTTGGATCCCAAGTTTTGCCTTTTAAGGGAGGCAACAAGTCTCTTGTACTTGACTTCATAGGACTCATCCTTTGAGTCACCTTTCTTCACATTGCACTTCTTAGCAAAATGCTCAGTGCTTCCACAGTTGAAGCATTTTCCATCACTCTTCTTGTCCCCAGAAGGTTTAGCACTGTCGCTGATGGACTTCTTGAAGTTAGAGAAGTTAGGTTTTGACCCACCAGAGAAACGTTGAGCCCCATTGCGTCTGGTGTCCTTGTACTGATTGAACTGCTTCACAATAAGTGCTGCTTGGGATGCAAGGTCTGCCATGTGCTTGAACTCTTCATCTTCAGCCTCTAACTCTTCATCAGCAGCATCCTCAGGCTCTGACTTCTCCTGACTTTTTGAGAACAAAGCAGCGGATCTTTCACGCTGACTGTATCTCATAATCTCCTTTATCTGAGCCTTAATCTTCTCATGACTGCGGAGATTTCCAAACAAACTTTAAAGATCCATGGTGCGAATCTTCTCACTATTCTTCAGAACATCAACATGATGCTCCCATTTATCGTCCAGAGAGTCAAGGAATTTGAGGACAAGAACAGAGTCATGTTTGACAATATTGAATCTTCTCATGTCATTCACCAGACAATTAAAGCAATTGAATGTCTAGGTGATGGTTTCATTCTTGTACGCAAAGAAGTGTTCGTACTTTCGATTCAGGGTGTTCTCTTGTGCAGCCAACACCTCAGCAGTGCCTTCGAATGCGACAGTGAGAGTGCTCAACATCTCTTTTGCAGATAGACAATTTTGAACTAGATGATAGACTTCATATGGAAGAGAATTACCAATAGCAGCTCTAGCCCGAGTATCAAGATTGACAAGATGTTTGTCGTCTTCAGTAAATTCGTGAACAGGGGTGGCTTTTTTTCTCTCCAGGAACTCCATCCTTGGTGACGGTAAAGTGAGGGACGTATGGTCCGTTTTTCAGAATATCTGGCATGTGATAGTCCATGGTTTCAAGAACCATGAGAGCTTTGCTTTTCCACATGCCAAAGTTGTTGACATCGAAAGGTGGAATCTTGTTGCTGGAGGTGGAAGAAAACGAAGAAGACATTCTTGAATGATAGAGAACTTGCTCTGATACCAGTTGTTAGAACACAAGGATCGATCAAACAAGAATAAAGACAAGGACAAGGCAAAGATTCAACACATAAAACCTTTGATCTCACACAGAGACCCTTTTGATTAAAATCAAGTGACAATTACATAAACCCTAGCTATGTATTTATACAATCTCTATACTACGTATATTTGGAGTATCCCTACAATTCAGGGAACTCCCAACAATAAACTAGATAAGTATGGAAACAAGATAATCTACAAAAAAAGATAAGCACATAACACGCTTCAACTGACAGACTTCGGAAGAACTCATCAGTAGCAGTGCGTAAACCTCCTACTTGACAATCATCAGATTCTTGTGTGCTGATAAGTGATTAGCTGATGCTGATGATCAGCTGTTGCTGATACGTAACAGCCTAACACTAAATCATCCAACTCTTGAATTAGAAGCTTTGTTATGTAAAAAAGGTTGTCGATGCCTCACATCTACTACTGGTGTTGTAGCAGAGATCACTGGCATAAAGTGTCGAAATATCATCATCACTTGGTTTGAAGTGATGAGTCGTCTATTTCTTGCATCAGAAATGTAAAGATGGTTAAGAATGGATTGGTACATGTGATAGACTACGGTATGCTGTCTATCCATCGGCACATATTTTTTTAACTCTCGACTTCGAGTGGTTTCTCTCAAAGCGTCTAGAAGTTGGTGTTACACAAGAAAAACCTTTAGATTGGTTAAGAAGTGGTTGTCAGTGATTCACACTCATTTAGGTGTATCAATGAGGATCACAAACACTTAAAAGTTACCTCAACAACGAGTGGTATAACTCGGTGCGTCGTCGGTAGGTAACAATGTTTTTGGATTTTAATTTTTTTAAGGAAAGATATGAAAATTATAAAATAAAATCTTTTGTCTTTTTAAGTTTTGTAATTTTTGTTTGTTTTTCTTGATACCAATTGTAGCTATACGTAATTTTTAGAAAGGAAAGACATGAAAATTATAAAAAATATGAAAGAAAATATTTTTGTATTTTTAAATATTCTGATTTTTGTTTTGTTTTTCTTCTCCCCCTAAATTATGAAAATTATAAAAAATATGAAAGAAAATATTTTTGTATTTTTAAATTTTCTGATTTTTGTTTTTGTTTTTCTTCTCCCCCTAAATTTGTGCATAGAGGAGAATGAAAAAAAATGAACAAATTTTACTGAAAACAAAAGGAAAATATACAAAAATTGAACTATAAGTCATCAAAACGAATCAAAACAGTTCAGGAACGAAGTTACCTTTTCAGTTTTCAACACATCGTTAGACACGAACCCCACGTGATCCTTCCTTTCTTCCTCTCCCTCATAGGACACATAATCTCTATCAATGATTTGAATGTTGTGCAATTGAGAGATGTCTCCTGTCGTGTGCCTGGAACAGCTACTATCAACGGACCAAGATCTAATGATATTCCTCCATAACTGCTCCTGCACAGGATGTGGGATTAGTTGATTTTAGGAACCCAGTCCATTTTGAAGCCGGGTCTGTCGTTGATGTCAACACATTTTACTTGTTCCAATATCATATCCTGCTTATCAAATAAAGAACATGAAAAGTTAGCAGGACAGTTATATGATTTGGAAACGAGGCCTTTTGGTACCCATCGGTAGTTTGGTTTGGGTCTTTTGTTGTTTGACCGGATGGATGTATCAACTTTTGATGTTGAATCAACACCCCCCTTGACTTGTGCTTATTTTGCCAGTGAGAACCCGAGAACGATCCTTGAGATGAACTTGACCTTACCGATTTCCATTTGGCAGAGTTATCTTTCGAATTGGTCTTGTTATCCTTGGGGGCCTGCTTCTTAGCCTTTGCTGCGTTCCAATCGTCATCTCTTGATCGTGAACTTGAGGGATTTCTCTTGGAAGATCTCCTTTTTGGCACGTTCTGCCAGTGTTGTGCATGGAAGGGAATGTATGGACGATATGGACAGTTCCTGGCGATATGACCTGCAATCCCACAATTAAAGCACGTCTGTCTTTTCAAGTAGATGAGGTTGTGACTTGGTCCTTGTCCTTTTGAGTTTTTCAGGGAGTTATCACAAGTACAAGCACAACTACATTTTGTGGGACTCGGTCTTTGTCCACAAGGAGTGTCACCCTTCTTCACAAACTTTGGTGGTTTGTATTTTCCAACATTTGGAATTTTTGAATTCAGACCATCACCACAAGGTTTAGAAGGGGCACAGGTCTTAGCAGTATTCTTCTCCTTGATTTCATCCTCCTTGTTCACTATATCTGCACATGAGGTGGAAGGATCAGTAGAGTCCATTTCAGTACTCTCAGCGGTGCCAGATTGATCCTTTGGAATGAAATTGGAAAGATAGCATTCATCAGATTCTTCAGTTTCCAAAGAAGGAGTAAAGTTATTATTATATGAAGGGGGAACAACACTATATCCAAGACCTTCACCTTGTATGTTTGACCAAACAGTTTGTTTTTCTAGTATAGTTTCGACTACGTCACTAGATACATAAACTTTCTTAAACGTTGATTCTTCCTTTAGAAATTTTATTTTTAATGCATTTAATTCAGCAGTCAAACTAGTAATATATTCGTTGGCAAACCTAAGGTGACATCTAGTCGTGCTAAGTTCATCTTGCATTTTGTGATAGTCTGAGGTTTTGGCTTCTAATGCTTCTTGTAGAGGTTTAAGCTTCTTTTTATGTTTATAAACAAGACTTTCCGTATCAAGGACTTCTTTAACAAGATTATCGATGTGTTCGCGAAGTTTGGCAATTATATCAATACACGAATGAGAAAAACAAGCAATTTCTGAAGCGTCTTTTGTCGTCATTTTAGAGGTTTAAATGTCCCGAAAAGCCTTCAAATGCCAAAATGCGGATCGAAAACCCCAAAACATTTTCTGGCGAAAAACAAAAATTTAACCCTTTTTACTGTAGCACCGAATAACCTGGACCGAAAAACCTTTAATTCACCGAAAAACACCTTAACCGAACAATAGGAGCGAACAACTTGGCCCAAAAAACCACACCGAGAAACCACCGAACAAGTGGACCGAAGAACTCAGATGGGCTGACTGAACAAGGCACTAATGGACCGAACAACCCAAGTCTCAACCGAGAAACCTCCAAAACCCTAGCTGCTATAGTGCCGCCGCCGAACAACCTCAGGAGCGTGACCGATTAACTTCAGATCTGGCCGAAAAACCCACCCAGATCTCAAAAACGTCGTTTTTTAACAAAAACTTGAACTTTTTGGATCAAAAACTCGATTTTTGCCTAGAAAAACCGAAGAACACGAAGAACACCAAGATCCAAAACGTCCAAAACAGCAAATTCCGTCCAAAAATCGCCAAAAACACCAAGATCCAAGCAAATGTTTTCGAAAAAATTGATACCAAAACACCAAAAAATTGGATTTTTAAGGCTCTGATACCACTTGTTAGTCCCAATAAACCACTGGATCTATTTGGTATAAATCAATCACACTCGAAAGTGCGGAATCCAAACGAGTATGAATCGAAACACACACAACAACGGATTACTTCAAACCTTCAATGCACACTATATTGAATACAGTCTAGTACATAAGGTTCTTGATCGAACAAGCACTCTAAATCTCTCTATATCACGCACACTCTATCAAACGATCAATCTCTAAATGACACCATACAAGAGTATTTATACTAATGCCTAAAACTAAGCCCAATCGCACCCAAGCCCACCGAACAACAAAGCTCCATGGGCCGAACAACAAGGAAGCCAGACCGAACAACCTGTGGTTGTTCGGTCCCCAACCGAAAAACCCATTAAGGCCTAAATTTGTCTTCATTTTAGCCTAGAACTCTTAGATTTGATCAGATAAAATGCAAAGCTTAAACCAACATAATTTATGGCCCAACAGAATTAACGTTAGGTTCATGGATCTGTTGAAGTGAAAAGAGCTTTAAATTGAATTGATCAATGGTTAGTTTTCGGGATAAAGATCTTTTCTTGAGGAGGCGTTGGATATCGACAGTGATTCAAAGGTATTAAAGATTCGCTACAGTAAATAAAAATAGCATGCTAATTTCTAAGGAAACTTTTATCAAAACAACAAACTACATATAGCCATATTTAATTTCAATGCTGTTAACCAATCTGTGCTTTTTCCTTTTTTTATATTTCTTCTTACATCATTTTTTATTAATTTAATCAGGTAACATTGTTTTAACTGTCTTCTTTCAACACTTCAGATGTTAGATGTTCTTGATATGTGGCGAAAAGCTGATGTTATATGCGTTGGTGCGGCTGAAGGTTCGTGTATAGGTGAGGTCAGTAACGAACTTTCTGAGTTTCGCGAAAACACAGCGTCCTTACACGCCCTGACCCACTCAACGAGCTGGGTTATCCACCGAGCTGACCAAGCCCGTGCATAGCACGGGACCCCACTAGTTAAATTTGTAAATAGTAAATATAATGTTGTTTAATAGTATAACATTATATATAATATATAATATTATATTATTTTTCTGTTAAAAACAGTTTTTAGTATTAACTTTGAACTTATTCGTATATTGTTTAGTTAATGGCACCAAAACCCCATAAAGTATGGGGTTTGGTTTTAAATGGCTCCTCAATTAAATTTTCGTCTGATTAGGTAATTAAAGTCACAATTTATTTGGTTAAAAACCATTTTCCCTAATATGATAGTTTGCAATCTGGTTACGTAGTCCAATTATTCAACGTGGCTGCCACCTAACAAGTTGATGGGTGACATGGAAGCTTACTTAATACAGTAAGGGTCCTAAATGAAAACACGCAAAACACTTTCTTCCCTTCTTGAAATCCTATCGTGTTTTTCTCTAATGGCTTCATCGTTAGGCTCTGTAGCATCAAGGCTTCGACCACCCCCACCTCCAGCTTGAGATGATCGTCCCTATTAGTGCAAGAAGCCTCCTAAGGAACGCATTTCTTGGACTGAGCAACATCCAGCTCGGAGGTTCAAAAATTGTATGTACTCACCGGTAAGAACATTAAATCATTCGATAATGTGTTTGTGATTTGATTATAGGGTATGGGTTTGTGATTTGAGACAACGTGACCGTGATTTGAAAACCGAAAATCCTAATATCCTTGTTAATTACTTATACAGTGATTGTGATTTGTATGAAATCTTTCAATAATGTGATTGTTAATTTCAGATAATGTGATTGTGGTTTTAAAACCCTAACGTGATTGTGATTTGTAATGTTGTGTTAATTTCAGACCAACATTGCAAGTTGCAATTTTTTCTGTTGGCTAGACCCAGAGTGTAACACCCGGCTTATATAAACAAATACATCAAAAATATTCACTTTTTAAAACATAATTTATTACACAAAACGTAGCATTGGTGTATAAATTACATATAAGAGGTCAATAAGAGTATCCTGGGAGCACAAAAGCCTAACAAAACTCCCCCAAGTCGGGCTGCTACAGTCCTCGTCTATATAGCCAAGCCTCCTAACCATGGGCTACGCCCTTCCCCTTAATGGGGTCACACTCACCTGCAAGGTTATTACACACATACATACTATGAGCTACAAAAGCTCAATGAGTAATCACATACATATATCAATATATAAAGAAGATAAAACAATTTATCATACTCTCAACATATAACAACACGACTCTGCATTCCTTCATAATCTCAACTCATAAATCCTTTCCCTTCCCTTAATGGGGTCACGCTCACCTGCAAGGTTATTACACACACACACACTTTGTTGAATTAATTATTTTTAGTGAAAAAAATTATATTAATGAGTAAAATATATAATGATATCGAGATAACAGTTCCAAACGTTAGTATTAAGTTGAAGGGGCAGATATGTCATTAGTAAAAACTTAATTTGTGAATATGATTGGGAAAATGGACAAAGAAAAATAACTAATCAGACCCTTAGGGACCAAAGGTTGGCATACTCAAATTATTGCATGTGAAATACGATTTAGGGTTGTTCTCTTTTTGTGTGGTCGATGAGTTCCTTCTATGGCCGAGTGTTGCGTTTCTTTAGCGAGTGATCGAGCAAACTTATCCATTTCAAGAGAGGTGTGCGGCCGAGCACCATCTATGTATATTTTTTGTGCGATGGAGTAATGAGGTGTGTGTTTCCATACATAAGATTCAATGGTATTATACTTTCTCAACTGTGGGACCGAGTGCAATGTTCGACCGAATGATATCGTATTGATCTTTATATGAGTCGAGTGTGGGCTAGCCGAGTAACAATCAACCACACCCCATGGTCGTGTAATCGAGGAAAAGAAAAAGGAACTAGCGAGAAAGAGAATGAGATCGAGGGAAGAGAAGCTTGAGGGCTGTAAGACTTCCATCTCGAGGTATAAACTTCTATTTTCTCCTTTGTCCTAGCCGATCATACACACACACACACATCCATCATTTGGATGTGTATATGTGTTTATGGGTGTGCATGGGTGAATGTTGGTTGCATGAGTGTTAGCATGAAGAGTACATGCCATCTTTTGGTTTTGAGTGTCCCTTTGAAGCTCATGCGGACCTTAAAATGATCTTGATGGAAATCTTAATGGGTTAGGGTTGAAACCCCTAAGCCTAGTGTGTTGTTTGATAAGTTTAATGTATTTATTGATTTTGAAGCGGTATTGGAAAAATCATATTAAATCGTGGGAAGGTCCATTTAAGTCAAGCTTTATACCCTGGAATGTTCTATGAGCGTAGTTTCTTGGTTCAGAAGGCCTTGGCCTAATTCGAGCCCTAAGTCATGTGAATGTGGCAATTTTCACTGATTGGTTCAGGGTTGTGACAAACTATGAAATATGTATTGTTTAATTTATAATAAATTGAAAAAAACTCTTTTGGGGACAAAGCCAGTGGGAAAAGTTCAGGTTAGGAGTGTTGTTTGTTCACACCGAAATCCAGAACACAACTCCTTATCCATTTTGTGTTTTGGTTGTATCTTTGAAGGGTGGTTCAGTGAGTGGACTGATCAAATCGGCCAACTTTGGAGATTTATCATTTGTTATTTAAAAATGAAAATGACCTGAGGTCAGGCCCTGTAATCTTGTCCTTGGGTCTAGTGTTTCAATGATTTTTCTCAGATTTTATATGGAGCCCCTCCTTGGTTGAAAATTGCAAATCTTGCAATTGGGTCAGAAATCAGCTTTGCTGTTGGAATCCTGTTTGTGGTAATTGTTTTGGTTAGGGGTCTTGCGTGTTATAGTGAGTGCCTGGGCTTACGCAAACTTAACTAAAGCATCTAAAAACTTCATTGTTGTGTAAATGATAAAGGGGGTGCATGAGGGGACACGATGCATGTCAGAAGTATACAACTATAAGTAATTATTTATAAAATACGAACTCCGCTCTAAATAGTGGTATATTGGTTGTAGGTCAGTGGAAGAAGGAGGGTCTGTGAGCGCTACCCAGCTTGTGTTTTACCTACTACTTCTCACTACATTGTACTGATATCACTCATCCTTAGTTGTGGTTGTGTTTGTTAATGTGATCTTGATGCGATACTTGTTTATTGCATTATGTATAGTGTATGTCAATATATGTGGGTGTGTGGTATTAGGCTAGTGTGTGCTTTAAGTTATATGAGATGATTGAATACAGAGCAAGATTGCCCGACAAGACACACAGAGTAAGATTGTATGCACGGATGAGAGTGCTGAGCAGTCAGCAATATGCATTAGCAAGATTGCATGTACAGCTCAAGGTGCTGAGCAAGATGGCACGGCTCATCATACAATGTGGGGTGGATAGTTGTTCCTGGGTGCACTGTGTTATGTTCTCAGCTTTAGGGGTAAAGCATGTTTGGTGGATGTACTTTGTGTGTATTTAAATTCATTAAGCTATGTGCTTAACCTTTCCCCTATAAAAACTACTGTTTCAGGTTATTTCACGTACATCAGGTACCAAGGATGGCAAGGCGTGAGTCGTATACACTATGCTGCTTCTTTTGGGGACTCATATTGGATTGGTGTGTCTGCTGTTATTTTGACATATGTTAATTTTCATTTGATATGGATCTTTGGATTGTCTGGTTTTTTCTGAATTTATATTTAAGAGGGTTTTTCTAAATAAATGTTGATTAAATCTTTTTTAAAATTACTTTGAAAATTAGGGATGTTACAAATTGGTATTAGAGCATAGCTTGAGGGAATCAGGGTCACTTTAGTGAAGTTCAGAACTCAAGTTGAGGCTTAAGAGTTTTTCTAGAACATTTTTTACAAAAGAAAGAAGTTTGATGAACGGTGAACCGAAGACACAGTGTGTACCACCAGCCGATGCCAGCGGGGGAAAAGGTTTAAGTGTTTAGTGTTGTTGATGCTTTCTAGAACTATGTATATGCTAGATTGCCTGGTAGAGATCACACATTGTTGTACTATTTATCAGCTACTTGCTAATAGGAATATGTGCTAGTGCTGATAGGTGCTTAGGGAATGCCACTAAGTTGTATGCTGTAGGAAATAAATACTCATAGAATCCTTGACTTGGCCTTATTGCATGTTCCTTGTTTGGTCGTTGCCTTAGGGTAGATTATTTTATTCGAAAGCCTATTTAGTTTTACATTGTATGCAACTGCACATTCACAAGGCTACTCGTCATCACCGAAGGAAGTACCGTCTTAGTTAGAGTAGTAGGGTGGCCGACCTTACTTGTTTGGCTTAAGGATTCCAATCTCAGTCACCTCTCTCTATGTAACATAAAGATAGCAATGCAAGATTTTGTTCAATAAAGTGATTCTAGGGTGGTCAACCTTACTTGTTATTAATCCTAATCTGCTTGTACCAAAATGAATAGAAGAAAATCATAAGATTTTTTTTTCGAAATGAAGAGAAAAAATCATAAGATCTTCAATAATTCTCCTAATCGGTTGAAATTATTTCAACATCCACTCTTCTGTGTGTCAAAATATCAACTTATATCATAGCCTCTTGGTGTATGAAAATTAATACATAAGCCGATGGAGATACCCTTTTTTCCATATAGGCAGATTCAATCCCCCTACATGCTTATGCAGGAACTTCAGCACACCGAAATCAATAATTTGACCTAACATACAAATAATAACCTAAAAATGAGATCAAGATTAGGGAAATAGAACTCACGAAATCGACAGGGAGAGAGACAGAGAGGCGTTAGTCGATGTAAACGATGGTAACATTAGGAAAACGATGAGCAAGAAGGTCAACGAGTGCATCAGGGCTACGAAAGCCAAAGATTCGGATCGTGTCACGACTGAAGTGACTATACTCCCACTAGCTTTGATATATACGCAAGACTCATCTTCGCTCCTAGAGAAACCAAATTCTTTGACTTTCTCATGGAAACAAAGATTCCAGCTGCGAGAAGCTTGTTTTAATCCATAGATAGATTTTTCAAGCTTACACACTTTGTCAGGATACTTTGCATCAACAAAACCCTCTGGCTGATTCATGTAAACATCCTCAGTCAACTTTCCATTAAGGAAAGCGGTTTTGACGTCCATCTGCCAAATTTCATAGTCATGAAATGCAGCTATGGCCAGCATAATCCTAATTGACTTTATCTTAGCCACTGGTGAGAAGGTCTCATCATAGTCAATCCCTGGGGTTTGAGTAAAGCCCTTCGCAACCAGTCTTGCTTTGAAAGTGTGTACCTTTCCGTCCATGTCGGTCTTCTTCTTGAAGATCTATTTGCATCCGAATGTCTTTCGACCCGGTACATTGTCAACCAAGTTCCAAACTTGATTGTCATACATGGACTTGATCTCGCTGTCCATTGCCTCTTTCCACTTGGCAGACTCAGGGCCCGCCACCGCTTCCCGGTAGTTAGCAGGTTCATCCAAATTTATCAGTGTCCTATCACTGACAAACGTATCTCCATCCGTAGTTATATGGAATCCATAAAACTCGGGTGGCATGCTAACTCTACTAGAGCGCCTAAGAGGTAAGGATATGTCAGTCGGACCAACAGGAACTTCTTCCTCTTGTTTGTTGCTAGTTTCTCCTAAGGTTTCATCATCGGATGACTCTTGAATTTCTTCAAGGTCAATGGTACTCCCACTGTCCTCTTTGAATATGAGTTCTCTCTCTCGAAAGAATCCCCGTCTCGCTACAAAGACCACGTCCTCGTTTGGTCTGTAGAACAGGTATCCAAAAGACTGTTTGGGATATCCAATGAAGATACATTTCTCGCTTCTCTCTGCGAGTTTATCGTGAGTCTCTCGTCTAACAAAAGCCTCACAACCCCAGACTTTGATATGTGCTAACGAGGGAACTTTCCCCATCCACATCTCATGAGGTGTTTTAGCAACCTTCTTAGTAGGGACAAGATTGAGGATGTGGGCGGCAGTCTCTAAGGCATACCCCCAGAAGTGAATGGGAAGTGAAGCTCGACTCATCATGGAACGAACCATGTCTAACAAGGTTCGGTTACGTCTCTCGGCAACATCGTTCAACTGTGGCATCCGAGGAGGCGTTAACTGTGAAACTATTCCACATTCCTTTAGATAGTCTAGGAACTCGATACTAAGATACTCTCCGCCTCTGTCGGACCTAAGCATCTTTATCTTCCTACCCAATTGATTCTCAACTTCATTTTTGAATTCTTTGAACTTTTCAAAGGTGTCTGACTTGTGTTTGATTAAGTAGATATACCCGTATCTACTAAAATCGTCAGTGAAGGTCACGTAGAACCGTGTGCCATCTTTTGTGGTTGATCTGAAGGGACCACACACATCTGTGTGTATGATGTCCAACAGACCTTCACCTCTTTCAAAGGACCCTTTGAATGGTGACTTAGTCATCTTGCCTAAAATACAAGACTCGCATACATCATCCGATTTGAGGTCGAATGATTCCAACACTCCATCCTTTTGGAGTTGGGCGATGCATTTCTTGTTAATATGCCCAAGACGACAGTGCCACAAGCACGCCTTTTCTACACCACTAGAAGAATCAATAAAGTTTACACTATGACCTAAATTGTCTACACATTGCACAGTTTCATACACACCATCACAAGGTAAAGCAGTAAATACAGAAATACCATTTTGAAAAACAGAAATAGAACCATTACTATTATCAAATGAAAACTGTAAACCTTGTCTAAACAATGCATGAAATGAAATAATATTCCTTGCCATTTCTGCGAATAGCCACAATTTAAAAGTTTTAAACAAACACCACTACTAAGTACTAAACTATAAGTCCCGATCTTGGTCACAGGCGACGATCTCCTATTCCCCATGATCAGGTTGAGTCTACCGTGCTCCACCTCCCTGCTTTCCCTTAGGCCCTGCAAATCAGAACAAATGTGAAAACCACATCCTGTATCAAGGACCCAAGAACTGGAAGATGGTGAGTTTTTAAAGATAGTGTAAATACCTGCTGAAGACGGCTTGACTTTGCCATCCTTCAAATCTTGCAGGTATGTAGGGCAGCTTCTCTTCCAATGTCCCCGTTCCTTGCAATAGAAGCACTCTGCTTCCTTGGGATTGACATTGTGGGGAATGCCAGAAGTCTTGGGTTTGGAGCCGTTGCTGGACGATCCAACATGCACCTTTTCCCTCCAATTCTGCTTAGGAGGCCCCTTTCTCTTCTTACCTTTTCCACCAGAAATTGCCAGGACGGCTTGATTAGCAGCGGGTATACTCTTACCCTTCATTCCGTACTCGGCGGTGCGGAGCATGCGATGCAGTTCGGCCAGCGTGGCCTGAGAGTTGTTCAGATGATACGCCAGCGTGAACTGGTCATATGAACTAGGCAGAGAATTTAGCACTATGTCTACGGCTAAATCCTCGTGAACTGGCATCTCAAGCTTCCTAAGCCTTTCCACGTATCCTTCCATTCTCTGCACGTGGTTGCAAATGGACTCTCCATCTTTTGGCTTTGCATTGGTGAAAGCTTTGACTACCTCGCGCCTCTCTATACGCTCCTGCTTGCGGAACTTTTCCGCCAGCTCTTTGTGCATTTCATAGGGCCAGTAGTCTTCATATATTCTTTGCAATTCTGGGTTCATTGTAGCTATCATGATGCAAGCTACTTTAGTTGCATCATCAGAGTGTTTTGAGTATTGAGCGATTTCTTCGGGAGTAGCAGTATCGGGATCAATTTCAGTAAGCTCGGTTTCTAGAACATACTCTTTATGTTCAAACCTTAGAGCCATCTTGATGTTACGGATCCAGTCATTATAGTTGGTACCGTCCAATGTAACTTTGGAGCATAATGACAAGATAGAGGTAACATTGGAGTTTGATTGGGGGGCGGTTTGATCAGCAGAAGACATCTATAAAAGAAGATAGTTTTAATTAGATATTAATAATAATCCTTATAATAACCCAATAACAATTATAAGGCTAGGATCCTACAATAACAATTTACAATCTCGAAGAGGGATGCCGTAATCAATATTGTAAATTTTATAAGGTAGGCGAATGACGATTCAGCGAATTCCACCGCGGAAAGATAATCATATTAAAATGGAATTCCTAGATTCTTTGAGATTTATTGAACTGTTCAATAGCATGTTTTAATCTCGGATGTGCCCCACTGTTTGTGACTGAGATAACGAGGATCACAAACCGGGTGTGAATAACCATGCAAATTAGCTTGGTACTCTCGGGATCAGTTACCATCTCTAGTTGATGTGCCGGTAAACCACACACGCTCCACCAACAATGATAACACCCGGGAAACCCATTGCCACTCTTTATGAACCCCAATTGGCGTGCCGGTAAACCACACACGCTCCACCAATGTTTCATAAAGTGCAATGTGCAATTTCATGGATTAGCACCAATTCACATTTTTCCTAAAGTAACTAGATTGAGATTTTATTAGGCGTTCTAGTACTTTGAATCATTATACTTTTAGTGATTATTAGGCGGTCCTATCAAACCTGTTCGGCTAACGACCCTCCACTGATCAGGCGAGCGGTGGGCGAGAGTGTGCACCCATTAGACCGCCATTTTATAGGCAGTCTCCTTATACCCACTTTATAGACCAGCTTCGTGAATGAGGCCTACTAATGATTTGACTAACCATTTAATCTCATACATATAATAATAACTTCCTGGTTATAATATATATAAGATGTAATTTTTTAAACCTTTAAAAAATTGTTTATGGTTTATCTTTTAATTTATTGCCGATTTAAACTATTAAATGTTAAATTAAATTAAACCATTAAAAGCCGATTTAATTATCTTTTAATTAACCAATTTATTAAATTAATTAAATATGATATTTTAAACGTTTTAAAATATTTCTAGATTTTATCTATTAATTTTCAGAATTTAAAACAATTAAATCGAAATTAATTAAATCCTTTTAATTATCTTTTAATTAAACAATTAATTAAATTAATTAATTTTGCAGATAGGTGTCACAAAATAATCAAATTAATTTAAACCTATCTTTATCCCCTAATTTTCGATTTTTAGGATAAAGGTTTTAAGGTTTATCTTTTAAACAATTTAAAGTTTCCAAAAATAGAATACCTTCTAAAACCTAATCACAAAAATCGCCAAATAAGAGGGGAGGGGGCTAGGGTTTTCAAAACCCTAACCCTAATTGTCGATTTGCCCAAAATTAGGGTTTAGAGACTATAAACCCTAATTACAAGGAAAGCAGTTATAGCAATTTAACAAGAAAAACAACCAAATGCTCTGATACCACTGAAAGGTTTTCTGCAACTATGAACTAAAAATCCTAAGTTCACATGCAACCTATATAGATCTAAGTTTTTCTTCTAGTTAAACATATAACAATTCCTAAAAGGCCAGAAAGAATTAAACTAAAAGAAAGATCAAGAAAAACCAACCTTTAGTGAATCTTGGAAGCAAAGCAACAGAAACCTCTTGCCTCAAATGTAGTCACACCCTAGCTTGGAAGTGTTGGCCGAAAATTCCTTCAGAGAGAGCCTCAAAATCGTGGCCTATGTAGGGTTACGAGCCTCCCTATTTATAGGCTCCAGTGGATGGCCATATAAACCCTAAGAGATAAACCTTTTATCTTATCAATTCAAACAATTATCTTATATATATATATATATATATATATATATATATATATATATATATATATATATATATATATATATATATATATATATATATATATATATATATATATATATATATATATATATAAATCGATTATATATATTTATATATATAAAATCGCCAACCACACACTCACTCAAACTGTCACTTACTCAACTATTGAATAATTACAGTTTTAGTCCCTACACCTCTAATTAATTAATTTAACCACCAAATTAATTCCAATTAATTTTAGAAAAATTTCTAATTAATTATTATAGTTTCTAATTAATATATTATCACTTAAATATATTAATAAACTATTTATTTAATTTCTATTGATTTATTAATCACATAATAAATCAATCTTTCTCTCTACCGGACTTTCTGCCAATCCTCCAACTATGAGGGCAACCCAAATGGACTATGCTACGATTAATTAGATAAATACTAATTATTAGTCATGGCTTAGACACCTAATCCAACATAAACCACATAACATATGACCCAACAATCTCCCCCTTGGTTTAATGCTTTCATTTGCCTTCAAGCTTCATCTTGATCTTGACTTTCGGTTATGAGCTTGAACAAGGCTTGGCTACAGTTGGACTATCTTCAAATTTGATATTGAACGCACGGTCGGTGTACAGGCTTCAGCATAGGTCTTGATTCAACACACCCAACTTTTGAATTGACTTTGACTTGAGCATGGAGTCTGATTCATCATCTTTACTCTAAATCACAAGAATGTGCGAATGTAGCAACAAACTGAATGAGGAGGAATTCAAGCAGCTTGTCACATGGAATTAAGCTTTGCCTTTTTGGGGAACAAAATGTTTATGTCGAGACTTTCAAACTTCACTTCTTGCTGATGCTTCTCGATATGAACAATGACCGCAAATCCTGTGGGTCACGTAGTTATAAACTCTCATCAGAGTTGTTCAAGGATTTATCCTTGGCTCAGAATGAGACTTCTCGCAGTATCTGTGTGAACCCGGAGGAACGCACTGCGATTGTTTGAGTATCAGTGAACTACTCGTGGCCGTTTTGATTTTGGCCCTTGCATATCCTTGATCAAAGATCTCAATGCAGTTGACAAGTCAACAAGTTGACTTGGCTCTTGGCAAGACGTTCAATGGTATCCAAACTCTGTGGAGTGTACCATCCTAGTGCCAAATTTGAATCCGGTGAAGTTGTTGGGGTCTCACAGCTATTGTGGTAAACAACAATGATCACTGACCCAGAGTTTCGATGTTTCATCAATGCGATGTAAAATCTCATTGAATCACGAACATCTTCATTAGAAGAAGTTTTAGGTCAAGGGCAGTATGAGCATGTAATATGTCTTGGTTACTAGACATACGCATCGGCTAGACATTCGAATTATCATCAATGTATGGTTTATTACACTAAGTCATCCAAATATTGAGTTAGAAGCTTTGTAGGTAAGAATGGTTGTTGATGCCTTACGTCTACTACTGGTATTGTAGCAGAGATCACTGACATAGAGTTTCGAAATATCATCACCACTTAGTTTAAATTGGTGAGTCATGTATTTCTTGCATCAGAAATATAAAGATAGTTAAGAGTGGATTGGTGTGTGTGTGATAGATTACGGTATGTAATCTAACCATCAGCACAGACTTTGTAACTCTCGACTTTGAGGGGCTTTACTCAAAGTTTCTAGAAGTTCGTGTTACAGAAGAAATACTTATAGATTTGGTTAAGAAAGGTTGTCAGTTCTTCATACTTACTATGGTGTAACAGTAAGAATCACTAATACTTAAGTGTTACCTCAGCAGTGAGTGATATTACTCGGTGCGTCATCGGTAGGTACGGAATGTCTTAGCGAGTCACGGTAATAGTGAGTCACATCTTTGACATGAATTTTTGATCTGTATTCCTGATTGGTATTTATCAGGAACATTGACGATAGTGTAAATTGTATAATTTTTTTTTGAATTTTTTAGGTTTTCTGAAGGATAAAGACAAACTATTTTTGGATTTTTTAATTTTCTTAAAGTAAAGACATAAAGAAGAGGAAAATATTTTTGTATTTTTAAAGTTTTATAATTTTTGTTTTTTTTTTAATTTCCCCCCTAAATTTGTGCATGGAAGAGAATTGCGGAAGTAAAAACCATGAACAAATTTAACTAAACAAAAATATAGTATAATATTTATAGAACTGATTTAACAGTCATCGAAGCGTATCATTTTTAAAAGTTCAACAAGCATATCGAACCGATGAACAGCTTTTGGTCAATGGTGCCTCGAGTGTAACCATGCTGCAACAGATGATCTGTCAATGTTGCATACCAGGCATGGGGAGCTTGATGAAGACCATAGAGAGCCTTATCCAGCTTCTAGACATGATTTGGAAACTTAGAGTTGACGAAACCGGGAGGTTGATCAACATAAATCTCTTCTTTCACCTCACCGTACAAGAAAGCAGTCTTAACGTCCATTTAGTATACAGTATAGTTCATGTAGGAGGCATAGGCGAGGAAAATCCGAATCGCTTCTAATCGTGCAACCGGGGCATACACTTCGGTATAATCAAGACCTTCAATCTGACGAAAACCACGTACAACCAGGCGTGCCTTGTTTCGCACAATAACTCCTGAATCATCTTGCTTGTTTCGAAAAACCCATCTCGTGTCAAGAGACTTTTTTCCCACGGGTAATTCCACCAACTGCCAAACATTCAGCTTCTCGAACTAGTTGAGCTCTTTATGCATTGCGTCCACCCAGCTTGGTTCATTAAGTGCCATCTCCACATTCTTCGGCTCAATTTGTAAGATAAAGCATGAGTAGAGGCATTCGTTGACATGACCTCTCTGGCTTCTGGTTTGAACCCCATCGTCAAGAGAGCCAATGACATTATCAATCGGGTGATCGCGTTGTACTCTTGAAGAAGTGGCATGCTCGAGTGAAGCAGAAGAAACTGGAAGGTTTCTTATGTTTTCAATTCTGCCTGAGCCTCAAGTACCTCTGTCGGAGTCTCTGAAATCGTGGGAGGTATTGGCTACATACTCATCAGAATTCTCTCGGGAAAAAGGGAGTGCATGAGTGTGGAGTTGAAAAGATCAGCAGGTTCAGAATTGATAACGCCTTCAGGAGTGGCAGATGCTTCAGCAACCGGTGGTTCGCCAACAATCTGGGATGAGTCAGCAGGAGCTTCAGTTGAAACCGAAGTGGAAACAGGAGATGCACCATCATTAAGAATACAATCTTCAAAAATCAAGGGCGGTAAGATGGGATCAGTAATAATTTCCTCATCTTCATATATGTTGAGTCCATTTGGACCTGGCTGTGTGCCTGAGACAACATCAGAAAACACATTAAAAGACTTAAACAATTCGGCATAGTTGAATATCCAGTCGGGGCCAACTCGAGAATTCGTTTGATTTTCCTCTAGCCACCGTATATCAAACGACTCCACGATATGCTTGGTGACCTTATTATACACCCGATAGGCAGTTTTACCCTCATATCCAACAAAGTAACAGTCATCTGCTTTATAATTGAACTTTGGTGTAGCTTCAAGATGAAGGGTGAAAGGACAACCAAAAGAACGAAAATATGCAACAGATGGTTTATGACCATAGAGGATCTCATACGGAGTCTTCATTTGGCGCTTGTTGATGATAACCCGGTTCTTAACATAACAAGCCGTGTTGATTGCTTCAGCCCAAAAGAACACAGGTAATTTAGAATCACACAGCATGGTGCGTGCAGCTTTAATTAAAGTTCTGTTTCGACGCTCAGCAACACCATTTTGTTGAGGTGTACGAGCAGCACTGTACTGACGCTGCACTCCTTTATCTGCACAAAATTTATCCAGTACCGTGTTCTTGAATTCAATCCTATTGTCGCACCGAATTGCCTTCACTTTCTGATTCGTTTGTTTCTCGATTAAAGTGATGAATCTCTTGGCCAGCTCAGTAGTTTCACTCTTTTGCTTCAAAAAGAAAACCCAAGTAAAACGTGAGTAATCATCAGTTATAACTAAACAATAAGAGCTTTTATTAATACTGAGAACGTTGATTGGGCCGAAGAGATCCATGTGAATCAGTTGAAGAAGTGAATCAATGAAGTTGATCAATTTGGGCTGATGTGGTATCCGATGATGTTTGCCTTGAGCACAGGCAACACACTTTTCAAATGTGATGAAGTCTTTGATGGGTAGTGACAACGCCTAGTAATATCAAGTATTTTAGTCTTTGTTGAGCCCTATTCTTGGTGAATGTATATCATATATGTTGTGGTATTCTTACTTTTTGTGTCAGTGCTTGTTTGGAAAGAAATGATGTAAACAGGGACTAAAAGCATACAAAATGGAAAAAGTTTGAAGATAAAGATAAAACAGTCGAATTAGCACGTGCGCCGCGGATATGTGCAAGGGCACGACGCGCTGACTCAGCAATGAGCCGGTGGAGAAGATTTAAATGCCGAGAAAACGGGGATAAACCAGCACGCGCGCCGCAAAATCTAAGTGCGCGTGGCGCGGTCTTTTATTTTTCAAAACTATAAATAGAGGGTTCTAGGTCGAAAAATGCAGCAAAGACCTGGCATAGGAACGACTCCCAAGGCTTCTTTGACTCCGAGTTTCAGTTTTCAGCAACCATAATTGGTATTTATGTTTTTCTCTTTTAATTTTCAAGTAGTTTAGTAGTTTTGGTAGCTTTGGCTAGTGTTATTGGGTGTGACTACCATTGGTATTAGTTTTAGTTCTAGAAAGTTTATGTTTTTCTATTTTGGAACAAGTTGGATGTGAGTTTTTAATAGTTAATCATTCGGTTAGTGTTAAATGCTCTTTTTATGGTTTTTATGCTCTTGGATGCATTTCGATATTTGAATGTTTGATTGTGTTGATTCGATCTTGATTACTTCTGAATTATACTTCTGATTTCAGTAAGTGATTAGGGTTAGTTATTGGTTTTGGTTTTAGTTTAGTTGATGCTTGAGTTGGAATTGTTGGATGTTTATGATTTCGGGACCGTTTTTGGTAAAAGTCGGAAACTAGATCCTCTGGCTGTAGAGTGACACTACAGTTGGTAATCAGTTGCCTACCTTGACCACGTAACTCCTGTGGATCGACCATGACTACCGCTATACTAGTGTGTGTTAGGTTATTTTACTATTTTTGACCGCACGACGACATAGGCCTGTCAAATTTTGGTGTCGTTGCCGTTGAGAGTAGGCGATCTGTAGGACTTAGTTTCTGATTTTGATGTTTGATTTTATTTCGCTGATTTTTGGTATGTGTACATCCTTATAATGGGTGATTACATGTACCCAGATCAGTATTATGAGTATTATGAAAATCTGGCCGACAACTATTACGAGGATGATTCCTACAATGGATCATTCGATGACAATGGATGGCGGACCGAGGAGCCATCTCAACCAGAAAATTCTGTAACTTGGGCTCAAATATTAGAGCTCATGGCTGACACCCACCAAGTTCAGAAGGATTAGGTGGATGCTCTTGTAAGAGTGCAAGCTTCTTTAGATAGGTTAGAGAAAAGTTGGAAATATCCGCCAGAACCCGAGGCGAGTGATTTTTATACCAAAGATAATGTGTGTGAACTTGCATCACCTGAATATGTGATGAAAGGACATACACCTTGGGAAAGTCAAGAGACCACTGAGATGGTCGAAACGGTTGTTGAGGAAGAGGTTGTAGGTGATAATACTACTTCTGCCTCAACAGCTTTTGATGTTTTTTGATGTTTTTGAAAATGTTGAGCTAGTGATGAGTGAATCCATACCATCACCAGACAATTTGGTTGATGAGAATGTTGTGGAGGGGGCTGTAAGTGACAGTACAGACCCCAGCCCAACGATTCTCGAAATTGTTGAAGTTGTTGATACTATTGGGGAAGGGGGTGTAAATAACAATACTACCCCCGAATCTATAATTTTTGAAAATTTTGAGCATTTTGAAAATAAGGATCTACTGATGGGTGACTTTATACCACCACCAGATGAAACCAGTCGCTCACTCTTGGTCCCGATCCACCTGTTGGACGATGATCAAGAAGCTGAGGCCGACGAGTTGGTCTTTGAACACAATAAACATGATTTCCTCGCCACTCATGATCCATTCATGAATGGAAAAATAGATGTAATCAATACCATCGATGATGACACATGAAAGCATCCCGATATGTTGCCTTTCGATCCCATTCGGTTGGAAAATTTTTATTGGTACTGCAAGCCAAAATTGCAAACTGAAGGTAACACGCAATATGTAAACAACAAATGAGGCGCAAAACAACTACTGGGAGCAGCATTGGGCACGCTCCACGTAAAAGCCGTGATCTTGAAGAGATATAGAAGGAAGGATCGAGCTTGGAGGTTCAAAGCTACCTCCAAGCATTCACGGGAAGTAATCAGAAGACGGCGACCGGGCAGCAGCAGGGGAACCGGCAAGCCATTCGATCCAGGAAAGCTGAAGGAGTATGTGGACAACGGAGGGACGGTGGTGACTGGGAATCAGCAAAGAAAGAAGGCATACAATCCATCGTAGTTGTAGAAGGAGTAGCCCGTCTGGCTGAAGACGTTAAACTTAGCGCTTGTTGGGAGGCAACCCATCTTTTATAGGTAGGTACTGTATTTCTTAGGAGTAATTAGGAAGATATTATCATCGTCATTGCAGGTGATTGTTGGTCGAAGGCAAGTGTGGGGTTGTTATGAAGGAAATTTGAATTTTTGAAGACCGCGCCGCGGTCATGTGTTTTACGCGCCGCGGGATCGTAAACCAACCCGATGCACAGGGGTTGATTTGGGAGCACGCGCGCCGCGGTCACGCCTTTCCCACGACGCGGTAATCGTTCAGTCGGTTTTCTTCTTTAAAAAGGTACGTCGCATTCACTATTCACACACACATCACCCATGCCGCGCCTCAGAGCTCCGATCATCCGACGTTTTTCTCGCATTTTTCTCGTTCATTTCATTCCCACTATCGAGGTATGTCATTCTAACTAGTTTTTACTTGTTAGAACTAGTGGTTAGGTAGTGAATTTGGTTGATTTCTCCAAAAATGAAAAACTTAGAAATCGGCAATGCTGACTCGTAGGGTGTTTTGTTTGCCAAATGATCACCCTAGAAGGGCTAGTCGGTGCTTAGGATACCTTGTAGTGTGTCTGGATCGAGTTAACAGGTGAAAATCGGTGAGAATGGGTTTGGATTTCGCAACAGTTGCTCGACGTGCCGCGCCCTGGTTCTTGGGTCGTGCCGCGGTTCGGTGGGGGAGATAAGGACTGATTTTGTAATTTTTTTTTGTTTTGTGTGGCTATTTTCTTTTGTGCAGATGTCTTTCAGACATGATCATCCTTTTCTCCAGTTCTCTGAGGGACTGGAGAGTTCTGTCGAGTATGTTTCGAGGAGAGAAGCACTTATCAGTCGCCGGGTTCTCGAGGCGACGATCATCGACCGGGATATTCTCAGGACGGCCGGACTCTGGGACGAGATAGAGCCGTTTCTTCATCGTACATGGTCCCAAGGGGAGGCCACATTCACATGTCGTGGTTGGGACAGGCTCATGGCCAACCAGGACGATACTGTTTACACCGAGCTTCTTTTGGAGTTTCTCTCCACGGTCCGCTATGCACCAGCTTCGACAGAGGCTCGATACAAGCTAGTCTAATTAAGATTAGGGGGAGTCCCAAGGGAGTGCAGTCTCAGGGAGTTCGGGAGACGCACGGGCATATACACGGAGGAGGACCTCCAGAGCCGACACTTCACACCGTCCCTTCAAGCGTGTGTTCAGGGGCAGCCCGCACGAGATGCCAATGCAGTCGTTTGGGCCACGCTGTCCAACGTATACTTCGAGGCGGGGTCGGCCAGGAAGAGCCAGCTCCGCAACCCGCTTCACCGGCTCATGCACCGTATCGTCACCACCTCTATCATGCAGAGGAAGGGGGACGAGAAGGTGTCCGGTGAGTACATGACATATTTGTGGGTGCTCCTCGACCCGGCCAGGTTCCTCAACCTGCCGTATGCGTTGGCAGTTTATTTATCCACCTGGGCAACGGGTGCATCTGCCAGCAGTCCCTTGACCGGCGGGCACTACATTATTCGCCTGGCCAGATCTTACCGTTTACGCACTGCTTCCACCATCGCCTCCCTGACAGCGATTCCTCCAGTCCGCACATCGACGCGGGCACCAAAGAACATGCACCTGATCACCCAGCCACGACCTGGGCATTTTGTGAGAGAGATGACAGAGGCACCGAGGGCTCCCCGACCAGCCCATGAGGAGGGGCCAGCGAGGCGACCACGACCTGGGCATTTTGTTAGTGTTAAATGCTCTTTTTATGGTTTTTATGCTCTTGGATGCATTTGGATATTTGAATGTTTGATTGTGTTGATTTGATCTTGATTAATTCTGAATTATACTTCTGAATTCAGTAAGTGATTAGGGTTAGTTATTGGTTTTGGTTTTAGTTTAGTTGATGCTTGAGTTGGAATTGTTGGATGTTTATGATTTCGGGACCGTTTTTGGTAAAAGTCGGAAACTAGATCCTCTGGCTGTAGAGTGACACTACATTTGGTAATATGTTGCCTACCTTGACCCGTAACTCTTATGGATCAACCCTGACTACTGCTATACTAGTGTGTGTTAGATTATTTTACTATTTTTGACCTCACGACGACCTAGGCATGTCAGGTAGCCCTCAGATAAGTTCATTTTTCGCAAGACGATTCAAATTCTTCATGTTGGCATGACCAAGACGTCGATGCCAAAGCATAGCTTTATGTTCAGAAGCTTTTGAGAATAAGAAAATGACATTTTCAGGAGTGTTGTGATTCATGTCGATAATATAGGCATTGCTTTGACGTTCTGATAGGACAAGAATCCACTCCTCTGGAATGACAACACCAGGTTTCAATATTAGACATTCCTTCTTCGTGAAGTGAGTTGAAAAACCTCTATCACAGAATTGAGAAACGCTCAGCAGACTATGTTTGAGCTCAGGAACAAAGTTTACGTTCTCAAATTTCAACACGCCATTGGAAACTATCACTTTCTGTGTGATCTTTCCCTTTTCACCACCCGCAAAGCAAACATATCCACCATTAAAATTTTCAACGTCGTGTAATTAGGACATGTAGCCTGTCATGTGCCTGGAACAGCCACTATAAACATACCAAGGTCTGCTGATATTCCTCCATAGCCGTTCCTGCACAAGTTGCGGGATCAACTAGATTTAGGGACCCAGTCCATACGAAAACTAGGTTGACCCTTACTATCGATGCATTTAACAGACTCTAAAATCATGTCTTGATTATCAAATAAAGGTGAGATTTTAGAAGTATTGGGAATGCTGCCTTTAGGAACCCATCTGTAATTGGATTTGAATCTTTTGTCTTTAGACCAAATGGGAACATTTACATTAGATTTAAAATCAGGACTACTATTTGAAACAGTCCTGTTGTCCTGGGCAGTCTTTGTCTTGTCCTTAGAAATGTTCTGATTTTTATTTCGAGAACATGACCTCGAGGGCTTTCTTTTATGGGATTTCCCTCTTGGCACGTTCTGCCAAAGCTGTTCGTGATGATGAGCATACAAAATTCGGGGACAATTTCTGGCAATATGACCAGCAATTCCACAATTAAAACGGTCTGTCTTTTCAGAGGAGAATGCACAGTATTTCCACAAGAACACATACATACAACAGAATTATTAACAGAAATTTTAGACCTAGTCTTTTGAAAATTAACAGCATCACAAGTTTTCAAAACATGAATAGTTTTAGTCTTAGGTTGCACAAAATCATTAATAACAGGCAAAACAGAAACATAAGTCTTTAAACATGCTTTATAAGAAATAAAAGCACTCTTGTCTTCTTGGTCCTCATCCTTCTCATTTACTGTATCTGCACATCAGGTAGAAGCATTAGAAACGTTCATTTCAGTACTCTCAACGGTGCCAGATTGATCCTTTTTAACAAAAATGGAAAGATAACATTTCTCTTACTTTTCTGTTTCAATGGGTGGAATGAAATTATTATTAAAAAGAGGGGGAACAAATCTATATCGAAGTCCTTCACCGTATTTATTTTTCCATTTGGTTTGATGTTAAATTATTGACTCAACTACTTCAATTGACACATCAAATTTTTTAAAGTTGAATTCAGTATCTTGAAATTTTGCTTTCCATGTGTCAAGTTCTGCAGTCAATTTAACAATTGTTTCTTTGGCATGATCATATCGAGTTTTTGTTGTACTCCATTCAGCCTGTACTTTCTTAAAATCAGATATCTTAGCGTCTAAGCTTTCTTGTAGAGGTTTCAGTTTAATTTTGGCATTGTAAACATCATTTGTAAGATCAAATACTTCTTTGATTAAGCGATCATTATGTTCATGATATTTTGCAATTATATTAACACAAGATTGAGAAGAGCAAGAAGCTTCACTAACCTTTTCCGTTGTGGGGTTGGCAGAGACCATAAAAGCAAACTAGAGATTCATCATCTCCTCTTCAGCGTAATCAACATCCATGTCACATTCGATCTGGGCTAGGTGAGCTCCACCATTAGCATTTAGGTTCAGATGACGCATCTGATCCTCCTACGAGAACTGTTATGCCACCATGGCTCTTTCACTGTTCTGAGGAGCAGCTTCACGATTCGATCCAACAGGCACCAGATTTCTTTCAGTATTCTCTATTCTGGGCTTAATGCATTCACGAGCAAAGTGCCCAGGCTCCTTGCAGTTGTAACATAGAAGATTTTCCTTGTTGAAACCCATCTTCCTGTCTCCATTGTTGGCAGCCCAATTGTTTCTGCCTGTCCTTTGTGTGAACTTCTTTGCCGTGAATACCGCCATAGCGATATGTTAGGAGATGTCCATCTCTTCAATATCATCGGGGTTGACTTGGTCAAGATCTCCAAACATCATAGGCTGAACCAGTTCACCAGCCATGAGAGCATTGTAGCAATTTAGGAGACCAGCCATCATGTTTAATTTTTCTTCAGCTCCTTTGGGCACAACTGGAACTGGAGTAGCTGACTGAGAAACAGGACTAGGAGCAGTAGTAGCAAAGCTTGAAACAGTGAGGGCAGGAGATGTTATAGGCAGGTTGGATGAAGAGAAAGCTTGATGAGTGGAGAGAGCAGAAAACGCACTGTTGGTTGAAGTACCCAAGTGGGTAGATTGATATGAATTGACATGATTGATTTCTCTTTGTTTGTCATCTATATCACAAGCTTTGATGATGGCCATAGTTTCAGCAAGAGACAGTTTTCCTAAGTCCTTTGTCTTCTTGATCATTGCCACATTCATATCCCAATTTCTTAGTAAGGAATTTAGCAACTTCTTGTTGACTTCAATTCTAGACAAAGTAACACCGATAGTGGTCATCTCGGTGTTTAAAGTGATGAAGCGTTGCAATTGAGTTTCAAGAGATTCTCCAAGCACATGATTGAACATGTTAAATCTTTGGCGAAGAAGATCTTGTCGACTCTGTTTCATATATTCGTTGCCTTCATACACTTCGATCAGTGCTTCCCATAAAGCCTTCGCGGACGTGTATTCTCTGAATCCTTGAGCAATATCTGGCGATAACGCCATCCTGAGGGTGGCAAGAGCTCGCTCATCATTTTCAGTCAATTCAAAATCTTCTTCCGTGTAATTTTCTTGTTTCTTTTCAATCACGGTACCATCTTCAAGAGTAGTTGTATTTTAATAGGACCTCTCACCATGCTTCTCAATATCTTGTTGTCTTTCATTTTAACGTACTTTTCAAATCTGAATTTCCATTCCAGAAATCCTTTAGCAGACAGTAGTCGTGGGATGCGGGTGACCGTACCCATGACTATGTCAAGATCGGAATGCGTAGTGGCAGTGGCTAACTCCATTGAAAATGAACAGAAAAAACACCAAAAGTCAAATAACAAGTCAAACCGAAAAACACTAAGTCAACAACACAAGGACCGAAAATGAGACAGATAAGCCTTCAAATGCTAAAAGATTGGTCGAAAACCCCCAAAAAAAATTTCGCCAAAAACTCGAAATTTGACCCAGTCCTTTCGAATTTTTTTGGACTTAATTCTGACCGATAACCCTGTAGACCGAACACGAGAACCGAAATCCAAGGGTTTCTGCCAAAATCTGAAGAACTGACCGAAAACCAGGAAACCCTAAAAGCTGACCGAAATCCTCAACTGGGCTGACCGAAATCCACCTTAACGGACCAAAATCCAGTCAAACCCTAACCGAAATCCTGCACTATTTCCGCCGCCACCAAAAACCTGAGGAGCCTGACCGAAATCCTCTCTCAGATCTCAAAAACGCCGATTTCAGCAAAAATTTGAACTTTTTGGATAAAAAACTCGATTTTGGATGATTTTTGCTTGAAGAGGCCAAGAACACAAAGAACACTCGAACTAAAAACACCCAAAACGATCAAAAATAGTCCAAATCGATCCAAAATCCAAGATCCAAGTAAAGGAAATGATGAGATTGATACCAAAAACTCAAAAACACTAAGTTTTCAAGCTCTGATACCAATTGTAGGTCCTAAACAATCCTAGATCTATGAATGGTATCAATCAATCAATCAAGCACACGAAATTAAACCTTCAATGCACTCTTTGATTAATCCAAAGACTAGTACATAAGATTCCTTGGTTGCTTAAACAATAAGAACTTCTCTCTAGTTAGGCACAAGTTCCCAAAAACAACCAACATGACAAATGAGGCTATAATGACTATTTGTGGTCTACGCCTAAACCTAGCCTAAACCCTAAGCCCATAAGCAGAAGGCCCATCGAAATCCAGCAGCAAACCCACCGAAATCCTATGGATTTCGGTCAAGACAACCGAAACCCATGGGATTTCGGTCCAGACCGAAATCGTCTCCCAGCCCGTATATATCCATTTTAAGCCCATAAAATTCTATTTTAGCCTAAACAAATGTAAAGATTAAACCATATAAAATATGACCCAACAGGTGTACGTGTTTCTTGTATAGGTCTTGAATCAGCACACCAAACTATAAGTTTGACTTTGACGCGTACTTGGAGTCTGATACATCTTCTTCACTTCTTGATCACATAAGGTGCAAATGTAGCAATAGAAACTGTTTGAGTAGGAATTCAACGCAGCTTGTCGCATAGAATTTTGCTTCACCTTTATTCGGGGATAAAATGTTTGTGTTGAAACTCTTGAACTTCACTTCACGATCCATCACTTGAAAATCTTCAATGAATTGACTTTTACTGGCACTTCATGAAATGAACGATGACCAAAAATCATGTAGGTCACAGAGTCATAACGACCCTTCTCGCCACAGTTGTTCAAGGAGCCAGCCTTGGCTCAGAAGGAGATTACTCGCAGTATCTGTGTGAACCCGGAGGAGCGCAGTACAATTGTTTGAGTATCAAATAACTACTCGTGGCCGTTTTTGATTTTGGCCCCGTCATATCCTTGATCAAAGATCTCAATGCAGTTAACAAGTCAACACGTTGACTTGGCTCTTGGCGAGACGTTCAATGGTATCCAAACTCTGCGGAGTGTACCATCCTGGTGCCAATTTTGGTTCCGGTGAAATGTGGGGGTCTCACAGCTAATGTGGTAGTCAACAGCGATCACTGACCCAGAGTTTCGATGTTTCATCAATGCGAGGTAAAGTCACACTGAATCACGAACATCTTCATTAGAAGAAAATTAGGGTCAAGAGTGGTGTGAGCGTGTAATATGTCTTGGTGCGAGACATACCATCAGCTAGTCTTTCGAATTGTCAATCAATGTATGGTATATTACACTGAGTCATCCAACTCTTAATTAGAAGACTTGAAGGTAAGAATGGTTGTTGATGCCTCACATTTGCCATTTGTGTTATAGCAAAGATCACTAGCATAGAGTTTTGAAATATCATCATCACTTGGTTTTAAATGATGAATCGTCTATTTCTTGCATCAGAAAGATAGAGTGGGTAAGAATGGATTAGTGTGTGTGATAGACTACGGTACGTAATGTAAACATCGGCACAGAATTTCTAACTCTCGACTCTTAGTGGCTTTACTCAAAGTGTCTAGAAATTGAATTTCAGAATACTTGAGGTTGTTTTGAGAGAAATGTTGGTGGTGCCTCAAACTCATTGTGGTGTACCAATGAGAATCATCAACACATGTTGTTTTGTCTCAGCAATGAGTGGTATAGTTCAGTGCGTCGTCGACTGAGTGGTATAGCTCAGTGCGTCATCGACTGGTAAGGAATGTCTTAGTGAATCATGGTAACAGTGAAACACATTGTTGACATGAGATTTGGATATGTATTCCTGATTGGTATGAATCAACAACATTGAAGATCGTGCAAATTGTGTAATTAAAAATATTTTTGGATTTTTAATTTCGAAAAGAAAGACATAAAGGAAAAACGCATTTTTGGATTTTAGAATTTTAGAATTTTTTGTTGTTTTTAATTCTCCCCCTAAATTTGTGCATAGAGGAGAAAGACCGAAAATGAA
The DNA here is from genome assembly GCA_023525715.1 of Cichorium intybus. NCBI lineage: Eukaryota > Viridiplantae > Streptophyta > Magnoliopsida > Asterales > Asteraceae > Cichorium > Cichorium intybus. The sequence goes on along the minus strand of JAKNSD010000045.1, from coordinate 1,834,900 downwards.
CAAATTTAACTAAAAGAAATTTACAAAATATACTGGAAGAAATTTATTAGTCATCAAAACGAATCATTTTCAAAAATCCAACAAGCACATCAAACCAAGCTTTTGCATAAGGTGTTCTAAACAAATCCGCCACATTGTTATCTGTGTGGATACGCTCCATGTGAATAAGTTTTCGCTGGTAGCAATATCGTATAAAATGAACTTTTATGTCAATGTGCTTGGTTTTCGAATGTTGAACAGGGTTTTTAACAATTTGGATAGTTGCATCATTATCACAAAATATGGGACTGTCGAGAAAGTTCAAACCATAATCGAGAAGTTGATGTTGCATCAAAATGACTTGAGAGCAGCAAGCCGATGCCGCCACGTATTCAGCTTCGGCTATAGAAGTTGACACGGTCTGCTGTTTCTTGCACTGCCATAAGATCAGCCTATCTCCCCAAAATTGACATCCAGCACTTGTGGACTTCCTCTCAATATCACATCCCCCATAATTGCGCTCTAAAAAAGCATATAAATCAAATTCACGATTATTTGGATACCAGAGACCCAGTTTCGGTCTCCTTTTAAGATATCAAAAGATCCGTTTAAGAGCAGTTAAGTGAGAATGTTTCGGATTAGCCTGATGACGTGCACATTGGCAAACTGTGAAGATGATATCCGGTCTGCTAGCCGCCAGATACATCAGGGTGCCAATCATTGATCTATACAAAGTTTGATCAAGGGATTCGCCATCTGGATCTGAGGACAGCAGAGGTGGCTCAGCTATCAGAGTAGCAGCAACTTTCGCATCTTTGAATCCGAACTTCTCCACAATGTCATCCACATACTTCCCTTGATGCAGCAGAATACCCGTTGATGAACAGTGTCTGGTCAATCGTCCCTCTGGTATATCCGTGCTATAATAGATTTTCAGTCAATGTAGCGTACCAAACTCGAGGAGCCTGATGAAGACCGTAAAGTGCCTTATCCAGCATGTAGACATGGTTGGGAAACTTTGAGTCAACAAAACCCGGAGGTTGATCAACATAAATTTCCTCTTTGACTTCGCCATACAGAAAAGTTGTCTTGACATCCATCTGATACACGGTAAATCTCATATACAAAGCATATGTCAGGAAGATGCGAATAGCCTCCAACCGAGCCATGGGAGCATACACTTCAGTGTAATCGAGTCATTCAATCTGCCTGAACCCGCGAACCACTAGACGTGCCTTATTTCGCACAATCACCCCGCTGTCGTCCTGCTTGTTGCGAAATACCCATCTTGTATCCAAATACTTTTTCCCTTCGGGTAGTTCCACCAGCTACCAAACTTTTAGTTTTTCAAATTGGTTCAGCTCTTCATGCATTGCGTCAACCTAGCTTGGTTCATTGAGAGCCATCTCCACATTCTTCGGCTCGATTTGCAAAATGAAGCATGCGTAGAGACACTTGTTGATAGAACCGTTTTGACTTCTGGTCTGGACTCCATCCGTCAGAGAACCAATAACGTTTTGAATTGGGTGATCGCACTGAATTCTAAAAGGGATAGCATGTTTTAGTGCTTCTGAAGAAACTGGAAGATTTGTTATGTTCTCAACTCTGCCTACGGCCGAATCACCTCTATTGAAATTTCTGAAATCGTGTGAAGTGCTTGCTACATACTCATCAAGAATTCTTTCTGGGAAGAGAGAATCCATGAGTGAAAATTGAATGGATCGGCAGAATCAGAGTTGATGGCTGCTTCTTGAGTGATAGATTCTTCAACAGCTGGTGGTTCGTCAACAATCCTTGATAATTCAGCAGGAGCATCATCAGTCATTGTAGTGGAATCAGGAGATGCACCGTCATTCAAAATAATAGGATCATCAAATATCACAGACGGTTTGATTGGTTCAGCAAGTATTTCTTCATCTTTATCTTTGTTGATTCCACTTGGACCTGGTTGTGTACCTAAAACATCAGAAAACAAATAAAACTATTTAAACAGTTCAACGTAATTAAACAACCAGTCAGGACCGACACATGCATCCATCTCATTTTCCTCTAGCCAACGCACATCAAAAGATTCCACTATCTGCTTGGTGACCTTGTTATACACCCGATAAGCAGTGTGACCTGCAGACCCAAAAAAGTAACAAGCATCAACTTTAGAATTGAACTTTGGAGTAGCTTCCAGATGAAGAAGGGTGCATGGACATCCAAAAGTGCTGAAATGAGCAACTGTCGGTTTGTGGCCGTAGAGGATTTCATACGGAGTCTTCATTTGATTCTTGTTGATGATAACCCAATTTTGAACATAACACGCGGTATTGATGGCTTCAGCCCAGAAGAACACTGGAAACTTGGAATCACATAGCATGGTACGAGCAGCATCAATCAATGTTTGGTTTCTTCGCTCAGCAACACCATTTTGTTGTGGTGTACGAGCAGCACTATATTGATGATGCACTCCTTTTTCTGCACAGAATTGATCTAACATAGCATTCTTGATGTACCACCCGGATTTTTCAAACAAAATACACCCAAAAATTTTGTTTTTTAAATAGAGTTTCAAACATACAAAACTAACAGTTTAGGTGTATAAGTTTATACAAAAGGGTACAAGTGTATCAAGGAGTATCTATATCAAAATAAACTCCTTCTAAGCCGGGCCGCCACAACGCACAGTCCTATCCATGAGCTACATCTTTACCCTTAGCAGGGTCACGCTCACCTGCAGGGAAAATTCACACACATACTGTGAGCTATAAAGCTCAATGAGTAATCATATAAACAATTTAACATATAAACATATACTTAAGTTATTAAAACTCCATATAGTGCACATCCCTGTTTAAGTCATCATTTGGATATCAATCCAATCTCCTAGCCTCAAGGGCCGTTTATTATTTGGATATCACATCCAATCTCCAAGCCGTATAGGCCGTTTATATTTGGATACAGAATCCAATCTCCTAGCCACGGAGGCCGTTAACATTTGGATACGCAATCCAATCTCCTAGCCACGAAGGCCGTTAAACCATATCAATGGGGTAACTTGGCTAACTTCTAGGTTACCAATTCAAATGCTAAGTTATCTCAAATTTCAAGAGTTCAACCAATACATATAACATTTAGATATAGTACGGATTACTCACCTGGTATTGAAGATTTAAACAGTCCTAGCTAACACCACAAGAGTTACAACGATCCTTCAAGTTTTCCCAGCACCTACATGATCACATTTACACCAAGCAAAGGTGAAAATGTTGTTTTTCAACCCATCAAGCTTAAAGCTTGGTCACAACGGATAAAGCTCGGAATTAGAAACATTCAACACATCAAACCAAGTGTATATGTTCCAATTCCAACCATTCATAGGTGGTTCTTTACCACAACTCGAAACCCACCCTAAATAACCAAATTAACCCATCAAAAGAACTAGAACAATAAACCTTACCTTCAATAAGCTAAGTATCGAAAATTACTTCAATCAAACGTGTTTGAGCCTTCAAATTCGGTCCTAGTATGAAGAGGATGTTTTCTAGGTTTGAGAGGGCTTTCAATCGAGAGTTTTCCAAGAAAAAATGGCTAAAATCCCGTTTTAAACATGTGGGGTCGGCACGAAACCCGACCCGGGTTCCAAAACCCGGTCCTGGTCCCTGCACAGCACGACCCGTGCTGGTTGACCCGACCCAGTTTCCATTTGCTGCTGCTGCTTTCTTCCGTCTGTCAACCCGACCCGGTTTACCAAAACCCGGTCCGGGTTTAATGTCCAACTCGACCCGGGCTCGATAACCCGATCCGGTTTTTAAAATAGTTACAACTTAACTTCATTTTTGCAACCCAAAACACGACCCGGGTTGGCCAACCCGACCCGGGTTCTTCCAAAATGATTTTTAAGTGTCGATTTCATCTTTTAACTCAACCCATTTCAAATCATGCGACTCGGTTTATCTCTTTTCAAGCGTTTTTCACACAAACCCTCTATCTTAGATGCATTAAAACCATCTAACTTTTATCATACAATTTCATATCGAATTCAAAATACGATTAAAGTAAATTTACTTACTGAAACTAACGTGGTGTTACTCTTGAACTCGGTCCCATTGTCGCATCGAATTCCCTTCACTTTCTGATTCATCTGATTTTCAATGAGCGTAATGAATCTCTTGATCAGTTCTGCAGTTTCACTCTTATGCTTCAAAAAGAAAACTCACGTAAAACGTGAGTAATCATCAATAATAACTAGATAATAAGAGCTTTTGTTGATACTCAGAACATTGACTGGACCGAAGAGATCCATGTGAAGAAGTTGAAGGAGCGAGTCAATAGAATTGACCAGTTTGGGCTTGTGTGGTATTCGATGATGTTTTCCTTGTGCACATGCCACACACTTCTCGAAGGTAATGAAGTCTTTAATTGGCAGCCCCCAGACTAGATCATTATTGGCAAGACGATTTAGATTCTTGGCATTTGCATGACCAAGGCAACGATGCCAGATCATGGCATTTTGTTCAGAGACTTTCGAGAACAAGCAAGTAACATTCTCTGGAATGCTATGATTCATGTCAATGATATAGGCCTTGCTTCGACGTTCATACTTCACCAAAATCGAATCTTCTGGTATGACAATACCAGGCTTTAGAATCAAGCATTCGTTTTTAGTAAAGTGAGTCGAAAAGCCTCTGTCGCATTTTTGTGAAATGCTCAGCAGACTGTGCTTTAGTTCTGGAACGAAGTTGACATTTTCGAATTTCAACACACCGTTCGTGACAGTCCCCATCTGTGTGATCTTCCCTCTTTCTCCTCCCGCAAAGGACCATACCCACCATTTATGTTTTGAATTTCGTGTAATTGGGATATGTCTCCTGTCATGTGCCTAGAACAGCCACTATCAACATACCAAGGTCTGATGATATTCCTCCATAGTTGCTACTGCACAAGATGCAGGATTAATTAGATTTGGGAACCCAGTCCATTCGGAAACTGGGTTTACCTTTACTATCAACACATGAAACAGGTTCTAAACTCATGTCTTGCTTGTCAAATAATGAATTTACAGAAGTCGTTGGAATGCTGCCTTTGGGAACCCATCTGTAATTAGATTTAAATCTTTTGTCTTTTGACCAAATGGGAACATTAGCATTAGATTTAGAATCAGGATTACCATTAGATTTAGGTCTATATTGCAAGTGTGGACTAGAGGATGATCCTTGAGATGACTTTGACCTCACCAATTTTGGTTTGACAGAATCATCTCTGGAATCAGCCTTCTTATCTTTGGTAGTCTGAGTCTTGGCCTTTGAAGCATTCCAATTCTATTTCGTAAACGTGACCTTGAGGGTTTTCTTTTATAAGATCTCCCTCTTGGCACGTTTTGCTAGTTTTGTGCATGGTGTGGAGCATAAAGAATTTGTGGACAGTTTCTGGAAATATGACCTGGAGTCCCACAATTGAAACAAGTTTGTCTTTTCAATGGGGCCTTAATGGGACTTCCTCCTAGTCCAGATTTTCTCAAAGCATTACCACAAGCACACAGATTTGTAACAAAATTTTGTGGTCTAAATTTTTTAAAAATAACATCACCATAATTTTTCGAATGAGCAGCAACTTTAGAGTCATGTTTCACACAATCATTCAAAACAGAAGAAACAGAAATATTAGTCTTTAAATAGTATTTATCAAAATTAAGATCATGCTTGTCCTCATTGTCCTCATCCTCCACTTTCACTTTATCTGCACACGAGGTAGAAGCATCCGTATTTTTCACTTTTGAAATCCCAGTGGTGCCGGATCCATCATGCTGAATGGAAATGGACACAGTAGGCTACTATGTTTCTTGGTTTTCAATGGAAGGGGTGTAGTTATCATTAAAAGGTGGTGGAACATTTTTGTACCCAAAACCTTCACCATGTTTGTTTTGCCATTTTAACTGATGTTCAATCATAGATTCAACAATTGTACTTGATGTATCGAATTTTTTAATGTTAAAATCAACATCATTATATTTGGCCTTCAATGCATCAAGTTCGGCAGTTAACTTGGCAATGTTCTCTTTAGCAAACAAATAATGACAACATTTTTTCACTGTAATTTTGCTTAATTTTCTTTAAGTCCTTTGTTTGAGCCTCTACCATTTGTAAAAGAGGTTTCTGTTTCTTTTTGAGGTTGTAGATATCATTTTTAAGATCAAATACTTCTCTAACCAGACGGTCATTGTGTTCACAATATTTAGCAATTTTATCTACACAAGAGTTAGAGCAAGAAACTTCACTAACCTCTTTTGTTTCGGAAGTTGTAGAGACCATGAAAGCAAACTACAACTCCATCATCTTCTCTTCAGCAAGATCAGCATCCTTGTCAGCTTCAATCTGCGCTAAGTAAGCTCCTCCATCTTCGGTAAGGTTCAGGGCCTGCATCTGGTCCTCCCATGAGAACTGCTGTGCCACCATTGACCTTTCAGTGTTTTGAGGAGCTTCACGGTTGTTTCCAGATGGCAAAAGGGTCCTTTCAGCATTTGCATTTTCCACCCTTGGCTTGGGACACTCAAGAGCAAAGTGTCTTGGCTCATGACAGTTGAAGCACCTCAGCTTGCTTTTGTTGAAGCCTACCTTCTTGTCTACATTTGTTCCCCAGTTGTTTCTTCCAGTTCTCTGAGTGAACTTTTTCTCCCTGAAAACCGCCATAGCAATTTGCCAGGAGATGTCCATTTCTTCAACATCTTCAGGGTGAATTTAATCAAGGTCTCCAATCATGACTGGCTGAACTAGTTCACCAGCAACGAAAGCATTGTAACAGTTAATGAAACCAGCCATCAAAGCCATGTTTTCTTTTGCTCCCTTGGCAACAGCTGTAGCTGGAGAAGTTGATTTGGTCGCAGGACTTGGAGCCGAAGGGGCTGGGGATGACATCGGTAGAGTGGAGGGTGGAGGCACATGTTGTGCAGGAAGTGCAGAAAATGCACTGTTGGTGGATGCACATAGATTGGTAGATGAATAAGAGTTGACATGATTAATCTCACGTTGCTTGTCATCCATATCACAAGCTTTGATGATAGCCATAACTTCAGCTACGGCGAGCTTGTTCAAGTCTTAAGTCTTCTTGATCACTGACACATTCATATGCCAGTTCCTTGGAAGGGAGTTCAGTAGTTTCTTGTTAATTTCAGACTTAGACAACACAATTCCATTAGTAGTCATTTCAGTGTTAAGAGTGATAAACCACTGCAACTAAACCTCAAGCTCCTCCCCGACCAAGTGATTGAACATGTTGAATTTTTGGCAAAGCAAATCGTGTCTGCTTTGCTTAATGTCCTTATTGCCTTCATATACTTCAACAAGGGCTTCCGATAGTGCCTTTGCAGATTCGTATTCCCCGAACCCTTGAGCAATGTCCGGGGATAAAGCTATTGTGAAAGTGGCAAGAGCTCTCTCATCATTCTCTACCTTGTCAAAATCCTCATCGGTGTATTGATTAATTGGCTTCTCAACCACGGTCACTACTTCATCATTTAAGGTGGTTGTAATTTTAATCGGGCCCCTTACGATGCTTCTCCATATTTTGTTATCCTTCATTTTCACGTATTTTTTGAATCGGAATTTCCACTCGGGAAACCCACCAGCAGACAGTAAATGGGGAATTCGAGTTGTTGTTCCCATGATGGAATCCAAATCCAAATGCATGGTGGTAGTCAATTCCATTGAATACCGAAGACTAAGAAGAATGCTACAATCACTGTCGAACCGAAATCACCATACAGAAAACCACCTCAGACCGAAATCGATGATCGAAAACAAGGATCAAAGATGAATATGCACCGAAAACAAGGACCAGTCACCGAAAATGAATTAAACTCTAGCCGAAATCGCAAGCTTCCACCGAAAACCACTAAACCCTAGAACCTACCACCGAAAACTCAAAATAGGCTGACCGAAATCTCCAAAACCCTAACCGAAAACTACCGCCGCCACCGAAATCGCCAACTCAGATCTGAAAATGCCGTTCAGATCTAAAAAACGCCGTTTTTGTGCGAAGTTAAGAATTTTATTGATCAAACACTCCATTTTTCCAAAAGAAATGATGAACACGAAGAACACTAAAGACCCAAAACATCCAAAACAGTCCGAAATCTTCAAAAAAAAGCGAAAAGCATCAAGATCCAAGCAAAAGTTTCAAAGAATCGATACCAAAACACCCAAAAACGCAAGTTTCAAAGCTCTGATACCACTTGTAAGTCACAAACTATCCTAGATCCAGCAAGGTATCATAGAAATCACTCGATTGGTGCGGAATCCCAACGTGTAATCAATTCAAAACACAATATGAATCAAGGACAAGAACAAGAACGGATTAATCTTCAATGCACACTTTGTATTAAACCAAAGTCGGGTACATAAGATCTTGATCGATGAACAACAAATTTCTCTCTCTATGCACGGTTCCCAGTATCGATCTCTTGACAATGACGGCTACAATTTGACTTTTATACCTATTGCTAAACCCTAAGCCCATACCGATACAAAGCCCACTGAGAACCTAGGAAAGCCCAACCAAAATCCACAGGATTTCGGTCATCACCACCGAGAACCCAGGGGATTTTGGTCCCTGGCCGAAAACCCCAAACAGCCCAAATAAATTCATTTTAGCTCTTTTAAATGCAAAGATTAAACCATAGAAATAATTCATAACATCACTATGACCAGTTACTCTTAGTTCTTTCTTTTCCTCCATAAACCAATAACACATTTCTTGTTCTCCTTAGATACTCTAAGAAGGCCTTTCACTGTTGTATATTGACTTTTGCTAGGGTTATCCCGAAATCTACTCACTATGCTCCAAGCATACGGGATGTCAGGTTAACTATGTGTTATGACATACATGATCGAGTTCTTTTCTTGTACTAGGACATTGATTCTTTGACCAATTGCATGCCATGGGTAGAAACCCTTTCTTTGCAGTCATGCATCTTGAATTTCTTCTAGATCATACTCAAAATGTACTTTGGCTAAGTCCTTTTCTAGACGTTTTTATCTATCTCTATAGATTCTTATACCACGTATGTATGCTGCATCTCCTGGGTTCTTTATAGCGAAACATTTCTTAAACCCAAGTCATTACACTTTGTAACAATGAGAAATCGTTTCCTATAAGCAGTATGTTATCTACATACATTATCAGGTAGACTAAAATAATACTCCCAATAGTTATGACATAATCACATGACTTATTTTTTATTCTTGGAAATCCAAACTCTTTGGCATTTTCATAACCGCAAAGATTCTAGCTGCGAGGTGCTTGTTTGATTCTTCAAACGAATCTTTCAAGCTTTGTATACTGTATGAGGATATTGGGCATGTTCAGAAACCCTCCAGTTATGGTACATGCACAACCTCTTTGTTTTCCATTTAATGAAATCAGTCTCAAACATCCACTTTGCCATGTCTCATAGAATGGAGATGTGGCAAACAATATCCTAACAGAATCATTCTCAGATATTGGTTAGAGTGTTTCCTCATTATTAATTTCTTGAGTCTTTGTATAACCTTCTCAACGAATCTTGCTTTGAATGTCTGTACAATTCTATCCATGCTGTTTTCCTTTTAAAGATCTGATTAGTCCCACTAGTTTTAGGCCAGGTGTAAGATTAATCAATATTATAACATGGACTAGATCTTACTTTCTATATCCTTTTTTATATGGCAGCCACTGGGCTCCCCAATGCTTCCATGTATTTGGATGACTAATCCTTACCAGCTAGTGTTTTACCACTAATCAGTCTGTTAGTCTCAGTAATATAGGAACCATAAAACTCAGGAGAGTGACTAACCCTACTAAACTAGTGAAGAGTTGGAGGTATGTCAAGTTTCGTCAACATGAGTCTCATTCTCTGGTTGAGTGCTAGTGTTGACTAAAGGTTCTTCATTGGTTGACTCTTGAATCTCTTCAAGATCAATCTTACTCCCACTAGCTTCTTTAGATATGAGTTCTTTCCCAAGAAAGACTCTTCTATGAGACACAAACACTTGTTCTCCAATAACTTGTAAAACAAGTATCCAAATGACTTGTGGAGTTAGCCAATGCAATGACACTTCTCCGATCTGGATTTAAACGTGTCTTGAGCTTTGGAGACTTCAGAACCCATACTTTCACATGTGCTAGTGAGGGATTAACCCCACTTCACATTTCAGAGGGTGTCTTTGCAACCAACTTAGTCGGTACGAGGTTTAAGATATGGGTTGTTGTTTCTAGGGTATAACCCTTTGAAACTAATTGGAATTGTAGCTTGACTCATCTTGGATCAAACCATGTCTAACATGTTCGATTTCTCCTTTCAGACATACTACTATGATGCGGTGTTCTGGGAGGAGATAATTGTGAAACTGTTTTACAGTCCCTAAGATGTTTGTAGAATATAATACTCATATATTCTAGCCCAGTTGATTTTTTACTTCGTTTCGAAACTCTCTAAACACTTCATAGTTTCTAGCTTATGTTTAATCGCATAAACACATTCATATTTATTGAAATCATTAGTAAACGTAACGAAGTATCACTCATCATGTCTTGTGGCAGATTTGAACGATCCACAAACATCTGTATGTTCCAACAAATCCTTTGCCTCTTTCACAGTTTCCTTTGAATGACATTCTTGTCATCTTCTAAGTAAGCAAGATTTGCATACATCATCTGACTCTAAGTCCAATGATTCCAAGTCCTGTCCACTTGGAGCTTGGTGATGTAATTCTTGTTTAATGGACAATGCGACAATCCCACAAACATGATTATCCAACACAATTTCGGATGAATCAACATTTAAGATTATATTATTACTACTGCCAACACATTCATATATGCCATTGTAAGGATAAATTTTGAAATAAAACAACCATGCTTATAAAGAAAAATCACCATTTTTATTATCAAAAGTACATAATATCCTTTAAACAATGCGTTATACGAAACAATGTTTTATGCCAATTCTGGCGAGTAGCAAAAAATCTAATGATCTAACTGAATACCACTAATTAGTATGAGCTTGTAATTCCCGATCCTTGTAACAGTAGCAACGCTTCTGTATCTCATGATCAGATCAGGCCCTATGCTTTCAATTTCTAAGTTTCACTTAGTCCCTACATACAACGTAGATGTGAGTCAACACATACTGTATCAAGGATTAAAGAATGGGAAGTTAATATACCATGGAGTTCAGATATACTTGATGTATCAAACTCATTGACCTTGATCTTCTTCAGATCCTTCAGGTATGTTGGGCAACTACGTTTCCAATGTCCCTTCATTGGCTGGAAGACATATGGACTCATTCGTGTCACTGGTGGGTGCTATGTCGGAATCAACCTTTCTCTTAAAGCTTTGGTTAGACTGTCCAATCTTAGCCCTTCCCTTTCTTTTGGGATGAGAAACTGTATTCTTCTTAGCATTACCATTATGAATGGCCAAGACAGGAGCGGTGGAACTTGTGCCACATGATTGCTTTCAGCATACAATGATTGTTTTCAGCATACCATGCAGCTCTATCAAGGCCATGTGCAGATAGTTCTTGTTTAAGTTCAAAATGTACTCATGATATGAACTAGGAAGCGAGTTAAGCACCACATCCGTGGCTAACTCCTCTGGAAAATAGACACCAAGATTATCCAATCTGTCTATGTACGATTTCATCTTATGAACATGCGTAAGACTGACGTTCCTTCTTCTAGTTTATATGTCCTAAGGAATTTAAGGATCTCGAATCGTTCCCACCTTTCATGTACCCCAACACTCTTGAAACAATTCTGGAGTTCGGATAACATGTCAGCAAATGTCAGGCCATCGATCTCACTAGATCGGGATTACAGTGGAGGTGGATGAGGAATATGAGGAAGGTTTCTGTTTAGATTTACAGTAGACATCTATAAGATAAAGGGTTTTAGTTATTTTGAGTGTTAATCCTTAAAATAATGTGATACCCGTTTCCTAACCAAGATGCATATGGTTAGGATGGTTTAGTTGTGAGTCGTTTTAAGTAGAGATATGGCGATTCTTTGTGATCGCTTTCGTGTTTGAGTTGTTTGAGGTGTAAGAAAAGGTAGAAGTCTCTTTTTATGGATTATTGGTGAATTGGAACTTAATTGGTATGACTTTGACTTATGGGGAAATTATATAAAAAATTGGAGGAGTTATAGTTGAAAAGCTATATTAGCATCGTTATCTATCTGGATTAGCGAAGCTAATGTCGCTAAGTCAGACCCACTTTTTAGTCGTGAAAGTTCATTTTGAGTTAAATATTACCCAAATCAATTTCAGTGGCGATTGAACCCAAATTTCACAAAATTGATCGAGGGAAACCATGTAAGAGCTAAGAGAGATCGAGTCTAAAATCATAATTGCGTTCTTGATCCATTAATCCTAGTGGTATGTGATTTTGGTTGAGTTTTTGGGTTGTTGAAACCCTAAGTGTTTAATTCACGAAATTGAGTCATTTTTCTGATATATGATGTTAGTAAATGATCTTAGGATGTTTTCCTAAGCCTTTGGTGTAAAAATTATTGAGTTTCTATGGCTGAACCATTGAGTCACAAAATTGAGCTGATCAAGACAGGTTAGCTGCACTAACCTATAGGTTAGCGGGGCTAATTGTGTGTGTTGGGTTTTTCACCCTTTTTTAAATGGTTAAGCTTGAGTATTAGTAGTTGGGATGTTTGGGAGTAACTGAGACCTGATATGTGATATTTAACCCCGGCTAATACATTTAGGAAAAAGTCTAATGCGAGAAGCTCGGGTGTAATACGTCCTGATCCACCAGCAGGTGAATAATCTCTAGTACTTGAGTAGAGTTACACTTTGTTGTATGTAAAGTAAATAAGTTTATATATATATATATATATATATATATATATATATATATATATATATATATATATATATATATATATATATATATAATGTTGTTACTACGGTATCTGAGTGGTAGAGTGATATTGTTGTCTGTGGATAACAATAGATGAGTTGAGTATAAATACTGAGTATAAGAGTAGAGTAGGTGCTAGTGTGGTTGAGTTAAAGAGTCCTTGAGTCTGATTGTTACAGCCATGAGGGTTGTTATGATTGAGTATAGTTAATTGTGGAATGAGTATATGCGAGTGTGATTGAGTTTATGAGCAGTATCAGTTGTGGTACTTATTGTCGAGTTGATGTTTGCTAATAATTAGCCGATGTTTCTAGAGCTAATGTGATTGCAGGTTTCAGATATAAAGAGGAGATGCATACTTGCTAATGAGATTAGCAAGAGCGAATGATGAGAATGTGTGTTGAGAGATTTGTGGAGTGTGGTGTAAGATTTGGTTGATACCATATCTTCATATATCTAGATACTAACACATTTTATGTTATTGTCGAGTAGGGAGATTACTCACTAAGCTTTTATAAGCTTACTTATTGTTTATGTGTGTGTTTTGCAGGTATCTCTAGCAGTGATATGGGAAGGCGTGTGATTAAGAGATGGACATCTTAGAGCCATTCCTTGAGTAGAAAACATTGTAGTTTGTATTTGTAATGCCTAGTCTTTTGTGTGAGGACCTTTTTATGTAATAAATTTTGATAACTTATTGTTTTCGTGGTTTGAGTACTATTATACCCACCTTTGATGTGTTTATTGTTTAGAAATTTTGGGTATACTTTGTATGTGAAACTGAGCGTTACATGTTGGTATCAGAGAGTGGTTTAAGTGAACTAGGTCTTTGAGTGTAGATTCCTAGAGTTGAACCAAGAGAGAGCCCCTATCACATGCTCAGAAAAGATAATGCTGCAGATGTTAGCGTATGTGTTAAATATAAGTTTTTTGTTATATTTGATATTTGTTGTATTTTATGTGTGAACATAGATATGATGTCAGATGAAGGAAGTGATCATGAATTTGTCACAGCTAGTTGGTCCAACAATGGATGATAAGATGAGATTTTGGCTGCTATGAGATATCTGCTAATGAGGAGACGAGAATTTTAGTGGATAATGAGATGTCAGCTGATGATGAGATGAGATCCCAGCTTATGGCGAGATTCCAGCTGATGATGAGATGAGATCCTAACTAATGATGAGATGATATCCCAGTTGACGATGATATGAGATCCTAGCAGATGGCAAGATTCCAACAGATGATGAGATGAGATTCTAGCTGATGACGATATTCCACGTGATAATGAGATGAGATCCCAGTTGAGAAAAATTCCAACTAATGATGAGAACGAGTATGAGTATGAGCATGATCTATGATTTGAGATATATGAGTGAAGCTGATTACACTCAAGAGTTAAGAGTTTAGATATGTGAGTATAACTGATTACATTCAAGAGTTAAGAGTTGAGATATGTGGGTGTAGCCGATTACACTCAAGAACAGAGAGTTGAGGTACGTGAGTAATTTTGTTCCTTTTGAGATTGATGGTTGTTGTCGCCAAATATTCTAAGTAAGTGCGGAATAAAAGATTGCGGAATTTAAGAGTCTGAAATTATGAGTTTCGGAGAGGGACAAGTCCGAAGACTTGAGATGGATGCGGAATTGTAAATAGGAATTAATACTTAGAACAGATCTTAATAGCTCAACAATAAATAGTAAATATAGACATTTGAGTAACTTGGAAATATAAAGATTAAAGTAAGAGTAATAGAAATGAGAAAGGGATGAGAAATGCAGATGATAACATAAGAGTTGATGGAATGAGATAATGTATTAATAAGAGAAAGTGTTACATAAAGTCTCTCAAAACCATGAGGACTGAAGACGAACTTGGTCTCCCTTTTATAGACTAAGGAAGGACCTCCTGGTAATAACCTATGGACTAAAGAGGAGACAACACGTCTCTCTTTAGTCAGATAAGAAAGGTAAATCTATTATTATAATACAATGTCAGACTAGGGTGGCTTGTCTATAATTTAATAATACTCTAAAGTACAATAGACATGCTTCTAGATGACCATGCCTGATCTAGTCTAATCATATCCTATAAGTTGACGTACTTATCCTTTGCCTTATCTCTTATATATTCTTTGTTTTTCAGTCTTCTTTGTTGAATGCTTAAGTGTGATATTTCCAATGATGTATTTATATTGATAGTCTGAAATCCTGAGTGGATTTTGGAGTCTTGGCTGATGTTATCAGAGTGTATCTGGAAATAGCTATGTATGTTCTGACTTTCTGACTTGGTTCTGAGTGTGATCTTCTGAGTGAATTACGTTCTGATACTGAGTTTCTTTGAAGAACGGAGTCCGAAATTCAATACTGAATTTCGGATAAAGACAAGGAATCAGATTACTGATTATCAGAAGCAACATATATGATAAGAGAAAAAGCATTCAAGTGAAAACGAGTTCATTCCATCAATTATAGAAAGTTTGATAATACAATCCCAAAACTTATCAAACTACGAGTTGGTCAACGATAATTAGCACTAACAATGGTTGTGTATCTTATATATATATATATATATATATATATATATATATATATATATATATATATATATATATATATATATATATATATATTGTATTTGTGAATAATATAACAAATATATCATGTGATGTGTGTGTTGCGTGTATGCCTTAGTAGGAGATTGTGTCATGTGTGAGTGACTATATTACATTACTAATGTTATGAATTGTGATGCAAATGAGTTGTAAGTGATTATAATTGGCTGAGATAGCTAAACAGCATGAGTTAAAAGAGATTGAGAACCATTGTTGGTAATTGGGTTGAGAGTGTGACTGAGTAATCTAATTGATTGAGATAGTCAAAGAGTATGAGTACGAGTCGAGTATGAGTTGAGTATGAGTTGAGAAAGAGTACGAGTAGAGAAGGAGTATGAGTTGAAAGAGATATTGAGTTAGTGTCGATAATTGAGTTATGAGTGTGACTGATCGCACTAAATGGCTGAGATAGCTAAAAGAGTATGAGTTGAGAAAGACCGTGAGTGTGTAGCTGATTGCACACTATAGCTGATTATGAGTTCATAGGCTGAGTGTTGAGTTTTTTGTGTCTTGAGAATTCTTATGGGCCTTATGACTGCTGTTTTTTAGTCTTGTGTGACTTATATGAGTTGAAACAGCCTCAGCGGCGGGTAGTTCTTACATAATGGAGTGTGGTGGTGAGTTTTATTACTTGATGCCGTAGAGTATTGAGTTGTGAGAGCAGAGGACGATAATAGTTACCGTGAGAGAGTGTTGAGCGATGAGATCGGGGGATGGTACGAGGCACCGTGAGATAGCATTCAGTGATGAGTTTGGAGGATAGTACAAGGTATTGTAAGGTAGAGTTGAGTGATGAGACCAGACAAGGGTACATGGTACCATGAGTTGAGGTGGAGTGGCGTTGCAGTGTTGTGGTTGTGTGTAGACAGGCGTGTACTGTATGGCAATGCGGAGTAATGAGACTGTATTATTTTGTGTGTGTGGATATGTATGAGTACAGTGGTGAGCTTCTGTTACTCGAGAGGGTTGAGGAGAGGACAAAGCTGAGACAGAGTGATAGTACGGGGGTATTGTGAGGTGGTACTGTAAAATACTGCAACTGGAGGTGTTATTGTAAGTATGTGTGTGTTGTGTATGGACGATGTTGGGGATGATATTGAGTTATGATTTTGTGTTAACATGCTGATTTGAGAATTTGTGAAATTTCTTTGCATGTTGAGGGAGATAGAGTTGTATAACTGCAAGTAGAAAGGTAATCATGGTTGTGAATGATAAGATTCGTTCCTTAGCGATTAAACCAATTACAGCAAATGAGGGAAATGTCTAAGTGTTGTACTGACATAACTACTTACTCGTATAGGACGATTGATAGTAGATTACGTTTATAACAATGTTGAGTTATTTTCTTTGAGGCTAGTGAGTTAGTCAGACGATGAGATCTGATCTCATCATAGAGATTTCGGTGTTTGATGTTATTATTTTCCTTGCGAGTTATGTGTACAGATTGTGGTGACCGATATGTATGACCTATTTTGTGTCATCCTGATGGATTAGAGATTGAGATGGGAATGACAGAGAAGTGGCGAGAAATTATTTTTTACCGATAATATGTCAGGAGGGATATATACGAATGTGGTGAGAATTTATTTGATAATAAATTACTCAGTCTGCTAGGACTATCGATTGAGTGAGAGTATGATGTGGATTACCCACACAAGAGGTGATGTGGTGAGTGAGTATATCGAGAGAGATAACATGAAGTATGTTGTTAAATTGAGATGAGGAGGAACCATTCTTGGTGAGAGGTTGATGAGCCGTATGATGTGAGTGAGACATTTTAATGTTTGTGTATTACATGTTATATGAGTATTTCTCCTACCCCGATCGATGAGAATGTGTTAGTAGGAGGAATCAATAACTGCCGTGTTGCGATTGGTGGAGTAAATTAAGAGAGAATGAGTTTGGAATCAGTGAGACCGTTTTTCCCTATTGAGTTAGAGTATACCATTTCAAGAAGATTTGAAACGGAAGTTGAATCCCAGATGGTTATATGGGACTAGTGTTGGAATAAAGAGAGCCTATGGTAGAGAGTGTGGCTCGATGTGAGCCATAGATATGAGTTTATGTAGATGATGATACTGGATGGAGTATCACTTGAGGAGTAAGGTGAGATACCTTGGTGTCAATGATGCAATAGTGAAGGGTGTGTCCTGAAGGAGTGAGTAATTGCCCACGTGCCAATGATGTTAGCCAATACGGCTATAGTGGTTATCCTTTGGGATATGTTGTTGAGAAATTGCGAAAAGAGTAATTTAGTGAGAAATTTTTTAAGGGTAATGTAAGCTAAGGGAGATTGAGTTCCACAACTATATTATGAGTAAACGAGATGTGACGATATATACATGTTATATGACATGACGAGATGAGAACATCGTTACCGTATGTGATGTGTGGCTACGAGGTGAAGTGGTGGTATAATGAATATTATAAGTCGATAACCACACTTATTCCAAGGGATTCCGAGGATGGAATCTTTTGAAGGAGGGGAAAACTTGTGAGACCCTTTTCCTAACCAAGATGCTTATACAAGTAAGTTGTTGTGTTTATTTTCTAAGCATGTCTAGTGAGTGGCTAATATAGAGTGATAGCAAATCTTTTGTGCATAGATGTTGAGTTGTGATGTGGTTAGGGTCGTTTAGTTGTGAGTTGTTTTAAGTAGAGATATTGCGATTCTTTGTGGTTGCCTTTTATTTGAGTTGGTTGGGGTGTAAGAAGAGGTAGGAGTCTCGTTTTATGAATTATTGGTGAATTGGAACTTTATTGGTGTGACTTTGAGTTATGGGGAAATTATATAAAAATTGGAGGAGTTATAGTTGAAAAGCTATATTAGCGTCATTATCTATCTGGATTTGCGACGCAAATGTCACTAATTCAGACCCCCTTTTTAGTCGTGAAAGTTCATTTTGAGTCAAATATTACCCAAATCGATATCAATGGCGATTGAACCCAAATTTCACCAAATTGATCAAGGGAAACCATGTAAGAGCTAAGAGAGATCGAGTCTAGCATCATAATTGCGCACTTGATCCATTAATCCTAGAGGTATGTGATTTTTGTTGAGTTTCTGGGTTTTTTAAACCGTAAGTGTTTAATTCACGAAATTGAGTCGATTTTGTGATATATGATGTTAGTAAATAATCTTAGGATGTTTTCCTAAACCTTTGGTATAAAAATTATTGAGTTTTCGTGGCTGAAACCATTAAGTCGCGAAATTGAGCTGAACCAGACAAACCAAACAGGTTAGCGGCAATAACCTATAGGTTAGTGGCGCTAACTGTGTGTGTTGGATTTTTCACCCTTTTTCTAATGGTTAAGCTTGATTATCAGTAGTTGAGATGTTTGGGAGTAATTGAGACATGATATGTAAATGTTTTACCCTAGCTAATACATTTAGGAAAGAGTCTAATGTGAGAAGCTCGAGTGTAATACGTCCTGATCCACCAGCAGGTGAGTACTCTGTTAGTTATAGAATTCAATCAAAGACTAGATGAAACGAATATTACTAAGGAATGATTCAACACATATACAAAGATATTGAATCTAAATGAGAACAAGAGAATTTGGTAGAACAGGTGCCGAATGCTATTACGATTAGGGTTTTACAGTTGAGAATTACAAGCATTATCAACACGGACAAGTATCACTGATATTTATACATAATCAGTGATACAAATAGTACAAAAGATTTTACAGAATATTCCAACAGATTACTACCAAATAGGAGTGTAGTATCGTGCAACACGTAGATTACAAAACACGAATGCAGAGGATAAGGTTGTTACTTGAAAGCCTTTGGATCCTTTGGACTAAATCCTTCGGAGTCTTCTGGCTTCGGGCTCTGTTTTCTCTTTGTAGTCTTCAGGTCTTCGGAAGGGGTCAACACTTCATCACAAATTATTCTCAACATACTCTCTACTACTTGAGTAGAGTTACACTTTGGTGTATGTAGATATATATATATATATATATATATATATATATATATATATATATATATATATATATATATATATATATATATGTATATATATATATATATATATGTATATATATATATATATATATATATATATATATATATATATATATATATATATATATATATATATATATATATATATATATATATATATATAAATATAAATATATATCTCCCACCGCCAAATTGTCGCACGTCCTCGTGCGGTAGAAGAGGAACTCTTGTCTCTTCAAAGTGATACTTCTTCTTTAGATACCAAGTATAGCAGCACACCTCCATACTCCATGTGGCCATCTCCGTACTTCTACTTCAATGAGAGATGGAGCGATCTCCTGTAGGTGCCCTTTACTCCGCGACAACCCACCCGCTAGTCCGCCTTATACTTCAACGGACCCCACGAAAGTGCACAACTATCCCTATATGTCCCTTCGTTGTTTGGCTCTGATACCACTATATATATATATATATATATATATATATATATATATATATATATATATATATATATATATATATATATATATATATATATATATATTATGTTGTTACTGTGGTAGCTGAGTGGTAGAGTGATATTGTTATATGTGGATAATAGTAGCTGAGTTGAGTATAATACTGAGTATACGGGTTGAGTTGATGCTAGCATGGTGGAGTTAAAGAGTCCTTGAGTCTGATTGTTACATTACAACCATGAGGGTTGTTATGATTGAGTATAGTTGATTGTGGAATGAGTACATACGAGTATGTGATTGAGTTTATGAGCAGTATCAGTTATGGTACTTATTGTTGAGTTGATGTTTGCTAATAATTAGCTGGTTTTTGTAAAGCTAATGTGATTGCAGGTTTCAGATTTAAAGAGAAGATGCATACTTGCTAATGAGATTAGCAAGAGCGAATGATGAGAATGTGTGTTGAGAGAGATTTATGGAGTGTGGTGTAAGATTTGGCTGATACCATATCTTCATATATCTAGATACTAACACATTTTGTGTTGGTTTCGAGCAGGGAGATTACTCACTAAGCTTTTATAAGCTTACTTGTTGTTTATGTGTGTGTTTTGCAAGTATCTCTAGCATTGATAGGGAAAGGCCTGTGATTGAAAGATGGACAACTTAGTGCCTATCCTTGAGTAGACAACCTTGTAGTTGATATTTGTAATGCCTGGTCTTTTGTGTGAGGACCTTTTTATGTAATAAATTTTGATAACTTCTTGTTTTCGCAGTTTGAGTACTAGTATACCCACCTTTGATGTGTTTATTGTTTGAAAATTTAAGGTATACTTTGTATGTGAAACCGGACGTTACAAATAATTACCTAAATATTATTTACTAAGGCTAAGATCCAAAAGCTTCCACTTATGATGTCAAGAGGGATGTCGTAATCACAGCATAATGGTCATTAAGGTAGATAAAACTCTGCTGGAAATGCAAAGTCGAAAATATTAAGATTAAACTTTGAAAGATCAATTTTGCTCAACAATAATGAAATACAAACAAGTTAAGGTGCGGAAATGTAAAAACTTAATTAAGATTAAATGCAGGAATTATCAACACTTAAGTAAGAACAAGAATATGAACATGAACATGAACATGAACATGAACAAGAAAGATAAAGTATTTGATGGAATGAAAATGACTCGGAATATTATTTTTTTCATGCATTGTTCATACAAGGTTATAGATATTCTTTTGATAAATTGAATGGTTCTATTTCTGCTTATAAAAATGGTGTTTTTATATTTGAAGCCTTTCCTTGTGATGGTGTGTATGAAAATGTGACGTGTGTAGATAATTTAGGCAATAGTTTATTCAATATTGATTCGTCTAATGGTATAGACAAGGCATGCTTGTGGCATTGTCGTCTTGGACACATCAACAAGAAACTCATCGCCCAACTCCAAAAGGATGGAATGTTGAAATCATTTGACCAAAGGTCGGATGATGCATGTGAATATTGTCTTTTGGGAAAGATGACAAAATCACCTTTCACGGGATCTTGTGAAAGAGGTCAAGGTTTGTTAGATCTCATGCACACAGATGTGTGTGGACCCTTCAGATCATCCACAAGGGATGCTAATCGATTCTATGTGACTTTTACAGATTATTACAGCAGATATGGCTATATCTATTTAATCAAGCATAAGTCAGAAACCTTAGAAAAGTTCAAAGAGTTCAAGAATGAAGTCGAGAATCAATTAGGCAGGAAGATAAAGATGCTTAGATCGGATAGAGGCAAAGAGTATCTTATTATCGAGTTCCACGACTATATTAAGGAATGTGGAATAGTCTCACAGTTGACTCCTCCTAGAACACCACAACTGAATGGTATGGTTGAGAGACGTAACCGGACCTTGTTAGACATATCAAAGTCTGGGGTTGTGAAGCTTTCATAAGACGAGAGACTCATGACAAGCTAGCAGCTAGAAGTGAGAAGTGTATTTTCATTGGTTACCCAAAGTAGTCTTTTGGATATTTGTTCTATAGACCTAGTGAGAACGTGGTCTTTGCAGCACAAAGAGGAGTCTTGAGAGAGAGAGAGAGAGAAAGAGAGAGCTCATATTCAAAGAGGACAGTGGGAGTACCATTGAACTTGAAGAAATTCAAGAGTCAACCAACGAAGGAACCTTAGAAGATACTAGCACTCAACCGGAGGAAGAAGTTCCTGTTGAAACGATAAACAACTCGTTACCTCTTAGACGTTCCGGTAGAGTTAGCATGCCGCCTGAGTAATATGGTTTCCATATTAATACAGATGGCGACACGTTTGTCAGTGATAGGACACTAGTAAATCTAGATGAGCCAGCTAACTACAAGGAAGCAGCGGCAGGCCCTGAGGCTGCTAAATGCAAAGAGGCAATAGACAGCGAGATCAAGTCCATGTATGATAACCAAGTTTGGAATTTGGTTGATAATGTATCATGTCGAAAGACAGTTAGGTGCAAATGGATCTTCAAGAAAAAGACCGACATGGATGGAAAGGTACACACCTACAAGGCCCGCCTGGTTGCGAAGGGATTTACTCAAACCCCTGAGGATGACAATGCTCGCCATAGCTGGATTTCATGATTATGAAATTGTGTAGATGGATGTCAAGACCGCTTTCATTAACGGGAAGTTGGCTGAGGGTGTTTACATGAATTAGCCAGAGGGTTTTGTAGATGCAAAGTTTCACAATAAGGTGTACAAGCTTGAGAAATCAATCTATGATTGAAACAAGCATCTCGCAGCTGGAATCTCTACTTTCATGAGAAAGTCAAAGAGTTTGGTTTCTCTATGAGCGATGATGAGTCCTGCATCTATATCAAGACTAGTGGGAGTATAGTGACTCTATATCAAGACTAGTGGGAGTATAGTGACTTTTCTGGTCTTGTATGTCGATGACATACTACTCATGGGAAATGACATTCCAACCTTGCAAGAAGTTAAATCTTTGCTTGGAAAGTGTTTCGCCATGAAAGACCTTGTAGAAGGTGCCTATATTCTCGGGGATAAGAATATTGAGAGATAGAAAGAAGAGACTAATAGGACTTAGGCAAAGTGCATACTTGGATAAGGTACTAAAAAGGTTTAGTATGGAAAATTCCAAGAAAGGAGAGCTACCTACCCAGAGGGACGCAAAATTGAGTAAGACTCAAAGCCCAAGTACAGATGAAGAGATAGCTAATATGAGTCGGGTACCTTACGCTTCGGCAGTAGGGTCGATCATGTACGCTATGACATGTACTCGCCCTGATGTGTCCTATGCTTTGAGCATGGTCAGTCGCTATCAGGGAAATCATGGCAGAGCTCATTGGACATCAGTTAAAAACATTCTCAAGTATTTACGAAGGACGAAGGACATGCTTCTAGTCCTTGGTGGCAGTGACACATTGAGAGTAAGTAGGTATAGTGATGCCAGCTTCCAAACAGATAGAGAGAACTTTCAGTCCCAGTCGGGCTGGGTGTTTCTTCTAAACTGTGGTGTAGTTACTTGGAAGAGTTCCAAACAAGAAACAGTGGCTGATTCAACTTGTTAATCTGAGTACATAGCTGCAAGTGGAGCGTCAAAAGAAGCGGCTTGGCTGAGGAATTTCATCGGTGACCTTGGAGTAGTCACGACCATTAAGGAGCCAATGGAACCTTTTTGCGATAATGAAGGAGCGGTTGCTTTGACTAAAGAACTGAGAGATCATGGAGTCCAGACATATCGACAGAAAGTACCACTACATCAGACATAGAGTAGAAGAAGGTCACCTCCTCATGAAGAGAATATCATCTGAAGAGAACCCTGTAGATCCCTTGACAAAGGCTCTGAGTAGGATCAAGCACAGTCAGCATGCTAGGAGCATTGGTCTAAGAGATGATATTAGTTTTAGTAGTTAGATAGTTATTTTGAAACTTGTAACAATGTAAATGTAATTTACTTTAAGTGATTAAATAATGGAGAATTATTTATGAGTATTGCTTACTGCTATTTGTAAATTGTTTATTATTGCGTTTCATTTTTTGCATGTTTTACTTCCCATGTAATGTGATTATTCAAAATTCCACAGTCATTCATACTTTTGGAAGTAAGTAGTGAATTAAGACTGTCATGAACTGAATTGTAGATTGTCTAAAGATGTTAGACATAACAATATCATTGCTACAATGTTCATGAGTACTTAGAAATGGGGATTTGAGTATTGCATAAACCAACGCTCAGAGAATTACTTCATGGATTATATCACGATTAATTATGAGACGATAATATCTTATGATCTTGAAATTAAGATGTATGAGTTGCAATTTACAAGTCGGTTGCACATTGGTAGTGTGTAAACGCATCGATAACTTGATGTTATAAAAATACTGTCATGCACGATTTGATGAGTAAAAGATACAAGGTGCTTTTGATCAGTTGCAAGGTGCTGATTACTTCTCAAAAATCGATTTGCAGTCCAGGTATCACCAGGTTCGAGTAAGAGATGATAATATTGAGAAGACAGCCTTTCATACCCGCTATGGTCATTATGAATTTCTTGTATTGCCATTCGGTCTTACTAATGCTCCTGCTGTCTTTATGGATTTAAGGAATCGAGTTTTCAAACCATTCCTTGATGATTTTGTCATCGTTTTTATCGATGATATCCTCATTTATTCGAAGAATGAGGAAGATCATAGGCGTCATCTCCAAATGATTTTAGAAGTGTTGAAGAAAGAACAATTATACGCGAAATTTTCTAAGTGCAAATTCTGGTTAAGAGAAGTGCAATTCCTTGGTCACGTAGTCTCCACACAAGGGATTAAAGTGGATCCGGCAAAAGTAGAAGCGGTAATGAAATGGGAGGCTCCAAAGACTCCTAAGGAAGTAAGAAGTTTCCTTGGACTCGCCGGGTATTACCAAAGATTCATTCAAGATTTCTCTCGTATAGCATTGCCACTCACGAAGCTAACTAGAAAAGGAGTGAAGTTTGAATGGGGAATGGATCAAGAGAAGGCGTTTATGACGTTGAAGGAGAAATTATGTAATGCCCTGGTCCTTGCTTTACCCGAAGGAGCCGAGGATTTCGTCATTTACAGTGATGCTTCGGGTAACGGGCTAGGATGTGTATTGATGCAACGGGGAAAAGTGATCGCATATGCTTCTCGTCAGTTGAACGATCCCGAAACGAGGTATGCTACTCATGATTTGGAGCTTGCAGCCATAGTTTTGCGTTAAAAATCTGGAGACGTTACTTGTATGGAACGAAATGTAAGCTATATACTGACCATAAAAGCCTCTAATATGTATTCACGCAAAAAGAACTTAATTTGAGGCAAAGTAGATGGCTTGAACTTATTAGTGATTATGATTGTGAAATCATATATCACCCTGGGAAGGCCAATGTTGTGGCGGACGCCCTAAGTAGGAAGATTCACGAGAAGAAGATTAAAGGAAGATCAATGCTGATAGACTTAGTGTCTAGTATAATTGGAAAAATTAAAGAAGCCCAACGAAAGACTTTGTCAAGTGACAACTTGAAGAATGAAAGATTGGGTAAGAAACAAGAGTTTAAAGAAAATAGTCAAGGGTTGAAGACTTTTAATAATCGGATTTGGGTGCCAAAGCTTGGTGGGCTTAGAAAGATAATACTTGATTATTCCCATAAGTCTAAGTACTCCATTCACCCGGGTAGCTCAAAAACTTATCAAGCCTTAAAACGACATTATTGGTGGCCGGGAATGAAGAATAGAATAGCAAAGTACATCTCAAGGTGTACAACTTGTGCTCAAGTGAAGGCGGAGCATCAAGTACCTTATGGTGTTGCTCAATCATTACAGATACTGGCGGGAAAATGGGAAGATGTGACTATGGACTTTATTGTTGGCCTACCAAGAACCCGAAAGGGGCATGATAGTATTTGGGTCATAGTTGATCGACTGACCAAGAGTGCTTTATTTCTTGCTATCAAAGAGACTACACCATTTGAAAAGTTGGCCCAACTTTATATTGACGAAGTAATAAGACTCCATGGAGCACCATTATCCATAGTATCAGATAGGGACGCAAGATTTACTTCAAATTTTTGGGAAGCTCTAAAAGAAAGATGGGGATCAAGAATCAAAATGAGTACGGCCTATCATCCTCAAACGGATGGACAGAGTGAACTTACTATTCAAACCGTGGAGGATATGTTGAGGTCTTGTGCTATTGACTTTGGTGGCAGTTGGGACGAACATCTACCATTAGTAGAATTTGCTTGTAACTGACATGCGCAGCGGTCGTCATGTGGTCAAAAATAATAAAACCTCACTCTCACTTAGCATAGTGGAAGTCATGGTCGATCCACAGGAGTTACATGGTCGAGACATGTGACAGATTACCAACTGCAGTGTCACACTACAGTCAGAGGACCTAGTTCCTAACTTTTGACTATCAATTCCAAAGAGCATAAACTAACTAAAACTATCAACCAAACCTAGTCACTTGCTGAAATCAGAAGTACATCTCTAATTCAGAAGCAAACAAAGGCAATTCAACATCGAACATAAACAAGGCATAAACTAAACCAATAACTAAAGTCCAAATGAACAGTCACTGGCTAAGTTCAAACCAAAAGCTAACCCTAGTTGGTTACTAAAATCAGCAAAGGAAATCAGTCCAATCAAGGTCAATCAAGCATCCAAATACAAAACAAACATTCACAATCCAATAACAAGCATAAATACCGAAAAAGAGCAATTACTTGTAACCAAATGATTCATTAACATCAAACTCAGATCCAATGGTACAAAGCAGTAACCAAAAGGTCCAAAAACAGAAACTAGAACTGAATATCAATGGTTGTCACTCCCAAAGATACTAGTCTATGATTTCTAACTATTAAACTAAATGAAAATTAAAGATAAAAACATAGAAATACCAATTAATGGTTCTTGAAGCTGAATCTCGGAGTCAAAGAGCCTTGGGGGTCGATTCTACACCAGGTCTTCGCTTGTTTTTTCGACCTAAATGGCTCTATTTATAGTTGCAAAAATCTCGAGGCCGCGCCGTGCATTTATGGATTCTGCGTCGCGCGTAGGGGTTTATCCCCGTTTTCTCGGAATTTGAATTCTTTCCACTGCCTTGAATCCGCGTCACGCATTTATCATTCCCGCGGCGCGCGTACGTCTTTTTCTGATTTTGCCTTGATATTCAAACTTCTTCCAAATTGCACGCTTTTGGTCCCTGTTTTCATTATTTCTTTCCAAACAAGTGCTGGCACGAAAAATGAGAATACCACGATGTATATGATATAATTTCACTAAGAATAGGGCTGAACAACGACTAAAATATGTGATATTACTAGGCGTTGTCAAACACCCCATACTTGTGCCTTGCTTGTCCTCAAGCAAGAGAGGTTTTAATAGATTTTAACTAAGACTCAAACAATTTTTGATTGTGTTCAGTTTCAAAGCTTATTGCCTTATGAGTTAGAGTGGCATAGGTCATGAAAACATAATCGGAATGTCCTTTGGAATTTATGGCTTTCTAGAGAACCCTTGATTACAAATTTTCTGTCCACAAAAAGTGTACGTACTCATTCAGATTCTAAAGGCCATTAAAAAACTATCCATGACTTTCGATGTTGTCCATGTAGCGAGCTTTCGGAAATACCATCGCAGACCAGACGATCTTAGGTGGTAAGGTGGATAAATGCCTCTTCGAGGCCACCCTTTTCGGACCTACCGGCTCGAACAACCAAGGTCACTGATTGATAATTCCTTCCTAAATTCCAATCCTAAAACAGTCCAATCTTCTAACTCCTAAAACTCAACTTATTTGACTTAACTAATAGCATGATTACAACTACATAGTATTTCTCGAAAAATACCAATGCTATAAACAATCACAAACCATCCGTTTCAAAATTACAATCTAGTAAAAATTTTAAAAAAGTTGCTAAAATTTTGAAAATCGGTCATTTCTGCAAAAATTTCAAAAACTACTACTCTTTCGACCGTCCACACCCCACACTTAAAATCGTACAACGTCCCCGTTGTACAAAATTTATTTAGAACAAGGGAGAAAGAGTTACCCCTTTGGACGGTAGATCGCTTGGTTGGTACTCGGTATCACAGGTACAAATTACGAACAAAAAGGTCCTCGATTTCGCGTTTAGGAGTTGTAGCGCAATAGTGAACACGCCGGTAGTCAAGACAAGTGGAGGGGGCACGGTGACCCCACACTTGCTTGAAACAACTCCTCCCATTTTGGTATAACATGCATGACTCAGACAAAACATTAAACCCAAACTGATAAACAAATAAAATATAAGCAAACAAAAGATAGTAATGTCATAAGTACAGTACAAATATCCAAAAGAAGAATAAGAAAAAACTACATCAATTGCCACCTGGTGGCCAGGAAGAACCGGCCTCATGATCATGAGCTCGGGCTGGGAATGGTCGGGGGCGGTGTCCATGCTGTGTGGCCAACTCTAGAAGTACTCCCCCTATCCACTCCAGCTGCTCCTCCATCCTAGCGACTCGATCATGCAGTCGCCTCATCTCTGTCACCTCCTCCTGCTGTGGCTGTGGTGCTGGATCTGCTGGTGCTGCCGGCCTCCGGCGTCTCCTGCCTGGCTGGGCGTAAGCTGGCTGGGGGTCCTGGGGTGCCTCAGTCGCCACCCTCACAAACTGGCCCGGGCGCTGCTGCTCAATGAGCACCATCTTCTCCAGGGCTCGCGATGTAGTGCGAACTGGAGGTAACGCGGTCAAAGATGCCACAACCGGAGCAGTAAGAATCCGGTACGAATGGGCCAAGCAGGTGATAAAATACCCACGGCCCAAAGGACTGCTGGCGGATGCACCCATCGCACGGGTGGACAGGGCAACAACTAGGACGAATGGGAGGTGAAGGAACCTGGAGGGGTCGAGGAGAACCCAGAGATAAGTCATGTCCACGCCGGACACCTTCTCGCCTCCCTCCCTCTGCATGATGGAGGTGGAGACGATGCGGTGCATGAGTCTGTGAAGTGGATCGCGAATATGGTTTTCTCTGGATGTCCCCGCCTCGTAGAATACATTGGACAACGGTGCCCAAACCTCCATATTGGCAGCCCTCTCGGGTTGCCCCTGAATGCACGCACCCATGAACTGCGTGAAATGACGGTGCTGTAGGTCCACATCTGTGTATATGCCGGTGCGCCTCCCAAACTCCCGGAGACTGCACTCCCTCTGTGCTCCCCCCAATCTGAACCGTACTAGCCTGGAACGAGGATATGTCGATCTAGGTGCAAACTGGACTGTGGATAAGAACTCCAAGAGAAGCTCGGTGTAGACTGTGTCCTCCTCGTTGGCCATAAGCATGTCCCAGCCTCGGCACGTGAATGAGGCATCCCCGTGGGTCCATGTGCGGTGGAGGAATGGCTCGATCTCTCCCCAAAGTCCTGCATCCCTGAGGATGTCCCGGTCGATGATGGTCGCCTCGAGTACCCGGCGACCTGCTAGTGCGTCCCTCCTCGAACTGTACTCCACGGAGCTGGCTGGCCCCTCGGGAAACTGAAGGAACTGGTGATCTAATCTGAACGACATCTGCACAAAAGAAAATAGCCAAATTTTTTTTTGCATTTTAGGTCCTTTTCTTCTCCACCGCACCGCGGCGCGACCCAAGAACCAAGGCGCGGCGCGGCGAGCGGCTGTTTCAAAATCCAAATCCAAACTCATGATTTAACCTGTTTAAACTCAATCCAAATACACTACAAGGTAGCCTAAGTGCCGACTAACTCATCTAGGGTCATTATTTGGCAAAATAAACACCCTACTAGTCAGCATTGGCGATTTCTAAGTTTTTGAGTTTTTGGAGAAATCAACCAAATTAACTGCCTAATCACTAGTTTAAACACGTAAAAACTAGTTAGAATGACGTACCTTGGTAGTAGGAATGAAATGAGCAAGAAAAAACACGAAAATTTTTCGATGATCAGAGCTCCGAGGCGTGATGTGTGTGAATAGTGTCGCGGTTTACCTTAATATCGAAGAAATCCAACCGATCAATTCCCGCGGCACGCAAATGTACAAACCGCGTCGCTCGTGCTCCCAAATCAACCCCTGCACATCAGGTTGGTTTACGATCCCGCGTCGCGCAAATGAACAAACCGTGACGCGGTCATCAAAAATTCAAATTTCTTCAAATAACCCCACACTTGCCTTGGACCAATAATACCTGCAAATGACGATGATATGATTTCCTAATTACTCCTAAGAATAAAGCACCTAACCTATGAAAAGATGGGTTGCCTCCCAACAAGCGCTAAGTTTAACGTCTTCAGCCAGACGTGCTGTTCCTGCTCCTACTCTTCCTGAATTCTTGATGGCATCTCCTTGTAATCTGGCATGAAATTGTGGGCCATCATTGACATCAAGGAGGTGAGTTGCGTCGTCCTGTCACTAACCCCACTAATCCATTGTTGCTGAGCTTCTAGAAGTTGAAAGACTTTTGCTTCTCTTTCTCTTGCTTCTTTCTCATACTGCTGATGCCTTGCCTCCAACATCTCCATCATGTCCAGCAGTTGCTCTTTGTCAATGGTTGACAACGGGTGCTCTTTTGTGTCCTTTATAACCTCCACTTTTCCTCCTTCTCCTGGTCGTGTCCATACTGTTCTTTTGTCCCTAACCCCAGGTTCCATCAGCAAATTGTTGTTCAAATTCTTATCGTCATACCCTTGAGGTAGAGATACGGGACTTCCAAAGATATTTAACCTTCTCTTTCTCGACCCGAAGAAGATGTCCAAATCTCCTGTTTTGCAGTAAATAATAGCGCCGGCTGTAGCCAAGAACGGGCGTCCTAATATTAACACGGGCGCGTCTTCCAAACTTTCGTACTCCATAACTAAAAAGTCCACTGGGTAAAAGAAATCCCCATCCTTCACTATGAGATTAGTAAGCTTACCACGAGATACTTTAGTTGACTGGTCAGCCAGCTGTAACACAGTCTTTGCCGTCTCTAATTCCTCATTCTTGTACTTATCGTACAAGTATCCCGGTAGCACATTCACACTTTCTCCCAAGTCCAGCAAGGTGTTCCTAATGACCACATCTCCTACACTAGCAGTGATCAGTGGTGATCCAGGATCCTTTTCTTTCTTGGGCAGTGTTCCCAACAGTGCATCACTAGCTCTAATGGTCAACCTTACAGTGTTAGGTGTGGGAGTCTTACTTTTTCCATTTTTCTCGCACATCTCCTGAAGAATTCTTGTATCCTCATGAGCATTCTTAAGTTCATTCCACAAAGGTTGGTTCATCGACGGCCCTGTCGATTTAGATGCTTCTTGCTTTGTCTTTCCCTTCTTGTCCTTCTTCCTTTGTTTGATCCCTGCTATGATTGGCTGCTTTTCCTCCTGACTATCCTTGTTCTCCTTTGGTTGAGTTTCCTTCTTAACAGGAATTTCCTTTAATTCCTCATCATCCTTATTGTCCTTTTCAATTTCCACCTCTTCCTTAACTTCTTCTTCTTTACTCTCTGGCTCACTTCCAGATTCTAGCAGATCTTCCAGGGTGACTTTCCTCCATTCAGCATCGACAGTGTTGACATGTTCCTTTCCGGCTCGCTGACCATGGGTCGGATTGACTTCTGTGGTACTTGGCAGCTTCCCATTATCTCTTTTTCGTTGGTCCTCAGCCATTTGGGCGATTTGACTCTCTATATTGACGATGGCCTTCGAGTTGGCATGCGATTGCTGTTGTGTTGTATTGAACATTTCATACATTTTCGCGACCAGATCCTCCTGTGTCCCTGGGGCATTGTTGCTGGAGTTATTGGGCCCCCTATTGTTGCTGCTACCATTTCCATTGGCGTTATTGTTGTTCATCGGTTGATGCTGGCTGGGCGGGTTGGATGACTGCCTTTGGTAATTATTTTGCCTCTGGTTATTGAAATTCTGCTGACGCTGATTATATGGTCTGTAGGGTCGTCGATTGCCATACTGTCCTTAACCCTAACCATAGACTTGATTCGCTTCTTGAGTCTTTGGTCCTCCTTGACCTCCTTATGGCTGACTCTGAGGTCCATTCTGCAGAGTAGACACAAGCCTATCGAACTTCTTATTGAGCTCACTTATCTCCTTCTTTACATCCTTTTTCCAGTCGGCATCGGCTCCTATTGCTGCAGCAGTGCCTACTGTCTTCCGTGTAGAAAAATTCGCCTTGGAGCCATTACTTAGTTGTACCAAAAACCGCCAAGCCTCCTCCGGGTCTTGCATCATAATAGTGCCACTAGATGATGCGTTAATCATAGATTGGTTCGTCTCGCTCGCTCCTTCAAAGAATACCTTGACTAGTTGCCACTTTGGAATATCGTGATGAGCACACGACCTCATCAACTCCTTTAGACGATCCCATGCTTCATGAAAAGCTTCTCCAGGCTTCTGCTGGAAATCCTAAATAGCCCTCCTGATCTCCGTCGTCTTGCTTGCCGGATAGAACTCTTGTAAGAACTTAGCTTTGAGTTGGTCCCATGTAGTAATGCTATTTGTGGGTAAGGAAGTAAACCAATATTTGGCTTTGTCCTTAAGAGTGAATGGGAACAATCTTAGTCTAAAAATGTTCTTATTGGTATTCCTAGGGGTGTTAGCATTGGCTATGGCTATAAACTCATACAAGTGATTGTATGGGTCATCCTGTTTGTATCCCCTAAATTTCGGTAATATCCCTAACAACTGAGGCCTAATTTCTACTTGAGATTCTATATCCTCAGGAATGTAAATGGACGACGAGTCATCGTACTCTCGTGGCTAGAAGTGCGATGCAACCGATTGCCCTCTCGGTTGTGCAAAATACAAGGGTTGAGCGGGATTACCGTAAAAGTGATGATCATTATATCTCTGCTGACCTTGTAGTGGTTGACACTGCTGTGCTCTTCTTGGCGGTCCCCGACCTCGGTTCCTTGGTGGCTGTGGTGGAACCCATCCTTTGTCTTCTTCTTCATCATACCTTTCCTCAGCCTCTTGATACTGGTACTACTGCTGAGGTGGTTGCTGGTAGTGTTGTTGCGGTGGTATATGTTGGAATGTGGTTTGTGGTTTGAAAAGTACTGGTGCTGGTTGGGAAATGGGTGTCTGTTATCTAGATACTGGGGTGCCATCACGGGTCGGCGCTCCCCAAGACATGGCAGATGTAAATAGGTTTCTGGATTGTGGTTGGGATAAAGGTTGAAATGGTGGAATCAATGGCGGAGTGCATGAAGGTATAGATGCAGGGGCTGAAGCTGCACCACCAGTAGCACTCGTGCTCCCAATGTGAAATTCAGAAACCGGGGGAATAAATGACATCCCCGTTGCCTCACCCGAGGGTTCCTAGGCAACATTCACTATACTCCTACAGACATTAGAAAAACTCATTGTATTTAAACGCCTATGTGCACGGATTTTGCGCGCAGTTCGCTCAATCTCTGAGTCAAAACGTAAACGGGATAATTGCTCACCCCTACGGGTACGCATGCACTAATGCAACACGCCCGAGAAAAAACAAAAATCAAAAATTACTAACTAAATCAAAACTCAAAAACTAAAAGATCCTACAAATCACCTAATTTCAAGCTCACAACTCCCCGACAATGGCGCCAAAATTTGACATGCGCAGTGGTCATCATGCGGTCAAAAATAATAAAACCTCACTCTCACTTAGCACAGTGGAAGTCAGGGTTGATCCACAGGAGTTACGTGGTCGAGACATGTGACAGATTACCAACTGCAGTGTCACGCTACAGTCAGAGGACCTAGTTCCTAACTTTTGACTATCAATTCCAAAGAGCATAAACTAACTAAAACTATCAACCAAACCTAGTCACTTGCTGAAATCAGAAGTACATCTCCAATTCAGAAGCAAACAAAGGCAATTCAACATCGAACATAAACAAGGCATAAACTAAACCAATAACTAAAGTCCAAATGAACAGTCACTGGATAAGTTCAAACCAAAAGCTAACCCTAGTTGGTTACTGAAATCAGCAAAGGAAATCAGTCCAATCAAGGTCAATCAAACATCCAAACACAAAACAAACATTCACAATCCAATAACAAGCATAAATACCGAAAAAGAGCAATTACTTGTAACCAAATGATTCATTAACATCAAACTCAGATCCAATGGTACAAAGCAGCAACCAAAAGGTCCAAAAACAGAAACTAGAACTGAATATCAATGGTTGTCACTCCCAAAGATACTAGCCTATGATTTCTAACTATTAAACTAAATGAAAATTAAAGATAAAAACATAGAAATACCAATTAATGGTTCTTGAAGCTGAATCTCGGAGTCAAAGAGCCTTGGGGGTCGATTCTACACCAGGTCTTCGCTTGTTTTTTCACCTAAATGGCTCTATTTATAGTTGCAAAAATCCCATGGCCGCGCCGCTCATTTATGGATTCCGCGTCGCGCGTAGGGGTTTATCCCCGTTTTCTCGGAATTTGAATTCTTTCCACCTCCTTGAATCCGCGTCGCGCCTTTATCATTCCCACGGCACGCGTACGTCTTTTTCTGATTTTGCCTTGATCTTCAAACTTCTTCCAAATTGCACGCTTTTGGTCCCTGTTTTCATTATTTCTTTCCAAAAAAGTGCCGGCACGAAAAGTGAGAATACCACGATGTATATGATATAATTTCACTAAGAATAGGGCTCAACAACGACTAAAATATGTGATATTACTAGGCGTTGTCAATAACAATAGCTACCATTCAAGCATTGGAATGCCACCCTTCGAGGCACTATACGGTAGAAAGTGTAGAACACTGTTGTGTTGGTTAGAAGCGGGTGAAACTAGGCTTACTGGTCCAGAAATTGTTAGAATAACAAATGAGAAAATTGGTATAATTCAAGCAAACATGAAGGCGGCACAGAATCGACAAAGAAGTTATGCGAGTTTAAAGAAAATACCTTATGATTTGAAGGAAAGTGATTCCTACACGGCCCGTGTGACCTGGACTCTTATAATTCACTTCCATTATGACCCTAATTGAGTAGTTTGATCCCATAATCATAAGTATAAGTTTAATATGGTATGAAAACATGAAAATATAAGTTCATATCATGACCCAAATGATTTGTATAGGTGTGGATCAAGCAATAGAGAAACAAGGGAAGGGAAAAGAGGTGTTAAACACTTAGACATTCCTTGCAAAATCTAAGGTGAGTACATGAGGATTCCTATGGGTACATAGCAACAAGTTTTATTTATATGATTTATTATTAATAGTTTGAAAAATGGTTTTCAAAAGCTATAATAAATGTTTCATGAGTACAGGGTTTCAAAGTGATTTTTAGAACTTGAGTTAGAAACTATCGAAATGGTTTACAAATAATTTTTCAAAGTTGAATCCAAAGTACGGTTTTATGTGAAGAATTGAAAATGAGTTTGAATGTCCGGGATGATGTTTTATCTAGAGACCAACTTGTGATAAAATAATGATGGTAAAAATTGAAATATGAACTAAATGAAGGAAATGAGAAAGATGTCCAGACAAGGATCTCACACTGGTGAGGGGAGATCAAAAGACACTACTGGGATGGTACCTCCCGTCGCGAAGTAGTTGTCTCAGCATGCCTTTATGGATAGATTTGTTCTACATCATGAAGGAAAAGGGAACTAGCACTCCCTCACGGATAGATTAGTTCTATTTCAGGGAGGGAAAGGGACATGGGGAAACCCGTGTAAAGCCAAATGATAATGAATTAATCATGAATTACAGTTGGTCTATACTTGTTGATCTATACTTGACAAGCAAGTACCTGAATTATGTTTGCTTAAGGGGAATTTGTTACTTAAAAATTCTTAAGTTAAAGTATTTAAAGTTTTGACAACGAACTTGTGTTGGGATGATAAGTGATGAATTTTGTTTTAATGATTATCGCAATGAACTTTGGTTTTATTGATTTGACTAAGCAGTGGAGTTTGCAGGTTTTGGAAAAGAAGGGAAAGGTTTTCCTTAATTGTCAATAGCCAATGATTTTCAGATTGATTTAAACTCACAGGGTCTAAAACCTATGTATCTCACGAGGCAATTATGTCTTACGTATTGTTTGTTTTTAAATTCTATGTACCCAGGTGACGGAGATTGAGTACTAGAAGATATAAAGCATTCCTTTTGGGATACTTTTGGTAGTAACTTATCCATGGTGATGTACTAGACTTGTAATACCCCAACATAACTATCTTTTGTAATTATGTACAAAGTTTTTGTCAAGCCCACGTTTTGTATAATTAAATCGGATTAAGAATGTATATGTTGGGAATGGGGTGTTACACTACCCACCTAGACGAGGGTGTGACAGAGGCAGCCATCTGGGCTGAGGTCAGCGACATTGCATTCAGCACAGCTGCCATTGCCAGTACCATACGATCTCCGATCCACCGTCTGTTACATAGGATTGTCACTTGCACCCTTTGACAACATCAAGGTGGTGACAAGGTGCTGAAGAATGACCTACCATTTCTATGGGCGCTGCTCCAGGCTGACAGGTTCTTCCCTCTCCCTCACCTGTTAGCTGAGTTCTTGATCGAGTCCGCAGATCCCAGATCCGCCAGTCCTTTGGTCGGCAGGCACTATATCACCCACATAGCCGAGTCCTACCAGCTGTTGACACCAGAGGTTACGAGAGAGATGACTTCATTCCGTCCGAGGCCAATCGGGGCCTCATATCTATGGGCGATGGGTGTTATCCAACAGTGGGTAGGGAGCTACATTTTGGTCGGTGAGCCTCAGCCAGGACAGGCCCAGGATGTAGACATAGACGCCGAGATAGAGGGAGCTGAGATACCAGTTGTACAACCGGAGGTTCCCGCTTCACGACAACGACGGAGGACAGAGACACCACAGACTCAGCGAGACCAGGAGCCTGCAGGCAGGGAGGATGGATTGGACGCGAGGCTCACCAGGATTGAGACCACTCAGGCTGCACTGATGACCGCCCATGCAGAGATTCGAGCCGATAACGACTATTTATGGAGGTCCAGCGTGCACTTTTTGCACATTTTGGGATACCACCGCCGACGGGTGGAAGCGACAGAGCAGGACCATCTGGGACGCATCATGATTCTGAGTGATATCTTCTTGTACCTTTTTATTTTTATTTTTTTTAGTTTAGCTTTTTGTATTTAACTTTTATGTCTGTAATTAAACTTAACATCATTGTACGAGTTGATATTTTTGTTAGTAGATTGCTACTACTTGCCAAATTGTGATTGTTGCACCAACCGTTCGGAGTTGCATAACGCAAGTATGGGGTCACGGTACCCCTGCACTCGCATTATGCCGGAGTGTTCACTGCTGCACCCCGACTCCCGGATTTCATCGAGACGACGAACATGATCGACCCTGTTACAGTATGATCCCGACAATCAAGCAGTCAACCGTCTAAAGGGTAACTCTTTCTCCCTAGTTCTGAAATATTTTTATGTACAACGGGGACGTTGTACAGTTTTAAGTGTGGGGTGTGGACGGTCGAAAGAGTGTTTTTGAAATTTTTGTGGGAAATGATCAATTTTCAATATTTTTAGCAATTTTTCAAAATTCTTAATAGATTGTAATTTTGAAACGAACAGTTTGTGAATGTTATAGCTTTGGTATTTTTCAAGAAATACTGTTTAGTTGGTATCATGCTATAAGTTTAGTCAAATAAGTTTAGTTTTAGGAGTTAGAAGATTGGGATATTTTAGGATTGGAATTTAGGAAGGAACTGTCAATCAGTGGCCTTTGTTGTTCGAGCCGGTATGTCCGAAGAGGGTGGCCTCGAAAGAGGAATTTATGTACCTTACCACCTAAGATCGTTGATCGCAATCGTTGATGCAATAAAAAATAACCTTAAAATTACTAATAGCTAGGGCAAGTAAGGGTCGAATCCACGAGGAGATTATGGTTAACAATCTAGTTCTAAAAGATTTAAAAGTAAACAAAATCAGAAAAACAATGCTTGCAAGGGTTTAATTCAATCAGAGAAAGAGGTGATCACTCCCGGTTTTAGTTTTGATTCCTAACAATGTATTATATCAGATTTTACTAATTTTGCGTTCATTTAGATTACATAGACATAACCGTACTGTTACTGACTAAATCTGGGATCAAACTATGTAAAATCCGCACCCTCCATCCTACACACCATTGTGGATGATTTGGCACGGTGGGAAAGATCACAATAGAGTTGTCTTACACTCAATCAAGCAACAATTTAAGAACAAGTAATGGAAGTCTAGTCATATGATTTAAAAGCAAACAATCCAAACACTGTGTTCATGAATCTAAAAAGTTCAAATCTAAATACAATACTGAAAGGAAATCAAAACCTACTCCCGGTTGTGATAACGGGATGATTTAGCTAGTCATGGTTGGAACTGATGCAAACACTGTGCTGGAGATGTTGAACATGGCTGGATCTTCAAAACTTCAGGAATTCTAGCTTGATCTTGATGCAAAAGAGGTTTAATTTGAGATTGGGAATTGTTTGGGGATGATTTGGGAGTGTTTTAGACCTTGGAAAACTGTCAAAACCTTGAGAAAATCGTCTGGAGGCTGCTTTGGGTCGATGGGATAAAGTTCCATTAAAAAGAATGGCTTAAATATGGCAATTTAGGGCATTCTACGCAGCGGCGTCCTAGGCCAGCGTCCCAGACGCTTGTGGGACGCTGAGTGTTTTTCTTCAGCTTTTACGACGCGCAACGTCCCAGAACGAGACGCTCCAAAAACGCTGGGCGTCCTAGGCCAGCGTCCCAGACGCCACCTAGAACGCTGACGGGCTTCCCTTCAAAATGGCTCAGAGTTCCAGGGACGCTGCTGGGACGCTGAGCTTTTTCTCCCGCTTCCGGTGTCCGTTTAATGCGTGGTTTTTGTAACGCCAAGACATGTTTTATTATATAATTATAATAAAAGGGCAAAATGGTCATTTTACCTTGGAAGGGTAAATTGGTCTTTTGGACAGAAAAGAAATTTAGTTTGAAATAATATTTTGAGTTTTGGACTTAAAATGTTATAAAAAAACTGATTTTGGTCGTTTTACCGCAAAAGGATAATTTGGTCATTTGACCATGCGAGGGACCAAAAATGAAAAATATTGTTGTTTGTGGCAAATGTACAAAGAATGAAAGTTTTATTGTAATAAAACTTGATAATTGTGGTCAAAGTTCAAGAAATGGAACTTAGGGACCAAAAATGTAAAAATTTGGGGTATAAATATAAGAGAGTTGACTCTCTCTTTGACTAGCCAAATGTGCAGCAACGGGAGGAGCTTGGAGGGTGCGATTTCTGCAGGAAATCATGGAATTGAAGCAAGGAATTAGAACTATGGCTTGGATTTGATGATTCCTAGGCTTGAAAGGTTAGTAAACTTGATTTTAACCAAGTTCTAGAAGTGTTCTTGGTTTGGTTTTATAGAAACTGAAATTTGTACATTTCAGTTATGATTATGTGTTTAAATTGATGTAATACTTCCATTAAGTCATGCTAATAAGGACTTAACTAAAGAAAATGGAAGTAGATTGCTATTAGTGATGAATTTGAAGTTTTGGGGTTTTGGGACTAAGAACCCTAATTCTTCATTTTGATTGATTTAGTTGTTTTCAATGGTTGAAAACCTTGTTAAAGTATAAGGTTTTAGCCTAGAAAGAAACCCCAATCGATTAAGGACTGGATTAAGGACTTAATGAGCCAAAACTGCTTGCTACAGTGCATAAATCGCGGCTGGACAGGAGACCTGCGCAGGCGCTAGGCGCGGTGCGCCCAAGCCAGGGCGGGGTGCGCCCAGCCCCTGGCGCGGTGCGCCTCCTGACAGGGGGCTTCCGAATCGCTAACTTTCGTTTGGCTTGTCCGTTTTAGCTCAAATTTGGACCATAGGCTCGTTATGGTCTGAAAAGTTTGGGAAAATTATTAAATTGAGTTTTCGACCCCTCGGGGGCACTGTAGATCGACTCGAATGCCTCTGTGAATAGTAAAATTCACAAAAAGTTAGTAAACGGAAAGTTTATTAACTAGGCATTGTTTATAATGATATTGTATTGAACTCTATTGTATTTGAGTTAATTGGAATGGCTATTAACCTATTATCATTTGGTATATAAATTATTATATAGGTGTGGGACAAAATGGTTGTGGTGCACGCAAAGGCAAGAAACAACCGGGATTTAAATGCAGCTACCATCCAGGTGAGTAATCTTACTGATATCATATATGACATATGATGATTGAACTGTTACAGGTTAAAACGTCTTCGAGGGACGAAAATGACAAGTGTAAAAATATATGTAAAAGACAAGACCATATAAGCCGTGAGTCATTGCGATGACAAGAACGAAGCTGTGAGTCAATACATATATATATATACACTATGATATGACAAGACCATATAAGCCGTGAGTCTGATAAAGACAAGAACGGAGCTGTGAGTCAACAATATTGACATGACAAGACCAGATAAGCCGTGAGTCTATTATAGACAAGAACGGAGCTGTGAGTCAGTCAATATTAATGGTACGACAAGACCAGATAAGCTGTGAGTTTATTATAGACAAGAACGGAACTGTGAGTCAGTTAATATTGACAAGACCAGATAAGCCGTGAGTCTTTAATAGACAATAACGGAACTGTGAGTCGAACCTATATATAGACAAGACCGGATAAGCCGTGAGTCTAGGCAACAGCGGGCTAACCCGTGAGCCATAATTGATCATGAAAGAAACTGCTGATATTCTGGTGCGGCCTTCGGGCTATGATATTCTGGTGCGGCCTTCGGGCTATGATATTCTGGTGCGGCCTTCGGGCTATGATATTCTGGTGCGGCCTTCGGGCTATGATATTCTGGTGCGGCCTTCGGGCTATGATATTCTGGTGCGGCCTTCGGGCTATGACAAACTGGCGCGGCCTGCGGGCTATGATTCACATGCTAGAAATGATTTGGTGCGGCTTATATAGGCATGACAAATGATATGACTTATATAGTCATGATATATGATACAGTCAGATATGACTAAGAAACAGGGGACAAAACCGATAATTGAGAATTTGAATATTATTCTCTATTATATACATACGGCCTTGACGGCAAACAGAATTAATATGATCGGTATGCAAATAACTAATTAGACATGATAAGGTGATTTGATAATCACATGATATATGTTTAGCCGGTAAAGCTAGTACTTTGGATGCGGTATCCTCAGATACACACGGTTAGCCAGTAAGGCTAGTAGTCTGGATTTGATATCCAGATAGTTATATGTTTGTATCTTGATACATGTTATTTGCAGATTTGATTACTCACTGAGCTTTGTAGCTCATACCGTTTGTTAAATGTCCCTGCAGGTTAGCATGATACTGATAGGGGACAAGATAGAGTCCGTGACCTCGGAGTGGGACTCATAGATGCTGTAATAGCAGCCCGGCTTCAAAGGAGATTATGGTATTATATATTCTCCTTGATACACTTGTACCCGATTTTATTAAAAATATACCCCTTTGTTATAGTTTTATGTATTAAAACATTGGTTTTAAATGAAAAATTTTTCAGGGGAGTTTTGTTTTAAAAGCCGGGTGTTACAAGTTGGTATCAGAGCCGTGGTTTAAGTGAACTAGGTGTCTATAGGGTAGATTCCTGGACTTAAACCCTGAGATAGTAGACATGATGCATAGTTAGGTGTAGATAGTTGTTATTATACATATATAACCTAACTGTTGCTAACTTCTGACGTATAAGAAGTATGAACTGTAAAACTCCTCGGGAGACATTTAGGGCGCGAAGCTCTAGGAAATGGATCAGCCCTTTCTCAAAGCTCCGTGGTACGTGGAGCAAAAGGGGACGAAAAGCAGAAAAATCCACATGACAAGCAGTAGTAGCTGTAGTGGTCAGAAAAAGAAATCGGTTGCTCACCTTGATCGATATTAAAGGTGAAAGAATAGTAGTTGAGACTACAAGAAAAGCAGAAATGTTAGTGGACTTCTCAGAAGAAGTTAACACGAATTAGGTCTAACCTTGAAGGGAAGGGACCAGAACGAAAAGATAATGTGATATAAGAAGTGCAGGAAAAGCACTTAGAACATTTTAGAGTTGAGACTCTATCGTTGACATGCTGAAATTGTAGAAAATGAGAGCATATTGCTCGAGTTTGTTGTATGGAACGGAAGTGGTTCCAGCGTGGAACTATAGATCACTTCCTTATGAAATACTCACATGCTAAACGTGGAGTAACGGGTGATGAACCCAGGAAAGAAAGAAGAAATGAACGGTCGAAAAGGACCAGTGGTACCTTGAGCATTCCAGCAGATTGTGGAAGAAGCTCATGAGGAGACTGATATGATCTCCGATATAATTGTTCAAAATATAACTCGTGTATGTTATATTTGATCCAGGAAGCTATGCTTTGGATCGGTGACACTGATGTCTTGATTGAATATTTCATCAACGATTATGGATGAAATGTTGGAAGTAGCTATAGCAGATAGCAAGTATGTTCTAGATATTGAACACCGGAAAAGTAGTCTGCTTAGGATTTACGGGACCATTTTCCCTATAAATCTGAAGCCGATGACTACCAGCGAATCTGAAGCAATTGTGCTTATAAATTGGTTAGCAATAAATTATGCTAACATGAGTTGTAGAAATAAGAACAGTATAGTTCTTAAAACAGAAATGAAATGGATGGAAATCCATGGTAAATGACTATTGTTGAGAATACCGGTTATTTCCTTTGCTTAAACTCGGATAGGAGTTAGTAAAGGAAGGCTGTTGTAGTTGGCATACGTGGTGTTGGCCAAGTGAAATAAAGTAGTGATAGTAGTGTACTAATTTAAATATATTCTTGGATGTTTCATTTGAAAAGAACTTCCAGGATTTCTGCCAGATAGGCGAGAAAAGGTTATGATAAAGCTGATTTTGAGAGTCGTTCTTGCTATTTAGGCTCTAGACTGATTTGCATCTGTAGAGATGGCAGAGTTGGAAAACAACTAAAAGAACTTGTTGTTTTGGGGTCTCTTATGGCCGTATGTGTCATCGTATGGAGCCCTACATTGTTTGAAAGGAAGAAAGCCAAGTTGATGCATATGTGCATTGACTGATGAGAATCTGATATTCTCGAAACCAGATCGTATATGAGGTACGTTTATACCAGATATTGGAGTTACTTCACTGAGTTAGTGATGTGTAAAATTCTCCAAGTATGAAAATTTCGCTAAAAGAAGATTTATATTATTTGGGCATGTTAATAATGCCAGAGATGATAAAGTAGATCCAGTGGAAATGATACTGTGATAAGACAGAAACCGCCTTGGAATCTGACTGAAATTAGTAGTTCGTTGGATTGGCGGG
Organism: Cichorium intybus; assembly: GCA_023525715.1. NCBI lineage: Eukaryota > Viridiplantae > Streptophyta > Magnoliopsida > Asterales > Asteraceae > Cichorium > Cichorium intybus. Next base: position 1,791,670 of record JAKNSD010000045.1, on the reverse strand, counting down.
TTAATTTAGGAGAGTTGTAGAAAACTGCTCCTTGATTATTGTTCAGTTGACTAAGGTTAACTAAGAAAAGTATAAAGTCTGAGTGGTAGAAAGACCACAGGCATCTTGTAAAGGTTTGGAATAAACCTTGTGTGAGACTCTGACATTAGCATTGATGCTAAGTGGATGGATTGGATCATCGAAATGCATCCAGTCGTGACGGTAGATGCATGATGTTGCTGTAGCAACTATAAATTTTGGCATTGAAGCTTTGGAAACACTATCGATATAGTGTAAAGCTTACTGTTATAAGGATCATAAGATTTTGAAATGCTTAATTGATCAAAAAGCAGTTAAATATGAGATAGCAAAGATAGATGGGTTACTTAGAGATTTCGGGTATGAAATCTTGTACCATCTCGAAAAAGACAGATGTGGCTATAGATGCCTTGAATTGAAAAGAGTAACCTTTGAAGGTTACATCCACCTGTATGAGTGTGGCGAATTGATTACCTGAGTTGATTCGGGTAGCACAGAAAGAATTGTACAGGTCTGAAAGTATGAAAAAGGAATGAATGATTAGCTATTGAAAGAAGCTAGCTAGAAACTCACGACGATTGAAAACCCTTGGGGTTATGTATGTGAGTTCCAAAGCAAAGGGAAACATGAAAATCATCTTGAAAATATGTATTTTGCATTAGATATGCAGTATACCCGGAGCAATACCAGACTGGATAGGTCGATAAAACCTATGTGTTGGTGGCCGGGATAGAAGAAAGATACATGAAAAGTAGTTGACTTGTACGCAAAGTAAAGTCAAACCGTTAGAAACGTGCGAAGAAATTGACCCATTGTTGGTCCCAGAGAAGAAAATGGGACAACATTGTGATAGACTTTGTAGCAAAGTCTTTGCAAGTATCGTATGTTGAGGAACAAAGCGACTCAGTGATGCAGACTTGAGAAGATGTGCTTGAAATTGCACAGAAGACCCTGGTAGAAGATGAGAAAATCTTCTGTCTCTGATAAAATTTGCAAGAAATAGCAGCTTACATGCTAATAGTTTGATGACTTACATGAAGAATGGTATGGAATACCGTGTTAATCTCCGATTTATTGGACTGAAGATGTTGCAAAGCTGTTGACTAGATCCTAGTTTGTTACACAAACTGAAGAAAATACCTGACAAGTATGAACGCAATTGAAGAATGGTTAAGAAATTATAAAGTGATGTGTGAATGGCTGAGTATAAACCTTTGAAATTCCAAGTAAAGGAATATGGTAGTACGAAAAGTGATCCTTTGGAAAGGTTAAAATTTGTTTGGGACGACAAGAAAGAAATTATGTAGTAATAATTTCCAACAAATCTTTTATGACGAGATGAAGATAAATGAGATAGATAAGTAGATAAGGTACCCGGGACAACCGGAGGATTGATGTAAACTGTGATCTAATCACAAGATAAGAAGACTAGTATGGTTACGTGCTTAGGCAATACCATATAGATTTCGAGATGATGCGGAAGACCGAAAGCTAATCGAGGGAGACAAACCTCAACTCCTTGTATGATTTCGGGGACGAAATCTTTTGAAGGAGGGGAGAATTTGTAACGCCAAGACATGTTTTATTATATAATTATAATAAAAGGGCAAAATGGTCATTTTACCTTGGAAGGGTAAATTGGTCTTTTGGACAGAAAAGAAATTTAGTTTGAAATAATATTTTGAGTTTTGGACTTAAAATGTTATAAAAAAACTGATTTTGGTCGTTTTACCGCAAAAGGGTAATTTGGTCATTTGACCATGCGAGGGACCAAAAATGAAAAATATTGTTGTTTGTGGCAAATGTACAAAGAATGAAAGTTTTATTGTAATAAAACTTGATAATTGTGGTCAAAGTTCAAGAAATGGAACTTAGGGACCAAAAATGTAAAAATTTGGGGTATAAATATAAGAGAGTTGACTCTCTCTTTGACTAGCCAAATGTGCAGCAACGGGAGGAGCTTGGAGGGTGCGATTTCTGCAGGAAATCATGGAATTGAAGCAAGGAATTAGAACTATGGCTTGGATTTGATGATTCCTAGGCTTGAAAGGTTTGTAAACTTGATTTTAACCAAGTTCTAGAAGTGTTCTTGGTTTGGTTTTATAGAAACTGAAATTTGTACATTTCAGTTATGATTATGTGTTTAAATTGATGTAATACTTCCATTAAGTCATGCTAATAAGGACTTAACTAAAGAAAATGGAAGTAGATTGCTATTAGTGATGAATTTGAAGTTTTGGGGTTTTGGGACTAAGAACCCTAATTCTTCATTTTGATTGATTTAGTTGTTTTCAATGGTTGAAAACCTTGTTAAAGTATAAGGTTTTAGCCTAGAAACAAACCCCAATCGATTAAGGACTGGATGGGCCAAAACTGCTTGCTACAGTGCATAAATCGCGGCTGGACAGGAGACCTGCGCGGCGCTAGGCGCGGTGCGCCCAAGCCAGGGCGGGGTGCGCCCAGCCCCTGGCGCGGTGCGCCTCCTGACAGGGGGCTTCCGAATCGCTAACTTTCGTTTGGCTTGTCCGTTTTAGCTCAAATTTGGACCATAGGCTCGTTATGGTCTGAAAAGTTTGGGAAAATTATTAAATTGAGTTTTCGACCCCTCGGGGGCACTGTAGATCGACTCGAATGCCTCGGTGAATAGTAAAATTCACAAAAAGTTAGTAAACGGAAAGTTTATTAACTAGGCATTGTTTATAATGATATTGTATTGAACTCTATTGTATTAGAGTTAATTGGAATGGCTATTAACCTATTATCATTTGGTATATAAATGATTATATAGGTGTGGGACAAAATGGTTGTGGTGCACGCAAAGGCAAGAAACAACCGGGATTTAAATGCAGCTAGCATCCAGGTGAGTAATCTCACTGATATCATATATGACATATGATGATTGAACTGTTACAGGTTAAAACGGCTTCGAGGGACGAAAATGACAAGTGTAAAAATATATGTAAAAGACAAGACCAGATAAGCCGTGAGTCATTGCGATGACAAGAACGGAGCTGTGAGTCAATACATATATATATACACTATGATATGACAAGACCAGATAAGCCGTGAGTCTGATAAAGACAAGAACGGAGCTGTGAGTCAACAATATTGACATGACAAGACCAGATAAGCCGTGAGTCTATTATAGACAAGAACGGAGCTGTGAGTCAGTCAATATTAATGGTACGACAAGACCAGATAAGCTGTGAGTTTATTATAGACAAGAACGGAACTGTGAGTCAGTTAATATTGACAAGACCAGATAAGCCGTGAGTCTTTAATAGACAATAACGGAACTGTGAGTCGAACCTATATATAGACAAGACCGGATAATCCGTGAGTCTAGGCAACAGCGGGCTAACCCGTGAGCCATAATTGATCGTGAAAGAAACTGCTGATATTCTGGTGCGGCCTTCGGGCTATGATATTCTGGTGCGGCCTTCGGGCTATGATATTCTGGTGCGGTCTTCGGGCTATGATATTCTGGTGCGGCCTTCGGGCTATGATATTCTGGTGCGGCCTTCGGGCTATGATATTTTGGTGCGGCCTTCGGGCTATGATATTCTGGTGCGGCCTTCGGGCTATGATATTCTGGTGCGGCCTTCGGGCTATGATATTCTGGTGCGGCCTTCGGGCTATGACAAACTGGCGCGGCCTGCAGGCTATGATTCACATGCTAGAAATGATTTGGTGCGGCTTATATAGCCATGACAAATGATATGACTTATATAGTCATGATATATGATACAGTCAGATATGACTAAGAAACAGGGGACAAAACCGATAATTGAGAATTTGAATATTATTCTCTATTGTATACATACGGCCTTGACGGCAAACAGAATTGATATGATCGGTATGCAAATAACTAATTAGACATGATAAGGTGATTTGATAATCACATGATATATGTTTAGCCGGTAAAGCTAGTACTTTGGATGCGGTATCCTCAGATACACACGGTTAGCCAGTAAGGCTAGTAGTCTGGATTTGATATCCAGATAGTTATATGATTGTATCTTGATACATGTTATTTGCAGATTTGATTACTCACTGAGCTTTGTAGCTCATACCGTTTGTTAAATGTCCCTGCAGGTTAGCATGATACTGATAGGGGACAAGATAGAGTCCGTGACCTCGGAGTGGGACTCATAGATGCTGTAATAGCAGCCCGGCTTCAAAGGAGATTATGGTATTATATATTCTCCTTGATACACTTGTACCCGATTTTATTAAAAATATACCCCTTTGTTATAGTTTTATGTATTAAAACATTGGTTTTAAATGAAAAATTTTTCAGGGGTGTTTTGTTTTAAAAGCCGGGTGTTACAGTTTTCGCCCAAAATTCCTGTTTTTCAATCCCTGCATGTAATTCACTCAATTCCATCAAAAGTAGGGCCATTCTTGGTTAAACAAGGCTTAATTTATCAAGTTAATTACATTTTACTTCAAACCAAAATGGCCTGATCAATCGTCTGGTTTGGGATGGTATTTCTAAAAGCTCGTTACACGGACAACATCGAAAGTCATGGATAGTTCTTTAATGGCCTTTAGAATCTGAATGAGTATGTACACTTCACTGTGGATAGAAAATATGTAATCAACGGTTCTTTAGAAAGTTATGAATTCCAAAGGATATTCTGGTTATGTTTGCAAAAACTATTTCAATCTAACTCTAGAGACAATAAGCTTTGAAATTGAACACGTTCAAAAATGTTTGAGTCTTGGTTAAAATCTGTTAAAAAACTCTTTTGCTTGGGGACAAGCAAGGCACAAGTGTGGGGTGTTTGACAATGCCTACTAATATTAAGTATTCTAGACATTGTTTAGCCGTGTTTTAGTTAATTTACTCTTTAAATGAGCTAATTGTTGGATTAGGTGTCTAAGCCATGACTAATAATTAGTATTTATCTAATTAATAGTAGCATAGTCCATTTGGGTTGCCCTCATAGCTGGAGGTTTGGTAGAAAGTTCGGTAGAGAGAAAATTTGATTTATTATGTGATTAATAAATCAATAGAAATTAAATATATGGTTTATTAATATATTAAAGTGATAATATATTAATTAGAAACTATATTAATTAATTATGAGTTAATCTGGAATTAATTGGATTTAATTTGGTGATTAATTTAATTAAAGGTACAAGGGCTGAATTGTAATTACTCAATAGTTGAGTAGTGGCTGTCCAGGACAACCAGATGTTGGCGAAATTAAGGATTGTATTATCCTTGAATTTCGATTTTAATAGTAGGATAAATAAGATTTGAATTGTAAGATAAAGGTTTATCCTATTTGAATTCAAAAATGTTTATCTCTAAAGGCTTATCTGGTTATCAGTTGGATACTATAAATAGAGGTTCTGTGACCCTCATAATTCACGCCATTTTCTCTAACTCTCTCTGGAATTTTCGTCCACTTCCTCTGGCTCCCTGGCTGTGATCTCATTTGAGGCAGGACACTTGTGCTGCGTTGCTTCCAAGAAATCCTAAAAGGTTAGTTTTTCTGATTTTATTCTTTTAGTTTATTTCTTCTGGCTTTTAGGAATTTGTTATATGTTCAATTAGAAGAAAACATAGACCCTTATACGTTGCATGTGAACTTAGGGTTTTTAGTTCACAGATTTGCATAATACCCTTTAGTGGTATCATAGCTTTTTGGTTGTTTTCTTGTTGAATTGCTATAATAGTTTTCCTAAATTTTAGGGTTTAAAGCTTATAAACCCTAATATTATTGAAATCGATTTAGGGTTAGGGTTTTGAAAACCCTAGCCCCTCCCTCTTATGTTTTTCGAATTTTTGCTAGGGTTTTAGAAGGTTTTCTATTTTTGGTAGCTTTAATTGTTTAATTAAATGGATAACCTTAAACCCATTATTTGAAATCGAAAATTAGGGGGTTTAAGATAGGTTTAAATTAATTTGATTAATTTGGTAAAACCTATCTACATTTGAATTAATTTATTTTATTGGTAATTAAAAGATAATTCAAGGATTTAATTTAATTTAATTTAATTGTTCTTTAAATTGGCGAAAATTAAAAGATAAAAATCCTAAAATATTTTAAAAGGTTTAAAATATCAAAATTTAATTAATTTAATTAATGGTTTAATTAAAGGATAATTAAATCGATTTTAAAAGGTTTAATTTAATTTTAAATTTAATAGTTTAAATTCCAATAAATTAAAATATAAACCAAAAACATTTTAAAAGGTTTAAAATTCATCTTATATATAATTAAAAGTTAATATTATATGTAAAAGATTTAATGGTTAGTCAAATCAATAGTAGGCATCATTCACGAAGCTGATCTATAAAGTGGGTATAAGGAGACTGCCTATAAAATGGCAGTCTAATGGGTGTCCACTCTCACCCACCGCTCGCCTGATCAGTGGAGGGTCGTTAGCCGAACGGATTTGATAGGACCGCCTAATCTCATTAAAAGTATAATGATATTATTCAAAGTACTGGAACAGCTTAATAAAACCCAAATCTAGTTACTTTAGGAAAAATGTGAATTGGTGCTAATCCATGAAGTTGTACATTGCACTTTATGAAACATTGGTGGAGTGTGTGTGGTTTACCGGCACACCAATAGGGGTTTATAAAGAGATGCAATGGGTTTCCCGGGTATTATCATTGTTGATGGAGTGTGTGTGGTTTATCGGCACATCAATTATAGATGATAATTAACCTGAGAGTACCAGCTAATTAGCATGGTTATTCACATCCAGTTTGTGATCATCGGCATCCCAGTCACAAACAGTGGAGCACATCCGAGATTAAACATGCCATTGAAAAGTTCAATGAATCTCAACAGATCTAGGAATTTCATAAGATGAAATTGATAAGTGTTTATTGTAACACCCCTTTCTTAAACCATAATTTAATATAGTTTATTTTAACAAAACGTGACTAATAAAAAGTCACCAAAATATATTTTTTTTTACAAACTTTATTCTGAAAGGGTATTACAGACTCAATACAGAAACCATAATTTAAACTTATCTGTAATTTACTCTGTCCCAGCTTCAAGTCACAATAAGTAACCTAGATCCTGCTCCTTTCACCTAAGTACATAGCATTTAAAACATGTAATACGTGAGACATAAAGTCTCGTGAGTAATATGGGTTTTAGACCCAAAACTTTTCTGCTCAAAACTTGAATTATAAACAAGTAAGCTACTAGAACTTATTTTTCATAACATATCTCAAATCTTTTTCTTTTTATATCTTCAAAACTTAAAAACATTTTCTTTCTCAAAACTGCTCCTTTTCTTAAAACTGCTTTCTTTGCTTTCTTTATTTAAAACAACTTTCTTTCTTTAAAACTACTTTCTTTCTTTAAAAACTACTTTCTTTCTCATTTACTTGTGACCAACTGAAACTCATGAATTAATTTATTTTAATTCATTCTACTAGCTCACCTTGCGGGACAGAACAGATCCATCCGCTAGGTTATGCTCATTATGTCTCCCCTTTGTGACTTGGAACGGATTCAAGCACAAGGGTATACTAAGCTAGACAACTACTTCGCGACGGGAGGTACCATCCCAGTAGTGTCTTCTGATCCCCCGATTATGTGGGTGATCCTAGTCCGGACAACTGGCTCTTACTTCTTATCTCATTACTTTCTTTACTTTGCTTCTTGAATTGGTCAAAGTGGAACACAATTTATATTAAACTCAGACTCATAAACTTTTTTAACTTATAATCAAAAATACTTTCAAACTAGCTCCAACATCTTTATCTCACTTGTGAAGCTTCTTTCAAAATAACTTTATAAACTAAACTTCTTTAAAATTTGTTTAAAACACTTAGCTCATATATATATAGAGCTACTTTCAAAACTGTTTCCAAACTTTAACATTTTAAATAAACCGAAAAATCTTATTTTCTGAATATCATAAGTTTGCTATGTACTATAGAAATCCTCATATACTCACCTTGGTTTAGATATAAACCACTATGCTTCTTATACGCCTTCTCCCTTCTGTGCTCAATGGTATTTGAAGCACCTCCTACACAAGTATCACATATACATACTTAATAAATACATAATACAACCGACTTTAGAGTTCTAAAGTCTCATACAACTCAATTTCAGGTTATACTAAAATAGATAACCATTACTAAACTCATTTTATAATTTTCTCCGAAATACGCGTATTTTGATATAGTGCCCCCAAGGGGTCGTATTTCAGTTCCGACACTCTTCCATGAAGTCTTATGCTATATTAGACTTGTGTTTCAAATTTGGAGTTAATTGAACAAGTCTAGCTCAAATTCCAAAATCAAGTTTTGGCATGAACTTAAGGTTTTAGCCACTGCCGCTACAGTGATTTTTCCGCAAGGTCGGATTACAAATTTGAAAGTTTCATACATGTTTTCATACCATTTTAAGGCTATGTTATGAGTTACAGACCAAACGGACACGCCTGGCATCGAGTTTAAATCTCAAAATTGGACAGAACGCTGCCCTAGCAAGAGCACGACTCGTGCTCTTTATAGCTTAAGGGTTGCACGACTCGTGCTATGTCTGGAGGGCTTTTTCTTGGCTTAACTGATGAGCACGACTTGTGCATTTCAAGGGTAAATTAAGCACGACTCGTGCTTGACCTGCAGACTTGGTTTTCAGTCCGATTTTTAAGCTGCAGCCCTCTATTTTGACTCATTAAGTACTTAATACTTATCTTAATCATTTTACTATCATTCCATGACTAAAACCCTTGCTTTACATCAGGTTTTAAGCCATGGAATCACTGATTCCAATTCCATTTCCTTGAAAACCCGTTTTTTGATATTTTCACCAAAAATGCAAATTTTTGAAATTAATCACTTAGGAGTGTCTTAATACATCCTAAGTGATCCTTTGAACTTAACAAAAGCATAAGAACTGGTCTTGATCATACAAACCCGTGAATTAGGGTTCTTGAGCAATATTCTCATCTTTTCTTAAATTTCAACAACACTTCATAGTTGAAGTGTGTTTACTTGATGTTTTATTGTAATTAGATGGGAATGAATTTCTGGAAACTTTACATGAACTTCAAGAACAGATTCCAGATTTTCAACCCGAGAAGATGATGAATACTATGGTTTCTTACCTTAATTGCTTGGAAACTTCAATTCCAACCTCTACTTCTTGCAAAAACTTCTTGAGCTCTTCCTCCTCTCTTGTTCTCTCTCGCTCTCTCTCGATTCTTCCACTGATTTCTAGAGAATGAGAGCTAGATATTTTTATATATACATATTTAATTTTATAAAATAGTTTCACTTTAACCTCTAGCTTCCACTTTCTTTACAAAAATGGTCCTAAGACCCAAAATTTTGCAAAGTAAACTCCATTAACTTCTAATTTAGCTCATTTATGAAATTTCTTAATAAAATGGTCATTTTCATGCCAAATGACCAATTTGCCCTTTTCGGTCAAACATCACTATTCACGAGATAAAACTCCAAATTTTTACATAACCTTTATTTCTTATCATATTATTTTACAAATACATATTATTTTACATAATAGTCGTACAACGTGTCAAAAGACGGTTTTACCCTTTTATAACTTTTTTCGCGGGTTCTTACAGTCACCCCTCCTTATGCGGATTCCGTCCTCGGAATCTTTTCGTAATTTGTGAAGTCTGAATACTTTCTCTTCATTTCACCTAATGTCTCCCAAGTTAGGTTTTACTCTAATGGGTACTTCCGCTTGCTTAGTACTATCTTACTCTCCTTATTCCTTAACATCTTAGTCTGCATTTCCTAGAATCGTTCCAGGTTCTTCAACGAGTCTGCTAGGAGTCTCTACTCCCAAGTCTATATACGGTATCACTAACTCTTCTTACAATCCAAATCTTTCCAAAATTCTGAAAGGTCCAATGCATCTTGGACTCAGCTTTCCTCTCTTGTCAAATCTGACTACGCCCTTCCATGGCGACAAAATTTTTTTTTATCACTAAATCACTTTCTTGTAACTCATACAGTCTTTTCTTTAGATCTGTGTAACTCTTCTGTTGGTTTCGTGCTACAGTCATGTTGGCTTAAAACACACCAATCTTCTCATTGATCACTTTAATAATCTCTGGTCTTGTAAGTTTAATTTCACCCGCCTCCAGCCCACAATAAGGAGTGCTACACTTTCTACCATACAATGCCTCAAAGGGTGGCATTTTAATACTAAAATGGTAGCTATTGTCATATGCAAACTCCACTAAAGGCAGGTGTTTACCTCAACAACCTCACAATATCATCACTCATGATCGTAACATGCCTTTTACTGTCTGACTCATTCGCTCATTCTGACCATCCGTTTGTGGATGATACGCTGTACTTAGCTGAATTTCTCGTCCCCATTTTCTCTTGTAAGGCTCCCTACAAATTTAGAGGTAAATCCAGGGTCTCTGTCTGACACGATAGACAACTGTGCACCATATCTTCTTAATACTTCATCTATGTTTAACTGAACTAACTTCTCTAATGGAGTAGTTTCTTTTATGGCTAGAAGCAGTGCACTCTTGGTCAATCGGTTCACTATGACCCATACACAATCATCGCCTCTTCTCATTTTTTGGTAACCCTACAATAAAGTTTATGGTTACATCTTCACGTTTTCCTGCTGGGATGTGCAAGGTCTAAGCATCTCCATGCGGGACTTTGATGTTTCGCCTTAACTTGCATGCAACCGACGCATTTGGATAATGCACTTTCCTCAACTTTAAACTTAAACTTATATGACTCTTCTACAATCAACTTTCTCAAATCTCCTGCTTTCGGCACCCAAATGCGGGTTATAGAAGTCTTTAACTCTTGTCTATTTATCTTAAACTACATGTCTTCCTCGTTTCTCATCTTTCAAGTCTATGTTTTTCCCAACTTTTGTCGGACTACCTTAATCTGTTCTATAATACTGGACACTAGTTCTATACGCATCGATCTTGCATTGATTCTTTTCTTTAGAACTTTTCTACTCAATGCATCTGCTGCTACACTCGATTGCCTGAATGGTGATCAATTTCGCAAACTTAATCACTGATCAATTCTAACTATCTTTTCTGTCACGTGTTCAACTCTATTTGAGTGAACACATACTGCAAACTCTTGTGATCAGTGAATAACTTGTGCTTTGTTCCATACAGGTAATGCCTCCAAAGTTTCAAGGCAAATACAATCAATGTAAACTCTATATCATAGGTAATATACTTTGTTTTTAGGGCTTTCGACTATCTGGTGCTATACTCTTACTCCTCTACAGTTACTCACAGCTAAGCCCTCTATGTGAGGCATTGCTGTATACTTTAAAATCTGCTGTCCCATCTAGTTATATAAGGACAGACGCATTACTCGACTTCTCCTTTAATATAATAAAAGCTTTTACTTATTCTTCTTACTTGAGTAAATTTCATACTTTAAATCTACTTTTTTTTTCTCTCTTATTTTAGAAGCTCTATCACTTCATACTTTATTATAGAAAATTGACTTTCCAACAGTCAATTTACATTTCTATTTATTTCTTTTTGGTTATTGGACTTAAATATCATATTATATTTATACAATTCTTTTAGAAGTTCTACAACTTCTTATGTCTATATATACTAGAAGAATTAACTCTTCAAGAGTTAACTGTGGTTCTGGCTGCTTTTATCTTATCTTTCATCTTTAATTCTCAAAGAATTTTCTATCTTTTTCTCTTTTTCTTTTATAAGCAAAAACAATTACTACTCGGTTTCTTACTTTCACATAAGGTTATTACCCTGTCATCTTGTTACTTGCATGTATTACTTTTATAATATAATCTTATCCGTTTTATTTCTCAGCTTTCTTACAGTACTCTTATGAGTACACTTCTTATCTTCTTAGGTACCCCATGTACCATTCTCATCTTATTACTTATGTTTTAGTATTTTCTTGTAATTCTTATTTCTCATACGGATGCTTAGTTTAGCACTCTACCTCTTGCTTACTCTTTACTTACTATGGCTAATGCCAAAATAACTCTTACTTCTCTTTTTATCCTGACAGCACTATAATCATATTTCAATAAAAATTGCCATTTCTTTCTCAACAATTTCTTGTTTTATCTCATCATACATACTAAACATACACTACTTTCATAATTATATATATTACCTCCATTTTTCATAAACAATTAGTCTTTATATCTTGTATATTTTACTTATAAACTTTCTAGGTTTGATATCCAGAGTTTCTTTTATTATATTTTTTACCATTTCTCTCTATGTGTCTGACGTGCACGCAGAGGTCGTCATGCGGTTAAAAATAAGAGATAACCTAACATTCACTAGTATAGTAGAGTCAGGGTCGATCCACAGGAGCTACGTGGTTAGACTAGATGAGAGATTACCAACTAATAGTGTCACAGCTATAGTCGGAGGAACTGATTTCTATCTTACTATCCCAAACAATATTCAAACACTCAAGCCAAGCTTAGCCAAGCTCAAATGACCTAGTTACTTTCTGCACTCAGAAGTACATCTCTGGATCAGAAGCAATTGAAGGCATTCAAACTAGCAAAAACCAAGCAAAGCATAAACTACCGCTAGTTAAAGTCCTATTGAACAGTTACTAGCCAAGGTTTAATGCTTACCAATTAACCAAGTTAGCTACTGTTTTCAGCAAAGGAAAACAGTCCCAACCAAGTTATAAACGATATCCAAAACACAATCAAAAACGATAACCAAACACAAACATCCAAACATACCGAAAAATCAATATTAAATGTAACCGAATGATTGCATTCATCAAATCCAAATTCCAATTACAAAACAGTAACCAAATGTTTCAAAAACAGAAATCTAAAGGCTCAAAGTCAGTGGTTGTCACTCCCAAAGACTTTAGCTACAAAACTACTTGCTACTAAAAAGAAAATTAAATCCAAAAACATAAAATACCAATTATGAGCTTGCTGAAATGAATCCTCGAGTCAAATAGCTTCTAGGTCGATGTTTACACCCGGTCTTTGCTAGGGTTTTCGACTGGAAATGCCTCTATTTATAGTTGCAAATTTCCCGTGACCGCGCCGCGCAGAAGTGAAATCCGCGGCGCGCGTACTTATCCTTTCCCCGTTTTTTCGTCATTCAAATGTGTTCCACCGCCTTAAACACGCGCCGCGCAGAAGTGAATTCCGCGGCGCGCGTACGTGTTTCTTTGATTTTGCATTCTTTCCAAACTTCTTTTCTTTTGTACACTTTTAGTCCCTGTTTCTATTCTTTTTCTCCAGACAAGTCCTGACACGAAAAGTGAGAATACCCATGCATATTTGATATAATTTTACCAAGAACAGGGCTCAACAACGCCTAAAATACTTGATATCACTAGGCGTTGTCAAACACCCCACACTTGTGCCTTGCTTGTCCCCAAGCAAGAGAGTTTTTAACAAATCATAATAAAGAATCAAACAATTTCTGACTGTGTTCAGTTTCAAAGTTGATTGTCCCCCGAGTTAGAGTGGAATAGTTCGTGAGAACATAATTGAGTTGTTCTTTGGAATTCATGGCTTTCTAGAGAACCCTTGATTACAAACTTTCTGTCCACAATGAAGTGTACTTACTCATTTAGATTCTAAAGGCCATTAAGGAATTGTCCACGACTTTCGATGTTGTCCGTGTAGCGAGCTTTCAGAAATACCATCCCAGACCAGACGATCTTAGGTGGTAAGGTGCGTAAGGTCCACCCATTTTAGACCTACCGGCTCGAACAACAAAGGCCACATATTGACTTTTCCTTCCTAAATTCCAATCCTAAAACATCTCAATCTTCTAAACTCGTAAAATTCAACTTATTTGACTAACTAATAGCATGATCACAACTAAATAGTATTTCTTGAAAAATACTAATGCCATCACAATCACAAACCATTCATTTCAAAATTGCAATCCATTAAAAATTTTGAAAAATATTGCTACAAATTGAAAAATTTGATCATTTCTGCAAAAATTTCAAAAATATCTCTTTCGACCGTCCACACCCCACACTTAAAACCGTACAACGTCCCCGTTGTACAAAAATTAATTCAAAACAAGGGAGAAAGAGTTACCCCTTTTTGGACGGTGGCCCGCTTGGTGCTCAATATCACAGGTATAATTGCGTACAGAAAAAGATTCCCGATTCATATGCTGGAGTTGTAGCGCTACAGTAGGACACGCCAGTGGTCAAGACAAGTGGAGGGGGGCACGGAGACCCCACACTTGTCTGAGACAACTCCTTCTCAATTTGGTATATCATGCAGAACTTAACAAACAAATTAAAAGCACATGACAAAAATAAATCATGAACAAACACAAAATATACAACTAGAAGTGTCATAAGTTTATACATATATCCTAAAAATATAAAAAGAAAGAACGAAAAAGAAAAAGTACATCAATCACTACCCAGTGGCCTGGAGGATCCAGCCTCGTGATCGTGGGACCTGGCTGGGAATGGTCGGGGATGTCTGCCCTGTGCTGATGCGGTCTGTATAAGTACCTCCCCGATCCACTCGAGCTGGTCCAGGATGCTCGTGAGCTGATCCTCAATCCGCGTGACTCTGGCATCCAACCGGCGGAGGGCTGATGGATCGATCTGCTCCGGCTGCGGCTGTGCCGGCTCGGGTGCTGCTGGCTCTGGTCTCCGGCGTCTCCTGCCGGGCTGGGCGTATGCGGGCTGGGGTGCCTGAAGAGGCTCGATCGCCGCCCGGATGTACTGCCCCGGACGCTGCAGCTCAATGAGCCGCATCCTCTCCAAAGCGCGTCCTGTAGTGCGTGATGGAGGCAGAGCGGTCAAGGAGGCTGCCACGGGGGCAGTGAGAATGCCATAAGAGCGGGCCAGGCGGGTAATAAAGTACCCCTGGCTAATGGACTGCTGGTGGAGGCGCCGGCCGCATGGGTGGAGAGAGCGATCGCGAGGGCGTAGGGGAGATGGAGGAATCGGGACGGGTCGAGGAGGATCCACAAATATGTCATGTCATCGCCCGACACCTTCTCGTCCCCCTCCCGATGCATGATGGATGTGGAGACGATCCGGTGCATGAGGCGGTGAAGTGGGTCGCGGAGGTGGCTCTCCCTCGAAGTCCCTGCCTCGTACATAACATTGGACAACGGTGTCCAAACCTCCATGTTGGGAGGGCGCTCCGGCTCCCCCTGAATGCAAGACCCGAAGAACCGGGTGAAGTAACGATGCTGGAGGTCCTGCTTAGTGTAGATGCCTGTGCGCCTCCCGAACTCCTGGAGGTTGCACTGCCTGTGCACACCTCCCAAACGAAATCGCACCAGCCTGGAATGTGGGTCCCCTGCCCGTGGTGTGAACTGGATAGTGGAGATGAACTCCAGTAGAAGCTCCGTGTAGACCACGTCCTCGTCCGTGGCCATAATCCTGTCCCACCCACGGCAGGTGAACGATGCCTCCTCGTGGGTCCAGGTACGGTGCAGAAACGGCTCAATCGCACCCCAGAGCCCTGCGTCTCTAAGAATATCTCGATCTATAACCGTCGCCTCGAGAACCCGGCGACTGATCAGTGCATCCCGTCGCGAACTATACTCCACTGAACTGTCAAGTCCCGCGGGAAACTGAAGGAAGGCGTGGTCCAATCTGAAAATCATCTGCAAAAGAAAATATAGCCACGAAACAAATTTTTTTTTTGCAAAATCAGTCCCTTTCTTCTCAGTCGCACCGCGGCGCGGCCCAAGAGCAAGGGCGCGGCGCAGCGTACGACTGTTTTGAAAACCCGGGATCAAATCCCCATTTTAACCTGCTAGATCACAATCTAATCATACCACAAGGTAGCCTAAGTGCCGACTAGCTCATCTAGGGTGTCCATTTGGCAAAACAAACACCTTAGAAGCTAGCATTAGCGATTCTAAGTTTTTGAACTTTTTGGAATAAAACCCTAAAATTAACTACCTAATAACTAGTTTAAACAACTAATAGATAGTTAAAAGAGCGTACCTTGGTAGTAGAAACAGAATAAGTAAGAAAAAATGCAAGAAATTTTTGATCACCAGAGCTCCGAGTCGTGTGATTTGAGTTGTGAGCCGCGGCTCACCGGATAAAGGCGAAAAACCGTCTGATCGTTTCCCGCGGCGCGCATTCCGCGTTTCCGCGACGCGCGTGTCGCCAAATCAACCCCTGCGCATCGAGTCGAGTTCCGAACCCGCGTCGCACAATACAAAAATCCGCGGCGCGGTCTTGAAAATTTTAAAACTTTTCACACGACCCCACACTTGCTTCAGACCACTAATACCTGCAAAAGATTGATGTATTTTCTAAATTAATCCTAAAAAATAAAACCTACCTATGACACGATGGGTTGCCTCCCAACAAGCGCTAAGTTTAACGTCTTCAGCCAGACGTGTTGTTCCTGCTACAGCTACGGTGGATCGTATGCATGCTTCCTTCGCTGACTTGCAGTCACCACCGTCCCTTTGTTGACCCACTGCTCCTCAAACTTTCCTGGATCGAATGGCTTGTTGGTTCTCCTGTTGCTACACAGTTGCCGTCTCCCGATGATTTCCCGCGAATGCTTGGAAGTAGCTTTGAACCTCCAAGCTCGGTCCTTTCTTCTGCATCTCTTCAAGGTCAAAGGCTTGACATGGAGCACGCCCAGTGCTGCTCCCAGTAGTTGTTTTGTACCTCGTTTGTTGCTCCCATATTGCGTGTTATCTTCAGGTTGCAATTTTGGTTTGCAGTACCAATAAAAATTTTCCAATCGAATGGGATTGGAAGGCAACATATCGGGATGCTTCCATATGTCCTCATCGATGGTATTAATCACATCTAATTTTCCATTCATGAATGGATCATGAGTGGCGATAAAATCATGTTTTTTATTATTTTCAAAAATTAACTTGTCAGCATCAACTTCTTGATCCTCGTCCAACAGGTGGATCAGAACCAAGAGTGAGCGACTTGTTTGGTCTGATGGTGGTACAGAGTTACCCATCATCGGATCCTTGCTCTCAAATTTCTCAAAATTTTCAAAAATTACAGGGTCGGGGGTAATATTGTCATCTACACCCCCTTCCTCAATAATATCAAAAACTTCAACAATTTCGGGAGTCGTTGGGCTGGGGTCTGTACTGTCACTTACAGCCTCCTCCACAACATCCTCATCAATCAAATCGTCTGATGATGGCATGGGTTCACACATCACCAGATCAACATTATTAACATTTTCAAAAACATCAAACATATCAAAAGCTGTTGAGTCATAGGTAGCATTGTCACCTACAACCTCTTCCTCAACAACATTTTCGACCATCTCAGTGGTCTCTTGACTTTTCCACGATGTATGCCCTTCCATGACATATTCAGGTGATGCAAGTTCACACACATTATCATTGGTATAAAAATCACTCACCTCCGGTTCTGGCGAAGGTGGTGAACTTTTCCAACTTTCCTCTAACCTATCTAAAGAAGCTTGCACTTTTTCAAGAGCTTCAGCCTGGTCCTTCTGCTCATGATAGTTGTTATACATGAATACCCAAAGTTGGGCCAAAGTTACAGAATTCTGAGGCTGAGATGACTCCTCGGTCCGCCATCCATTGTCATCGGATGATCCATTGTAGCAATCATCCTCGTAATAGTTGTCGGCCGGATTTTCATAATACTCATACTGATCCGGGTACATGTAATCACCCATCATAAGGATGTACGCATACCAAAAATCAGCAAACTAAAATCAACATCAAGATAAGAAACTAAGTCCTACTGCTCACCTAATCTAAGCGCACAGCTCCCCGGCAACGGCGCCAAAATTTGAGGTGCACGCAGAGGTCGTCATGCGGTCAAAAATAAGAGATAACCTAACATTCACTAGTATAGTGGAGTCAGGGTCGATCCACAGGAGCTACGTGGTTAGACTAGATGAGAGATTACCAACTAATAGTGTCACAACTATAGTCGGAGGAACTGATTTCTATCTTACTATCCCAAACAATATTCAAACACTCAAGCCAAGCTTAGCCAAGCTCAAATGACCTAGTTACTTTCTGCACTCAGAAGTACATCTCTGGATCAGAAGCAATTGAAGGCATTCAAACTAGCAAAAACCAAGCAAAGCATAAACTACCGCTAGTTAAAGTCCTATTGAACAGTTACTAGCCAAGGTTTAATGCTTACCAATTAACCAAGTTAGCTACTGTTTTCAGCAAAGGAAAACAGTCCCAACCAAGTTACAAACGATATCCAAAACACAATCAAAAACGATAACCAAACACAAACATCCAAACATACCAAAAAATCAATATTAAATGTAACCGAATGATTGCATTCATCAAATCCAAATTCCAATTACAAAACAGTAACCAAATGTTTCAAAAACAGAAATCTAAAGGCTCAAAGTCAGTGGTTGTCACTCCCAAAGACTTTAGCTACAAAACTACTTGCTACTAAAAAGAAAATTAAATCCAAAAACATAAAATACCAATTATGAGCTTGCTGAAATGAATCCTCGAGTCAAAGAGCTTCTAGGTCGATGTTTACACCCGGTCTTTGCTAGGGTTTTCGGCTGGAAATGCCTCTATTTATAGTTGCAAATTTCCCGTGACCGCGCCGCGCAGAAGTGAAATCCGCGGCGCGCGTACTTATCCTTTCACCGTTTTTTCGTCATTCAAATGTGTTCCACCGCCTTAAACACGCGCCGCGCAGAAGTGAATTCCGCGGCGCGCGTACGTGTTTCTTTGATTTTGCATTCTTTCCAAACTTCTTTTCTTTTGTACACTTTTAGTCCCTGTTTCTATTCTTTTTCTCCAGACAAGTCCTGACACGAAAAGTGAAAATACCCATGCATATTTGATATAATTTTACCAAGAACAGGGCTCAACAACGCCTAAAATACTTGATATCACTAGGCGTTGTCAGTGTCATAGGGCTATATACCCAACACGTTGCATTGTTTTTCATTTAAGACTCATTTCTTTACTCTCTTTACTTTTATGTATCTTATAGCGATATACGACATACATACATTTTCTTCTTTTTAGCCATATACTGACTATTTTCTCAAACCTTTGGCTACTTTTACCCATCACTTCTTCTTAGAAGTAATAACTTCTTATCTCTTTATTTTATCTCTTTTTCTAACACTTATCTGGATATACACTTTTACTTTTTATCTCATATTATTTATGACTTTCAGTCATTGTTTTTACACTCTTTCGGTTATACTTTTATCATTCTCAATTCTTCTTATTTCATATTTATATGGTCACTAAATCTGATTTCAAATGACCATTTCTTTTTTTTTAATAACTGTCTTATATTCTTCTTATTGTCATCATTATCTGTCTTATCTTTAACTATTCACCTAACATTTGATTAGGCATTCAATCTCTATTTCTCAACTCATTCTTTTGCATTATAAAAATGCAACGTACCCATAATTTTTAACAAATTTTATTACTTTCTCATTCATATAACTTACTTTTAAGTTTGGAAGTCACAACTTCCCATTTATTATATTTTCATTTCTGTCTTTGGTTCCTCTTCTAATACTTGGTTAAGCATTTTGCTTTCATTTTATACTATCTTATTTACTCACAACTTTTATATACATACTTTCATTTCTTGGTTGTCCATGAACAACACATCATACTACTTCTTAATATTTATACTTCAATTGGGTTTATCTATAATTAGCCCAACTCACTTCCTTTACTCTTTTTGCTTAAATGTTTCCATTCTTCTTTCTTATATGAGTTTAATTCATATATCTATACTCACATTCTTTTCTAATCTTTATTTCTTTGGTCACCGTAGTGACATTACTCTTATTTTTTTTATTCCATAATCATAATTCATTTCTGTTAGACAACTGAAATTTTCAGTTATACTCTTTATTTTATAGCTGTACTATATACTTCATTACTTCCCTTAACATTTTCAATATATTCATACATTCTGGCCATGTCTCTTTTACTGATTCCTATCTTACTTTACGTTATTTCTCATATTATACGATGGTCATCACAACCACACATTCAAACTTTTCTCCTTCATTACTTTAGCATTCTTGTCATCTTATTTTCAGTGCTCTTTACTCATATTTTCTTATGTCTTATTACTTATACTTTATACTGACTCATATAGGGTATGGGGTTTTTCCCTATATATCTCATATTGGCTATTTCGTCTTTAACACTTTTTCTTTTATACTGTATTATTTCCAGTCATACTGGATTTTCTTCTATAGGTATATTGAATCTATACCCCTCAAACCTCTAACACTTAACTTTTACAGCTTCACATGATTCCTGTGTGGTTACACCAAACTCAAATGTATATCTTGTGATTATGATAGTACGGGTCTATATTATTATAATCACCTATACACATTTGCTTTCAGTTTTACCACCAGGACTCATGTTCCACTGTAATGAATTTAATCTTTTCTCTACTTACTTTCTACATTATACCCAAGTAGTTACTCTACTAATCTCCTACACAGTTTAAGTCTAGGTTCAAATACTGACACCTAGTTCGCTTAAACTATGGCTCTGATACCAAAACTGTAACACCCCTTTCTTAAACCATAATTTAATATAGTTTATTTTAACAAAACGTGACTAATAAAAAGTCACCAAAATATATTTTTTTTACAAACTTTATTCTAAAAGGGTATTACAGACTCAATACAGAAACCATAATTTAAACTTATCTGTAATTTACTTTGTCCCAGCTTCAAGTCACAATAAGTAACCTAGCTCCTGCTGCTTTCACCTAAGTACATAGCATTTAAAACATGTAATACGTGAGACATAAAGTCTCGTGAGTAATATGGGTTTTAGACCCAAAACTTTTCTGCTCAAAACTTGAATTATAAACAAGTAAGCTACTAGAACTTATTTTTCATAACATATCTCAAATCTTTTTCTTTTTATATCTTCAAAACTTAAAAACATTTTCTTTCTCAAAACTGCTCCTTTTCTTAAAACTGCTTTCTTTGCTTTCTTTATTTAAAACAACTTTCTTTCTTTAAAACTACTTTCTTTCTTTAAAAACTACTTTCTTTCTCATTTACTTGTGACCAACTGAAACTCATGAATTAATTTATTTTAATTCATTCTACTAGCTCACCTTGCGGGACAGAACATATCCATCCGCTAGGTTATGCTCATTATGTCTCCCCTTTGTGACTTGGAACGGATTCAAGCACAAGGGTATACTAAGCTAGACAACTACTTCGCGACGGGAGGTACCATCCCAGTAGTGTCTTCTGATCCCCCGATTATGTGGGTGATCCTAGTCCGGACAACTGGCTCTTACTTCTTATCTCATTACTTTCTTTACTTTGCTTCTTGAATTGGTCAAAGTGGAACACAATTTATATTAAACTCAGACTCATAAACTTTTTTAACTTATAATCAAAATACTTTCAAACTAGCTCCAACATCTTTATCTCACTTGTGAAGCTTCTTTCAAAATAACTTTATAAACTAAACTTCTTTAAAATTTGTTTAAAACACTTAGCTCATATATATATAGAGCTACTTTCAAAACTGTTTCCAAACTTTAACATTTTAAATAAACCGAAAAATCTTATTTTCTGAATATCATAAGTTTGCTATGTACTATAGAAATCCTCATATACTCACCTTGGTTTAGATATAAACCACTATGCTTCTTATACGCCTTCTCCCTTCTGTGCTCAATGGTATTTGAAGCACCTCCTACACAAGTATCACATATACATACTTAATAAATACATAATACAACCGACTTTAGAGTTCTAAAGTCTCATACAACTCAATTTCAGGTTATACTAAAATAGATAACCATTACTAAACTCATTTTATAATTTTCTCCGAAATACGCGTATTTTGATACAATGCCCCCAACGGGTCGTATTTCAGTTCCGACACTCTTCCATGAAGTCTTATGCTATATTAGACTTGTGTTTCAAATTTGGAGTTAATTGAACAAGTCTAGCTCAAATTCCAAAATCAAGTTTTGGCATGAACTTAAGGTTTTAGCCACTGCCGCTACAGTGACTTTTCCGCTAGGTCGGATTACAAATTTGAAAGTTTCATACATGTTTTCATACCATTTTAAGGCTATGTTATGAGTTACAGACCAAACGGACACGCCTGGCATCGAGTTTAAATCTCAAAATTGGACAGAACGCTGCCCCAGCAAGAGCACGACTCGTGCTCTTTATAGCTTAAGGGTTGCATGACTCATGCTATGTCTGGAGGGCTTTTTCTTGGCTTAACTGATGAGCACGACTCGTGCATTTCAAGGGTAAATTAAGCACGACTCGTGCTTGACCTGCAGACTTGGTTTTCAGTCCGATTTTTAAGCTGCAGCCCTCTATTTTGACTCATTAAGTACTTAATACTTATCTTAATCATTTTACTATCATTCCATGACTAAAACCCTTGCTTTACATCAGGTTTTAAGCCATGGAATCACTGATTCCAATTCCATTTCCTTGAAAACCCGTTTTTTGAGATTTTCACCAAAAATGCAAATTTTTGAAGTTAATCACTTAGGAGTGTCTTAATACATTCTAAGTGATCCTTTGAACTTAACAAAAGCATAAGAACTGGTCTTGATCATACAAACCCGTAAATTAGGGTTCTTGAGCAATATTCTCATCTTTTCTTAAATTTCAACAACACTTCATAGTTGAATTGTGTTTACTTGATGTTTTATTGTAATTAGATGGGAATGAATTTCTGGAAACTTTACATGAACTTCAAGAACAGATTTTCCAGATTTCAACCCGAGAAGATGATGAATAGTATGGTTTCTTACCTTAATTGCTTGGAAACTTCAATTCCAACCTCTACTTCTTGCAAAAACTTCTTGAGCTCTTCCTCCTCTCTTGTTCTCTCTTGCTCTCTCTCGATTCTTCCACTGATTTCTGGAGAATGAGAGCTAGATATTTTTATATATACATATTTAATTTTATAAAATAGTTTCACTTTAACCTCTAGCTTCCACTTTCTTTACAAAAATTGTCCTAAGACCCAAAATTTTGCAAACTAAACTCCATTAACTTCTAATTTAGCTCATTTATGAAATTTCTTAACAAAATGGTCATTTTCATGCCAAATGACCAATTTGCCCTTTTCGGTCAAACTTCACTATTCACGCGATAAAACTCCAAATTTTTACATAACTTTTATTTCTTATCATATTATTTTACAAATACATATTATTTTACATAATAGTCGTACAACGTGTCAAAAGACGATTTTACCCTTTTATAACTTTTTTCGCGGGTTCTTACAGTTATCTACCTTAATGACCATTATGTTGTGATTACGACATCCCTCTTCACCCATTTCTGAAAGCATTAGAATGTACCTGCCAAATATGGACAGGCTGACTGGCCTCAACTGTAAGGAATGTACCTGCTGGCAGGCTACATCTCACTAAGTATCCGATCCCGGTCCCTGCTGGCAAGCTACATCTCACTAAGTATCCGATCCCGGTCCCACCGGAACAAGTCATCATAAAAGGTTCTTATGATGAGCATAACTTCTTAGTTGATGAATCCGAAAAGATTCGTGACCTCATGCTATTGACCATTGACCCCGAGTTCTGCAAGGATTTTGAATCCTTGGGGCCATATGAGTTAAGGCAACTGGTTGAGGAAAGGTTCCAAAAGCCAGTTGAAGAGGAACGAGCTAAGATCTTCAAAAGACTTGCAGAGTGCAAGCTAAAAGAAGGAAGTAGCATCAATTCGCATGTTCTTCAGATTGAAGCGTACATAGGCGAATTGTACAAACTTGGTTATTCCATGAGTCAGGAAAAGAGTGTTAACATTCTACTCGCTTCGCTGACTAGTGAGTACGATCTGTTCATTCAGACGTATAGAAAGGAAGACTAGAAAAGGACCCTCATGGAAATGCGTCCACTGTTGACTTTATACGAGTCACTCTTGGACAGGCATAGCTCCAATGGCTCAACTACTTATGGATTAAGTCCAGTGAAGAGACATAACAAGAAACTGTCGAGATCGTCTGGACATGTCTCAAGCTGGGAATCCACTAAATCGGATACAGTCATGGAAAGATTGGAAGACGCTCCAAATCTTTTGAAAGCTCACGTATATCTAAAAACCTCAAAACTCCTGTTCCAAGATTTCTTGATACATAATGTGATAGTCACATTTTGGTTGGTATGCAGGGAATCAAGAAGGCACGGGACTCTGGCGCATAGGAGCACATTTGGATTGGATCTCCAGCTCGTGCAGTTTTGAAGTTTATATAGATATTAAAATATTGTTATTAGTCTTTAGATGCGTTTTGACATTGTCTATCATATATTACATTGTTCAGGGATTTTTGTTTTTTCAATAAAAATTATCAATTTTCTTTTAACACATGTTGTCTGAAATTGTCCTTGAAATGTTATATGAATGTGTTGAATGTATGATCAGTAATAACTTGAATGTTGATGCATCCAAAATGTTTGGATTCAAGAATTTTGTCATTTATGATTGTTAATACAAATGTTATAAGAATCAATTCAACCAAAGGTCCAGTTGGACAGGATTTTGGAATCATTTGACTTAAAGTCACTTGATGAATTGAGTTCTTGATGTGTCAAGAATTGAATAAACCAAAGGTCCAGTTGGACAGGACTTTGGAAACATCTGACTTAGAGTCAGATGATGATTAAGTTCTTTATAAAGCACATGTGGCAAGAAACGAATCACCCAAAGATCCAGATGATAGAATTTTCGAATCAGTTGACTTAGAGTCAACTGAAGATTGCATGTCTTAAACAACGTTAACAAAGTCATAAGTTTACATAGATATGTAAATGACATTGAGATTAAGAGCAACGGACACACCTGTTGCTGTGTATTGCTCGAATCTTGATATAGAACACAATTGTTTGTACTTCATTTATCATTCGGTATGACGAATATGACTTCGCTTAAGCGATTGAATTGAAACCTTGAACAGTTCAAGGACTTCAAAGGAAGTACAAGTTCCACAGAACCTGAACGATAACATAAACTGAGAAAACGGTTTCACAGTTCATTCTCTTCCAAGAACATTAATAGTTATAATGTGTCTTAGGGAAGGTGATGGAGCATTGGTCGAAACAGTTCGATCCTTGATGTATGAGATACATTGCCAATTAGGTTCCAATAAATTGAATACTATACTAGTTAGTCCATATAAACAATATCCCGACCACATCCTAGACTAAGTAAGTGTTGTAGACACTGTCTGAAATGTAAAGCTGGGATTATCCCACATATACATAGAAAGTCCAGGGTCTTGTGGTGTTCATCCGAACCTCATGACTAGCCTGAACGTGATCAGCATTGTCATTTCATTGGCTATCCCGTTGTAACTATAAAAGAAGAGCTCTTTTAGAAAGAACTCATGGTCTAAGGAAACAGTGGGAGTTGGGACAGTCCTAAATGAGTTTAGGATTAGCCAAATGAAAGAACCTTTAGTCATCACTAGGCTTGGAGCATAAATCAAATTTCTGCTTTACAACTGACATAATCTCCTCTTGGCCAGTAGTATTGATCACCATCATAAGTAGTTATGAACAGGGTGGCATACCGATTGGTGGTAAAACACTATACTTGGTACGGATTTATAATCCGACTACTTGGAAGCATTGGTGAGCCCGGTTGCTGCCAAACAAGAGAACCTTAGGGCGAGACACAGTCTATGTGAAAATTTTGATTGATTTTACACCTGGTCTAAAAACCAGTGGGAGTAACTTAATCATCAAAAGAAAGCAACATGGATAGATACATACCTTCAGAACATCTGGTTGAGTCAGGCTATACTTAGAGTCAAGTAATTGATTCTGGGAGAAGCACTCTCAATAGAAGATGAAATCCGAAAAGATACTGTATGGCACATTGTGAATCGTTAGTGGAGCGCATGTGGATAACCGGCACACTAATAGGGACTCATAAAGAGTGTCCTAGTACAAAGGTAAATAGGCCCGGGATTTTCCCACGGGTATCTCACAAGAAAGGATATTCAGATTCTCGAAAATATGTCAAAGGATTGAATTTTGAGAAAGGGCTGAAAGATTTCCATTAAAATGTCAGAAAGGTTTGAATTCTCAAAATGTGTCATAAGTCCTGGATTTTGTGAATAGTCCATAACCGTGTCAAAGCCAGTGGGAGTGTCGTTGTCGTCTACCATCTCCATATGTGGGATATATATTGTTTCTAGGAAACATCTCTTTTCATTACGAAGTGTAATGACTTGGTGTTAAGAGACGGATCGCTATGAAAGACTTAATAGAAATACGGGTATACTCAGGTGGTTGTAAACGTCTATGAGATAGATCAAGATTCTGCCAAGATGATCTTGATGAGATTCAAGATGCATAGACTTAGGAAAGGGTTTTTCTTATCATTCGAAAGTGTGATGACATGGCATGAAAGAAATTAAGAAGGTGCCACATACTTACGTAATCCACAGTCATCTATTGGATAGATGAAATCGACAGCATGGACCTAGCCAGCATGATCTTGATAAGATTCAAGATGCATGAGAGGAGTCTCCGAAAGGAAATTGTTTTTTTCGAAAATCATGACACAAGGATTATAAATAATCTTTAGATTCCGAAAAAGGGTTTGGAATAAGATTGGATTAGGTTCCGCAAGTTCCTTGGATCGATCATAATGTCATGAACATGTCATCATGACTTGATGCTTAGGGCATAGTAAGTTGGATTCAGGACATTGTCTGGCTGGGAAAACTTGATGGATTGTTCGAACACAAGTGAGAATTCATTGGGAAATGATTGAGGTGAAAGTGATAGGGTTAATTCAAAAGATTTTCCAAAGTGGTAATTATTAACGTTAGGACATGATGTTAAAGGACTTCATGGTTAAAGAATCTCGTTGATATTCTGATGGAGCGCGTGTGGTTCACCGACACATCATAACACCTCGAAATAGTCTTAGGGTGCAGTCAAGTAGAATAAAGACCCCAGAAACATAGGAAGTCACAGTACACATTACCAGAATGGAGTTAGAAGAGAAATTGACAGGATAACATATTGAGATGTTATCGGATGAGCATCTGATTGGATCATCTGCAATAAAGTGTATAAGTATAAGATACCTTGGATACATAGAAAAAGTGTAAGATTCATAAAGACATAACTGTAAAATTAGAATTGAAAGTTTAAAAGAAATCTTGAAACCGATAATAGCTTATGACAAGGTCCGACTTGGTGATTACCTTGTGGAGACTTGGTAATAAACAGGAGTAGCTGTCAGTCATATCTTTGTGTTTCGCTTTCGCATGTTTTACTTCCCGAATAATTTAATTATTCAGAAAGGTCCAAAGTCGTTCATACTTTGGTAAGTAAGTATTGAATCAAGACTGTCATGAATTGATTTGTAGACTGTCTAAGGAGTTAGACATAGCACTGGGATTGCTACAACATTCATGAGTACTTAGAAATAGAGATTTGAGTATTGGATAAACCCACGCTCAATAGATTGCTTCATGGATTATATCACAAGCAATGTTGAGACGATAATATCTTATGATCTTGAAGTGGAGAGATATGAGTTATAATTTACAAAGTCAGTTGTTCATTGATAGTACGAAAACGCATCGGTAACTCGATGTTATAAAACGTGCTATTGTGAATAATTTGACTGGTAAAAGATATAATCATATTAGTCGAAGCTTATTCGTTCCTTGACCCTGATGGGTAACAGATATTTGTAGGCCTCTCGATGATTTTGAAGTTGACTAAACTGCTGGCCAGCCTGGACTGAATTGATGTGTTCAATTAGAAGTTTTAAAGTCATAAGCAGAATCGAAAATTGGGAAACAGAGTATCGGACTGAGATTGATCTCAATCCATGTCTCGTGTCTGAAAATATCTTGTTGGACGGAGGATCATATGATCACTTATCTATGGATAGAACTGACTAGGTCAGAGTTCGGAAGCAGTTTCAAGGAAGCTACAGTTTGCTGATTAGTTAGAGGATAAATTAGTGATTATAGTCATAGACTTATCCAAGTGGGAGACTGTTGAATTAGGTATCTAAGCCATGACTAATAATTAGTATTTATCTAATTAATAATAGCATAGTCCATTTGGGTTGCCATCATAGCTTGAGGTTTGGTAGAAAGTTCGGTAGAGAGAAAAATTGATTTATTATGTGATTAATACATCAATAGAAATTAAATATATGGTTTATTAATATATTAAAGTGATAATATATTAATTAGAAACTATATTAATTAATTAGAAATTAATCTAGAATTAATTGGATTTAATTTGGTGATTAATTTAATTAAAGGTACAGGGGCTGAATTGTAATTACTCAATAGTTGAGTAGTGGCTGTCCAAGACAACCAGATGTTGGCAAAATTAAGGATTGTATTATCCTTGAATTTCGATTTTAATAGTAGGATAAATAAGATTTGAATTGTAAGATAAAGGTTTATCCTATTTAAATTCAAAAAGGTTTATCTCTAAAGGCTTATCTGGTTATCAGTTGGATACTATAAATAGAGGTTCTGTGACCCTCATAATTCACGCCATTTTCTCTCACTCTCTCTCGAATTTTCATCCACTTCCTCTGGCTCCCTCGGTGTGATCTCATTTGAGGCATGACACTTGTGCTGCTTTGCTTCCAAGAAATCCTAAAAGGTTAGTTTTTCTGATTTTATTCTTTTAGTTTATTTCTTCTGGCTTTTAGGAATTTGTTACATGTTCAATTAGAAGAAAACATAGATCCTTATAGGTTGCATGTGAACTTAGGGTTTTTAGTTCATAGATTTGTATAAAACCCTTCACTAATATCACTTACTTTTGTGCCAAAGTGCTTGAAAATGTTTTTAGCGTAAATACAGGGGTTTGAGTGCAATTCTGGAGAAGTTACGGAGCAAAACAGACAAATGAAGATGTTCAAGAAATATTAGCGACGCTAATATATAATATTAGCGACGCTAAGATGCCGAAAGGTGGGAAATCTCCGTTTTCAAGTTCAAACGCGCGAAGAATGTTCTGGAAGCTGACATTAGCGACGCTAATTTATACATTAGCTAATTTATACATTAGCGACACTAATGTCCAAAAAAGATAAAATCTCCTTTTTTGAATTTCAAACTCCGAGATTTCGGGCTTGGAAAGACACGCGCGACGCGGGAAGACCTTGGCCGCGACGCGGGAACCCTAATTTCGGACAACTAAAAATACCGGAGTCCCGTCCGACTTTTAGAGCATCCCGGGACGCAAAGGAGGGATCCGAAGGCACAATTTCATCAGTTTTTCAATGGGAATTAGTATTTTGGTTAGTAATTTAGTTTTTCTCTTGTTTTATCAACTCGGTATCGAGGTATTCTGCAATCGGGATTTCAGTCGATTACTCGATGTTTGTTTGGATTTATAGTTTCTGATTTCAGTAGTGAATAGTTGGTAGTAGATCTGGATTTGATTGTTTGAATGTTGGTTTGATTTGGATTTATAAAAGTTAATCATTCGGTTTGATGTTTAATTGCATTTTTCGGTATTGTTTCTGTTGAATGCTTGTTTAGATGTTTTGGGATTGGCATTCCTTCTGATTTTTATGGAATTTACTTCTGGAATCAGTAAGTAATCTTAGTTTAGAACTTAGTTTAGTTTAGTTTAGTTCATGCTTGATTTGGATTTTGGTAATTGTTTTGATATTGTGTTTTGTGTTGGTTTTTGGGAAAGTAGAAACAATATCGCTGACTTTAGAGTGAACTACAGTTGGTATACTATCGTTCAATCTTGACCACCAAACTCTCGTGGATCGACCCTTACTACCGTTGTACTAGTGTGTGTGAGGTTTATTTTCTTTATTTTGACCGCACGACGACCTAGGCGTGTCAAGGCTACACAATGTAGTTCGTCATCTGGGGAAACTTTGATAGTAAAGAAAAGATAGGTTCCTGTGAAACAAAAATCAAATTGTGAAAAAGGGACCTAAATTAAGTCCTCCGAAGAAAGTCTTGAGATGGATTTCGAAGACAAATCCAAAAGATAAAAATTTTCCATCATCGATCACTGAAATTTGTTCAACTTCAGGAATCAAAAAGGAAAATCTAGTAGAATCATGGATCCTTGATCCGAATGGTTACCCTCAAGGACCCAAACAAAATTGGGTACCTGAATTTTCTCTAAAATGCAGGTGTTACATGACGAGCAATATGAAAAGGAATGGTATATTGATAAAGCCTACTCATGTCACATGACTACAAAGATAGAGTACTTGAGAGATTTCAAGAATTTAGAAGATGCTGGGGACGTAAAATTTGGAAACAATGAAAGATATTCCATAAAGGGTTATGGGAAGTTCACCACTAACAGAGTTGTATATGTGGAAGTACTGAAGAATAACTTGATCAGTGAGTATTGGATACAAAGTAAAGTTTGATGAGGAAGGAAGTGTAATAAAAAAGAAAGGGTCGAAGGAAATACTACTGAAGTCTAAAAGGAATGGTGAAATGTACCCGTTAGATATGAAGCCAATTATTGGGGCTCCTTCTATTTTCCTACTCTTAAAGGAACCTTCGGACCTGAGCTGGTTGTTGAAGGGTTTTATGCAAATCTATGAACCAAAACTCCTAAGTTCACATGCAACCTATAAGGATCTGTGTTTTCTTCTAATTGAACATATAATAATTCCTAAAGGCTTATAAGAAATTAACTAAAAGAACAAAATCAGAAAAACTAACCTTTTAGGATTTCTTGGAAACAAAGCAGCACAAATGTCCTGCCTCAAATGAGATCACACCCAGGCTATGAGGTTGGCGAAATCCAGAGAGAGTGGAGAAGAGAGAATCACGAAATTTGGGCTATGGGACTCCCTATTTATAGGTTTCAAATGATAACTAGATAAACCTTAAGAGATAAGCCTTTTGAATTCAAATCAGGATAAACATTTTATCTTATTAATTCAACTATTTATCTCTTATATATATATATATATATATATATATATATATATATATATATATATATATATATATATATATATATATATATATATATATATATATATATATATTAATATATAAATCACTGGCCACATCACTCACTAAGACTGTCACTTACTCAACTATTGAATAATTACAGTTTTAGTCCCTGCACCTTTAATTAATTAATTTAATCACCAAATTAATTCCTATTAATTCCAGATTAATTTCTAATTAATTATTATAGTTTCTAATTAATATATTATCACTTAAATATATTAATAAACTATTTATTTAATTTCTATTGATTAATTAATCACATAATAAATCAATCTTTCTCTCTACCGGACTTTCTACCAAACCTCCTGCCATGAGGGCAACCCAAATGGACTATGCTACTATTAATTAGATAAATACTAATTATTAGTCATGGCTTAGACACCTAATCTAACAGTCTCCCACTTGGATAAGTCTATGACTATAATTACTAATTTATCCTCTAACTAATCAGCAAACCGTAGCTTCCTCGAAACTGCTGCCGAACTCTGACCTATTCAGTTCTGTCCATAGATAAGTGATCATATGATCCTTCGTCCAACAAGATATTTTCAGACACGAGACATGGATTGAGATCAATATCTGTCCGATACTCTGTTTCCCGATTTCTGATTCTGCTTATGACTTTAGGACTTCTAATTGAACACATCAATTTAGTCCAGGCTGGCCAGCACTTTAGTCAACTTCAAAATCATCGAGAGGCCTACAGATATCTGTTTCCCATCAGGGTCAAGGAACGAATAAGCTTCGACTCATATGCTTATATCTTTTACCAGTCAAATTATTCACAACAACACGTTTTATAACATCGAGTTACCGATGCGTTTTCGTATTATCAATGAACAATTGTCTTGTAAATTATAACTCATATCTCTCCGCTTCAAGATCATAAGATATTATCGTCTCAACATTTCTTGTGATATATTCCATGAAGCAATCTATTTAGTGTGGGTTTATCCAATACTTAAATCTCTATTTCTAAGTACTCATGAATGTTGTAGCAATCCTATTGTTATGTCTAACTCCTTAGACAGTCTACAAACCAATTCATGACAGTCTTTATTCAATACTTACTTCCTAAAGTATGAGCGACTGTGGACCTTTCTGAATAATTAAATTATTCGGGAAGTAAAACATGCGAAAGTGAAACATAAAGATCTGACTAGCAGCTACTCCTGCTTATTACCAAGTCTCCACAAGGTAATCACCAAGTCAGACCTTGTCATAAACTATTATCGGTTTCAAGATTTCTTTTAAACTTTCAATTCTAATTTTTAAAGCTATGTCTTTATGAACCTTACACTCTTTCTATGTTTCCAAAGTATCTTATACTTATACACTTTATTGCAGATGATCCAATAGGATGCTCATCCGATAACATCTCAATATGTTATCCTGTCAATTTCTCTCCTAACTCCATTCTGGTAATGTGTAATGTGACTTCCTATGGTTCTGGGTCTTTAGTCTACTTGACTTCACCCTAAGACTATATCGAGGTGTTATGATGTGCCGGTGAACCACACCCGCTCCATCATTACCAAGGAGATTCTTTAACCATGAAGTCCTTTAACATCATGTCTTGACGTTAATAATTACCTCTTTGGAAAATCTTTCAAATTAACCCTATCACTTTCACCCTAATCATTTCCCAATGAATTCTCACTTGATTTCAAACAATCCATCGAGTATTCCCAGCCAGACAATGTCATGAATCCAACTTACTATGCCCTAAGCATCATGTCATCAGGACATGTTCATGACATTATGATCGATCCAAGAAATTTGTGGAACCCGATCCAATCTTATTCCAAACCCTTTCGGAATCCAAAGATTATTTATAATCCTTGTGTCTTGATTTTCGAAAAAATTTCCTTTCGGAGACTCTTCTCATGCATCTTGAATCTTATCAAGATCATGCTTACAATGGATAGGTCTATGCTGGCGCGATTTCATCCATCCAATATATGACTTTGAATTACGTGAGTATGTTGTACCTTCTTAATTTCTTTCATGACAAGTCATCACACTTTGCAATGATAAGAAAAACTTTTCCTAAGTCTATGCATCTTGAATCTCATCAAGATCATCTTGGCAGAATCTGGATCTATCTCATAGACGTTTACAACCACCTGAGTATGCCATATTTCTATTAAGGCTTTCATAGCGATCCGTCTCTTAACACCAAGTCATTATACTTCGTAATGAAAAGAGACGTTTCCTAGAAACAGTATGTATCCCACATATGGAGATAGTAGATAACGGCGTCCCACTGGCTTTGACACGGTTATAGACTATTCACAAATTCCAGGACTTATGACACATTTTGAGAATCCAAACCTTTCTGACATTTTAATGGAAATCTTTCAGCCCTTTCTCAAAATCCCATCCTTTGGCATATTTTTGAGAATCTGAATATCCTTTCTTGCGAGATGCCCGTGGGGAAATCCCGGGCCTATTTACCTTTGTACTATGACACTCTTTGTGAGTCCCTATTAGTGTGCCGATTATCCACACGCGCTCCACTAACGATTCACAATGTGTCATACAGTATCCTTTCGGATTTCATCTACTATTGAGAGTGCTTCTCCCCGAATCAATTACTTGACTCTAAGTATCGCCTCACTCAATCAGTTGTTATGAAGGTATGTATCTGTCCATGTTGCTTTCTTTTGATGATTCAGTTACCCCCACAGGTTTTTAGACCAGGTGTAAAATCAATCAAAATTTCACATAGACTGTGTCTCGCCCTAAGGTTCTCTTGTTTGGCAGCAGCCGGGCTCACCAATGCTTCCAAGTAGTCGGATTATAAATCCGTACCAAGTATAGTGTTTTACCACCAATCGGTATGCCACCCTGATCATAACTACTTATGACGGTGATCAATACTACTGGTCAAGAGGAGATTATTTCAGTTGTAGAACAGAAATCTAATTTCTGTTCTAAGCCTAGTGATTACTAAAGGTTCTTTCACTTGGCTAATCCTGAACTCATTCAGGACTGTCCCAACTCCCTTTGTTTCCTTAGAACATGAGTTCTTTCTAAAAGAGCTCTTCTTTTATAGTTAAAGCGGGATAGCCAATGAAACGACAATGTTGATCATGTTCAGGCTAATCATGAGCTTCGGATGAACACTACAAGACCCTAGACTTTCTATGTATGAGTGGGATAATCCCAGCTTTACATTTCAGACAGCGTCTGCAATACCTACTTAGTCTTTGATGTGGTCGGAATATGGTTTATGTGGACTAACTGGTATAGTATTTTGTTAGTTCTATATGTCCAACGATGATCAAAAATTGATATTACTAATAATACATGATCCTATAGGGTCACACCAAAAACAAGTCTGACACCAATTGATCATTTGTTGTGCTAAATTTGATTTTACATCAAATGATACTAAACTTGCAATTTAATTTTGTAAGTTATTATTATTTGAGATAAATAATAATAACTCCAAAATTAAAGGTTGATTACTAATTCATATGTGATGAATTAATCTTGTATAACAATTAAATTGTTTAAGTTGTTAAATGATTTAATTGAATCATAAGTAAACCTTTTATTTAATTTAATTGGTAAATTAAATAAAATACGCATATTGTAATATATATATATATATATATATATATATATATATATATATATATATATATATATATATATATATATATATATATATATACTACATTAAGAATGCATGTTTAATTGGTTTATTTATATAATTTATGGTTTAAATGTTATTCCATTAAACATAAGTATGAAGGTTTATTATTTATATACTTAATAGTATAAGTTTATAAATAATAGAATTGATAAATATATATATATATATATATATATATATATATATATATATATATAATATCAAAATGGCCAGCGATATCAAGGGGACATAAAGCATATGTGAAAAGTTGAAAAAAGCATGGTAGATTCTCTATTCTCTCTAGGTTTGACCATGGGGAAGTGAGATGCTCTTTCTTTGATCACATGCACACTTATTCTCTTTGTTTTTATACTTGAAAATCCAGCCATTTTGAGTGAGTAGAACACGTTCATGCTTGAAACAAAATCAGCCAAAATACTCTCAAAAAACCTCTCTTGAAGACTAGCAAAAATCGGATTTTTGCATCAAGGAAAAAGGAGTTCATTTGCAAGTTGAAGGGACTAGCATCTAAGGTATTTAAACTTGTGGGTGGACTAAGCTATAGAGGGAAACTCTTTTGCTTCCTCATCTTCAACTAATCATCCAACTAAGCTCAAGAACATAAGGTTGTAATCTTGAACTTTCACTATGTTTGTTTCATTTTATCTCTACATGCATGTAGCATGATCCTCTTGAAAAGAAATTCGTGTTCATCTTTTATGCTTCCGTTGAAAATTCAAGTTTTTGAAACCTATGAAATGAACATGGATTTCCAATAATTGGTATCAGAGCCATGGCTATATTGCATGTTTAGATAATAGGTTTATTTGGATAAACTTGGTTTTTGGAAGCCATGAATGTTCATCTTCTTGAATGCAATGTTCATGCATGGCTTCTTTGGCAACATGCAAGTATATAATCTATGATTTTATGTAACCAAATTATATTTGTGTTTGCATGCATTTGGTTACATAATTGTTGCCTTAAAAAAACAAAGTGTTTATTTTCTTATGCTTTTATGTGATAAAATGGTGCATAAACAAGCCAAGGACCATGTGTTGCATGTTTTGTGTTTAAATTCGATTTGGTTGTAATCTATTCTTTTATTCAAATGGTTTGTAATAATAATTAGTTATTTCCTTCTTTTATTCATTTTGTAAGTATTAGAATAGTAGTATTTTATATCTTTCACAAAATGTAACAAGAGAAGGAGCAAGAGCAAGAACCAAGAGAAGCAACACAAGATTTTTTTTTGCATCAAATTTCCTGTTTTTCCTGCTGTCCAATTTCGGCCCAAAAAAGGATCACAAAATAAATTCATATCTTGGTGTTTTGATGCTATACTTGTTGGTAACTTTAATATCTAGTATATATATTAAGTTTGGACAAGTATAAGCATCAATATGACCAAGGATGAAGTCAAGAAGGTTATCAAAACAACAAAAACCCACTGTTAAGGGCTGTTGCTGTTCGGACCTGTTTTGGGGCATAAGAAATAATCATAGCTCATGCCATGGTGCCTACAAAGGGTGGTTCAAGTGTCATTTGATGGCATAAGAAGATTGGCAAAGTTGTAGCTCAATTGAAGATCATTTGGATGAATATTTGGTCACCTTTTGTCCCTAGGTTTGGACTTGATATTTCATGTATGGCTCACATGAAATATCAAACTAGTTGGCTTGTGTTTATGCACCCATGCATGCATGTGATGATTGAATGTTTTATTATGTGGTGGTTGAAAATAAGATTTTGCATGCTAGACAACCTAGATAATTAAACATAATCATCAAGGCGTTTGTAATTTTCAAAATTGACATTTAAAACATAAGATGTGATATAATTGGTTTTATTAAAATGGGTTTTGTTATAAAACCTATAAAAGTCAAAATTTGAAAAAAATTAATGAAACAAATAAAATGGAGATTTTATGAACTCTTACAAACTCCAACCCTAAATAATAATGGTAATTATTTAGGATTAAAATTGGTTCTCATGTATGTGATCAAACTCAAACTTAATATTGGATATTAATTCTAATCTTGACCACAAACAAAGAATCAATAAAATTGAGATTTTATGATTAAGGAACCAATTAACAAAATAAGATTTTAATGGTACCATGTTCATTGGATGCATGCAATCTACATGATACCATATGTTTTCAAAATTAGAATTGTAAAACATACAAATCCCTTTCGAAATACAAATCAATGCCGTCCCTCTTAAAGACACTCATGTATCACTTGAATATCCTTATGGGATAAAGGTTACCTAACCACTTGGAGTCTTCTTGTGATACAAGAGGTAGTTTTGCAATATTGATGGGATAAAGGACACCTAACCATTAATAGTTGTCAAAACTACACGTCCGTTTAAGTGGGATGATTTGTTTGGAAATCTTTTGTGATAAAGGTCACCTAAGCATTAGAAATCCAAGGCATAAATGGGATCAAACATGCCAAACTTATAAGTGTTATAATGGGATCCTATAACTCTAGAAATTATATTTGGATATAATTGGTAAACCGTTACCTACCTTGTTGATTCAAATAGGCAGGATAAAGGATACCTAACCACTTATCCGTATTGCAACTTGGATTCTAGACCTTAATCAATTAAAGTTTATGAAACAAGAAAGGGTATTAATTATTAAGGACTTAATATCATAATTTACTAAATTGAACCTTGTTAAAATTTTGTAGATGGCACCAAACACCACAAACCCGGCTCCTAACAAAACATCACTACGGTCTCTCCTTGAGGGAGAAAAACTCAACCACACCAACTTCTTGGATTGGTACCGTAGTGTGAGAATAGTTCTCAAACAAGAAAAGAAAGAATATGTTCTCAATGAACCACTTCCTGAAGAGCCCCCTGCCATTCCTAAGCCCGCACACGATGCATGGCTTAAAAAGATGGATGACTTCATTGATGCATCATGTCTAATGTTGGAAACCATGATTCCTGACCTTCAGAAGGATTTGGAGAATCATTCGGCCTATGACATGATTAATCAATTGAAGGAAATGTTCCAACAACTTGCAAGAACGGAAAGGTTCGAAACTGTTCGGGCTTTCCATGCTTGCAAGATGGAGGATGGACAGTCGGTTAGCTCTTATGTGCTCAAAATGAAGAGTCACATTGATCAGTTGGCACGTCTTGGAGTTGTGATGCCCGAAGAGCTAGCAACGGATATGATCCTTAACTCCTTGACAAAGTCTTTTGATCCCTTTGTCATGAATTATAACATGAATGGTTTGAACAAGACTATCCTGGAACTGCATGGGATGCTAATTACCGCGGAAAAGAATCTGCCTAAGAAAACCACTCAAGTTCTCATGATCAAGGAAGGTGGCACAAAGAGAACAAGACCCGAACACCCCACCAACTCCAAGGGCAAAGGGAAGGCAAAGGTTGTCAAAGGAAAGGGCAAGAAAGTTGTCCAACCATCCCGTCCGCCCAAGAAGAATGCAAAGGTTGCCAAGGAAGACGCGTGCTTCGAATGTGGCAAAGTTGGGCATTGGAAGAGAAATTGCCCTACCTATCTTGCGGAGTTGAAGAAGAAGAAGGCCGGTGAGGGCACTTCAGGTATCTATGTGATAGACCTAGAACTTTATAATTTATCTCCTAACACATGGGTATTTGATACTGGTTGTGGAACTCACATTTGTAATATGTTGCAGGGGTTCAAAAGGAGTAGGCGACTGAAAGCAAACGAGGTAGTACTCCGGGTTGGAAACCGTGCAAGGGTTGCGGTGGATTCAATTGGAAGTTTTGAGTTATTACTACATAGTGGCTTATATTTGACATTAACGAATGTTTATTATGTTCCTAGCTTGACTAGGAATATTATTTCGGTTGCTAAGTTGAGACAATGTGGTTTTAATATTTGCTTTATGAATGATGACATTTGTGTTTATAAAAACAATGTATTCTATTTTGAGGCTAGGCCTTTAAATGGAATTTATGAAGTAAACTTTGATGAAAAGACTAACCATGGCTCTTTATACCACACTTTCACCAAGAGACCCAAATGTGATTTGAGTCAAATTTATCTATGGCATTGTCGACTTGGGCATATAAACAAGAAACGCATATCCCAACTTCAAAAGAGTGGACTTTTGAAGGCAAATGACAATGACTCATTTGATATATGCGAATCTTGTTTACATGGCAAGATGACTAAAGCCCCTTTCTCGGGAACCATCGAGAGGGCAAAGGACTTGTTAGTAATCATACATACGGATGTATGTGGTCCTTTAAAGCCAATGACTAGATGTGGTGAAAGATATTTCATCACCTTCACTGATGACTTTAGTCGTTTTGGTTATGTTTATCTAATTAAACATAAACATGAGGCGTTTGAAATGTTCAAAATGTTTCAAAGTGAAGTGGAAAATCAACTCAACAAAACAATTAAAGTTCTTCGTTCTGATAGAGGAGGTGAGTACTTAAGTACAAACTTTATGGATCATCTTAAGTCTTGTGGAATTGTTTCACAACTTACTCCACCTGGAACACCATAACATAATGGTGTATCTGAGAGGCGGAACCGAACACTATTGGATATGGTTCGATCCATGATGAGTAGAAGTACTCTACCTTTATCATTTTAGGGTTATGCTTTACAAACAGCTGCTCGTCTCCTAAACATGGCACCTACTAAGAAGGTAGATAAAACGCCTTATGAGATATGGCATGGAAGGGTTCCATCTTTATCCTATCTCAAGGTATGGGGTTGTGAAGCTTATGTTAGACAAGAAGCTTCAAACAAACTAGAACCCCGTTCAACTAAGTGTATCTTTGTAGGGTATCCGAAAGATTGTCTTAGATACTACTTCTACAATCTCATAGAGAATAAGATATTTATTTCTCGAAAAGCTGAATTCCTAGAAAACAAGTTTCTGACGGAAGAGGCTAATGGGAGGTTTGTGGAACTTGAGGAACTTCAGAAACCACAGCCTGATACACGAGAAGTTGGATCTAGCATTCAACAAGAAATTGTTGAACCTAAACAAACGGTTGATCAGGAACAAATTGTAACACAAGATGTTCGCAGATCTGGTAGGGTTCGATTTGAATCTGAAAGGTATGGTTACCTAATGATGGAAGAGGAATGCTATAAGATAGATTCTGATGAACCCGTCAACTACCAGAGTGCAATGTCAGATCCTGAATCTGATAAATGGCTTGAAGCCATGAACACAGAGATGCAATCCATGCACGATAACCAAGTTTGGGACTTGGTTAATCTTCCCACCAATTGTAAGACCGTTGGGAACAAATGGGTTTTCAAGAAGAAAACCGACGTGGATGGAAATGTACACACTTTTAAGGCAAGACTTGTCGCTAAAGGATACTCACAAACTCATGGTATTGACTATGATGAGACCTTTTCACCAGTGGCAATGATCAAGTCGATTAGGATACTTTTTGCCATAGCCGCGTACTATGATTATGAGATATGGCAAATGGATGTCAAGACCGCTTTCCTTAATGGACACTTATTGGAAGATGTCTATGTGGATCAACCTGAAGGTTTTGTCGATCCCAAGCATCCAAACAAAGTGTGCAAGCTTAAAAGATCTATCTATGGATTGAAGGAAGCGTCTCGAACATGGAACATCCGTTTTGATGAAAAGATTACAAATTTTGGATTCATCAAAAATGAGGATGACTCCTGTGTTTACAAGAAAGCTAGTGGGAGCATAGTCATATTCCTAGTATTGTATGTAGATGACATACTTTTATTTGGAAATGACATCCCAACCTTAAAAGGTGTCAAAGCGTTCCTTGAGAACAGTTTTTTCAATGAAGGACTTAGGAGAAGCTGCTTATGTATTAGACATAACGATCTATAGAGATAGATCTAAGAGACTTATTGGTCTAAGCCAAAGTGTATATATTGATAAAATCTTGAAAAGGTTCAAGATGCAAGACTCCAAAAGAGGATTCTTGCCAATACCGCATGGCACCATCCTAAGCAAGTCTCAGTGCCCAAGCACTAGGAGTGAACTTGAAAGGATGAAACATGTCCCATATGCTTCGGCAATTGGGTCTATCATGTATGCCATGTTATGCACTAGGCCCAACGTCTCATGTGCCTTAAGCATGACTAGTAGGTATCAACAGAACCCAGGTGAAGCCCACTGGACTGCTGTAAAGAACATTCTTAAGTACTTGAGAAGAACTAAAGACATGTTCTTAGTTTACGGTGGTTTGGAAGAAAGCTTGAAGGTAAAGGGTTACACTGACGCAAGCTTCCAAACAAATAGGGACGATTCTAGATCTCAATCTGGGTATGTTTTTATTTTAAATGGAGGAGCCGTGTCTTGGAAGAGTTCCAAACAAGAAGTGATTGCACAATCCACTACAGAATCAGAATATGTTGCTGCTTCGGAAGCTGCTCAAGAAGCTGTCTGGATAAGAAAGTTCATTGAAGATCTAGGGGTTGTTCCTTCCATTCGGGACCCTATAGAAATCTTCTGTGACAATCTAGGTGCTATAGCTCAAGCAAAGGAACCTAGATCGCATCAAAAGACCAAACACATTCACCGAAGGTATAACTACATAAGACATGAAGTTAAGAATGGTGAAATAAGTATTCACAAGGTTCATACAGATCAGAATTTGGCAGACCCATTCACGAAGCCTTTACCCCAAGCTAAGCATGAAAGTCACGCTAAGGGTATAGGACTTCGTTTTTCTAATGAATGGATTTGATTTGTCTTTAGTCTTTTATGAATATGAAACTATGTAAACAACAATAATTATGTGATATATGTGACGTGATGTTTCATTCATAATTTTGTGTTTTATTAGCATGTTTAATCCTTGAATAATTTAATTATTCTAAATGTCCATAGTCGATCATAGTTGTGGGAGCAATTATGAAGTAAGACTAATATGAATTGGAATGGTTGACTTTTATGGGTAAAAGTAGCAAAAGGTTGCAACCAAATTCATAGGTACTTGTCAGTGAACAAGTATTGGACTTGACCCGTTTCAAGATCACTTCATGGATCATTATCATAAGTGATTCTTGAACAAAGGTATTATCACTGTATCCTTAGACCTGAGATACATATTTGGGACTCAAGTGTAGGGAGTGCTATGCTTTGATATGGTTCACCGTTGTTCTTGAAAATAGATAACCATACAGACCATACTCAAGTATAGTACTAACTACATAAGGGGCATATGTAGTCAAGACGGGATTTGTTCCTCTTATGTGTTGAGAGTTAGACATCTAAGGCGCCTGATTGAAAGTTGAACATAAATTGAGAATGATTATGATCCATGTCTCATGTTCAACATGATGTCTGAGACAAAGGGATAATTGATAAATAACCTTGTACATCAATTAGAGCCTCGTGCTTATGAAGAATTGGATGTTGTTGAATGACATTACGTCATGTGTTATTGGGGGCGGTGAAATGTTGCTAGACGTTTATCATTGTCGGTATCATTCTATGATGCAACCTTGTGCAAGTGGGAGATTGTTAGTTCTATATGCCCAAGGATGATCATAAAATGATATTACTAATAATACATGATCCTATAGGGTTACACCAAAAACAAGTCTGACACCAATTGATCATTTGTTGTGCTAAATTTAATTTTACATCAAATGATACTA
Source organism: Cichorium intybus (assembly GCA_023525715.1). NCBI lineage: Eukaryota > Viridiplantae > Streptophyta > Magnoliopsida > Asterales > Asteraceae > Cichorium > Cichorium intybus. Next base: position 1,749,413 of record JAKNSD010000045.1, on the reverse strand, counting down.
AACTTGCAATTTAATTTTGTAAGTTATTATTATTTGAGATAAATAATAATAACTCCAAAATTAAAGGTTGATTACTAATTCATATGTGATGAATTAATCTTGTATAACAATTAAATTGTTTAAGTTGTTAAATGATTTAATTGAATCATAAGTAAACCTTTTATTTAATTTAATTGGTAAATTAAATAAAATATGCATATTGTAATATATATATATATATATATATATATATATATATATATATATATATATATATATATATATATATATATATATATATATATATATATATATATATATATATATACACTACATTAAGAATGCATGTTTAATTGGTTTATTTATATAATTTATGGTTTAAATGTTATTCCATTAAACATAAGTATGAAGGTTTATTATTTATAAACTTAATAGTATAAGTTTATAAATAATAGAATTGATAAACATATATATATATATATATATATATATATATATATATATATATATATATATATATATATATATATATATATATATATATATATATATATATATATATAGATATATATATACATATATATATTATATCAAAATGGCCAACCATATCAAGGGGACATAAAGCATATGTGAAAAGTTGAAAAAAGCATGGTAGATTCTCTATTCTCTCTAGGTTTGACCATGGGGAAGTGAGATGCTCTTTCTTTTATCACATGCACACTTATTCTCTTTGTTTTTATACTTGAAAATCCAGCCATTTTGAGTGAGTAGAACACTTTCATGCTTGAAACAAAATCAGCCAAAATACTCTCAAAAAACCTCTCTTGAAGACTAGCAAAAATCGGATTTTTGCATTAAGGAAAAAGGAGTTCATTTGCAAGTTGAAGGGACTAGCATCTAAGGTGTTTAAACTTGTGGGTGGACTAAGCTATAGAGGGAAACTCTTTTGCTTCCTCATCTTCAACTAATCATCAAACTAAGCTCAAGAACATAAGGTTGTAATCTTGAATTTTCACTTTGTTTGTTTCATTTTATCTGTACATGCATGTAGCATGATCCTCTTGAAAAGAAATTCGTGTTCATCTTTTATGCTTCCGTTGTAAATTCAAGTTTTTGAAACCTATGAAATGAACATGGATTTCCAACATATTTTACTTATTGGAAACTAATTGGCAATGTATCTCATACATCGAGGATCGAACTGTTTCGACCAATGCTCCATATTTTCCCTAAGACACATTATAACCATTAATGTTCTTGGAAGAGAATGAACTGTGAAACCTTTTTCTCAGTTTATGTTATCGCTCAGGTTCTGTGGAACTTGTACTTCCTTTGAAGTCCTTGAACTGTTCAAGATTTCAATTCAATCGCTTATCCCGATAAGCGAAGTCATATTTGTCATACCGAATGATAAATATCGTGAAGTACAAACAATTGTGTTCTTTATCAAGATTCGAGAAATACACAGCAACAGGTGTGTTCGTTGCTCTTAATCTCAATGTCCTTTACATATTTATGTAGACTTATGACTTTGTTAACTTTGATCAAGACTTGCAATCTTCAGCTGACTCTAAGTCAACTGATTCCAAAATCCTATCCCCTGGATCTTTGGGTGATTCATTTCTTGCCACATGTGCTTTATAAAGAACTTAATCATCATCTGACTCTGAGTTAGATGATTCCAAAGTCATGTCCAACTGGACCTTTGGTTGATTCATTTCTTGACACATTAAGAACTCAATTCATCAAGTGACTTTAAGTCAAATGATTCCAAAGTCCTGTCCAACTGGACCTTTGGTTGAATTGATTCTTATAACATTTGTATTAACAATCATAAATGACACAATTCTTGAATCCAAACTCTTTGGATGTATCAATATTCAAGTTATTACTAATTGTACATTCAACACATTCACATAACATTTCAAGGACAATTTCATACAATAGGTGTTAAAATAAAATTGACAATTTTATTAAAAAATAAAAATCCTTGAACAATGTAATATATGATAGACAATGTCAAAACGCAATCAAAGGCTAATAACAATATTTTAATATCTATCTAAACTTCAAAACTGCACGAGCTGGAGATCCAATCCAAAAGTGCTCCTATGCGCCAGAGTCCCGTGCCTTCTTGATTCCCTGCATACAAACCAAAATGTGACTATCACATTATGTATCAAGAAATCTTGGAACAGGAGTTTTGAGGTTTTTAGATATACCTGAGCTTTCAAAAGAGTTGGAGCGTCTTCCAATCTTTCCGTGACTGTATCCGATTTAGTGGATTCCTAGCTTGAGACATGTCCAGTCGATCTCGACCGTTTCTTGTTATGTCTCTTCACTGGACTTAATCCATAAGTAGTTGAGCCATTGGAGCTATGCCTGTCCAAGAGTGACTCGTATAAAGTCAACAGTGAACGCATTTCCATGAGGGTCCTTTTCTGGTCTTCCTTTCTATACGTCTGAATGAACAGATCATACGCACTAGTCAGCGAAGCGAGTAGAATGTTAACACTTTTTTCCTGACTCATGAAATAACCAAGTTTGTACAATTAGCCTATGTACGCTTCAATCTGAAGAACATGCGAATTGATGCTACTTCCTTCTTTTAGCTTGCACTCTGCAAGTCTTTTGAAGATCCTAGCTCGTTCCTCTTCAACTGGCTTTTGGAACCTTTCCTCAACCAGTTGCATTAACTCATATGGCCCCAAGGATTCAAAATCCTTGCGGAACTCGGGGTCAATGGTTAATAGCATGAGGTCACGAATCTCTTCGGATTCATCAACTAAGAGGGTATGCTTATCATAAGAACCTTTTATGATGACTTGTTCCGGTGGGACCGGGATCGGATACTCGGTGAGATGTAGCTTGCCAACAATGCTGAGAACCAGTCTCCAATTGTGAAGCCATTCTTTACAGTTGAGGCCAGTCAGTCTTTCAGAAATGGGTGAAGGAGGAGAAGGAGGAGAATTGACACTTGACATCTATAAAAGAAACAGAATTTATTAGTTTAATTGGTCCTTTTAAATAATTTACCCAATATGATATTTAATAAGGCTAGGATCCAAAATACCCCAACTATGGTGTGAAGAGGGATGCCGTAATCACAACATAATGGTCATTAAGGTAGATAATTCACTTATCAATTTCATCATATGAAATTCCTAGGTCTGTTGAGATTCATTGAACTATTCAATGGCATGTTTAATCTCGGATGTGTCCCACTGTTTGTGACTGGGATGCCGAGGATCACAAACTGGATGTGAATAACCATGCAAATTAGCTTGGTACTCTCGGGGTCAATTACCATCTCTAATTGATGTGCCGGTAAACCACACATGCTCCATCAACAATGATAACACCCGAGAAACCCATTGCAACTCTTTATGAACCCCTATTGGTGTGCCGGTAAACCACACACGCTCCACCAATGTTTTATAAAGTGCAATGTGCAATTTCATGGATTAGCACCAATTCACATTTTTCCTAAAGTAACTAGATTTGGGGTTTTATTAAGTTGTTCTAGTACTTTGAATAATATCATTATACTTTTAATGAGATTAGGCGGTCCTATCAAACCTGTTCGGCTAACGACCCTCCACTGATCAGGCGAGCGGTGGGTGAGAGTGGACACCCATTAGACTGCCATTTTATAGGCAGTCTCCTTATACCCACTTTATAGATCACCTTCGTGAATGAGGCCTACTATTGATTTGACTAACCATTAAATCTTATACATATAATAACTTCCTAATTATAATATATAAGATGTAGTTTTTTTAAACCTTTAAAAAATTGTTTCTGGTTTATCCTTTAATTTATTGTCGATTTAAACTATTAAATTTAAAATTAAATTAAACCTTCAATTTATCTTTTAATTAAACAATTAATTAAATTTATATATTTTAGACTTTTAAAATATTCCTGGATTTATCTTTTAATTTTTCGAAAATTTAAACCTTTAAATTAAATTAAATTAAATCCTTTTAATTATCTTTTAATTAAACAATTAATTAAATTAATTAATTTTAGATAGGTATCACAAAATAATCAAATTAATTTAAACCTATCCTTATCCCTCTAATTTTCGATTTTAAGGATAAAAGGGTTTAAGGTTTATCCATTTAAATAAACAAAGTTACCAAAAATAGAATACCTTCTAAAACCTACCAACAAAATCGCCAACTTTAGGGGGAATAATCGGCCTCAATTAGGGTTTAGAAACAATAAACCCTAAATATTAGGAAAAACTATTATAGCAATTCAATAAGCAAACAGACAAAAGCTCTGATACCACTGAAGGGTTTTATGAAAATCTATGAACCATAAATCCTAAGTTCACATGCAACCTATAAGGATCTATGTTTTGTTCTAATTGAACATATAAAAATTCCTAAAGGCTTATAAGAAATTAACTAAAAGAACAAAATCAAAAAAACTAACCTTTTAGGATTTCTTGGAAGCAAAGCAGCACAAATGTCCTACCTCAAATGAGATCACACCCAGGCTATGAGGTTGGCGAAATCCAGAGAGAGTGGGGAAGAGAGAATCACGAAATTTGGGCTATGGGACTCCCTATTTATAGGTTTCAAATGATAACCAGATAAAACTTTAGAGATAAGCCTTTTGAATTCAAATCAAGATAAACCTTTTATCTTATCAATTCACGCTGGCCACATCACTCACTTAGACTGTCACTTACTCAACTATTGAATAATTACAGTTTTAGTCCCTGCACCTTTAATTAATTAATTTAATCACCAAATTAATTCCAATTAATTCCAGATTAATTTCTAATTAATTATTATAGTTTCTAATTAATATATTATCACTTAAATATATTAATAAACTATTTATTTAATTTCTATTGATTTATTAATCACATAATAAATCAATCTTTCTCTCTACCGGACTTTCTACCAAACCTCCTGCCATGAGGGCAACCCAAATGGACTATGCTACTATTAATTAGATAAATACTAATTATTAGTCATGGCTTAGACACCTAATCCAACAGTTGTGGCACAGAAGGCTATCACATTTGAACTTTAAGAATATCAATAAACTCATCGCCCTTGATCTTGTACGAGGAATGCCAGCTCTGAAATTGGACAGCGACACCTTATATGTTGCATGTGAACATGGTAAACAAAAGTGTCAATGTCATCCAATCACAATAGACTCCAAGATATTCGAACCACTAGACGTCTACATATTGATTTATGTGGAACTTCAATGGTGGAATCTCTTGGTGGCAAGAATTATATTCTTGTAATTTTGGATGACTTCTCACGTTTCACATGGGTAATATTCTTCAGGAAAAAGTCAAACACTCAAAAGAGCTCATTGCCTTCATTAAACACATCGAACTTCATCTCAAAAAGTCAGTGCGTGCAATCAGAAATGATTGACTCATTCCTAAAAGTTAAAGGCATAAGCCACAATTTTTCAGCCTCATACACTCCACAGCAAAATGGTGTGGTTGAGCGAAGGAATAAATCAATATGCTAAGCATCCAGAATGATGTTAGACTTTGCAAACCTTCCTATGTACTCTTGGGCTTAAGCAATCGCTACATCTTGCTTCACTCATACGAAGTTATCAACAAGCGCAAGCAAAACATCAAGTTCTTCCATGTCTTCGGAGGTAGATGCTTCATTAGGAAGTTAAAAGACGGCTCAACCAAGTTCAGCACAAAGTCAGACGATGGTGTATTTCTTGGATACTCCCTGGAAAAGCTTATCGGGTGCTGAACAAGAGTACACAGAAGATAGAGGAGCTTTTAATATGACATTCGATGACTACCACATTAAGAAATCAGACGCAATCTTTCCTTGCTCTTCTATTTTTCCTGATTCTCCAACTGTCACAATTCCATTAAATTCATTTAATATTGATTTCTCGTTTTTGTTTGATTGTCCAGAACATGCAATTGATGATGAAACTCATGCGAAGGATAAAGAAATCCCATAATCAATCAAGCTAATTGAAGACCATCCGAAACCAACATCTTCTATTGAAACAACATCTTCGGTTGAGGGTGTGCATCTTAAATATCTCATAGATTAATCAACTATTGAAGGGGAGTCCAACAAATCCAATGCTGATGAACCTCCACAAATACCTCATGGCATTCATAACACTGAGGGGGAGCCAATGTCAACCTCAACACCTCCAGACGTTGTTGCTCAAGTCTATATGGAGCCAGAACTATCAAATGCTTAGAATGATGATAACCAGTCCTCTTAGTATTATCCGTCTGATACTAAGGAGGTAACAGGAGAACCTCTTCCAGAGTATGATCCTGCATATCCTCCTCTGTACAAATGGACCTATGATTATCCGAAGACACACGTAATAGGTAATCTGCAGGAGAAGGTTCTCACACGTGCAAAATTAAGAGACAAACAACACGAATTAAAATAAGAATTCATAATTGTGTACTTTCAGTGTTTTCATTTCCAAGTTGAACCTAAAAATGTGTAAGATGCTTGTCAACATTCGGACTGGGTTACAGCCATGCAGAGTGAGTTAGCTAATTTGAAAAGAAATAAAGTGTGGCGATTAATTCTTAAACTAGCTACCACCTCTATAGTTGGTCTCAAATGGGTCTTTAGAAATAAACTTGACATCAAAGGTACCATTGTAAGAAACAAAGCTAGACTAGTTATTAAAGGATACTGTCAGCAGGAGGTATTTGACTATGATGAGACCTTCGCTCCTGTTTCCAGACTCGAGTCAGTTTGCATCTTTTTGGCTTATGTCACTCATAAAAACTTTGATATCTATCAAATGGATGTCAAATGTGCTTTTTTAAATGGTAAACTCGAGGAAACAGTGTTTGTGGAACAACCTCCAGGCTTTAGCAATGAGGAATTTCCAGATCACTATTACATCCTTGACAAGGCTGTCTATGGGTTAAAGCAAGCATCAGGGCTTGGTACGAAACTTTAACTCGGTTTTTAAAACAATCAAACTTCAAACAAATATTTGTTGACCCCTACCTTGTTTCGAAGGAAATTTGGTAATCATCTCATGCTATTCCAAATCTACATGGATGATATCATCTTCGGCTCAACAAATCATTCACTTTCAAAAGAATTTGAAACCCTTATGAAAAGTAAATTTCAAATGAGCATGATGAGGAAGATTAACTTCTTTCTTGGATTGCATCTTAAACAAACAAAGGAATGGATTTTAATTAATCAAGAAAAATACACAAAAAACCCTTCTGGAGAAATTAGGAATGGAACATTGCTCTAATGCGAAGGTACCCATGGCTGCGGGTACATGACTGACTCCATCCCTCGATAAGCCACTAGTTGATCAGAAAGTCTACAGAAGTATGATTCGTTCGATACTCTACCTAACTGTGAGTCCACCAACAATTATGTTCTCCGTCTACAACTGTGTCCGATATCAAGCTAATCTAAGGGAACCACACATGGCAACATTCAAGACCATCTTTCGTTACCTTCTTTGCACACCTTCTCTTGGTATTTGGTATTCTGTACACTCTGGTTTCTTTATTTAAGCATACTCTGATGCGGATCTTGGTGACTGTGTAATTGATCGAAATAGCACTTCTGGTGGATGCCAATTTCTCGATGGCAAACTTATCAGATGGCAATCCAAGAAGCAAACTTGTGTATCTATGTCTACAGCCGAAGTTGAATACATTGTAGCTGCCGCATGCACCTCACATATGATATGGATGCAAAGCCAACTTCGTGACTATGACATTCACATGTGAAGGATACCACTCTTTTGTGATTCACAAAGTTCCATCCGAATATTTCACAATCCAGTGCAACACTCGAAGACCAAAAATTTTTCCCTTCATTATCACTTCTTTAAGAATTATGTAGAGGAAGGAAATGTTGAGGTTCATTTTGTCAACACTCAGGACCAACTGGCTGAAATATTCACCAAAGCCCTTGATGAAAAAACTTTTACAAGAATAATTAATGGGCTAGCCATGTTAGAAGCATCTGCAGTCCTCACTCTGAATGATAAGTGCTCTCTCTTCTATAAAATTTTGTGCATTTTGGTTTTTACTTTTCTTTGTTTTGTCTATTTTGTTTTTTTTCTTTTTCTTTCCTAAATACACAAATCTCTCAAACGTATGCATAGCACATGTACACGAAGAAAATAATAGTTCACTTACAAACTTTCTATCAGAAGGGGATCTTTTATTATTCATGTCTGAACCTTCGGATTCCTTCGACTGTCAAAACTATATTTTACACCCTTTCAAAAAGGTAGTCACTAGTATCTGTCCACCACTCTTACGACGGACGAAGTGGTTGGTTTTCACGCTCAAAAACAAAACTTCTATTTTTTACATCTTATCCTTCGATTCCCTTCAAATCATAAAAAACATACACATGTGTATCACTGAGTTTTTTTCAGCTTCGAGCTATGGTTATCCACATTCATTTTAACTCATCTATCATCCGTTAACGGACAAAACATGGTTTTTAGAATCTGTAAATAGGTATCCCATTGCATTAAGGGATATGTAGGATTCAAATTGCAACATTGGTAAACTTCAGAGACTCTAGTCATGGTTGAAGACCTTTTTACATTCTAGTACTTATGACATGACCTACTGTTACAATATTGTGCTACCTTTCTTGACCCAGTGGTTCTTGAATTCGCTTCAACGTTCCATCAGTCAGAAAGCCATTGGACTTTCCAGGATCCTTGATTTTAACTTTTTCATTCGTTTTGTACATATGATATTTCTTGAGACGAAGCTCGTGATCATTACAAAGATGTTACACATTGAGCTAAATGGGGTGAGGGTAATTTACGAAGTACTAGTGATAGTATTTTCTACACATGTTCCTATACAAAAAGAACTCATAGTGTTATCAAAGGCAAAGGACAAAACTTGAATACAATAGCAAAATCCAAACTTCTTATGGGACCTGTGTATATTCTAATGGTGCCATTCACAAATTCTTAACGTTGGCTTACCTTCGTATGCCACGATCTTTAATGCACTAATGCACTACACCTATGTAGCTAACTTAAGGCTCACCTCCTTTCTTAAATGAAAAGGTTGGGATCTCCTATAACATAGTTGAGAACCTGACTGGGAGTATGAATATCTCAGTAACCCATCTTAAGTGATAAAGGTGGAGTAGTGCACGATTTCCAAAGGCTTGTCATCCGGAAAGAGTGTCCAATGGTCCATCTGGCCAAAGGAGATACTTTTCAATTGTTTTTCAATGAAAACAACCCCAGATTACCTCTGATGCTCAATCACTGAAGTGTAATAATCACTGACCTTCAGATCGGGAATTATCATCTAGTTCTTGCCAAGGAAACTGGTGAAATCCCTAAAATCAAGAATTTCTGATCATTTGTATTATATGAAGTTGGAATAATACAATGGGTTCAGCCATTGTATGATTTCTATATCTACTGGTCATGTCAGTATATCCGAATAAAAAGTGAACTTCCTAGAATCACCAGATGCATCCACATGTAATAGAAATGACTCATGAAACCATGTGAAGTACACTAATTGAGAATTCTGATAACCATATTCTCCCAATTTTTTTACATATCTTGAATACCCTTTCCACACTAATTGTAAATCACTGCTCGATCTTCGTGTGTATTCCTATGTCCATTACTTGTAACAACATTCGAAAAACACTAAAATTATATTTTTCTTTTTTCAACTTTATTTTCTCTTTTATTTAATTATTTAATATTTATTTATTATTACTTTGTTTTTCTTGATTATGGTTCTTTCGCAACTACTAGTTGAAGTTACTTGTTCTTGAGGGATTCTAATCTCGATATTTTGAATTATGATTTTACAGCAACCAATTATAGTAAAGGCTAACGGTTACTTGGGGATTACACAGCAGTCATGCCGAACAGAAAGGGAATGTCCCATCATTTCTCAGACGACGTGGAGCATACCTATTAGCCAAACTCTAAGGTGCATTAAATGTTTCATTCTCTATCCACTCATCCTCACAATATATAAGCAGCCACACGCCTTCATCAACCCTCCCACTTCCTCAAATCTCCATCCAAATCCCTAATGTTTGTGCTTCCAAAACCTGCAACACTACGCCATGTTTCAAGATGCGATTTCGTTCACTCCTACAGAGGCTGTTTCTGTTCTTGATTTGAAAGCAGTATCAGTCAACTTCATCGCAAACCTGGATCCTTAGGCTTATTCCTCCGCCATGGTGATGCTCGATTTTTACCTCTGTCAATCTACTATGCACTACGCTCTTAATGCAAACCCTAAGGTTCCAAAACATTGGGTCAATCGAGCACACCACACCACCCGTATAAACACCGATATCAATTCTATGGTGTTTGACATTGATGTTCTTGCAACTGGACTGAAGAGCATTACCTTTGGCAAGAATCAATTTGCAAAGATTCTCCGTCTTCCAATGTCCGGAACGTTTCAAGCGGCTTCTCAGTCGGAAATTCTCAATATGCTGAATGAGATGGGTCACACACATGTGGTCCACAGCATGAGTCTATTTAAGAAGAAATGTCTTCCACCACTATGGGCCTACTTATTCAGCGTCCTTTTCTGAAGCCTCTCTGGCAGGACCTCCATATTGGACTCCGCTGCCATAGCTTTCTTCAGATTCATTACGGTATTTTCTACAATCGCCCTATTGATTATGCAAACATCATCTGGAAAAATTTCTTGGCATATGTGAATCATGCAAAACGCGCAACGGATATAGGTTCTACACACTTATGGGCACTGGTGGTGCAGGCTGTGTATTAGGGAGTGCAAATGGTCCTTGGAACCGAGCCAAAGCCCAAGAACTGAGGAACCGGACCCGAGATAAGGAACCGACCATGTTACTTGGGCCGTACTCGATCCGTATATGTGGCTTAATTCGGTCTTGGTCCTTCTCGGTCTTGGTCCTTCTTGGTCTTGGTCATTCGGTATTGTCGGTTCTCGGGTACAATACCGACGAAAGTTTAAAAGACATTAAGATTATAATGTAGGACTTTGAAAATTTTGCACTGTGTCTTGCTCGGGTTAAACCCGACCAAACCTGAGCAAACCCGTACCCGAACCCGAACCCAAGACCAAGTCCCTTAGTTTGCTCGGTCCTCGGTTCCATTGAATGTCTTCTCTCGGGTTTGGTCCTGGTCGGGTCGGTCCCAGGACCACACTCACCCCTACTGTCTATGCTCATGAGAAGGTGGTTGTTCCTTCGGATGCCCCTTGCCATGACTTGTTCATATTCCTTTTTCAACTTCGGATGAAGGCTTTGAGTTTGTGGCCTAGATCCCTGAATCCATGATGCACCTTGTCCCTAATGACCATCTGGTTCTTGTAGCCTACTGTGCCACACTTAGACTTCCACATCCGGAGTGCCAATTCGACAGGGTTGTTGAAACCGAAGTTTAGAAACCAAAGGGGAAAAGAAGGGGTGTTGTTGAACCCTCTAAAGTTCCAGTTAAGAAACCAAAGACAAAACGACTCGAGGCTTCTACAAAGACCAGAAAGAAATATTCTTCTCAGTCTTCCAAGCCGTCAACACCAGCTTCGGATGAACATATTTCCCAGGCTAAAGACATTACCACTGTTCCTCCCATCACCTCCGAAGGTCCTACTACTACGGTACCTGAATCTGATCCGATTATTTCTTTAGTTGAAACTCCTGTGGTCTCAGCACACATGTCCTCTGTCAAAACATCTAATGTGGAGACACGTCATGTTGAAACCCCTGTGCACACATCATGTGGACAGAAGTTTCACATAGGACCAAGAGATTGTTGATGTTCCTCCGTCACATTCACCAAAGACTTCTTTGCCACTTTACACCGCTGTCACCCCGACCTACATCGTCCTTCCTATTTATTCATATGGTTGATTCACCCTCAGATCATGAGCAAGCTGATGCTCCGACTGGTGAGGATTACTTTGAGACAGCTCCCAATGAAATTCTTGCTGCTGTTGATGATGAACCAGACACCAGCCTAGTCTCCATGAAGCAATTTCATCTGATGAATCATAAGCTCAACCTGTTCCTTCAAACCAAAACCGCTTACACCATCCGAAGTTACAAGTCAATTTCTATCCAGCTCCCTTGCCACTCTTGAGAAGTCTTTCTCCAATACTATTGAATCACATATAAGTGCTGGGGTCAAGTCAATAGAAGAAGAAGTTCGCAAGGTAACCCGCAACGTCTTAGAGAAATTTGATCTACGTTGTAAGGCTATGGAAAAAAATTTTAAGGAGAAGACTCAGCTGATCAATATACATACTGCTCGACAACTCACATACGTGGTCACTAAAATCCATTCTGCCCACTCCGTTGTCCAAGCTAAGCTTGAGACTTTGACCCATTCTGTTGATGCTTTGACCAAACGGCCTGCTAATGATCATGCCTCTCATCTTAATGATTTAAAGTTGGATCTAGAAAATGTGAAGAGGACAGTCACAGACCTTGAACCAAAAGTCCATGCTTTTCATACCCACCAACAAGCTCAAGGTATCGCCAACGCACAGGTCTAGAATATTGTTTCTCAAGCCACAGAAACTTAGCGAAAAGATATAGCTCCTCTTCTGACACTGGTTAGTCGCTTACCTGGTGCTCTGAAGGTAGCTCAGCCTTCGTCATAAGGGGGAGAATGGCAACGACCAACCAGACTGTCTACTGTCACTATTACACCAACAACCACTCTGGTTCCAATCACCTTATCCAAAACCATTCCAACAGACGCACCTACCTTTGGATTTACATCCACTATTACATCCGCATTTACTTCTGTAACGACCACATCCACTACACTACCAGCAAAAACTACAACTCTATCTCTCGTTTATACTACTGCTTCGATCACTAAGGCCATCACATCCAAAACCACGTCAAGCATCATCGAACAATTCTCGAGTGGAATTAAAATTGGATCAGTTCAATCAACCACCTGAACTACAGTAACAACTTCTCAAGTTTCTCCATCTTCTGGCCCATTTGTTGATAAAGGGAAGAAAGTAGCCCAAGACCTGTCTAAGGCAGAGAAGAAACAGATCAACGAAGAAGAATACGAGAGTTAAGTCAAATCAATCAATTTTCAAAAGCCAAGTAGGAAGAAAAAGAGGAAATGGGCTTAATAACCATGACTTGGACATTCGAGACTATTATGTCTTTGGCTTTCAGTGATCTTGAGATCTTTCACAGAGTTCTGTTAGTCTCATATTCAGTTGAGAATTCAACAAACTCTCAGCTGGATATCCCTTGCAATCTGAAGCTTTTCGCATATAATCAATATGACATGGAGTTCAGACCTTCAGAGAAAAAGAAATTTCAAGAACAAAAGGCCAAGTTTCATGCGGACCTTGGAAAGGATCAAACCGAAGTATGGTTGTGTTTGAAGATTGTGGGGATTGCTAAAATACAGAAGGGTGAGTTGTTCGAAGAAAGTTATCAGAACTACACTTACTACGTCCGGAGAGGAGAGGATAATGTTGAAAGTTCTTTCACGGTTGCAGACTTCCCATTGATGAATCACAATGACTTTGTTGTCTTAGCCAAAAAATGATTCATGATGAATCAGAAAAAAATATCTAAACAATTGAGTCTCACTGCAGGACAAAGCATGGTAGGGACATTTATGGGAGCATACTTGAGGTCCTTTGCTGCTTATGATTATGAAATAGCAAAATTGTTCAAGGAATCCATAGCACCTGCTGATAAGAGATTACAAGGTATAAACAGCTATAAGGATGGGATGATCATACAAAATCCTTGGGAAGTGGTGTAGAGATGAAAGTAATCAAGGAATGCTCTTGCAAAGAATTTGTTCTTCGACATGGATCAGAAGGAGAAGTTTCCCACGTCCTTTCTGAAAGGCTTACCAGTACGCATTGGGGTTAATACAGAAAATTCGGAGCATGTACAGAAACAGGTGCGTGGTCATATTTTGTGGTAGATGAACGTTTGGAAGGAACAAGCCAAAGCATTTTCAATACTGTAACTTCGGATACCCTCCATCTTCATCACAAAGGGGGAGATTGTTAGGATATTGATTGTGGCAAAGATTATGTTGTCTGAAGTCCTGTAATTCCTGTCTGAAGGTGTTGAAGATCCGAAGACATTTCGTTATCAATCCGAGGATACCAAATTTTGTGATAATGTTGATCTGTAATAGTTTCCATGTGTATCTAGGGTTTCTATTCTTATCTTGTGTTTATGGGCTTAAGGTTTTAGTCCATTTACATTTAGTATTTATATGATGTAATCCTAGTTGTAGAAGCAGGCAGTCGTAATATTATTGTAATCGTTCTCTTTGAAAGGTTCTCATCTTTTCGATAAGGAGCCCTATCTTTAATCATAATGAATAAAATCATTCGACTAATTTTATATTTAACTCTTGATTCTCTTTTACGTTTATTTGCTTAGTTGCTTTGGTTGTTTTTCCTTACATTTTTTGAATCAAGGTTACAAGTTTTAAGGCCCAATATGCTTTATGTTCTATTTCAACAAGTAGATGTCATTATTTTCCATAAACTAGCCTATATGGTGTAGTGCCAATAAGTGTTTTGAAAACGGCCCGAAAAGCCCATAATGCATCATCCAGTTTATAACCTTATTACTTAAAAAAAATAAACACTTATAAAATTTATTTTCAAAAAATTCTTTTTGAAAACTTACTAAGATTGTGTCTAGAATAATCCCTTAAATTTTCATAATTTTAGGAGATTTTTTTTTATATAAATAAAAAATAAAAATATATATTTTAAAATATTTTTATGATGGTACTTGTTTTGTAAAAAATTAAATTTTCAGAACTTTGTTTTTTTCACAATTTTGTTACAAAAAAAAAAAAGTTATGACACAAACAACTCGAGAGAATAAAAACCCAACAAACGAGAAGATGACAAGTGTCGCAAAGGGTGGGGGTTCGTCCAGATTACCATATTACCCTTCGTAATTTGTCCTTTCCACCCACTAGTTATGATTTTTAGACAAATAGGACCCCCAAACTTTTAAGATGTGTCACTTTTTCCACTGAATTTTAGCTACTCATTTTCAAATTATATGTCTGGATTTGTCCTCGCATTCCTCACCATAATTAGAGTTGTATATATATATATATATATATATATATATATATATATATATATATATATATATATATATATATATATATATATATATATATATATATATATATATATACTAAAGTTCAAATGGAAACCATTTTTTTCTTAGGAACCTAGGAACCTTTTGACTGAAATTTCTTTTTTCAAAAAAAATGACATAATACACATAATCGCTTGACCTTTTGTAAAAAAAATTTGAAATATATATATATACAATGCTATAAAGGAAGTACAATGCTATAAAGAAACAAAAAAACAATATATAAATGCGTGGTTGAAGTCCTCTCCTGATTGTACCAACAACAATAATGCTTGTACCATTAATAGCAAAAAGAAAATCTAAAAGTATTGTAGCAACAACACTTATACGATTAGACTCATTAGAAGCAACACTCGATTTCAAAGCCTTAAAACTTGGAAAAAAAACAACACCGACAGGAAGAACTTTTAAAGGAGTGCATAGCAAGATTTAAAAAAACCCATTAAATTAAGACTAAAGGAAACCTCTACGACCAGGTGCCAAACTTTGGCATAGCTGTCTAAGTTTGTGCCCTGAAATGAAAAAACATCCGAGTATAAGTGAGATAACTACACAATTTCAAAAGGAAAAATTAATTTAGAAAGAAAGCATACATTTATAATTCTGACATAATGAGTCGCGTATGGACTTGTAAATTGACATAAAAACACTACTTCATGTATTTATCTACACAACTTTATTGTAGGGAAAATCATCACACAAACACACTTTGCAGGGGAAATCAACAGAAAATATGATAAACCAGGGGAAACCTCAAATGCTAGATTAGAAAAAAAAAAGAGAAAAAATATAATATGATCAAAAAACATTTGTGTTTGTAAGCAATCACCTTAAGGAGGATCCCATGTAAGTAAAATGTTGCTACCATCACCCCTTAACTCATTTCTCTCACCGAACGTCCTAAAAAGTAGACAAAAAACTAAAGGAAATGAATGAAATTTATCAAAAGCAATAAGCTTCCATTAGTAAACATTTATAATTACCTATAAATTCCTATCACATGGCCATCAAATCTTCCCCTGCAAATACATGTGTAAGGAACATCAAGCATAATCATTATTTATCTCGAAAAGTTAATTTTAGAGCAAAATTGATGAAGGAAATAATTTACGAATTGAACAGATATTAGAGAAAATTGATCTAAAAGCACACATAATTCAAGAAAATTTTAATTTAATAACAGAAAATGTAGTTTTCAGTGAGTTGTACATAGATCTTGGTGCGGTGATGGAGCCTACGGCTGAATCCACAAGCTAGAAGTTTTTAAGTTGAGAGGTGAGGGTAGTGAAGCTCGAGACATTTCCACAAACACTTGGGGTGCGTGTTCTCTAAACAGGTAGAGAACCTAAACCCATCTTTTTGTATATAACATTGGAAGAAAACAACAGTTCTAAGTTTTAAAAATGCAGAAAGTAATTAAATGATAACAAATTAATAGTCATTCCAAAAAAATAAAATACAAATAGATCCAGAAGGAGATGTGAACCATTTCACATTGCCTTCTTCATAGATAGGAGTAGTTTCAAAGGTAATGGAAGTCGACTTGGGCGGCCTCCAAAAGCCAAAAGTTTGTTACTTAGTGATTGATCAAAAACCCAAAATTCAGGGTACCAACCCTGGCCACTGTAATGATAAACAAAAACAGGTAAAGGTTAATTTGAGATAAAAACAAAAACAGACCGCATGCAATCGACATTGAATAAATCTCAAATTATACTTCAACCATCTCGAGCCATTAGATTTTTGTTTATACACATGTAGCTTTTCTTGTGAATGTTGAATATTTTGTATGACCTATATGGATCAGAAAGATAACTGAAGTTATGTTCAAACTGAAAACTACAAAATAGGCTACAATACCATAAACTACAAACCTGTGATGAATTGATACCTAAACACCAATATTAAGATTGATAAATAGCAATACAAAACCAAAATAAAGCGTACCAGAAGATAAAGTAAAACCTAAATATTAGATCAATATCACTCTATTTTCAAGATGATTGACAACAAGAAGATTGACGATATATGCATAGATAGCAGTTGTTAGTGTTTCAGTGAGAAGAATTGGCGATTTAGAGAAAGAGATTCAACATTCTTGTGGTTTGATCGACAGGGGGAGAAAGAGTGCGTCTTGCAGTAGTGCGCAAGTGATGGTGTCAGTGGCCGACCATGGTAGCACCGATGGTGGTTAGAGAGAGAAAGAGGTGATATGTGCGCTAATGGATTAGTGTTCAAAAGTTCATAGACGGGTTAGGGTTTGGGGGTTTTGCTGGGGAGCGGGAGTAACATAGCATGGTGGAGGATATGGTCGGTTGTGTGCAGGTGACGATAGTGGTGGCCGGCCACGGTAGCGTCGAATCTGTTTAGAGAGAGAAAGAGGGGAGATGGTTGTTCTAAAGAGGGTGGGGGGACGAAGAGGATTGCTTTAAAGAGGGTGGGAGACCAAGGAGCCGGGAAGCATCTTACAGGCGTGTGAGGGAATGCGATTGTGTGCAATGTTATCGAGATGGTGTTGTGATGGTTGTCGCAGTAGTTGTTGCAGCGAGGGCGATGGTGACGCTGAGAGAAGGTGAGGCCGGAGACGTTGTTTGAAACGGAGGTGATGGAGAGGGTTGACGGTCCAGGGTTTTCAGAGCAAGAGAAAGAGATAATTTGTTTTGCAGTTTTGGATCGAGGGTGGAGAAATAGTGGGGGCGTATGCTTTAAATGGGTTGGGAAAGAAGTTGGATCGGCTATCGGTTAAGTGGGATTTGTGTTTGTTCGCCTACATTTATATTCGTTGGATCAACCTTTTTGATCGGTAGCTTATTCTCTTTCGTTGGATCAGACACATATAATATGCACACGCTGGCAATCCATGTGAATTGTATTTACTGGTAACATGTGTCAAAGAAAAATGATACGGAAAAGTCTAAGATTTCTAAGTATGCATTAGATATTGTACTGTCTTAATTTTAAGACTTTATGCATTGAAGTGTTGTAAGTTATATATGGTTTATAAATGGTATAGATATATATATATATATATATATATATATATATATATATATATATATATATATATATATATATATATATATATATATATATATATATATATATATATAGGCAAAAGTTCAACAAGGGACTAATATAAACCATGGTACCAAGGGACTAATCTCATCCACACAATTGTACACTTTACGGTGGACGTGCATCTACCGGATAATAAAAAAACCCACTTCGTTTTTTTTTTCGTTTTTTTAGTTTTTAGGGCTTATTTTTTATCAAAAAAAAATCTGAATATATAGAAATTTATAACTTTTTATCCTCTACAAATAGAGATCCATATTGATATACAAAAAATGATTTTTTTTTCGAAATTTCCGCTAATTGAGATTCACATGTGAATCTGAACTGTTATTATGTTCACTTTTGACATTCATAATGGCATATGATATTGTCATCTGAATCTGAATAAATTTTTATGTTAATGTGAATGGAATTAACTTTATGAATCATAGTATATTCATTATAAATGATTAAAATATTGAATTGTTAAAATTTTTCTAACTAAATTAATCATATTCATATTTCGAAGTATATTTAAAATATCATATGATATTGATATGTGAATCTGAATAAATTGTTGTGTGAATGTAAATTATTTATAGTGTGAATCAGAGTAAAATCATTATAAATGGTTAAAATGTTGAAGTAGTAAAAAGCTTCTAAGTAAATTCTCAATATTATATGATTTTGATATGTGAATATGAATAAGTTTTCATGTAAATATGAGTAAATCACTTGTGAATAAAGTATATTACTTATAAATGGTTATAATATTGAAGTAGTAAAAGTTTTAAAAGTAAAATAATTACTCATATTCAAATTTTTACACTTCAGATTCAAATTTTCCACTAATTGAGATTCACATGTGAATTTGAACTGTTATTCTGTTATTCACTGTTGGCATTCACAATGACATATAATATTGTCATGTGAATATGAATAGTTTTTTGTGTGAATGTAAATGGAATTACCTTATGAATCATAGTAAATTCATTATAAATTATTAAAATGTTGAAGTATTAAAAGATTTCTAAGTAAATTAATCAAATTCATATTTCAGAGTATATTTAAAATACCATATGATATTCATGTGAATCTGAGTAAATTTTTTGTGTGAATGTAAGTAAATTCAATTGTGAATCAGAGTAAATTTATTATAAATTGTTAAAATGTTGAAATAGTAAAAAACTTTTAAGTAAATTCTCAATACTATATGATATTGATATGTGAATATGAATAAATTTTCGTGTAAATATGAGTAAATTCACTTGTGAATCAAGTAATTACTTATAAATGGTTATAATATTGAAGTAGTAAAAGTTTTAAAAGTAAAATAATTACTAATATTCAAATTTTTACAGTTCAGATTCACATTATGAATCTAGACTAGCTGTACTTATGAAAAAAATATATTTTTTATATATCAATATGGATGTCTATTTGTAGAGGACAAAAAATTATGAAATTTGGTATATTTGGTTTTTATTTTTGAAAAAGAATATTTTCGAAAAATTAAAAAAAACTAAAAAAATGAAGTGGATTTTTGTTATAATCCTCTACGAACTATACTTATGATAAAAAATTATTTTTTTTATATCAATATGGATGTCTATTTGTAGAGGACAAAAAATTATGAATTTTGGTATAATCATCTACATGTGCGTCGATATAAAAACTTTACAACCTAATTTTTAGTCGTTGATGATTTTGATTCCGACGATCGAGATTAGTCCCTTGGTACCATGGATAATTTTAGTCCCTTGTTGAACCCAACCCACCCTATATATATATATATATATATATATATATATATATATATATATATATATATATATATATATATATATATATATATATATATATATATATATATATATATATATATATATATATATATATATATATATATATATATAGGGTCGAGATCATGAGAGAACCTAAAAAAACCTAGGAACCTAGGAATTTTTTTTCTACACAATATTTTTAAAAAGAAATTGCATCCAGCTTTTTTATTTAAAGCGTCTAAGAGATTTCTAAACCCTAAACCCTAAACCCTAAACCCTAAACACTAAACCTAAACCCTAAACCCTAAACTCATATGAAAAAAAATAAAAAAATGATTTTTTTTTGCATCCAATTTTTTTATTTAAAGTGTCTAAGAGATTTCTAAACCCTAAACCTAAACCCTAAAGCCTAAAACTAAACCCTAAACCCTAAACCCTAAACCTTAAACCCTAAACCCTATACCTAGACACTAAACCTAAACCCTAAACCCTAAACCCTAAACCCTAAACCCATATGAAAAAAAAAATTAAAAAAATGATTTTTTTTGAAATTTTTTTTTTGATATCTTCTAGATGGATCATAACAAAAATTTTGGTATATTTTTTTTTGAAAAATATTGTGTAGAAAAAAAGTTTATAAAATGGGTTCTTAGGTTCCTAAGCTTTTTTAGGTTCTCAATTGAACTTTACTCTATATATATATATATATATATATATATATATATATATATATATATATATATATATATATATATATATATATATATATATATATATATATATATATATATATATATATATATATATATATATATATATATATATATATATATATATATACACACACACACACTAGTACTGGACCCGCACGATGCGGCGAACGGATCTTTCGTTGGGGGGTGGGAGGGTCCTAACTTTTCATATCCCACGTTTTAGGTCATTAAAGTTTACGAAAATTAACAAATACGTCCCTGGGTCAAGTAAAGTGACTAAAATGTCCTTCCTAATTTTTTTTCGTTTTTCTTTTATACATATTATATAATTAATTAATAAAAAAATAATAAACCTAACCCATCCCCACCCCCCTCCCTCTCTCTCTCTCTCTCTCTCTCTCTCTCTCTCTCTCTCTCTCTCTCTCTCTCTCTCTCTCTCTCTCTCTCTCTCTCTCTCTCTCCAAAAAGACCCACCACCCCAATACCCACTGTCGGGAATTAAAATCCTTCCAGTTCACTAGAAGTTCATCACTGCAAAAGCAATCTGAAGCTTTCGATGTCACCGTGAAATTGGTATCTATTCCCGCTACAATCTTTAACAAACCTTGTACAACCGCAAATAAATGAGCCGATACGCCACCGATCACCTGACTAACTTCATCGACTCCATTGTCTTTTTTGCTGTTTCAAGTTGTAGTAAAGTTTCACTAGCTAACCCCTGCGCCCGAGATTCCGAACTTCTGCAATCCTCAATATCATTCTTCATTTCCTCAATAATCGCAAGCTTTTCAACCATATTCTCTTTCAAGATATTAATCTCCTCGTATGCTGATATGTAATTCGACTTCACAATTTCAATGATACGAAAACATTAATCTAAGAAGTGAAGAGAGAGCCAATTCATGAACGTAATTTTACCAAAACAGGGGCTTACATGGGCTTCATCGGAAGAAGACGTAACCAAGAGCTTTTGTTGAGACTCTTCCGGTCTTAAATTTATGGCTAAAAGCTCCTTCCTCGATTCTTCTGCGTCTATTTTGGCTTGTTTTTTCCATGTTTCAGACACAATTAGTTGATCTTTAACAGTTCTTAACGCATCCTCGAGTTGACTCACTTGTGTTTCAAGTTCCGCCACTCTTCCTTGACGTTTCTTCTAAAACATTAAACAATAATATAAAGAAGAAAACATGGAGTAATGCAATCTCAAATTTGTTATGAATCAATATGCTCTGATTCATTTTTAACATATGAAGGCAAGAGACGATGGGGAAGAACAACATGGTGGAGAGAGAGAGATGTGTGGGGTGGGGTGGCCGGTAGGGTGGGGGTGGGTTAGGTTTATCATTTTTTTATTAATTAATTATAGAGTTATAAAAGAAAAAAGAAAAAGAAATTAGAAATAGCATTTTAGTCACTTTACTTGACCCATGGACGTATTTGTTAGTTTTCGTAAACTTTAGTGACCTAAAACGTGGGATATGAAAACTTAGGACCTATTTGTTAGTTTCGTCAAACCATAGGGACCAAAAGTGTAATTTACTCTACTTTGTTATTATGAAAGTTGAATCATTTGTATTTAATCTCGGGCAGGGGGCCCGGGCAGCGGTAAGGGTACCCAGTGTGCAAATATTGTAGAGCATTTCGGGTATACCCATCTCAGTGCTGGTGATCTTCTTCGGGCAGAAATTAAATCCGAATCTGAAAATGGGTAAAGTTACTTTCAATCTCTAGTTTACATATCCCATGATATTTTACATTTAGAGGTTAAAAGTTGTTTAATGTCAAAAAAAATATCATTACAATATTTGGTAGGACCATGATTCAAAACATGATAAATTATTAAAATCCAAAACCTTCAATTAGCATCAACTGAAACAAATCTTATGAACCTTGCAGGACTGCTTACATAATCGCCAAACTCATCTCCATTTTACTCTTTGATTTTCTATTAACAAACTAAAGATACATGATACTTAATTTTAACAGGCACATGGGCTCTTCCAATCTAAGATTTTCAAGCAAAGCCTCGTTTTCCATATAAATTTTAAAAATCATTCATAAATGCATCACTTAATGATAAAAAAAGAACTTATCTAGAGAGTGTTGTAGCTCAGTTGGTAAGGCATGATGATGACTTGGTCCATAACAGATAGGTCGGGGGTTCTATCCTCGCCTCTCCCATGATTCACAGCCGCTGAGTGAGTCAAAATACGCCCCCTCATGGAGTACCCTTGGAGGCTGGGTTCGATATGGCCGGTTGGGGTTGCCGGTATCAACCTTTTGGTCCATCTAGCGAGTGCTGTGAATTTGATCCAAAGACATTTTGTCAAACACATTGGGTGCTTGTTTCATATCCCGGAAATGAAATTGAAAAGTATGTTTAACTTAGAAGTTAGAGCATAAAAGGTACTCAACCACTCTTTTCGATATTTTGAAGTAAAAATTTCACACAGTTCTCGCTCACCTTAATTCCTTAGCAGGGGTTTATTGCAAATAACGATGACCCTACATGATCAAATTAAGGAATTAAAAAAATCTTAAATTCAATGGCACTTATGAGACAAATTCTCAGCCGTAACTCAAGTCAGACCAAATATATACTAATATTTTTGTATAAAAAGTGAAAACAACAAAAAAGTTTTAAAATTTACAGCCAATACATACCTTATTATACTCATGAAAACAAAGATGAAGATGAAAACTCATTTGCAACCATGTTCTTTAAAGGCACAAAAAATAAGAAAACAATATATTACCGGTAATTTACGATTAATAAGTCGTACAATTCCTTTGCCAGTATCCACCTTTTTCTTATTCAATCTTGACTATTTTCACCATAAACACAAAAGGCAACACGTTAATTAGAAATCATTAGAAAGAAAGAGAAGACAATAAGAACAAACACAAATATGAACTCCATAGTTCTCATGGGCATTTTGTCAAACACTTAGACTGCAATTGGAGATAAGGTAATGGATCAGAAAACACATACATGGTGTGTAACCATAACATCCAACAGGCTTTACAAGACGTTAAAAGCCTTTAATACTTAACCAAATTTAGTTGAAATCCTATTATAGTTCTGTCATCTTCAAGAAGGGATGCCTACAGTGCCTTGTTCCAATTTGTTGGTGATTTTAGTGTCACCATGTCATTTTATGTAATTGGAACTCACATGTGAGCTAAGGGTTATTTAGTTTGTACTCTAATATATGTTCGGGTATGTACGGAGTGCACACATGTATAAGATCGAATAAATAGCCGGTTCGACGACAAGTCGGGGGTTCTAGGCGCCGAACCCCTGGCTGGGTTCCAGGGGCAGCGCCCCAAAAGGTCTTCGGAATTTCCAAGAGGGTACATAATGGAAAATCGTATTTCTTGAGGGTGATTATGGTAAAACTGACTAATTTCGTCAGTTTTGGAAACCATTAAATCCCTCATAAATTAGTGATTTGTTACCAAAGGAACCGATGACGGAAACCCTAAAGCCCATGACGGCTAACCCTAGACGAAACCCTTTTCCACTCGTTTATTATAAATACGGGTCTCCTCATTGAGGAGAGACACACCCATTTTAGCTCTCGTTTTCATCAAACTCTCTCAGATCTCCATAGATATTTGGCTCATGTTTTCTGTTCCTAGATTCATGAGTGTCCTCTTGGATTATCCTAGGTTGAATTTCTTGTAACCCGGACATAGGGTAGAAATATCAGTTCGGAAAGTGTTCTCACGATCCAAGGGGTATCCAGATCTCCACTCAAACTCTACCCAATATCTAACAATCGAACTGATATTTCCCTGTTGTTGGAGATGGCTGAAACAATCCGCGAGATGACCACGAAGTTCGCAAAACTGGAGAAGTTTAAAGGCGTTGATTTCAGGCACTGGAAGAAAAAGATGCACTTCATGCTGACCACTCTGAAAGCAGCATACGTGTTGACTACTCCAAGACCAGCCATGCCTGAGGGAGGAAGGTACTGAAGAGTCCCTTGAAGAAACCAGGAAGAGGCAAAAGTGGGACAACGATGACTACATCTGCATATGTCACATTCTGAACGTTATGTCTGATGCTCTATTTGATATCCATGATGATGCTTTAACTGCTAAAGAATCGTGGGACACTCTTGAATTGAAATACATCACGGAGGACGCTTCTAGTAAGAAGTTCGTGGTTAGTGACTTTAATAATTACAAAATGGTTGATTCAAGGTCTGTCACTAAACAACTCAATGAACTGCTTGTCATTTATGGTCAATTAAAACTGCACAAAATGAATATGGATGAATCCATTGCTGTGTCAAGTGTGATTGACAAACTTCCACCA
The DNA here is from genome assembly GCA_023525715.1 of Cichorium intybus. Classification (NCBI taxonomy): domain Eukaryota; kingdom Viridiplantae; phylum Streptophyta; class Magnoliopsida; order Asterales; family Asteraceae; genus Cichorium; species Cichorium intybus. The sequence continues at coordinate 1,724,401 of JAKNSD010000045.1, read as the reverse complement.
TCCTGGAAGGATTTCAAACATAACTTGAAACATCAAAAGGAGGAATTGTCATTGGTTCAACTTGCTAGTCATATTTGCATTGAAGAATCCATTTGTGCGAAGGATGTTGACAAATCAAAAGGAAAGGTTGAACCTGGACAGACCTCTATTCATATGGTTGAAAACAAACCAAGGAACACGAACAACAAAGGACATGGCAAACGTAAGCAGGAACATGTCCCAAATAACCCCAACAAAAATAAAAAGGATCTGGTTTGTTGGAGGTGCAATAAGGTGGGACATTGCAAACGTGATTGTCGTGTGAACTTAGGCAACAATAATGGTGCTGCAAACAGTGGAACCAATGGAAGTGTGAACGGGTCTTCGGGCCAACTTAAAGGAGGTCAGTTTTTGACTAACTTTGATAATTCTAATCAGAATTATGTTTCACTTATTCCTGAATCATTCTATGTACAGGATGATGATGTTGCTTGGTGGATCGACTCCGGGGCAACGAACCATGTATGCAAGGATAAACGGATGTTTGAAACACTAACACCGCTTGATGATGGATCGGTGCTGAGGATGGGAGACAATTCTTTTATTCCTATTTGTGGTTTTGGTGTTGTGTGTCTTGAATTTACTTCTGGAAAGACTATTACGCTTTTTGATGTTTTGTTTGTTCCTAAGATTCGAAAGAATCTTGTTAGTTCTAGTTGTTTGAATTCTGATGGTTTTAAACAAGTTATTGAGTCAAATAAGTTTATTTTGTATCGGGGTGGAATGTTTATCGGTTTTGGATATTTGAATAATAGAATGTCTCGTTTAAATCTTGTTGACAAATTATTACCTGTTCAAAATTCTGCATTTGTATCTTCTGCTTCTAATATTGACAAATATATGCTTTGGCATGCAAGATTAGGTCATGTCAATTTTAGAAGGTTGCATGAGATGTCAAAAGATGGATTAATTCCAGCCTTTGACATGACTTCTGATAAATGTAAAACATGCATGCTCACAAAAGTGACAAAACAGCCTTTTCCTAGTGTTAACAGAAATTCGACTATTTTGGAACTTGTACGCAGTGACCGGTGTGATTTTCACTCTACTCATTCCTTGGGTGGTAAACGATATGTCGTCACATTCATTGATGACTGTACCCGGTTTTGCTATGTGTATTTGCTTAATGCTAAAAGTGAAGCATTGGAAAAGTTCAAAATATACAAAACCGAGGTGGAATTGCAATTAGGCAATTTGGTTAAGCGTCTTCAAACTGATAGGGGAGGTGAATATATGGATCCCATATACTTCCAGTCAGTGGGTATCATTCATGAGACCACAGTATCTTACTCGCCTCCACATAATGGAATCGCTGGACGCAAAAATCGAGTTTTAAAGGAAATGGTAAACTCGATGTTGTCATACTCGAGATTAAGTAATGGATTATGGGGAGAGGCCATGTTAACGGCCTTCTATTTACTAAATAGGGTTCCAAATAAAAAGAACAAAACAGTCCCATATGAAATTTGGTTCAAGAAAAAGCCTAATTTGAGTTATTTTCGGGTTTGGGGATGTCGGGCAGTTGTAAAACTAACCGAGCCCAAAAGGACAACTTTGGGGGAACGTGGAATAGACTGTATATTTATTGGATATGCGGAACAGTCCAAGGCATATAGGTTCTATGTGATTGATCTTAATGATTCGGTATCAGTTCACACCATTATCGAGTCACGAGATGCAATTTTTGATGAGATGCGTTCCTCATCTATTAAAAGGCCTAGGGATCTGACTTTTGGCACGAATGAGGTGCAAAATCCAGAAAGTTCAGATGGTGTAAATGGTTTTGTTGAACCAAAAACACGAGAGCTTCGAACGAGCAAAAGAGGCAAAATCCTGAAAAATTTCGGTTCCGATTTCCAAATGTATTTGGTGGAAAGAACAAGGGATGATGAGGTTCTTCAATACTCATATTGTTATAGTATTGAGGATGATCTAAAGACATATCAAGAGGCCATGCAGTCTTGAGATTTAGTTTTTTGGAAGGAAGCAATTGATGACGAAATGTCATCAATTCTCGAGAATAACACTTGGGTGTTAGCTGATTTTCCTCCAGGTTCTAAACCACTTGGTTGCAAATGGATTTTCAAAAAGAAAATGAATGTTAATGGGACTATTGACAAGTTCAAAGCCCGGTTAGTCATTCAAGGTTTTAAACAAAAACCCGGAGTTGACTATTTCGATATGTATGCTCTGGTTGCTCGTATCTATACTATTAGATTGTTGATTGCCTTGGAAAGCATCCACAATCTGATTATTCATCAAATGGATGTGAAAACAGCCTTTTTGAATGGCGAACTCGATGAGGAAGTTTACATGAAACAACCGAAAGGTTTCGTTATGCCCGGTAAAGAGCATATGGTATGTAAACTTGTGAAATCTTTGTATGGGCTTAAACAAGTGCCCAAGCAATGGCATCAAAAGTTTGATGAGGTGATTTTTTCCTCTGGTTTCAAGCTAAACCAAAGTGACAAATGTGTTTACAGTAGATTCGATGATGCTACTAGTGCTGGAGTGATTATTTGCTTGTATGTAGATGACATGTTGATTTTCGGTACTGACCAAAATCAAGTAGATGAAACAAAGAAATTGTTGTCATTTAAGTTTTCCATGAAAGATTTGGGAGAGGCGGATGTGGTTTTTGGAATAAGAATTAAGAGGATGAACAAAGGATTGGTAATGAATCAAAGTCATTATATTGAGAAAATTCTCAAGTGGTTTAATTTTGCCGATTGTTCACTGATGAGCACTCCTATGGATCCAAGTGTGAAATTGATGGAGAACAAAGGAACTCCTATTTCACAATTAGAATACTCTAAGGCCTTTGGTAGCTTGATGTATGCTATGACAAGTACCAGGCCAGATATTGCTTTTGCTGTGGGAAAGTTGAGCAGGTACACTAAGAATCCTAATGCACAACATTGGCAAGCAGTGAATAGAGTATTTAAGTATTTCAAGGGAACCATGGATTATGAATTGAGTTACTTGGGATATCATTCAGTCTTGGAAGGACATTCAGATGCAAGTTGGATAACCAACATGGAGGATCATTCCTCAACAACTGGTTGGGTATTCTTGCTTGGGGGTGCTATCTCCTGGGCTTCAAAGAAGCAAACTTACATTGCAAACTCAACAATGGAATATGAGTTTATTGCATTATGTTCTGCTAGTAAAGAAGTTGAATGGTTAAGGAACTTGGTCTATGAGATTCCTTTGTGGTCTAAACCCATAGCACATATTTCTATCCGTTGTGACAATGCTACCGCTCTAGGCAGGGCTTATACTCAAGTGTGTAATACAAGTGTCGACACTTAGGTATCCGACTGAGTATGGTTAGAGATCTAATCATGAATGGTGTAATTTCTATTGAGTATGTGAAATCACAACACAATTTGGCAGATCATTTAACTAAGGGTTTGCCAAGAGACTTAGTGCACAAGTTTACGATTGGGATGTGATTAAAGTCCATCTAATTCTATAATGGTGAGACACCCAATTCGCTTCTAATATGACATTAGGAGCTGAATTCAATGTGGAAAGCTCACACTTATAGATTGGATCACATGAAGTAATCATCCCAGGTAATGTGTTCGGTTCTGCAGTTGACTAGGTTGAAGTTTAACTTATTAATAATTCTTTTGATTAAATGTATGTGCAGATACATGGAAAGGAGTTACCCACGTGATTGTGAAGTGTAGCCGCACTTCAAGAGGTTGTGGACTTGGCCTTGATACGATCATGAGAGGATTAGGACACACGACTTTATAATAGTGTTAAATTGTATTTTGCTAGAAAGATCAATAAACTAGTATGTATTTTACCTTCAGGTATTCAAGTGGGTTGATGGGTTCAATTCTTAGAACACCCTGATTCTCGAGTATTTGTAAGTGTATTATACTAAGTGGAAATTGAATCGTTTCGATATTTTCATTTATGTACTAGTTTGGTTTGTTTTGATAAAGTTATGTTTGTTCAAGGGTTACACTAAAATGGGGGAGGATTGTTGGTGATTTTAGTGTCACCAGGTCCTTTTATGTAATTGGAACTCACATGTGAGCTAAGGGATATTTAGTTTGTACTCTAATATATGTTCGGGTATGCCGGTTCAACGACAAGTCGGAGGTTCCAGGGTCTGAGCCCCTGGCTGGGTTCCAGGGGCGCGCCCCAAAAGGTCTTCGGAATTTACGAAGACCTTGGCTGGGTTCCAGGGGCGCGCCCCAAAAGGTCTTCGGAATTTCCAAGAGGGTACATAGTGGAAAATCGTATTTCTTGAGGGTGATTATGGTAAAACTGACTAATTTCGTCAGTTTTGGAAACCTTTAAATCCCTCATAAATTAATGACTTGTTACCAATGGAAATGATGACGGCAACCCTAAAGCCCATGACGGCTAACCCTAGACGAACCCCTTTTCCACTCGTTTATTATAAATATGGGTCTCCTCATTGAGGAGAGACACAGCCTTTTTAGCTCTCATTTTCATCAAACTCTCTCAGATCTCCATAGCAATTTGGCTCACATTTTCTGTGCCTAGATTCGTGAGAATCCTCTTGGATTATCCTAGGCTGAATTTCTTGTAACCCAGGCATAGGTTAGAAATATCAGTTCGGAAAGTGTTCACACGATCCAAGGGGTATCTAGATCTCTACTCAAACTCTAGCCAATATCTAACACAATTTTGCCCTAAAAGATGGATGATATTATTTTACAGAAAGAAGCCAAGATAATACCAAAAAAATCAGCGGTGCGTGTATATCTTCTAGACGGATTAGGTTTTGCATGCAAGTAAGGTGAACGGTTATGGGTGGTTGAAAGTAGAATGAGGATGAGTAAAGAGACGTGGTGAAAGGGGGAGTCTGACATTGGTTGTAATCAACGGTGTATCATGTATGGTGGCGAACGGGTCACCACTAGGGTAGAGCAGAGGAGATGGAATTTGACATGGAGAAAGATAAGAAGAGGATGAAGCTAACACGTGGTGATAAGAATGAAGCTGGAGTAGAATATAAAGAGAAGAAACCAATAGGGAAAGGGGATTGTGAGCAAGGAAACCAACGATCGTGGGAGATTGAAGATCGTGGATAGGATGGGGAAAGTATCGAGATCGAGGGTTGGAAGTTATGGTGCCGATTTTGTAGCTTAACGATGAAGAACCGTGAAGTTTAAGAGGTTGTGCGTTGCCTTGTTGTATCCTTAAATTTAAATGCTTTACAAGTTGTATAATTGAGAATCTGTACTATATATATATATATATATATATATATATATATATATATATATATATATATATATATATATATATATATATATATATATATATATATATATATATATATATATATATATATATATATATAAAGAGATTGTTGGGTCATAATTTATTATGGTTTAATCTTTGCATTTTGGGCTTAAAAGAATATTTATTTCGGGCTTAAAATAGAAAATATAGGTTTTTATAGGTTTTTCGGTTGAGAACTGAACAACCATAGGTTGTTCGGTTCGGCTCATATGTTGTTCGACTGGGCTTGTCTAAATGGGCTTAAATTTAACTAGGTTTTAGGTATAGGGTATTTAATGGAATTATAGCCTCATTTGTGAGGTTGGATTGCCTTGGGAAGAGTGCTAAGCTAGAGAGAGAATTCATAGTGTACTTGGCAATCACAATCTTATGTACTAGTCTTTGGATTAATCAAAGAGTGCATTCAAGGTTATCATCTCCTTGTTCTTATTCTGTTTGATTGATTGATACCATTTGTGTGTAGATCTATGATTTGTGGACCTACAATTGGTATCAGAGCTTGATTTTGGTATCAATCTTTTATTTGTTCTTGGAGATTTTGAAGATTTTTGAGTGTTTGATCCGTTTTGGACGTGATTTTGGACTGTTTTGGTGTTTTTGTAATGTGTGATCTTCATGTTCTTGAAGATCTTCAAGCAAAATTCATCCAAAAAATCGTTGTTTAATCCAAAAAGTGGGTTACAGACTGTGTTTGTTCGAAAATCAGATCTGAAATTTGTTGTTCGGTCAGCTAAGGTGGTTATTCGGCGGCGACGCGCTTTTGGCTAGGGTTTCTGGAGGTTACTCGGTCTGTTTTTCAGTTTATCGGTCCACTTAACTGTTCTTTAATCAGCCCAAGTTCAGATTGTTCGGTACCTTAGGGTTTCCCTCTGTTCGGTGTGTTGATCGGTTTGTAATTGCTTGGTCGAGTAGGTGTTCGGTCCAGTGTATTCCTCGCTTTTGTTTTTCGGTTTGTTCGATATTGGTTGATCGGTTAATTGTTGTCCGGTGCTTGTCTCTTTTGTTTATCGGTCTAGCTAGTTGTTCGGTCCAGGTTAATCGGTGCTACAGTGAAAAAAATTTCGAAACTTGGTTAAATTTTGGTTTTTCGGCAGAAATTTTTTGGGGTTTTTCGATCAACCTTTTGGCGTTTGAAGGCTTTTTCGGTCCTCTAGAATCTTTAAAATGGCGACAAAAGGCACTTGAGAAAATCCATGCACACCCGATTGCGAAAATATTATTGCCAAATACCGTGAACACAATGACCGGCTGCTGAGAGAAGTCTTCGACCTTAAAAATCTTGTCTACGATGCTAAAATGAAATTGAAGCCCCTGCAAGAAAAACTAGACGCTAAGACATCTGACTTTAAAAGGGTACAAGAGGACTGGAGTACAGCGGCCACTCGATATCGTTTTGCCAAACAAGAGATAGCCAGTTTAACTGCTGAGCTTGAAGCATTAAAAGCCAAATACAAAGATGCTGATTTTAATATCAAGAAGTTTGATGTATCAAGTACGGTTGTTGAATCAATGGTTGAGAAGCAACTAAAATGGCTGAATAAACAGGGCGAAGGTTTGGGGTATAAAAGTGTACCAACCCCGTGTAATGACGATTATCCTCCAGGCTTAAGCCTTTGTGATCAAGTCATGCTTGCCCGAGAAAAAGCTGAACGAGAAAGAGGGAAGCATGATGAAATTGATCAGCTCATGGATGCTCGACATTAAGCTGAGGAATCAAGAAAAACTGAAGAAGCTACGGATGGTGAAGGTCTTGGATTCAAAGCTGTTGCACCTCCGTTCAATCATAACTATATCTCAAACCTTGACACCGAAGAATCAGAAGAGTGCTATCTTTCCAAGTTCATCCCAAAGGATCAGTCTGGCACCGCTGAGAATGAAGTAATAATGGAAGATGCAAGCGAGGAGGACAAAGATAGTCCTAGCTCTATTGAACACGCGTGAACATCTAATGCCTCATCTTCTGCTGTTACTAATGATTGCATCAAAACCATTGATGCTGACTATACAACTTCTTGTGGTGATGGTTCAAATCCCAAAAATCCACATGTTAGAAATTTTAAACCACATAAGTTTGTAAAAGAAGGGGAAGTTCCTGTTGGGCCTAGACCTAGTCCCAATATATGTGGTTGTGCTTGTTCTTATGAAAATTCCTTGAAAAACTCATCTGGGCAAGGACCAAGTCACAATCTCATTCATTTGAAGAGACAGACGTGTTTTAACTGTGGCATTGCAGGTCACATCGCCAGGAACTGTCCATACCGTCTATACACTCCCTTCTATGCAAAACACTATGTGCCAAAGGGAAGATCTTCCAAAAGAAAGACCTCAAGATCTCGTTCAAGAGATGGAGTTGGAATGCTGCTAAGGCCAAGAAGCAGGCCCCCAAGGACAAAAGGACCGACCCGAAAGATGACTATCAAATTGAAATCGGTAAAGTCGAGTTCATCTCAAGGATCGTCCTTGAGTCCTCACTGGCAACATAAGCACATGTCGAGGGGGAGTTCTGCTTCAAAATCAACTGCTGATACATCCATCCGGTTAAACAACAAGAGAAAAAAACCAAACTACCAATGGGTACCAAAGCACTCATTTCATAATTCTGTTAACTCTTTATTCTTATCTGATAAGCAGGATATGTCGTGGGAGTGTGTGAAGTGTGTGGATAGCAACGGTCGACCCAGTTTCAAAATGGACTGGGTTCCCAAGACAAATCAATCCCGCATCATGTGCTGGAGCAGCTACGGAGGAATATCATCAGACCTTGGTTTGTTGATAGTGGTTGTTGCAGGCACATGACAGGAGACATGTCTCAACTGCACAACATTTATATCTTTGATGGAGAGCATGTGTCCGTTGCGGGAGGGAAAGGAGAAAGGAAAGATCACGTGGGATCATAACTAACGACGTGTTGAAGATTGAACAGGTAACTTCGTTCCAAACTGGATTTGATACGTTTCGAGGACTGTTAAATCAGTTCTGTAAATATCTTTCTCTATTTTTGTGTAGTTAAATTTGTTCATGGCTTTTACTTCCGCAATTCTCTTCCATGCACAAATTTAGGGGGAGAATTAAAAACAAAACAAAAATTACAAAACTTTAAAAATACAAAAATATTTTTTCTTTATATCTTTATTTTTCAGAAAACTTAAAATTCCAAAAAACTATTGCCTACCAACGACGCACCGAGTTAATGCCACTCACTGCTGAGGTAATTTTTAAGTGTTTGTGATCCTCATTGATACACCTCAATGAGTGTGAAGCACTAACAACCGCTTCTTATCCAATATAAAGTTTTTCTTGAGTAACATCAACTTCTAGACGCTTTGAGAGAAACCACTCAAAGTCTTAGAGTTAAAAACTCTGTGCCGATGGTTAGATTGCATGCCGTAATCTATCACACGCACCCATCCTTTCTTAACCATCTTTACAATTTCTGATGCAAGAAATAGACGACTCATCACTTTAAACCAAGTGATGATGATATTTCGAAACTCTATGCCAGTGATCTCTGCTACAACACCTGTAGTAGATGTGAGGCATCGATAACCATTCTTACCTACAAATCTTCTAAATCAAGAGTTGGATGACTCAGTGTAATAAATCATAGACTGATGACAATTCGAAAGTCTAGCCGATGGGTATGTCTAGTAACCAAGACATATTACACGCTTAGACCACTCTTGACCAAAAACTTCTTCTAAACAAATATTCGTGATTCAATGTGATTTTACCTTACATTGATGAAACATTGAAAAACTGGGTCAGTGATCGTTTTTGTTAACCACAATAGCTGTGAGACCCCAACAACCTTACCTGATTCAAAATTGGCACTAGGATGGTACACTCCGCAGAGTTTGGGTACCATTGAACATCTCGCCAAGAGCCAAGTCAACTTGTTGACTTGTCAACTGCATTGAAATCTTTGATCAAGGATATGTAGGGGCCAAAATCAAAATGGCCACGAGTAGTTTTCTGATACTCAAACAATCGCAGTGCGTTCCTCCGGGTTCACACAGATACTGCGAGAAGTCTCATTCTGAGCCAAGGATGAATCCTTGAAAAACTGTGGTGAGAGTTTCTGACTCTGTGACCCACAGGATTTGCGGTTATCGTTCGTTGTCTGAAGAGTGAGTCGAAGTGAAGTTCGAAGAGTTTCAACTCAAATATTTGTTCCTGAAGAAGGTGAAAGCTCATGTGACAGGCTGCTTGAATTCCACCTCAGCTAGCTTGTTGCGACATTTGCACCTGTACGTGATCATGAAGAAGAAGTGAAGATTCAGACTCCATGCCAATCAATGTCAAATTAAAAGTTGGATGTCTTGATCCCAAGACCTTTGCTGAAGCCTGTTCGCCCAATGTACTTTAAAGCCATATCTGAAGATAGCTTTACACCGAAGTCAAAATTGTCTCTGCATCGTGCTGAATGTTATTAACATCTGTACCCGTCACTCATTAAGGGGGAGATTGTTAAATTTCGTTTGCAGTGATCAATCGAAGCCAAGATCAAGACAGAGCTCGAAGACAAATGAAAGCATTAAACCAAGGGGAGATTGTTGGGTCATAATTTATTATGGTTTAATCTTTGCATTTTGGGCTTTAAAGAATATTTATTTCGGACATAAAATAGAAAATATAGGTTTTTATAGCTTTTTCGGTTGAGAACCAAACAACCATAGGTTGTTCGGTTTGGCTCATATGTTGTTCGGCTGGGCTTGTCTAAATGGGCTTAGGGTTTAGCTAGGTTTTAGGTATAGGGTATTTAAGGGAATTATAGCCTCATTTGTGAGGTTGGATTGCCTTGGGAAGAGTGCTAAGCTAAACAGAGAATTCATAGTGTTATTGGCAATCACAATCTTATGTTTTAGTCTTTGGATTAATCAAATAGTGCATTGAAGGTTATCATCTCCTTGTTCTTATTGTGTTTTATTGATTGATACCATTTGTGTGTAGATCTAGGATTTGTGGACCTACACACAGAGAGAGAGAGAGAGAGAGAGAGAGAGATAATTAGGATCGGGTGAGGACTCAAAAACTGGTGAAGAATTCGAGGACAATTTTTAGCCTTGGGATTGAAAAATAAATAGATGAGTTTTGATTTTATTTATCGTCAAAATCTTGCAAGATGATATGGAATTTTGGTAATTATTTGCAAAATTTGACAAATTTCGGCGCAGGTAAAATGTTTGGAAAGTTAAATCAGAAAAAAATGGCATCTCCACGCACCTCCACCATACCATTTTTCTCTGTCTGCCACGTGTCGCCCAGCTATTAGCTGGACTTTTATTTTTTTTCATTCGTTTTGTTTTTCGGCTATAACTTTTTTTTACAAAAGAAATTCTAAAAAAACCATAGTTCTTAAAATTTAATTCTCTATAAAATGAGCACAATCATGAAAATTTGAAAAAAATGATTTCTTTAATTGTTTATTTTTATAAAAAAGCCCAGAAAAACTTATTATCCAAAAGTCGAGAAAATTTTAAGGATACTTCTACTTGCTATACTAGTGACTTTATAAAAAGAATTTTTTTAAAATTAGTTTTTGAAGTGTTCATATTTTAAGAAATTTTTTTTAAAAAACATCAAGGAAATGTTTTTATCCAAATTCAACAAAGAATCTTTGAAGATTGTTGGAATACAGCCCAAGTTTAAATACTTTTCGTGCTGTGTAGTTGGCACCGTGATGTACTCCGGTTGGTCCATTGTGGCAATGCTTAAAGATTTCTCAGATCTCCTTCTCGAAAACTGTAACACCCGGTTTCTCATACAAGGTACACCAAAAAAATTTCAAACAATAACACATTAAAATGGTCATACTTATACTCAAACCAGGGAAACAAGATGTTATCAACATGATTAATTACACATAAGGTCCATACAACATAGACCAGACATTACAAATAAAAATACAACACGACAAAAGGACAGGCTCTAAGTTGTCTGTCTCTCTTTATCACATGTATTCCCCTATCACTGCTACAGATACCTGCAAAACAACATACAACTCAAGTGTAAGCTTATTTAGCTTAGTGAGTAATCTCAATCACACTCCATGAATCTCTCTCAATAAACATCGTTATCATTCTCTTTTGCTAATCTCATTAGCAAATATACACATTCTCTTAACTCTGAAACCTGCAAACATATTAGCTTTACAAACACCGGCTAATTATTAGTAACATAACCCCAATAATAAGTACCACAATCGGTACTGCTCATAAACTCAATCACATTCTCACATGTACTCATTTTAACAATCAACTTATACTCAATTGTAGCAATTCTCATGGCGGTAACAATTAGTCTCAAATACTCTTTAATTCAACCACTCTATCAAATACTCTTCTCTTATTTTCAATATAGATTACAACTCATCCCTTGTTATCCACATATACTAGAACCATTTCAACTCTAAGTTATCGCAGTATCAACATAACACACACACACACACACACATATATATATATATATATATATATATATATATATATATATATATATATATATATATATATATATATATATACACAACATATATATAACATATAACAAGATGTAACTCTTACTCAAGTACTTGAAAGTACTCACCTGATATCGGCTTAGTATGTGGAACCCCCAAATTACGCATTTCGGGCTCCAGTTCGCTAGATTTGGTTGTATCACCAAAGTCTAAATCAATTCTCCAATATCCACAATCATCTCAGTAACATCTATCTCAAGGATGTAGCAATTGAAAGAGGAAAAAGGAGTATAAACGGTAAATATCAACTCTATATTTACCGAAACTCACAAATCCGCGGTTCTACTCATTCAACCGTAGAAACTCGACAATAATCACACCAATAACTCTAAAGGCATCCACTAACAATCTATTAACAACATATATAGCAATATATAGCTAAATCACAGAATTGAAAGTTAGGATTTCAAAACCCCAAAACCGAGGAGTTACTCACCTCGATGATTTAGGAATCAAGAGCACGTTTGCGGGGTTAGATTCGAGTCTCTTTGTGTTTCCCCACGAATCTCCAGCTTCAATTTGACACAAAATCACCCTTGTATGCCTTGGTTTGAAATTTTGAGGTTTTTCTCCCGAAATAAGGGTTTTTTGCACATATATGTGGTCTGCACGACATTAGTGCCGCTAATGTCTAACATTAGCGCCGCTAATGTCGCCTGCATGACCCATGCTCACGAAAACGACCCGTATAACCCTGTTTCGACCCTCGGACTGCTTTCTGAACAATTTCTACACGACTCGTGTAAGTCTGGAAGTGTCTCGGAACCTTCGCGAAATGGAAGAAACTCTTGGAAAGGTCAAGGAAAAAACTTGTTCTTCTTCCGTAAAGAATTCTTCCAATGATTTCTAAAGCCTTTTTACACGACCCGTGTAGCCTCATTTTGACACTTTTAAGGCTCAAACTTCTCCCAAATGAGTTTCTAACCACCCAAACTCATACAACAACCTAACTAATCTTGATCACACCAAGATTAGTATATAAGAAAGACTTTAACCTCATCTTACTCATCACATAACTCAAAACTCAAAGGCAATCACAAAAGATCGCCACATCCTTAGCTAGAACCACACCAACCACAAGGTAATAACTCTACTTACCTTAATAAGCATCTAAAAAAGAATGGGTCTTACAAAAATACATCTCCTAATAACAAATTTCTTACATTTTGTTCAACTTTACAAGCTTGTAATTTCTTCATACGATCTCCTTCTTAGATGTAGTTTTTCATATTATTTTAGTTTCATGGCCATTACAATTTACCATTTTACTTTTTTCCCATATATTGCATTTAATACAGGGTTTAATGGCTTCAAAATTGACACTTTTAACATTTTATATGAAATTATATTTTCACGTCATTTTTTATTTGTACCCTTAGACTATGTATACACACTTATCATACTTATATAAAACTCATATAATTCCATATAATGGTCATATGTAGTATTCTTTCCCTTGTTGGTCCTATAAAATGACTATTTTAACCTATTTGTCATTTTGTCTTTAAAATGATTTTTCTTAGTTTTTATCCAACTTTGCAAGCTTCATATTTAAAGTGATTCTATTTTATCTTATTTCAGTTTCATCTCCTTTACATTGGGTAAACTCATGAAATTAGGATTTATATAAATTTGGTCATGACCAAAAGTGTAGCCAACCACCTGCCACCTTAGCAAAATCACATCTAGCGCTCATTGGCTGCGATTTTAATAGTTATTTTAGGATTTTAATTTTTTCGTTATTTTATTGGTAAATGACTATGAAATATGACTTTTTTTTTGTCACTTTCTCTAAATTAAAAGAAGAAAATAAAACTTATTGAAAAAATCAAACTATGGGTAAATAGTACATATGGATAAATGATGAAACAAAATGAAACCGCAAAGACCAACCACATAAGAAATTGAAACCACAAGACGATCCGCGTAGCAAAAAATATAGAGACTGAACATACGAGTTTTGGTAAACAAAAAGACCAATCTTGTGATATTTTATATAATTATGTTATTTATAACATTGATTGGAAGCTTAAGGTCTTGAGTTTGATAGAGAGCATACTTATGAATATGAAAAATAATGAAAATCTCGTAACGCCAGTGCTGTAATTGATTTAATAAGATATAAAACATACATTTTTGCTATAATGTCAAACCATGCACGTTTATTTATGAGTAGATAGATTGGATTTGAGCGTTAGTTACTCCCAATTATTCTAAATATCACATTTATTTTTCTTGGTCCTTATTTTCCACCACCATTGTCGCCTCCTCAAGCACCGCCTTATACCTCAAGGTCTGCAACTACGACCACCATTGTTACCTTCTCTTTTGTTTTTGAACAAGCTATTGTCCCTTTCTCGATTACGTGTACATATAGGATCTCCACTTGGCGCTCCTCCGGTCGTCTACAATTGTACACAAATGAGAAACTATATCCTTAGCGGCTTTCACACCACTTTCAGCATTCCTAACAATGAATGTTGCATTGCGAATTACATTGAACAAAAGAGATTCCTTTTCCTCGTTTCTACCATAAACGCTGTGAGTTGTGAATATTAAAAAACATAAAGCTACAACAAAAAAATTCTTAACAAACATCATGTAGGCTTTTCTTAATAATATACCGGTAAATTGAAATGAGTGATACACATATATAATGTATAAATAGGGATTTAAGTTGGCACTAATTTAACATGATATTTGAGAGGTAATCAAAGCCTAACCAATTGCGTGTCAAAAAGTATACATACATATTAATATTTCATTTCATATTCTATATAATGAACATGTATGATGTGACACAACCAAGCAACATTTTTCTTCATTATTTTTTCTTTATTTTAAAAATTTTTAGTTTTGTTCGTGCGATGTAATGAGATTATAATACCTCTAACAAAATCATCAAAAATAAGCCTTATTTTAAAAATTGCTCTAGCCGAACAAAATATTGGGAGAAAGCTAGTTATGTCGGCAATGGAAGTATTTTACTAATTCAATAAAGTCTCAATATTTTGGCTAAGTTTATGAAAAGTATCAAATTCATTTTTATTTACAAAAAAAGACAGAAAAACAGCTAATGTATTCAAATTAGCATCTTTTAACATTTTCAGCAGATTACCTTGCCACGTAGAAAATATACATGTTTTATCTTTAATAAAATCCTAATAATTTTGCCTAGTTTACGGAAATGTCCCAACATAAAACTCGGATAACTCGGCCGAGGACTCGGCGAGTTACTCGGATTCGGCACTCTACCGAGTCGAGTTTCAACAACTCGGAAAAAAATTGAAAATCTTTAAAACTCGGTCAAACTCGCCTGAACTCAGTTTAACTCGGCCCAACATGTTTTATATTCAGTAAAGTCCTAATATTTTGGCTCACTTTACGGAAAAGTTCCAAGATTTTGGCTCAGTTTACTTGGAAAACATTACGTATTTTTACATATATCTACTTTTTCTACTAACGTATTTCTATGTTTAAAAATGTATTTTTCGTATTTATTAAAAATACTTAAAAATAACATAAAATAACTTAAAATTCGTCTTTAATAACTTATTTTAAACATAAAAATCCTTAAAGTATACGTAAAAATACTTAAAGTTTATGCAAAAATCACTTTTCTAAACATATAAATACGTAAAAAATGTGTTTTATTATATATTTATTCCAAATGACGGATACGGATTTCAATAATTTTCTTACAGGGATTAGACAGACTGTAAAGTGATTGAAACAAAATTGAATTGTACAGAACTAGATGATTATCAATATTTAGTGTTTAATTTAGGTTCCGATAGCAATGATTTCGTGGTTTCAAGAACAATATCCAATATTAGTTGCTATAAATTTGGTTTAGATTTCATATTCTTAGGTAATTATCAAGTTATTGTGTTTCTTATTTTTACGTATGTTTAAGTATTT
Organism: Cichorium intybus; assembly: GCA_023525715.1. Taxonomy (NCBI): domain Eukaryota; kingdom Viridiplantae; phylum Streptophyta; class Magnoliopsida; order Asterales; family Asteraceae; genus Cichorium; species Cichorium intybus. The sequence goes on along the minus strand of JAKNSD010000045.1, from coordinate 1,708,629 downwards.
TCACGTATTTTAAATAAATACATATATAAATATGTAAAATATGTTTTCAAACGTATAAATACGTTAATAAAGACGTAAATAGATGTAAAAATACGTAATTTTTCTTCAAGTAAACTAAGACAAAATGTTCGGATTTTTCCGTAAACGGGAACAAAATATTAGGAGTTTATTGAAGATAAAAACATGTTGGGACTTTTTCGTAAATTATGCAAAAATGTTATGACTTTATTAAAGATAAAAAATGTAATTTACCTCATCGAAAGGTTAAAAATGGATAATTTGAAAATATTAGTCGGTTTTCTGTCCTTTTTTGTAAATAAAAATTAATTTTAGACTTTTTTCATAAATTAGGCCAAAATATTGGGACTTTATTGAAGATTTCCCTATGACAAACCATTAATTACACAAAACGAAACTATATATGTACATATATATATATATATATATATATATATATATATATATATATATATATATATATATATATATATATATATATATATATATATATATATATATATATATATATATATATATATATAATATATATATATATATATATATATATATATATATATATATATATATATATATATATATACACACACACACACACACATATATATATATATATATATATATATATATGTTTATACATACATATATATATATATATATATATATATATATATATATATATATATATATATATATATATATATGTTTATACATACATATATATATATATATATATATATATATATATATATATATATATATATATATATATATATATATATATATATATATATATATATATATATATATATATATATATATATATATATATATATATATATATATATATATATATAGGGTCCGGATCCAGATCCGGTGAGAACTGTGAGCACAATTCTCGTCCACTCATTTCATCAAGGGCAATAACGTCAAACATAATTATTGGATTTGACGCAATCGAATGCGACGATCATCCATGGAACGTAATACGTACTTGAGGATAGAATCATATATTACGCATGTTCGTATAACATAATTTAGCCGAATATTTTTATTTTTTATTTTTTAAATATTTCTTTTAGCTTTTAATAAACTCGATTTTAATCTTTTTAATTTTTTTGGTTTTTTTATTTTTCCATTTTTTTTTGTTTTTTTAGGTTTTTTAGTTTTTTCGCTATCTTTTTGTGTTTTTTTTTTAACTTTTTTCGTTTAAAACATAGTTTTATGTGTTTTCATTTTGGACTATTTAACTTAAAAATCATAATAAGTTTTGAATCTTAGATCATAACAAGTTTTGAGTATTGGATCATGACAAGTTTTGAAACTTGGATCATTAATTTTGGGTCATTAAACTTAAGAATGATAATATTTATGACATAATAGATTTTGATTCATAACATTGTTGAATCATTATAAGTTTAGGATATTAAAAATTTCTATATATAACATTTTGATAAATAACATATGTGGATCTTGAAATGATCCAAAATTTAATACATATTTTTGGGTCATTTTAAATTTAGAATCATGACAAGCTGATTCATAACATCTTTATATTATAATAAGTTTTGATTCATAAAAAAGTTTGTTAATGTTTAAAGTCGTTGACCAACTTGTTTAGTGGTTTTTGTTGATGTATTTGCCTTGGAACAATATTCTGATGATGTCTTTGAAATGTATATTCAAACCTGTAACTGTTGAATCATCCTTGAGTTATTAATGAACATACTTTATCATCTTTACTTGTGTTTACTTTTGTGATGATGTGAATCCGAGATTTAGACATCGAAATTCATGCATGAATTTTTGTCTAGGCTACAGAAGTTTTATATTTAGAAGATTACAAGTTCAAGAAGACAAGTTAAGAAGACATCGAAATTCATTCTGACTTTCGGTATTGAAGAAATTCGGATCAACAAGACATCAGAAGATTAAAGCCTTCAGCAATTCACATACCGGAAATTACATCTAATTTTCGGTTACTTCACAAGGTTCTTTTTTTGAACGGCAAATCTAACCTACTCCTACTCCTAAACTAGTCTTGAATCCACCTATGTCTCTAGCAAGACTTGAACCCTCAACCTCAAAGAGGGAAGACGACGGCTTTGCCAGTTGACCAAGTGGCCATTGGCGGTTACTTCACAAGTGTGTATCGTGATAAGAGTTCAAGAAAAATGAAGATAAAGACAATGATAAGAATATTCGTTTATAAAGTACAATTAAGCTAGTCACTTCATGTTCCCTAAAATTGCATGGCGCTTGTATTGTTTAGATAGAGAACAATCAATCCTAGGCCATCCTAGTCTGAGTTTGTACTATTATCCATAGAACAATCTGAATGGAACTGGTCTGTAGTTCCTTCAATCCTTAGGTCTTTGGCCAAGATTTATTTTATTTCACCCGTTTTGTTTTCCGGTTATAACTGTTTTTTCTTTATAAAAATTTTTTTCCGAAAAACCAAGTTTTTTTAAAATTTAATTTTCTATAAAATGAGCACAATAATAAAAATTTAAAATTATTTTTTTATTTTTATAAAAAAACCAAATATTATCTAAAAATCGAGAAAATTTATAGGATCCTTCTACTTACACTAATCACTCGGTATCAATCTAACACGTTTGGTGCGGAAATCCAAACTAATCACTCGGTATCAAATTTACAGGATCCTTCTACTCAGGTACATAAGATTCTAGATTGCTTGAATGCAAGAATATTCTCTATGCTAGCACAAATCCCAAGACAACCAACAAGACAAATGACAGCTACATTGTCCTTATATACATACGCATGACAGACCGTAAACCCTAAGCCCATCTACGAGAAGCCCACCAAAAACCCAGGCCTGGCCCAACCAAAAACCTCTAGTTTTCGGTCAACACTACCGAAATCCAAGGGGATTTTGGTCCAGACCGAAATCGCCCAGCAACCCATAAATAATATATATTTTCTATTTTAGTCAAAATTAAATGCAAAGATTAAACCACTAAAATAAATGCTAACAATCTCCCCCTTGGTTTAATGCTTTCATTTAATCTTCAGGCTTATCTTGATCTGGCTTCAGTTGAACACTGTAGCAACATCCTAACAATCTCCCCCTTAATGAGTGACGGGTGTAGATGCTAATAGCTTTTAGCACATTGCAGCGACAACTTCATCTTCAGATTGGATAGTCTTCATATTTAGCTTTGAACGTGCATTGGGTGTACATGCATCAGCGTAGGTCTTGAAATCACGACATCCAACTTTTGATTTGACTTTCTCTGGAACTGGAGTCTGACTCTTCACTTTCTTCTTGATCACATGAAGATACAAATGTAGCAACGAACTGATTAAGGAGGAATTCAACACAACATGTCATATGGAATTATGCTTCACCTTCTTCGGGAAAATGATGTCTGTGTCGAAACTCTAGAACTTCACTTCTACCGGCGTTTCTTGATTGGAACAATGACCGCAATTCCTGTGGGTCATGGAGTTATAAAACTCTCACCATAGTTGTTCAAGGACCCAGCCTTGGCTTAGGACGAGACTTATCACAGTATCTGTGTGAACCCGGAGGAACACACTGTGATTGTTTGAGTATCAGAGAACTAGTCGTGGCCATTTTGATTTTGGCCCTGCATATCCTTGAATAAAGATCTCAATGCAATTGACAAGCCAACAAGTTGATTTGGCTCTTGGCGAGACGTTCAATGGTATCCAACCTCTGCGGAGTGTACCATCCTAGTGCCAATTTTGGTTCCACTGAAGGTGTTAAACAACAACAATCACTGACCCAGAGTTTCGATGTTTCATCAATGCAAGGTAAAATCACATTGAGTCACGAACATCTTTATTAGAAGAAGTTAAGGGACAAGAGTTGTATAAGCGTGTAATATGTCTTGGTTACTAGACATACCCATCGGCTAGACTTTCAAATTGTCATCAGTGTATGGTTTATTACACTGAGTCATCCAACTCTTGAATTAGAAGCTTTGTAGGTAAGAATGGTTGTTGATGCCTCATATCTACTACTGGTATTGTAGCAAAGATCACTGGCATGGAGTTTCGAAATATCATCACCACTTGGTTTAAAGTGATGAGTCGTCTATTTTTTGCAACAGAAAGATAGAGGTGGTTGAGAATGGATTGGTGCGTGTGATAGACTACGATATGCAATCTAACTATCGACACAAAATTTGTAACTCTCGACTCTGAGTGGCATTACTCAAAGTGTCTAAAAGTTCGTGTTGCAGAAAGAGCTTTAAGGTTGGTTAGAGATAAAAGTTGTTAGTGCTTTATACTCATCGTGGTTTACCAATGAGAATCATCAGCACATGTATTTTGTCTCAGCAGTGAGTGGTATAGCCCAGTGTGTCGTCGACGGGTAAGGAATGTCTTAGCGAGTCACGGTAATAGTGAGTCACATCTTTCACATGAAATTTGGATCTGTATTCCAGATTGGTATGGATTAGGAACATTGACGATCGTGCAAAATATTGTGAAAGAAAAATATTTTTGGATTTTTTTTAATTTTCTGAAAAAATAAAGACATAAACAAAAAAAAACATATTTTTGTATTTTTAAATTTTGTAATTTTTTGTTGTTTTTAATTCTCCCCCTAAATTTGTGCATAGAAGTGAATAGAAAAAGTAAAAACATGAACAAATTTAACCAGAAAAAAAATTATATAAAATTTATATGAACTGATTTAATAGTCATCGAAGCGAATCATTTTTATAAGACCAACGAGCACATCGAACCGAGCTTTTTCAAAAGGTTTTGTGAACAAGTCCGCCATATTGTTATCTGTGTGGACTGGTTCCAAATGAATCAGTTTTCGCTTGTAGCAATCTCAAATAAAATGAATTTTGATGTCAATGTGCTTGGTTTTTGAATGTTGGACAAGGTTTTTGACTATTTGGATAGCTGCATCATTATCACAAAATATGGGAGTATCAAGAAAGTTCATACTGTAATCAAGAAGCTGATGCTACATCCAGATGACTTGAGAATTGCCAATAAATCAATATGTCTGTAGAGGTTGATACGGTCTGCTGCTTCTTGCATTGCCAATAAATCAGTCTGTCTCCCAAGAATGACATCCAACACTTGTGGACTTTCTGTCAATGTCGCATCCTCCATAATTGTTGTCTAAAAAGTATAAAGATCATATTCACGATTCTTTAGATACCAAAGACCCAATTTCGGTCTCCCTTTAAGGTATCGAAAGGTCCACTTAACAACTTTTAAATGAGACTGTTTAGGATTAGACTGATGTCGAGCACATTGCCGACTGCAAAGACGATATCCGGACTGCTGGCCGTTAGATACATCAGTGATCCAATCATTGAACGATAATATGTTTGATCAACAGATTGGCCATCTGGCTCTGAAGAAAGCAGAAGTCGCTCAGACATTGGAGTGTTAGTAGATTTAGCATTATTGAATTCGATTTCTCGAGAATATCCTCCACATACTTGCCTTGGTGAAGCAGAATACCTGTTGAGCTTTTCTTAACTTGCAACCGCAAGAACATCGTCATTTCACCCAGCGAGCTCATTTCAAATTGTTTCTTCATCACTTGCTGAAACCCTTTACATACGACCTTACTAGTAGAACCAAATATGATGTCATCCACATAGATCTAGACAACAATTTGGTCTGACTTGTTGTGCTTGATGAACAGAGTCTGGTCGATCGTGCCTCGAGTGTAACCATGTTGCAACAGATGATCAGTCAATGTAGCATACCACGCACGGGGAGGTTGATGAAGACCATAAAGAGCCTTATCCAGTTTGTAGACGTGATTCAGAAATTTAGAGTTGACGAAACCGGGAGGTTGATCAACATAAATCTCCTCCTTCACTTCACCGTATAGAAATACAGTCTTAACGTTCATTTGATACACAGTAAAGTTCATGTATGAAGCATATGCGAGAAAGATCCGAATTGCCTCCAACCTTGCCACCAGAGCATACACCTCTGTGTAATCCAGACCTTCAATTTGACGAAAACCACAGACAACCAGGCGTGCCTTGTTTCGCACTATAACTCCAGAGTTATCCTGTTTGTTGCGAAATACCCATCTCGTGTCAATAGACTTTTTGCCCTCGGGTAGTTCCACCAACTGCCAAATGTTCAGCTTTTCGAACTAGTTCAGCTCTTCATTCATGGCATCCACCAAACTTGGTTCATTAAGTGCCATCTGCACATTCATCGGCTCAATTTAAGAAATGAAGCATGACTAGAGGCACTCGTTGACTTGACCGCTCTAGCTTCTGGTTTGAACCCCATCATCCGGAGAGCCAATAACCTTATCAATCGGGTGATCTCGTTGGATTCTTGAAGGAATGACATGCTCGAGCGTAGCAGTAGAAACCGGAAGGTTCGTTATATTTTCAATTCGGCCTGAGCCTGAAGCACCTCTGTCAGAATCTCTAAAGTCGCGTGAAGCGCTTGCCACATACTCATCAGGAATGCTTTCTGGGAAGAGAGAATTCTTGAGAGTAGAATCAAATGGATCAGCACGTTTAGAATTGATAACTCCTTATTGGGTACCAGATTGTTCAACAACTGGAGGTTCGCCAATAGCCTGGGATGATTCGGCAGGAGCATCTTCAGTTACAGAAGTGGAAACAGGAGAAGCACCGTCATTCATAATTGGATCTTCAAGGATTACGGACGGTATGATGGGATCAGGAATGATTTCCGCATCATCATCTCTGTTGACTCCACTTGGACCTGGCTGTGTGCCTGAGACATCATTAGAAAGCACATTAAACGATTTAAACAATTCAGCATAATTAAATAACCAGTCGGGCCCAACTCGTGCATCTGTTTCATTCTCTTCAAGCCACCGCACATGTCGAACGATTCCACAATTTTCTTGGTCACCTTGTTATACACCCGATAAGCATTTTTACTCGCATACCCTACAAAGTAGCAATCATTAGCTTTGGAGTAGAACTTTGGAGTAGCTTCAAGATGAAGAAGGGTGCAAGGACAACCAAAGGAGCGGACAGGTGCAACATTTGGTTTGCGGCCATAGAGAATTTCATACGGAGTCTTCATTTGAGGCTTGTTGATGATGACCCGATTCTGGACATAACATGCTGTGTTAATTGCTTCGGCTCAGAAGAACACCGGTAGTTTGCAATCAACGAGCATGGTACGCATAGCATCAATTAATGTTCTGTTCCGGCGCTAAGCAACACCATTTTGTTGAGGTGTACAAGCAGCACCATACTGACGCTGCACTCCTTTATCTGCACAAAATTTATCCAACACCGCGTTCTTGAATTCCGTCCCATTGTCGCATCGAATTGCCTTCAGCTTCTGATTCGTTTGATTCTCAATGAGGGTGATGAATCTCATGTGCAGCTCTGCAGTTTCGCTCTTGTTCTTTAAAAAGAAAACCCAAGTAAAACGTGAGTAATACTAAACAGTAAGAGCTTTTATTAAGACTGAGAACATTGACGGGGCCAAAGAGATCCATATGAATCAGTTGAAGGAGATAATCAATGGAGTTAACCAATTTGGGCTTGTGTGGCTTCCGATGATGTTTGCCTTGACCACAGGCAACACACTTCTCAAAGGTAATGAAGTATTTAATTGGAAGCCCCTGGACAAGATCGTTTTAGTGAGACGGTTCAAATTCTTCGCATTGGCATGACCAAGACGTCGATGCCATAACATAGCATTCTGTTCAGCGGCTTTTTAGAATAAGCAAGTGACGTTTTTAGGAGTGTTGTGATTCATGTCTATGATGTAAGCGTTGCTTTTGCGTTCAGATTTGACAAGAATCCACTCCTCAGGAATGACAACACCGGGTTTGAGAATCATACATTCTTTCTTCGTGAAGTGGGTTGAAAAACCTTTGTCACAAATTTGAGAAACGCTCAGCAGACTGTGCTTGAGCTTAGGAACAAAGTTAATCTTCTCTAATTTCAACACGCCATTCGAAACAGTCCCTTTCTGTGTGATCTTTCCTTTTTCACCACCCGCAAAGCAAACACATCCACCGTTAAAGTTTTCAATGTCGTCTAATTAGGACATGTCGCATGTCATGTGCCTGGAACAGCCACTATCAACATACCAGGGTATGATGATATTCCTCCATAACTGTTCCTGCACAAGTTGCGGGATTAATTCAATTTAGGGACCCAGTCCATTCGGAAAATGGGTTGACCCTTACTATCAATACAAGATACTGATTCTAAGCTCATATCACGTTTATCAATTAATGGTGAAATTTCAGAAGCTTTTGAAATATTGCCTTTGGTGACCCATCTATAATTTGATTTAAATCTTTTATCTTTAGACCAGATGGGAACATTTGCATTTGATTTTGATGTAGGACTACTACTTGAGTTAGTCCTTTTGTCCTTGGCAGTTTGAGTTTTGGTTTTTGAAACAATTTGATTTTTATTTTGAGAGCGTGACCTCGAGGGTTTTCTTTTATAAAATCTCCCCTTTGGCACGTTCTGCCAGAACTGTTCATGTTGTTTAGCATACAAATATCAGGGATAATTTCCGGCAATGTGACCAGCAATTCCATAGTTGAAATAGGTTTGTCTTTTCAACGGAGCAAATTCCACAGTTGAAATAGGTTTGTCTTTTCAACGGAGCAGTGGAAGTTTGTCCAAGTCCTGATTGTTTAAAAACATTACCACATACATATAAGCGTGCAAGAGTTTTTTAACAAAATTCTTGGTCCTAGATTTTTGAAAATTAACATCACAAGAATTTTTTAAAACATTTAAAGTCTTAGTATCACGTCGCACACAATCATTAATAACAGGAAAAATAGAAACATTAATCATTGAACAAGTTTTAACAGAATTAAAAACACGCTTGTCTTCCTCGTCCTCAACCTTCTTTTTCAGTTTATCTACACATGAGGTAGAAGCATCAGTAGAGTTCATTTTAGTACTCTCAGTGGTGCCATATTGATTTTCTTGAACGAACTGGATGTAAGGGGTTGTTTTGTCTCTTGGTTATCAATGGATGGAGTAAAGTTATTATTAAAATGAGGAGGAACCATTTTGTATCCAAAGCCTTCACCGTGTTTGTTATGCCATTTTAACTGATATTCAATCATAGATTCAACGGAAGTACTTGATGCATCGAATTTTTAATACTGAAATCAACATCATTATATTTGGCTTTCAATGCATCAAGTTCAGCAGTTAACTCGGCATTTTCTTCATTAGCAAATTTAAGGTGATAACTTTTTATAGTATACTCTTCTTGCAATTTATCAGAATCTGATGCCTTGGCTTCTAGTTTTTCTTGAAGAGGTCTCAGTTTCTTTTTAGAATTATAGACATCATTTTCAAGATAAAATATTTCTTTAACTAAACGATCATTGTGTTCACGATATTTGGCAATTATATCAACACAAGATTGAGAAGAGCAAGAAACTTTACTAACCTCAGTGTTTTCGAGGGTGGAAGAGACCAATAATACAAACTGTAGATCCATCATCTGTTCTTCAGCAGTATCAACATCCATGTCACCTTCGATCTAGGCCAAGTGAGCTCCACCATCTGCATTTAAATTCAGGGGCTGCATCTGGTCCTCCTATGTGAACTGTTGCGTAGTTGGCACCGTGATGTCCTCCGTGTAGGTCCACAAATCCTAGATCTACACACAAATGGTATCAATCCAATCACAAGAACAAGGAGATAATCAAACTTAAATGCACACCTTGATTAATCAATGGTTTAGTAAATAAGTTTGTGGTTGTCAAGAACACTCTCTTTCTCTCTCTACTTAGACAACCAACCTCACAAATGAGGTCATAATTTCCTTAAATACCCTAGACCTAATAACCCTAGCAACCCAAGCCCATGGACCTAGAAACAAGCCTAAATGGGGCGATGACCACAAGGACCAAACCGAACAAACCTTGATTGTTCGGCCAACACTGAAAAACTCAATAAAACCTAAATTAACTATATTTTCTATTTTAGTCCTAATTAAATGTAAAGATTAAACCACTAAAATAATTCCTAACAATCTCCTCCTTGGTTTAATGCTTTCATTTAATCATCAGGCTTCACTTGGTCTTGACCTCTGTTGTGCACTGCAGAAGAATTTCAACAATCTCCCCCTTAACTAAGGTTAACTAAGGTATAGATGTTGCTAGCTTTTAGCACGTTACAGAGACAACTTCAGCTTCGGCATTGGACTGTCATTAGATTTGACTTTGAAAACGCATTGGGTACGGGCTTCAGCATAGGTCTTGAATCAGCACATACAGCTTCTGATTTGACTTTGAAGAGCATGGAGTATGAATCTTCACTTCTTCTTCATGATCACGTAGAGGTGCAAATGTAGCAACAAACTGTCTAAGGAGGAATTCAAACAACCTGTCACATTGAATTGAGCTTTCACCTTCTTCAAGAACAAGGATTCGTGTCGAAACTTTCAAACATCACTTCAAGATGACGCTTCTCGATACGATCTTTGACTGCAAATTCTGTGGGTCATGGAGTTATAAACTCTCACCACAGTTGTTCAAGGATTCATCCTTGGCTCAAGAATGAGACTTCTCACAGTATCTGTGTGAACCCGGGGGAACGCACTGCGATTGTTTGAGTATCGGAGAACTACTCGTAGCCGTTTTGATTTAGGCCCCTACATATCCTTGATCAAAGATCTCAATACAGTTGACAAGTTGACAAGTCAACTTGGCTCTTGGCGAGACATTCAATGGTATCCAAACTCTGCAGAGTGTACCATCCTAGTGCCAATTTTGAATCAGGTAAAGTTGTTGGGGTTTCATAGCTATTGTGGTAAACAACAACGATCACTGACCCAGAGTTTCATTGTTTCATCAATGTGAGGTAATATCACATTGAATCACGAACATTGTTTAGAAGAAGTTAAGGGTTCAAGAGTGGTATGAGCGTGTAATATGTCTTGGTTACTAGACATACCTATCGGCTAGACTTTCGAATTGTCATTAGTGTATGGTTTATTACACTGAATCATCCAACTGTTGATTTAGAATCTTTGTAGGTAAGAAAGGTTATTGATGCCTCACATCTACTACTGGTGTTGTAGCAGAGATCACTGGCATAGAGTTTCGAAACATCATCATCACTTGGTTTAGAGTGATGAATCGTCTATTTCTTGCATTAGAAATGTAAAGGTGGTTAAGAAAGGATTGGTGCGTGTGGTAGACTACGGTATGCAGTCTAACCATCGACACAGACTTTTTAACTCTCGACTTTGAGTGGTTTCTCTCAAAGTGTCTAGAAGTTGCTGTTACACAACAAAAACACTTAGATTGGTTAAGAAGCGGTTGTCAGTGCTTCACATTCATTGGGGTGTACCAATGAAGATCACAAACACTTAAAAGTTACCTCAGCAGTGAGTGGTATAAACTCGGTGCGTCGTCGGTAGGTAATATTTTTGGATTTTTAAATTTTCTGAAAAACAAAGACATAAATGATAATATTTTTGTATTTTAAAGTTTTGTTTTTAATTCTCCCCCTAAATTTGTGCATCGAAGAGAATTGTGGAAGTAAAAACCATGAACAAATTTAACTAAACAAAAATAGAGTAAAAATATTTACAGAACTGACTTAACAGTCATCAAAACGTATCATTTTGAGCATTTCGACCAGCACATTGAATCGAGCTTTTGCAAATGGTTTGGTAAACAAGTCTGCCACATTGTTATATGTGTGGACCTTTTCCAAATGAATCAATTTTTGATCAAAGCAATCTCGAATAAAATGAACTTTAAGGTCATTGTGCTTAGTCTTAGAATGCTGAACAGGGTTTTTCACAATCTGGATAGCCGCCTCATTGTCACAGAATATGGGAGTGTCAAGAAAGTTCATACCATAATCAAGGAGTTGATGCTGCATCCAAATGACTTGAGAACAACATACCGAGGTAGCAACATATTCAGCTTCTGTTATAGAAGTGGACACGGTCTGCTGCTTCTTGCATTGCCAGGAAATCAGTCGGTCACCTAGGAATTGACATCCAGCACTAGTGGACATTCTGTCAATGTCGCATCCCCCATAATTGCTATCTGAAAAGGCATAAAGATCAAATTCACGGTTATTTGGATACCAGAGACCCAATTTAGGTCACCCTTTGAGGTATCGAAAGATCCGTTTAACAGCAGTTAAGTGAGAGAGTTTAGGATTAGCCTGATGTCGAGCACACTGGCAGACTGCAAAAACAATATCAAGTCTGCTGGTGCTCAGATACATCAACGAACTAATCATCGATCGATAGTACGTTTGATCGACAAATTGACCATCTAGATCCGCAATCAGTAGTGGACGTTCAGCCATTGGAGTGTCAGCCACTTTTGCATCCTTGAAGTCGAACCTCTCGAGATTATCCTCCACATATTTTCCTTGATGAAGCAAGATACCCGTTGAGCTTTGCTTAACTTGTAACCCAAGGAACATTATCATCTCACCTAGCGAACTCATCTTGAAGCGTTTCTTCGTCACTTGTTCAAACTCTTTGCACAAGGCCTCACTCGTTGAACCAAAGATAATGTCATCCACATAGATTTGGACAACAATTTGGTCAGAGTTCTGGCGCTTGATGAATAACGTCTGGTCAATAGTGCCTCTTGTGTAACTGTGTTGCAACAGATGATCAGTCAAGGTCGCATACCAGGCACGGGGAGCTTGATGAAGACCATAAAGAGCTTTATCAAGCTTGTAGACGTGATTCAGAAACTTCGAGTTGACGAAACCGGGAGGTTGATCAAGATAAATCTCTTCTTTCACTTCTCCGTACAAAAATACAGTTTTAACATCCATCTGGTATACAGTAAAGTTCATATACGATGCATAGGCGAGAAAAATTCGAAATGCTTCTAATCGTGCAACCGGGGCATACACTTCCGTGTAATCTAGACCTTTGATATGACGAAAACCGCATACAACTAGGTGTGCCTTATTGCACACAATAACTCCTGAGTCATCTTGCTTGTTGCGAAATACCCATCTCGTGTCAAGAGAGTTCTTGCCTTCGGGTAGTTCCACCAACTGCCAAACATTCAACTTCTCGAACTGGTTCAACTCCTCATGCATGGCATCCACCCAACTTGGTTCGTTAAGAGCCATCTGAACATTCTTCGGCTCGATTTGAGAGATAAAGCATGAATTGAGACACTCGTTGACATGACCACTTTGGCTTCTGGTTTGAACCCCATCATCCAAATAGCCAATAACGTTGTCAATTGGGTGATCGCGTTGTATTCGAGAAGGAACAGCATGTTCGTGCGAAGCAGTAGAAACCAGAAGATTTGTTATGTTTTCAATTCTTCCTGAGCCAGAATCACCTCTGTCTGAGTCTCTGAAATCGTGGGAGGTACTGGCTACATACTCATCCAGAATTCTCTCGGGAAAAAGAGAGTCCATGAGTGTGGAGTTGAAAAGATCAGCAGGATCAGAATAGATAACGTCTTCAGGAGTGGCAGATGCTTCAGCAACTGGTGGTTCACCAACAATCTCAGATGAGTCAGCAGGAGCTTCAGTTGTAACTGAAGTGGAAATAGGAGATGCACCGTCGTTAAGAATAGGATCTTCAAGGATCAAGGGCGGTATGATGGGATTAGCAATGATTTCCTCATCTTCATCTCTGTTGACTCCACTTGGGCCTGGCTGTGTGCCTGACACAACATTGGAAAACACATTAAAAGACTTAAACAATTCGGCATAGTTGAATATCCAGTTAGGGCGAACTCGAGCATCCGTTTGATTCTCCTTTAGCCACCGTACGTCAAACGATTCCACGATCTGTTTGGTAACCTTGTTATACACCCGATATCCAGTTTTACCAGCATATCAAACAAAGTAACAATCATCAGCTTTAGAGTTGAACTTTGGTGTAACTTCAAGATGAAGAAGGGTGCAAGGACAGCCAAAAGAACGAAAATGAGCAACAGATGGTTTGTGACCATAGAGGATCTTGTACGAAGTCTTCATTTGGCGCTTGTTGATGATGACCTGGTTCTGAACATAACAAGCCGTGTTGATTGCCTCAGCCCGAAAGAACACCGGTAATTTAGAATCGCAGAGCATGGTGCACGTAGTTTCAATTAAAGTTCTGTTTCGACGCTCAGCAACACCATTTTGTTAAGGTGTGCGAGCAGCACTAACTGACACTGCACTCCTTTGTCTGCACAAAATTTATCCAGTACCGAGTTCTTGAATTCAGTCCCATTGTCGCACCGGATTGCCTTCAGTTTCTGATTCGTTTGATTCTCTATTAAAGTAACGAATCTTTTGACCAGATCAGTAGTTTCACTCTTTTGCTTCAAAAAGAAAACCCAAGTAAAACATGATTAATCATTAGTTATAACTAAGCAATAAGAGCTTCTATTAATACTGAGAACGTTGACTGGGCCAAAGAGATCCATGTGAATCAGTTGAAGTAGCGAATCAATAGAGTTGACCAATTTGGGCTGATGTGGCTTCCGATGATGTTTGCCTTGAGCACAGGCAACACACTTTTCGAATGTGATGAAGTCTTTGATAGGAAGCCCCTGGACAAGTTCATTTTTAGCGAGGCGATTCAAATTCTTCGCGTTGTAGTCACCGAGACGTCGATGCCAAAGCATGGTACTCTGTTCAGAAGCTTTAGAGAATAAGCAAGTGACGTTTTCCGGAGTGTTATGATTCATGTCGATGATATAAGTGTTGCTTTGACGTTCTGATCGGACAAGAATCCACTCCTCGAGAATGACAACGCCATGTTTGAGAATAAGACATTCCTTCTTCGTGAAATGGGTTGAAAAACCTTTTTCACAGATTTGAGAAACGCTCAGCAGACTGTGCTTAAGCTCAGGTACAAAGTTGACATTCTCAAACTTCAACATGCCATTAGATACAGTTCCCTTTTGTGTGATCTTTCCCTTTTCACCTCCTACAAAGCAAACACATCCACCATTAAAATTCTCAATGTGTGTAATTGGGACATGTCGTCTGTCATGTGCCTGGAACAACCGCTATCAACATACTAGGGTCTACTGATATTCCTCCACAGCTGTTCCTGCACAAGTTGCAGGATCAATTGGATTTAGGGACCCAGTCATTTCGGAAACTGGGTTGACCCAAACTATCGATACATTTCACAGATTTGAAACTCATATCACGATTGTCAAATAATGGGGAATTCACACTAGATTCTGGAATGCTGCCATTAGGAACCGATCTATAATTTGATTTAAATCTTTTATCCTTGGACCAAATGGGAACCTTAGCATCAGATTTGGAATCAAAACTGCTATTTGAAGTAGATTCTTGAGATGACTTTGATCTTACAAAATTTGGTAAGCCACCGTCATTTCTTGAAACATTCTTTTTGTTTTGAGCAGTTTGATTCTTGGCTTTCACATCATTCCAATTCTCATTCCGAGAACGTGACCTCGAGGGTTTTCTTATATAAGATCTCCCCCTTGGCGTGTTCTGCCAAAACTGTTCATGTTGGTGCGCATACAAATATCGGGGGATACTTTCTGGCAATGTGACCAGCTATTCCACAGTTAAAACAAATTTTTCTTTTGACAGGGACAGTGGATGTTTTTCCAGGTCCAGATATATTTAAAGCATTTCCACACACACACACAAGCATGCAACATAACATTTAACAGAATTCTTAAACCTAGAAGTTTGAATGTTAACATCATCACGATTTTTGAAAGGTCTAACAATCTTAGCAGTTTTAACAGACAAATTTAAAACAGACGAATCAGAATCATTAGTCTTAGAACAAGTTTTAATTGAATCAAAAGTACGCTTGTCTTCTTTCTTCTCATCTTTCTCCTTCAAACTATCTGCACATGAGGTAGAAGCATCAGTAGAGTTCAGTTTATTACACTCAGAGGTGCCAGATTGATCCTTTATGATGAAATTCGAGAGATAACATTCTTCTGACTCTTCAGTTTCGACAGATGATACATAATTATGATTATATGGAGGTGGAACAGATCTATAACCAAAACCTTCACCATGTTTATTGGCCCATTTAATTTGATGTTCAATTATAGACTCAACTACTTCGCTTGACACATCGAATTTTCTGAAATTAAATTCAACATCATTGAATTTTGCCTTCAATACGTCAAGTTCAGCAGTTAATTTAGCAATTGTTTCTTTTGCACAACGATATCGAGTGCTTACAGTACTCCATTCCTCTTGAACTTTCTTAAAATCAGAAATTTTTGCATCAAGTTTTTCTTGTAAAGGTTTCAATTTCTTTTTAGCATCGTAAACGTCATTTGTAAGGTTAAACACTTCTTTAATAAGACGATCATTATGTTCACGATACTTAGCAATTATATCAATAGAAGTTTGAGACGAGCATGAAACTTTACTAACCTTATCATTGGCAGAAGTGGTAGCAGGAGAAGTGGAAACCACGAAGGCGAACGGCAAATTCATCATCTCCTCCTGAGCTGCATCAGCATCCACATCACCTTCAGCTTGGGCCAAGTTAGCTTCACCACCTTCAATCAAATTCAGCGCTTGTATCTGATCATCCCAAGAGAATTGTTGCGCAACCATGGCTCTTTCAGTATTCTAAGCATCTACATCACAGTTTGTTCCAGTAGGCACCAGATTTCTCTAAGTATTCTCCACTCTGGACTTAGTACATTCATGAGCAAAGTGCCCAGGCTCATGACAATTAAAGCACCGGAGTTTGGTCTTGTTAAAGCCCACTTTCTTCTCTCCATTGTTGTCAACCCAATTGTTTCTACCCGTCCTCTGAATGAACTTCTTTTCCCTGAATACGGCCATAGCGATATGCCACAAAATATCCATTTCTTCCACATCATCGGGGTGAACTTGATCAAGATCTCCTACCATCATTGGTTAAACCAGCTCACTAGCACAAAGAGCATTATAACAGTTTAGTAGGCCAGCCATTAGACCTAAAGTTTCTTCAGCTCATTTGGAAAGAGTTGGAGCTGGAGTAACAGGAATGGAGGGAACTGGAGATGCCATTGGCTTGCTGGAAGAGGAAGAAGCTTGATAAACTGGAGCATGAGCAGGCAAGGCAGAAAAAGCACTGTTCGTAGAAACACCTAGGTTGGCAGATTGATAAGAATTTGCGTAATTTATCTCAAGTTGTTTGTCATCCATATCACATGCTTTGATGAGAGCCAAAATTTTAGAGAGAGACAAACTATTCAAAGCCTTCGTCCTTTTGATCACCGCTACATGCATAGCCCAATTTCTTGGAAGGGAGTTTAGCAGCTTCTTGTTGATTTCAGATCTTGACAATACTATTCCAGCGGTACTCAACTCAGTGTTAAGAGTGATAAAGCGTTGCAACTGAGCTTCAAGTGTCTCCCCGAGAACCTGATTAAACAAGTTAAATCTTTGTCTAAGCAAATCCTGTCTGCTTTGTCTCATGTCCTCGTTCCCTTCATAAACCTTAATCAGTGCTTCCTACAAAGCTTTGGCAGATTTGTATTCCCTGTATCCTTGAGCGATATCAGGAGATAGAGCCATCGTGAGAGTAGCAAGGGACGATCATCAACTTCAGTTAAGTCAAAATCTTCATTCGAGTATTCTTCCAGAGACTTTATAACGACCGTACCATCCTCAAGCGTATTTGTTATTATAATCGGACCTCTCATAATGCTTCTCCAAATCTTGTTGTCTTTCATTTTCGTGTATTTTTCAAATCTAAATTTCCATTCATCAAAGCCTTCAGCATTTAATAGTCTGGGAATGCGGGTAACAGTACCCATCACAGTATCGAGGTCGGAATGCAAATTCGTATTTGTTAAATCCATCTTAAAAAAAATTTCCCATAAAAATTAAAATTTGACACTTCGAAATTTTTGATTAAATAAAATCAAAAATCTCAAAGGAGAAAAAAAACTTGGACCGAACGACTAGCAATCACAATGACCGAAGAATAAAAGGTGCACCGAACCAATTCATAAGAACCGAGTAATAAAAAACCGAGCACCCTTGAACAATAAAAAACTTGATCGAATAACTCTTCAAAGTAGCACCGAAGAACAATAGGATGCCGAACAACTACTGCCCCAAACAGCTAGGCGAGGAAGTATACCGAACAGCTAGGCGATATTAGGAGACCGAAAAAGGAACCTGGGTCGAGAAACAGAAGCCCACCGAAAAACAAAAGGGCGGGCCGAGAAATGCTTAATGGATTGAATAAAAACTACACCGAGTAACTGGAATACCGAATTATTAATCCAGCCAATTAACAAGTCACCGAACAATTAGCAGCCACCGAAATAGGACAGGACCGATCCACAAATAACACCGATTGACTAGATTTGGGCTGATCGAGAAGCCTTTTACTGGACTGAGCAATACCCAAGTGGACCGAGAAACCACAGAAACCCTAATCGCAACTTGTCCGCCGCCGAACAACTCCAATGAAACGCTAATTGGATCAATCCGCCGCCGAGTAACCACCTGGAAGCCCTAAGCGCCGTCGAACAACCCCAAACTCGCACAAACAATTCCCGTAACCCAATTTTTTGGATCAAAAAGTGACTTATGAATGATTTTGCTTGAAGATCAACCAAGAGCACCAAGAACACAAGCTCAAAAACTCCGAAAATCAACCAAAAACAATCCAAAACGGATCAAAATGCTCAAAATATACCAAATCTCCAAGAACAAAAATAAAATATTGATACCAAAACAAGCTCTGATACCAATTGTAGGTCCACAAATCCTAGATCTACACACAAATGGTATCAATCCAATCACAAGAACAAGGAGATAATCAAACTTCAATGCACACCTTGATTAATAAATGATCTAGTACATAAGTTTGTGGTTGTCAAGAACACTCTCTTTCTGTCTCTACTTAGCACAAATCTCTAGGACAACCAACCTCACAAATAAGGTCATAATTTCCTTAAATACCCTAGACCTAATAACACTAGCAACCCAAGCCCATGGACCTAGAAACAAGCCCAAATGGGGCGATGACCACAAGGACCAAACTGAACAACCCTTGGTTGTTCGGCCCACACCAAAAAACTCAATAAAACCTAAATTAACTATATTTTCTATTTTAGTCCTAATTAAATGTAAAGATTAAACCACTAAAATAATTCCTTACACTACGGTTAGTCCATTGTGGCAATGCTTAAAGATTTCACAAATATCCTTTTCGAAAATGCATCTCCTAATAACAAATTTCTTACATTTTGTTCAACTTTACAAGCTTGTAATCGTTAGGTTTTCTGCAAATCAATGAACTAAAACCCTAAGTTCACATGCAACGTAGTTTGGATCTATGTTTTCTTACTTTGAACATGTAACTAATTCCTAAAGGCCAAACAAAAATTAACTAAAAGAATAAATCAGAAGAACTAACCTTTAGTTGTTTCTTGCAAGCTAAGCAGCACAAGTGTCCTGCCTCAAATGAGATCACACCCAAGCTAGGGAGGTATGTCACGAAATTTAGAGAGAAAATAGAGTCAAAAGTCATGCCAAATGGTGTGTATGGGGCTCCCTATTTATAGGTTCCAACCGATAACCAGATAAGCCTTTAGAGATAAACCTTTTTGAATTCAAATAAGATAAGCCTTTATCTTACAATTCAAATCTATTTATCCTAACTTATTATCATCGAAATTATGTATTATCCCATACATAATTTCGTGGTCACTTGGTTTACTATAACCGTCACTTACTCAACTATTGAATAATTACAGTTTCAGTTCCTGCACCTTTAATTAATAAAATTAATCACCAAATTAAATCCAATTAATTCCAGATTAATTTCTAATTAATTAATATAGTTTTTAATTAATATATTATCACTTTAATACATTAACAAACCATATATTTAATTCCTGTTGATTTATTAATCACATAATAAATCAATCTTTCTCTCTACCGAACTTTCTACCAAACCTCCAGCTATGAGGGCAACCCAAATGGACTTTGCTACTATTAATTTGGTAAATACAAATTATTAGTCATGGCTTAGACACCTAATCCAACAGTCTCCCACTTGGATAAGTCTATGACTATAATTACCAATTTAACCTCTAATTAATCAGCAAACTGTAGCTTCTTAGAAATTGCTGTCGAACTCTGACCTAGAGTCAGTTCTTTCCATAGATAAGTGATCAGATGATCCTCCGTCCAACAAGATATTTTCAGACATGAGACATGGATTGAGATCAATCTCTGTCTGGCACACTATTTCCCGATTTCCAATTTTGCATATGACATAAGACTTCAAATTGAACATATCAATTCAGTCCTGGCTGGCCAACACTTTAGTCAACTTCAAAATCATCGAGAGGCCTACAGATATCTATTTCCTGTTAGGGTCAAGGGACGAATAAGCTTCGACTCATATGCTTATATCTTTTAGCAGACAAATCATTCACAACAGCACGTTTTATAACACCGAGTTATCGATGCATTTTCGTACTATCAATGAACAACCGCCTCGTAAATTATAACTCATATCTCTACACTTCAAGACCATAAGATATTATCGTCTCAACATTGCTCGTGATGTAATCCATGAAGCTATCTATTGAGCGTGGGTTTATCCAATACTCAAATCTACATTTCCAAGTATGCATGAACGTTGCAGCAATCTTATTGCTATGTCTAACTCCTTAGACAATCTACAAACCAATTCAAGACAGTCTTCCTTCATACTTACTCCCTAAAAGTATGAGTGACTGTGGATATTTGAATAATCCATTCAGGAAGTAAAACATACGAAAGTAAAACATAAAATCTGACTGGCAGCTACTCTTGCTTATTACCAAGTCTCCACGAGGTAATCACAAAGTCGGATTTATCATAACTATTATCGGTTTCTTATTCTCTTTTAAACTTTCAATTCAAGCCTTTTATATCTATGTCTATTTTAACTCAATGACCTTTTCACTCTTTCTATGTATCCAAGTGTCTAACACTTATACACTTTATTGCAGATAATCCAATCGGATACTCTTCCAATAATATCTCAATTTGTCATTTTGTCTTTCTCTTTTACAACTCCATTCCGGTGATGTGTACCATGACTGCCCATGGTTCTCGGGGTCTTTAGTATACATGACTACACCCTAAGACTATTTCGAGACATCATGATGTGCCAGTGAACCACACGCGCTCCATCAGAAACTAACAAAACTCTTTAACCATTAAGTCCTACAACACTACGTCCTGGTGTAAACAATTACTGATTTGATACTCCTTTCAAATCATTCACCCTAATCATTTCCCAATGATTTCTCACGTGTGTTCAAAATCCATTTAGTATTCTCAACTAGGTCATGTCCTGAATCCAACTTACTATGCTCTAAGCATCAAGCCATCATGATATGTTCATAACACTTCTGATCGGTCCAAGAGGCTCATGGAACCTGATGTAATCTCATTCCAAACCCTTTCGGAATCCGAAGATTACTAATAATCCTTGTGTCATAACTTTCTGGAAACCATTTCCTTTTGGAGACTCTTTCTTATGCATCTTGAATCTCATCAAGATCATATTCTCAATGGCTAGGTCTATACTGTCAGTTTCATCTATCCGATAGATGTGTGTAAACCATGTGAGTATGTTGCACCTTCTTTATTTCTTTCATGCCAAGTCATCACACTTTGCAATGATAGGAAACTCTTTTCCTGGGTTTATGCATCTTGAATCTTATCAAGATCATATTGGCAGAATTTCAATCTATCTAATAGATGTTCACGACCACCTAAGTATGTTGTATCTCTTAAAGTATTTCATAGCGAACCGTTTCTTAACACTAAGTCATTACACTTTGTAATGATAAGAGACGTTTCCTAGAACCAGTATGTAACACACATACATGTGATAGCAGATAACAACGATACTCCCACTGGCTTTGATACGGTTATATGACTTTTTCGGACTATTCACAAAATCCAAAACTTTTAGCACATTTTGCGAAACCGAAATCCAAACCTTTCCGACATATTAAAGGAAATCTTCTAGGCTATTCACAAAATCCAAACCTTTTGTCCTATTTTGAGAATCCGAATATCCTTTCTTGCGAGATGCCCATGGGACAAATCCCAGGGAGATGTACCATTTGTAATGGCATGCTCTATGTGAGTCCCTATTAGTGTGCTGGTAAACCACACACGCTCCACTAACGACTCACACTATGCCACGCAGAATCCTCTCGGATTTCATCTTCTATTGAGAGTGCCTCTCTCGGAATCAATTGCTTGACCCCAAGTGATGACTCATTCAACCAGATGTTCTGTAAGTACATTTCTATGTTCCCTTCTTTTGATGATTCAATTACTCCCACTGGTTCCAGTTGTAAAATCAATCAAACTGTCACATAGACTGTGTCTCGCGCTAAGGTTCTCTTATTTTGGAAAATGCTTCCTAGTAGTCGGATTACTTATCCGTACCACCTTTAGTATTTTACCACTAATCGGTATGTCACCCAGATCATAACTCTTTATGACGGTGACCAAAACTACAGGTCAAGCGAAGAGAGGGTATGTCAGGCTTAACAGGAATCTGATTCCTGGTCAAGGCCCAGTGGTGACTAAAGGTTATTTCACTTGGCTAATCCTTGAACTCCTTCAGGATTATTCTTACTCCCACTGTTTCCTTAGAACATGAGCACTTTCTAAAAGGACTCTTCTTTCAAGGGATAACCGGGATGGCCAATGAAACGACATCGCTGATCAGTTTCAGGCTTGTCATGAGATTCAGACGAATGCTACATGACCCTGGACTTTCTATGTACTACTGGGACGATCCCAACTTTACATTTCAGACAGTGTCGGCATAACCTACTTAGTCTAAGATATGGTCGGAATATGGTTTCTGCGGTCTGACTGGTTGAATATTTAATTCATTGAAATACTAATCGGAAATGTATCTTATACATCGAGGATCAAAACTATGTCGATCAATGCTCCATCGTCTTCCCTAAGAAACATTATAACCATTAATGTTCTTGGAAGAGGATAAACTGTGAAACATTTTCTCAGTCTATGTTGTCACTCAAGTTCTGTTGATCTTATACTTCCTTTGAAATCCTTGAACACTTCACGGTTCTAATCAATCGCTTATTCTGATAAGCGAAGCCATATTTGTCAAACTATTTGGCAATTATCATGAAGTATAACTAATCGTGTTATGTTCGAAGATTCGAGCAATACACAGTAACTTATGTGTCTGTTACTCAAAATCTTAAGGTCTTTTACATCTCTATGTAAATTTATGACTTTGTTAATATTGTTCAAGACATGCAATCATCACCTGACTCCAAGTCAATTGATTCCAAAATCCTATCCATTGGATCTTTGGGTGATGTATTTCTTGCAACAATTGATTTTATTAAGAACTCAATTCATCATGTGACTCTAATTCAAATGATTCCAAAGTCCTGTCCAACTGGATGTTTGGATGAAGTGATTCTCATAAAATTCACTTTAACAATCATAAGGAACACAATTCATAAATTCAATCCCATTGGATGTATCAACATTCAAGTTATTACCATTTACGTAATCAACACATTCACACAACATTTCGAGGACAATTAAAACAATCATGTTTTAAAAGAAAAATATTTTATTAAACCATAATTATCCTCAGAACAATGTACTATGCGAATCCATGTCATATGTATCTATAAACCAATACCAAGAACAAATATCTAGCCTAACTCCAAAAAATGCACGAGCTTCGGATCCAATCCGAATATGCTCCTGTGCGACAACATCCCGCATCCAGAGCAGATCAGCGAGTCAAGCTAAAGCTTAACTCCCGATCACAAATGGAAACCAGTTTTGTACTGTTCGCCTGTGTATCCCTCAATCTCGAGAACACGCAAACTGGTGCTACTTCCTTCTAGCTTGCAACTTCAAGCTTTTTGAAGATCCTAGTTCGTTCCCTTTATTCAACCAGTTCTCGGAACCTTTCCTCAACCAGCTGCGCTAACTTATCTGACCCCAGGAATTCTAAATCCCTGCGGAACTCGGGGTCAATGATCAATAGCATAAGGCAACGAACTTCCTTGGACTCAACAGTCAAGGAGTCATGCTCATCACAAGCTGTTGTGTGATGCCATGTTTGGGAGCAGACACTCAGTAGGATATGGTTCGCCAGCAAAACTAAGAACTATTCTCTAATTGCAAAACCATATCACATAGTCAAGGCCAGTCAGCCTTACCATATTTAACAGGTGCTTTTTGAAGCTCTCAGAAATGGGTGAAGGAGGGGAAGGAGGAGAATGACACTTTCTTCAGACATATATAAAATTTGAATTTATTAGTTTAATTAATCCTTTTAAATAATTACCCAATTTATTATTAACAAGGCTAGGATCCAAAATACCCCAACTATGCTGTGAAGAGGGATGCCATAATCACAACACAATGGTCATTAAGGTAGATAACATTTATCAATTTCAGTCTTATGAAATTCCTAGATCTATGAGATTCATTGAACTGTTCAATGGCATGTTTAATCTCGGATATGCCCCACCGTTTGTGACTGAGATGCCGAGGATCACAAACCGGGTGTGAATAACCATGCAAATTTGCTTGGTACTCTCGGGGTCAATTACCATCTCAAATTGATGTGCCGGTTAACCACACACGCTCCATCAACAATGATAACACCCGAGAAACCCATTGCCACTCTTTATGAACCCTTATTGGTGTACCGGTAAACCACACACGCTCCACCAACGTTTCATAAAGTGCAATGTGCAATTTCATGGATTAGCATCAAATTCACATTTTTCCTAAAGTAACTAGATTGGGAATTTTTATAAAGTGTTCTAGTACTTTGATCATTATACTTTTAATGATTAAGCGGTCCTATCAAACCCGTTCGACTAACGACCCTCCACTGATCAGGCGAGCGGTGGGTGAGAGTGTACACCCATTAGACCGCCATTTTATAGGCAGTCTCCTTATACCCACTTTATAGATCAGCTTCGTGAATGAGGCCTACTATTGATTTGACTAACCATTTAAATCTTATACATATAATATTAACATTTAATTATAATATATATAAGATGAATCTTAAACCTTTTAAAATGTTTTTGGTTTATCTTTTAATTTATTGGAATTTAAACTATTAAATTTAAAATTAAAATAAACCTTTTAAAATAGATTTAATTATCCTTTAATTAACCAATTAATTAAATTTTGATATTTTAAACCCTTTAAAATATTTTAGGATTTATCTTTTAATTTTTTCGCCAATTTAAAACAATTAAATCAAATTAAATTAAATCATTAAATTATCTTTTAATTACTAATTAATTAAATTAATTCAAATGTAGATAGGTTTTACCAAATTAATCAAATTAATTTAAACCTATCTTAAACCCCCTAATTTTCGATTTCAAATAATGGGTTTAAGGTTATCCATTTAATTAATCAAATCAAAGTTATCAAAAATAAAAAACCTTCTAAAACCCTAGCATATTTTCGAAAAACATAAGGGGGAGGGGCTAGGGTTTCAAAAACCCTAAACCACAAAATCAAAATTAGGCCAATTAGGGTTTATAAGCTTTGAACCCTAATTTTAGGAAAACTATTACAGCTATTCAACAAGAAAACAAACAAAGCTCTAATACCACTGTTAGGTTTTCTGCAAATCTATGAACTAAAACCCTAAGTTCACATGCAACCTAGTTTGGATCTATGTTTTCTTGCTTTGAACATGTAACTAATTCCTAAAGGCCAAACAAAAATTAACTAAAAGAATAAATCAGAAGAACTAACCTTTAGTTGTTTCTTGCAAGCTAAGCAGCACAAGTGTTCTGCCTCAAATGAGATCACACCCAAGCTAGGGAGGTAGGTCACGAAATTTAGAGAGAAAATAGATTCAAAAGTCGTGCCAAATGGTGTGTATGGGGCTCCCTATTTATAGGTTCCAACCGATAACCAGATAAGCCTTTAGAGATAAACCTTTTTGAATTCAAATAAGATAAGCCTTTATCTTACAATTCAAATCTATTTATCCTAACTTATTATCATCGAAATTATGTATTATCCCATACATAATTTCGTGGTCACTTGGTTTACTATAACTGTCACTTACTCAACTATTGAATAATTACAGTTTCAGTCCCTGCACCTTTAATTAATTAAATTAATCACCAAATTAAATCCAATTAATTCCAGATTAATTTCTAATTAATTAATATAGTTTTTAATTAATATATTATCACTTTAATACATTAACAAACCATATATTTAATTCCTATTGATTTATTAATCACATAATAAATCAACCTTTCTCTCTACCGAACTTTCTACCAAACCTCCAGCTATGAGGGCAACCCAAATGGACTTTGCTACTATTAATTAGGTAAATACAAATTATTAGTCATGACTTAGACACCTAATCCAACAGTAATTTCTTCATACGATCTCCTTTTTAGATGTTGTTTTTCATATTATTTTAGTTTCATGGCCATTACAATTTACCGGTTTACTCTTTTCCCATATATTGCATTTAATATAGGGTTTTATGGCTACAAAATTGACACATTTATCATTTTAAATGAAATTATATTTTCACTTCATTTTTTATTTGTATCCTTAAACTATGTATACACACATATCATAATTATATAAAACTCATATAATTCCATATAATAGTCATATGTAGTATTCTTTCCCTTGTTAGTCTTGTAAAATGACCATTTTAACCTTTTTATCATTTTGTCTTTATAATGATTTTTCTTAGTTTTTATCCAACTTTGCAAGCTTCATATTTTAAAGTGATTCTTTTTTATCTTATTTCAGTTTCATGTCCTTTACATTGGGTAAACTCATGAATTAGGATTTATATAACTTTGGCCATGAGCAAAAGTGTAGCCATCCACCTGCCTTAGCAAACTCACATCTAGTGCTCATTCGTTTTTTTGTCTCTTTCTCTAAATTAAAAAAAGAAAATAAAACGTATTGAAAAAATCAAACTAGGGGTAAATAGTACATATAGATCAATGATGAAACAAAATGAAACCACAAAGACAAACCACATAAGATATTGAGACCACAAGACGATCCGCGTAGCAAAATGATATAGAGACTGAATATACGAGTTTTGGTAAACAGCAAGGACCAATCTTGTAATAATGTATATAATTATGATATTTATAACAATGATTGGAAGCTTAAGGTCTCGAGTTTGATAGAGTGCATACTTATGAATATGACAAATAATGAAAATCTCGTAACGCATGTGCCTTTATTGATTTAATAAGATATAAAACTTACATTTTTATATAAGATATAAAAATTACATTTTTATTGCTATAATGTCAAACCATGCACGTTTATTTTTGAGTAGATAGATTGGATTGGAGCGCTAGTTACTCCCAATTATTCAAAATATCGTATTTATTTTTCAAGTTCCTTATTTTCCACCACCATTGTCGCTTCCTTAAGCACCGCCTTATACCTCAATGTGTGCTACTACGACCATCATTGTTACCTTCTCTTTTGTTTATGAACAAGCTATTGTCCCCTTCTCGATTACGGGTACATATAGGATCTCCACTTGGTACTCCTCCATACTGGTCGTCTACAATTGTACACAAATCAGAAACTATATCCTTAGCAGCTTTCACACCACTTTCAGCATTCCTAACAATGAATGTTGCATTGCGAATTGCGTTGAACAAAAGAGATTCCCTTTCCTCGTTTCTACCATAAACGTTGTGAGTTGTGAAAATAAAAAAACAGAAAGCTACAACAAAAAAATTCTTAACAAACATCATGTAGGCATTTCTTGATAATATACTAAATTAAAATGAGTGACACAAATATATCATGTATAAATATGGAGTTAAGTTGGCACTAATTTAACATGATATTTGAGATGTAATTAAACCTAACCAATTGCGTGTCAAATATCATACATACATATTAATATTTCATTTCATATTCTGTATAATGAACAAGTATGATGTGACAAAACCAACCAACACTTTTCTCCATTATTTTTTCTTTATTTTAAAAATTTTAGTTTTGTTCATGTGATTTTATTAATGTAATGACATGATAATACCTCTAATAAAATCATCAAAAATAAGCCTTATTTTAAAAATTGCTATAGCCGAACAAAATAAGGGAAGAAAGCTAGTTATGTCCATTAATGGAAGTATTTTACTAATTCAATAAAGTCTCAATATTTTGACTCAGTTTATGTAAAGTCTCAAATTCATTTTTATTTACAAAAAAAAAAGACAGAAAATCGGCTAATGTATTCAAATTAGCTTCTTTTAACCTTTTCAGCAGGTTACCTTGCAACATAGAAAATATACATTTTTTTTATCTTTAATAAATTCCTAATAATTTGACCTAGTTTATGGAAATATCCCAACATAAAACTCGGATAACTCGGCCGAGGACCCGGCGAGTTACTCGGATTCGGCACTCTACCGAGTCGAGTTTCAACAACTCGGCAAACAAAATCGAAAATCTTTAAAACTCGGTCAAACTCGCCTGAAGTGAGTCTAACTCGGCCCAACATGTTTTATATTCAGTAAAGTCCTAATATTTTGGCTCACTTTATGCAAAAATATTATGATTTTATTGAAGATAAACAATGTTGGGACTTTTTCGTAAATTATGCAAAAGTATTATGATTTTATTAAAGATAAAACATGTAATTTACCTCATGGAAAGGTTAAAAATGGATAATTTGAAAATATTAGTAGGTTTTCAGTCCTTTATTGTTAATAAAAATTAATTTTGGACTTCTTTCATAAATTAGGCCAAAATATTGAGACTTTATTGAAGATTTCCCTTTGACAAACCATTAATTAAACAAAACAAAACTATAAGTCACCCATCTTTCTAGTTTTTTAATTTACATATACGAATGTTTATAGTGAGTGTATGCGCGTATGCACACTCACACTCACACACAAACACACACACACACACACACACACATATATATATATATATATATATATATATATATATATATATATATATATATATATATATATATATATATATATATATATATATATATATATATATATATATATATATATATATATATATATAGGGTCCCGTTCCGGTGAGGACACCTAAGGACATCTTAAAAAAATTGAAAAAAATATAAAAAATACAAATCATAAAATCGAGAATAGTACTATATCATTATAAAAAAAATTGGAAAAAAATTTGGATCATTGAAAAACATAATGATCCAATTTTTTGTTTTTTTGGATCATTAGTTCATTATAAAAAAATAATGATCCAAAAGTTTTTTTTCGAATTTTTTTCTCCAATATAGTACTATGATCCATTTTATTATTTATATATATTTTTATTTTTTTCAATTTTTTAAGGTGTCCTCACGAGTCCTCACTTTAAGAAGAGTCCTCACCCGAGTCCTCAGTTTCATGTCCTTTACAATGGGTAAACTCATGAATTAGGATTTATATAACTTTGGCCATGAGCAAAAGTGTAGCCATCCACCTGCCACCTTAGTAAACTCGCATCTAGTGTTGATTCGTTTTTTTTTGTCTCTTTCTCTAAATTAAAAAAAGAAAATAAAACTTATTGAAAAAATCAAACTAGGGATAAATAGTACATATAGATCAATGATGAAACAAAATGAAACCACAAAGACAAACCACATAAGATATTCAAACCACAAGACGATCCGCGTAGCAAAATGTATAGAGACTGAACATACGAGTTTTGGTAAACAACAAGGACCAATCTTGTAATATTGTATATAATTATTATATTTATAACAATGATTGGAAGCTTAAGGTCTCGAGTTTGGTAGAGAGGATACTTATGAATATGACAAATAATGAAAATCTCGTAACGTCTGTGCCTTTATTGATTTAATACGATTTAAAACATATATTTTTGCTATAATGTCAAACCATGCACGTTTATTTATGAGTAGATAGATTTGATTAGAGAGCTAGTTACTCCCAATTATTCGCAATATCGTATTTATTTTTCAAGGTCCTTATTTTCCACCACCATTGTCGCCTCCTTAAGCACCACCTTATACCTCAAGGTATGCTACTACGACCACCATTGTTACCTTCTCTTTTGTTTATGAACAAGCTATTGTCCCTTTCTCGATTAGGGGGACATATAGGATCTCCACTTGGCACTCCTCCATACTGGTCGTCTACAATTGTACACAAATCAGAAACTATATCCTTAGCAGCTTTCACACCACTTTCAGCATTCCTAACAATGAATGTTGCATTGCGAATTGCGTTGAACAAAAGAGATTCCCTTTCCTCGTTTCTACCATAAACGTTGTGAGTTGTGAAAATAAAAAAACAGAAAGCTACAACAAAAAAATTCTTAACAAACATCTTGTAGGCTTTTCTTGATAATATACTGAATTTAACATGTATAAATAGGGAGTTAAGTTGGCACTAATTTAACATGATATTTGAGATGTAATTAAACCTAACCAATTGCGTGTCAAATATCATACACACATATTGATATTTCATTACATATTCTGTATAATGAACAAGTATGATGTGACAAAACCAACCAACACTTTTCTCCATTATTTTTCTTTATTTTAAAAATTTTAGTTTTGTTCATGCGATTTTATTAATGTAATGACATGATAATACTTCTAACAAAATCATCAAAAATAAGCCTAATTTTAAAAATTGCTATAGCCGAACAAAATAAGGGAAGAAAGCTAGTTATGTCCATTAATGGAAGTATTTTACTAATTCAATAAAGTCTCAATATTTTGACTCAGTTTATGAAAAGTCTCAAATTCATTTTTATTTACAAAAAAAAAAAGACAGAAAATCGGCTAATGTATTCAAATTAGCTTCTTTTAACCTTTTCAGCAGGTTACCTTGCCAGATAGAAAGTATACATGTTTTTATCTTTAATAAATTCCTAATAATTTGACTTAGTTTATAGAAATGTCCCAACATAAAACTCGGATAACTCGGCCGAGGACCCGACGAGTTACTCGGATTCGGCACTCTACCGAGTCGAGTTTCAACAACTCGGCAAACAAAATCGAAAATCTTTAAAACTCGGTCAAACTCGCCTGAAGTGAGTCTAACTCGGCCCAACATGTTTTATATTCAGTAAAGTCCTAATATTTTGGCTCACTTTATGCAAAAATATTATGATTTTATTGAAGATAAACAATGTTGGGACTTTTTCGTAAATTATGCAAAAATATTATGATTTTATTAAAGATAAAACATGTAATTTACCTCCTGGAAAGGTTAAAAATGGATAATCTGAAAATATTAGTAGGTTTTCAGTCTTTTATTGTTAATAAAAATTAATTTTGGACTTTTTTCATAAGTTAGGCCAAAATATTGAGACTTTATTGAAGATTTCCCTTTGACAAACCATTAATTAAACAAAACAAAACTATAAGTCACCCATCTTTCTAGTTTTTTAATTTACATATACGAATGTTTATAGTGAGTGTATGCGCGTATGCACACTCACACTCTCACACACACACACTTACACACATACACACACACACACATATATATATATATATATATATATATATATATATATATATATGGTCCCGTTCCGGTGAGGACACCTAAGGACATCTTAAAAAAATTGAAAAAAATATAAAAAATACAAATCATAAAATCCAAAATTTGTACTATATCATTATTGGAAAAAAATTTGGATCATTGAAAAACATAATGATCCAATTTTTTGTTTTTTGAATCATTAGTTCATTATAAAAAAATAATGATCCAAAAGTTTTTTTCGAATTTTTTTCTCCAATATAGTACTATGATCCATTTTATTATTTATATATATTTTTATTTTTTTCAATTTTTTTAAGGTGTCGTCACGAGTCCTCACTTTTAGAAGAGTCCTCACCCGAGTCCTCAGTTTCATGTCCTTTACATTAGATAAACTCATGAATTAGGATTTATATAACTTTGTCCATGAGTAAAAGTGTAGCCATCCACCTGCCACCTTAGCAAACTCACATCTAGTGCTCATTCGTTTTTTGTCTCTTTCTCTAAATTAAAAAAAGAAAATAAAACTTATTGAAAAAATTAAACTAGGGGTAAATAGTACATATAGATCAATGATGAAACAAAATGAAACCACAAAGACAAACCACATAAGATATTGAAACCACAAGACGATCTGCGTAGCAAAATGACATAGAGACTGAACATACAATTTTTGGTAAACAACAAGGACCAATCTTGTAATATTGTATATAATTATGATATTTATAACAATGATGTAGGCTTTTCTTGATGTGAATTGAAATGAGTGACACAAATATATCATGTATAAATAGGGAGTTAAGTTTGCACTAATTTAACATGATATTTGAGATGTAATTAAACCTAACCAATTGCATGTCAAATATCATACACACATATTAATATTTCATTACATATTCTGTATAATGAACAAGTATGATGTGACAAAACCAACCAACGCTTTTCTCCATTATTTTTCTTTATTTTAAAAATTTTAGTTTTGTTCATGCGATTTTATTAATGTAATGACATGATAATACATCTAACAAAATCATCAAAAATAAGCCTAATTTTAAAAATTGCTATAGCCGAACAAAATAAGGGAAGAAAGCTAGTTCTGTCCATTACCGGAAGTATTTTACTAATTCAATAAAGTCTCAATATTTTGGCTCAGTTTATGAAAAGTCTCAAACTCATTTTTATTTACAAAAAAAAGACAGAAAATCGGCTAATGTATTCAAATTAGCTTCTTTTAACCTTTTCAGCAGGTTACCTTGCCACGTAGAAAATATACACGTTTTTATCTTTAATAAAATCCTAATAATTTGACCTAATTTATGGAAATGTCCCAACATAAAACTTGGATAACTCGGCCGAGGACCAGGCGAGTTACTCGGATTCGGCACTCTACCGAGTCGAGTTTCAACAACTCGGCAAACAAAATCGAAAATCTTTAAAACTCGGTCAAACTCTCCTGAAGTTAGTCTAACTCGGCCCAACATGTTTTATATTCAGTAAAGTCCTAATATTTTGGCTCAGTTTATGCAAAAATATTATGATTTTATTGAAGATAAACCATGTTGGGACTTTTTCGTAAATTATGCAAAATTTTTATGATTTTATTAAAGATAAAACATGTAATTTACCTCCTGGAAAGGTTAAAAATGGATAATTTGAAAATATTAGTAGGTTTTATGTCCTTTTTTGTAAATAAAAATTAATTAAACAAAACCAAACTATAAGTCACCCATCTTTGTAGTTTTTTAATTTACATATACGAATGTTTATAGTGAGTTTATGCGCGTATGCACACTCACACACACACACACACACACACACACACACACACACACATATATATATATATATATATATATATATATATATATATATATATATATGTATATATATATATATATATATATATATATATATATAGGGACCCGTTCCAGTGAGGACACCTAAAGACATCTTAAAAAATTGAAAAAAATATACAAAAAAAATACAAATCATAAAATCGAGAATAGTACTATATCATTATCAAAAAAAATTGGAAAAAAAATTTGGATTATTGAAAAACTTAATGATCCAATTTTTTGTTTTTTTGGATCATTAGTTTATTATAAAAAAATAATGATCCATAAGTTTTTTTTCGAATTTTTTCTGCAATATAGTACTATGATCCATTTTATTATTTATATATATTTTTATTTTTTTTCAATTTTTTAAGGTGTCCTCACGAGTCCTCACTCGATCGCTTTTATTATTTAAGGTATCCTCACGAGTCCTCACTTTAAGAAGAACTAAATAATTTGTGTGAACGTGTGAACTATCTTTGACCATTAGATTTCATATATCAATGATCACCATTAATCAAGGAAATTCGGATTATTAATTCCTTAATAATTAAAAAACTGTCTTTTAAACACGGTTAAGGGTAATAATGACATTAGGCTTGTGCGAGAATTAAGGAAACCGTATCACTAGCGGTTTATTCTCCATATTATTAGCTAATCAAAGACAAATTTGTTTGACATAAAAATGTGTTAAGGTAAACTAAAATACATATTTAGTACAAGAAACTAACATGCAAGACTTTTACACACCTTAATCACCAACAAAATCTCATGTTTTACTTTATTGGTGAAATGGTCATAAAATGGTATACTATATGATCTTTTGGCAAAAAGACATGAAAATACATTTTTCACTAAAATTGTCACAAAAGCTATTTTGTCATATATTGTTGGACAAAAATCAAATGTAAATGTTTACATAACTAAAATGATCTAAAATAAATATGTCGTTACTATCTTTACATGAGAAATGATCATTTATAAGAAAAACTTTATTTTCGAAGTAATAACGACTATTTGGACTTATAACGTCGTAATAAGTTTGGAAAATGACTTTTTACAAAGAAATTGGTATTTGACGCAAAATGAACTATTTTTAAAGTATAGTGTATGAAAAATGACTATTTGCAAGGATTGTCATCATTTTGATAAAAAGACAAGAACTAAAAATGTTGTCATCACTTATGTAAAATGACCAAAACTAACAACTTGTCATGACTTGTTTGATAAGTTCTTAATTTATCTTGTTAGTTATATTTAGTACCTTAGATGTAAGAAATTACACATTTTAACTAATTAACATCTTTTAGTCATAAATACGTTAACATGACGAAAACATTTATATAAATTATAATGGGTATAATTTATGGAACAAACGACAAAGTGACACGAGCAGAGATCGTCGTACGGTCAAAAATAAGAAAATAAAACCTCACACACACTAGTACAGCGGTAGTAAGGGTCGATCCACGGGAGTTTCGTGGTCAAGACAAGACGATAGCTTACCAACTGTAGTGTCACGCTACAGCCAGAGGGACTAACTTCCACTTTCCCAAAAACACACAGAAAACACAATATCAAAAGAATTACCAAAATCTAAATCAAGCATGAACTAAACTAAACTAAACTAAGTTCTAAACTAAGATTACTTACTGATTCCAGAAGTAAATTCCAGAAAAATCAGTAGCAATGACAATCCCAAAACATCCAAACAAGCATTCAACAGAAACAATACCGAAAAATGCAAATAAACATCAAACCGAATGATTAAGTTTTATAAATCCAAATCAAACCAACATTCAAACAATCAAATCCAGATCTACTACCAACTATTCACTACTGGAATTAGAACTATAAATCCAAACAAACATCGAGTAATCGACGGAAATCCCGATTGCGAAATACCTCGATACCGAGTTGATAAAACAAGAGAAAAACTAAATTACTAACCAAAATGCTGATTCCCACTGAAAACAGACGAAATTGTGCCTTCAGATCCAAGCCTGAAATTTCGGAGTTTAAAATTCAAAAACGGACGGGACTCCGGTATTTATAGTTGTGCGAAATTTGGGTTCCCGCATGGCGGCCAAGGTCTTCCCGCGTCGCGCATGTCGTCCCAAGCCTGAAATTTCGGAGTTTAAAATTCAAAAACGAATATTTTATCTTTTTTGGACATTAGCGTCGCTAATGTCAGCTTCTAGAAGATTCCTCGCGCGCGTTCAAAATTTGAATATGCGGATTTCCCTCCGGCGAACATTTGAGACGCTAACCTTTAAAGTTAGCGACGCTAATGTGTCCAGACTTCTTTTTCTCGTGCGTTTTGCTCCGTAACTTCTCCAGAATTGCACTAAACCCCCTGCATTTACACTAAAAACATTTCCAAGCATCTTGGCATAAAAGTAAGTGATATTAGCCAATTAATAAGGATAAATTAACTAAAACACGGCTAAACAACGCCTAAAATACTTGATATTACTAGGTGTTGTCAAACACCCCACACTTGTGCCTTGCTTGTTCCCAAGTAAGAGAGTTTTTAACAGATTTTAACTAAGACTCAAACATTTTTTAACGTGTTTAATTTCAAAGCTTGTTGTCTCTAGAGTAAGATTGAAATATTTTTTGCAAACATAACCAGAATATTCTTTGGAATTCATGACTTTCTAAAGAACCCTTGATTACAAATTTTCTGTCCACAGTGAAGTGTACGTACTCATTCAGATTCTAAAGGCCATTAAAGAACTATCCATGACTTTCGATGTTGTCAGTGTAACAAGCTTTTAGAAATACCATCCCAAACCAGACGATCTTAGGTGGTAAGGTGCATAAGTGCCTTTTTCGAGGCCACCCTTTTCGGACCTGCCGGCTCGAGCAGGCCACTGATTGACAATCCTTTCCTAAATTCCAATCCTAAAATACTCCAATCTTCTAACTCATAAAACTCAACTTGTTTGACTAAACTCAGAGCATAATAACAACTAAATAGTATTTCTTGAAAAATACCAATGCTAACATTCACAAACTATTCGTTTCAAAATTACAATCTATTAAAAGTTTTGAAAAATTGCTAAAAATTTTGAATTTTGATCATATCCCGCAAAAATTTCAAAAACACTCTTTCGACCGTCCACACCCCACACTTAAAACCGTACAACGTCCCCGTTGTACAAAAAATTTATTTCAATACTAGGGAGAAAGAGTTACCCCTTTAGGAACGGTAGAACTTCTCGATTGTCGGGACCATTTGTAGCAGAGTTGATTGTTCACGTCATTCACGATGAAATTCGGGAGTCGAGTGCAGCAGTAAACACGCCGGCATAACACGAGTGTAGGGGTATGGTGACCTCACACTTGCGTTATGCAACTCCATCAGTTAGTGCAGCAGTCACAATTTGGCAAGATAGTAACAAACATATTAAAAATTGCAAAATATACAAAAGAAAATTATATATTGCGATTTGTTGTCCTTGCTGATTCCCAGTCTCCGCGAGCCCGAAGTGTCAAGCCCGCGACGCGTAGATGTCATGAAATCCGGTGTCTGTCGATCAAGTTCGAAGGCCCGCGGCGCCAAATGAAGATGACCGCGTCGCGAGTATGCACGAAAAGCCCCGAATTTTTCGATTTTTCAATTTTAGTCCGTTTTTCAAATTGATTGCACCAATATGTTCCTAAACCAGAGACTAACAAAAGCCCTAAGTTTAATTTCAGAAAAACAAGCTAAAATTGCCCTAATTTCGCATTTGGGTCAAAAACCCCCAATTATGAACCCTAGATTTCTTGATTTTCGATTCCGACCACCAAATCGGGTAAAAACCCGAAGAACCCTAAACCGAGCCCTATTTTCTTCAAATCTTGATTCAACCTATTAAAGTACGAATTCAAGCTACCAATATGTTGCTATAGGTACCATTAAGAAACCATAGGTGCTACATTAACGACAAACTAGCCGGAAATCGACCAATTCGAACCGATGGGTTCGGTATGCCGAAAACCCCAAAACGGCTCAAAACCCTCGAATCCGACTCATTTTTTGCTCAATTGATTGTACCAACATGTTGTTAAAGGTGTAAATAACAAACCCTAAGCTTTGATTTCATGAAAAACGATCAAGAAATGGCCCGAATCGGGTGGTAAAGGGTGCGAAACCCGAAACCCCAAAATCGGCTAAAAAAACTCTGATTTTGCACTTGATTCACGATAAGAACAGTAGAGAGAGGTTAGATGCATACTCTAGGACCTTGAATCGAGTTTTGACTGGAAGAATTGCTCGAAAAAGTGACGGATTCTGGCTGTGTGTGCGTGTTCGGAGTCGGCAGACGCGAAGGAGGGGGAGGGGGGTTCAACATTAGCGACGAGGAGGTGAAGGGGAGCTGACCTTGCGTTGACCAATGTTAGCGTCACTAACATTAAAAGTTAGTGGCGCTAACTTGCCTTTTTCCAATTTTTTCGCATTTTTTCGTTATTTTTAAAACCCGTTCGACCACCCCACACTCGAGTTATGCCGTGACATTTTGAAAAATTTTCCAAGTGATATTTTGACGAAATAAAAACTAAAAGTTAAAAACAAAAAAAAACTTATCGAAATGTTGGGTTGCCTCCCGAAAGCGCTTCTTTGCTCGGTCTTTTAGCTGGACCGTCTTTCTGCGGCTACGGTGGTTCGTACGCCATTTGACTCCGCTGATTTTCAGTCACCACCGTGCCTTCGTTGATTCCATACCCCAATTTCCCTGGGTCAAACGGTTTGCCGGTTCTGCTGTTGCTGTCCGGTTGCCGTTTTCTGATTATTTCGCGCGAATGCTTAAAAGTATCTTTAAACCTCCAAGCTCGGTCCTTCCTTCGGCGTCTCTTCAAGATCACCGACTTACGTGGAGCGCGTCCAGTGCCACTCCTAGTAAATGTTTTGCACGTCGTTTTTCCGCAGAACGCGTGTCGTCTGCAGCTTGCAGTTTTGGTCTGCAGTACCAATAAAAATTTTCCAATTGAATGGGATCGGAGGGTATAATATTGATATCCTCCCGTATATCCTTATCGATGGTATTGATCACATCTAATTTTCCATTCATGAATGGATCATGGGTGCCAAAGAAATCATGTTTATTGTCTTCAAAGACCAACTCGCCGGCATCATCTTCTTGATCATTGTCCAACATGTGGATCGGGACAAAGACTGATGGACTGGTTTTATCTGGTGATGGTATAGATTCATCACCAGATCTTTACTTTCAAAATGTTCAGAATTTTCAAAAATTGCAGGGTCGGGGGTGGTATTGTCATCGATGCCCCCTTCCTCGATAACCGTTTCAACCATGTTATCTGGTAATGGTATGAGTTCACTCATCACTATATTTTGGATTTCAAACGTATCAACAATTTCAGAAATTTCAAAAGTCGTTGGGCTAGGGCTTGTACTGTCACTTACAGCCCCCTCCTCAACTTCCTTTTCAACTAAATGATCTGGTGATGGTATATGTTCACTCATCACCAGATCAGCATTATCCACATTCTCAAAAACATCAAAAGTTGTCGAGTCAGGGGTAGTATTGTCACCTACAACCTCTTCCTCAACAACCGTTTCGACCATCTCAGTGGTCTCTTGACTTTCCCAAGGTGTATGCGCTTCCATCACATGTTCAGGTGATGCAGGTTCACACACCCTATTATTGATATTAAAATCACTCGCCTCTGTTACCGGCGAGTATGGTTGTTGTTCTATAATTTCACTCCACTGATCTAATGAGTTTTGCATTCTCGCAATGGCATTGGTCTCATCATCCACTGCTTGGCGGTGTTTGATTGCCAATGCCTAATCCAACTTCGCTTTTGCATTAAACCAAAGGGATTTGACAATATCCATATCTAATTGAAGTTGAAGTTGAAATAATTCAGCCATCATTTCTATCATTAGGTCCAACTTCACACTGGGCGAAGGGTCCTGATTTTGATTATTCAAAAAACACGACTCATTGTAATTTTCTGATTGAGTCGGCTCATCGGTTCGCCACCCATTATCATTGAATGATCCATTGTTGCAATCATTCTCGTAATGGTTGTTGGCCGGATTTTCATAAAACTACAATCAAACATAAAAAGAAACAACCCAGTATGAGGACGTACACATACACAAAATCAACAAACTACAATCAAACATAAAAAGAAACAACCCTACTGATCGTCTATCCTAAGCGCACAACTCCCCGGAAACGGCGTCAAAATTTGACACGAGCAGAGGTCGTCGTGCGGTCAAAAATAAGTAAATAAAACCACACACACACTAGTACAACGGTAGTACAGGTCGATCCACGAGAGTTTCATGGTCAAGACAAGACGATAGCTTACCAACTATAGTGTCACGCTACAGCCAAAAGGGACTAACTTCCACTTTCCCAAAAACACACAGAAAACACAATATCAAAACAATTACCAAAATTTAAATCAAGAATGAACTAAACTAAACTAAACTAAGTTCTAAACTAAGATTACTTACTGATTCCAGAAGTAAATTCCAGAAAAATCAGAAGCAATGACAATCCCAAAACATCCAAACAAGCATTCAACAGAAACAATACCGAAAAATGCAAAAAAACATCAAACCGAATGATTAACTTTTATAAATCCAATTCAAACCAACATTCAAACAATCAAATCCAGATCTACTACCAACTATTCATTACTGAAATTAGAAACTATAAATCCAAACCAGTGTTGTAGAAATCGGCCTTGGCAATCGATTAATCGGCGATTAATCGCTTGGCGGTCTTCAACCGACTACAATTAGGCCTAATTGGTCAGCTTAACGGTTTGCTGAAAAAATCGGCATTGGCGGCCGATTAATCGGTCTTGGCGGTCATTTTCAAATTTTTTAAAATTTTGAAATTATTATTTATTTTCTGATTTTTAAATGAAGACACAAACACCTTCTAATAACTCAAGAAAACTAAAAAGAATCAATATTAAAGAATAAAAACAAATAAATGTATAATCTTTGATGTGTAACTCGGAATAAATAAATCAAACATTGCTATTTTGTTATATTTATATATTTTTAAATGAATTCCTTTATAATTTAGGGTCTCCGATTAATCCCCAACTAATCCCGATTAATTCGATTAATCTCTTAACCCCACTCGACCGCCAAGCTACCGTCAAGCGATTTTTACAACCTTGATCCAAACAAACGTCGAGTAATCGACGGAAATCCCAATTGCGGAATACCTCGATACCGAGTTGATAAAATAAGAGAAAAACTAAATTACTAACCAAAATACTGATTCCCATTGAAAAACTGACGAAATTGTGCCTTCGGATCCCTCCTTCGCGTCCCGGGATGCTTCAAAAGTCGGACGAGACTCCGGTATTTATAGTTGTGCGAAATTAGGGTTCCCGCGTCGCGGCCAAGGTCTTCCCGCGTCGCGCGTGTCGTCCTGAGCCCGAAATTTCGGAGTTTAAAATTCAAAAACGGAGATTTTATCTTTTTTGGACATTAGCGTCGCTAATGTCAGCTTCTAGAAGATTCCTCGCGCGCGTTCAAAATTTGAATCTGCAGATTTCCCTCCAGCGAACATTTGCGACGCTAACCTTTAAAGTTAGCGACGCTAATGTGTCCAAACTTCTTTTTCTCGTCCGTTTTGCTCCGTAACTTCTCCAGAATTGCACTAAAACCCCTGCATTTACACTAAAAATATTTCCAAGCATCATGACACAAAAGTAAGTGATATTAGCCAATTAATAATGATAAATTAACTAAAACACGGCTAAACAACGCCTAAAATACTTGATATTACTAGGCGTTGTCACAAAGATATGAAAGAAATACGAAAGATAATTATATAAATATATAATATTGCATACTATAATTATCATGGACATTTACAAGTAAGGTTTTACGCTATAATTATTATGGATACATTTTGATAATTACAAATACAAAGGAATTGATTTCAGTACGAACTAGGATAAAACATCACGTTGGGTAGTTATGTGAGACATTTCTTCGCCGTACTAAAAGAAGTACACAATAAGTCCTGTATTATAACATTAATCATTCATGAGCAAGATGCTTGTATATAGATTTATATGGGACTGACAATCCCCATCTATGGTTGTTAGCTACAACTATGACCGACGGGTCAAGGGTAAAAATTTTCTTAACACTGTGACGTCTGAAGAGTGTCGTGCCAGGCCATCATGTCATAACGAAGTTATAATAACTCACATGAACAACAACGAATATCATTGGTTTGGGGAAAACATCTTCAATCGATTTTATGTAAATATAAAACTACATGTTGCTTTATACAAAATATAAGTATTGTTTTACTTATACATACGAGTTTTATACAATTAAAACTATATATTATCAAGATACAAATATAAGTACGGTTTTAGTTATACATATGAGTTTTATGGAATTAAAACTACATTTTATCAAGATACAAATATAAGTACAGTTTTACTTATAAATACAAGTTTTATGGAATTAAAACTACATTTTATCAAAGTACAAATATAAGTACTGTTTTACTTATACATACAGGTTTTATGGAATTAAAATTACATTTAATCAAGATACGACTAAGTATGGTTTTACTTACACAAGGGTTTTATGGATTCAAAACTACAATTATGTTAAAGAAAATATTGTTTTTTTTGGTACATATGCTACTGGTCTTCACAAAGGAAATACTGAGTTTCTCACTACAAAAATCTTATAAATCACCAACGTAATGTTGACACTTGTAAAATTACTTGTATTCTTAGGTAACAATTAGTCAGGTACGACTAATCTTTTGGGATGGGACGCGAAGATGTCTCTTTTGTTTATTTTGTTATCATACTTTAATTGAGTTGAAACAATAACAATTGAACAATGTAACTTTCCAATAATGATGTATGATGGTTGTTTTTCTACTTATGCTTCAATGTATGCAATGATTTTGATATTGTGTGACGTTCCACCTTCCGACGATTCCACCATCATGGTTTGGAGGTGTCACAAAAAGCTTATGATGGGTGAGGAGCTTCTCCTGCGTCAGGAGAGAAGCAAAGTCTCCTGACGAGAAAGGAGCTCCGGTTTGGACAGCGGCGGAAAGTGTTTTTTGCCAATCTTACGCTACTGTCGGGTGAGAAGGGAAAAAAGTTGGCTTAAAATAATTTCTTTCGAAGTAAAAATTTACTTCGGACACGACATAAAAAATGGGTTTAAAAAAACTAATTGGTTTTAATAAAAAGAGTTTAAAATTGATTTTAATTAAAAATATTTTTTTCGTGCAAAGTATGTTCCTTCGGTTTGGTGTAATGCGAAACAAAAAGAAAATGGTTTATGATTGGTTTTAAAATAAATCAAAATGAATTAATAACAATAATTCCTAAAAAAAGGATCATTCGTGTGCGGACGAATGGGGGTAGGATATTCTTTGCATGAAGCAAAGTCTCCTGACGAGAAAGAGCTCCTGGTGGGACAGCAACGGGAAAAAAAAACTCAAAGCTTACGCTGCTGTGGGAGAGAAGCAAAAAAATTTGGGTTAAAAAAATTTCTTCCGAAGCAAATATTTACTTTGGACGTAGCATAAAAATGGGTTTAAAAAAATAATTACTCTATTATTTAATTTGCGTAATTTTTCCTACTTGTGTAACGTTTTTTTGGGTCGCGGATATTCGTGGATCCGTTTTATTAGTTGTCGGATCCTTATGGATCCGGATTTTACCTACTTCCAGATCTTTCTCCCACCGTTTCATTCACTCACTTCATCCTCTAAGCCACGCCTCTTCTGTTCTTCACCATAGCCGCCGTCTTCTCCTACATCTCCACCGTTTTCCGGTCAAAATTGGTTAAAGCGAATGACGAAGTTGTTTCCGTGGAGCTCCCCGCACCTTCTTGCTGGAACAAAACGGTACTCCCTCTCTCTCGATTTCAGTTACCTTCTATATGCATATTTATTAAGTTCGGTTTATGTGAATTTTTGTTCCCGTTTCTGCTTGCATTTCTTCTTTAGTTCTATGAATTCCGTATATATTTAATTTCCGTGTTTTTTTGGTTGAGCGTGTACGTTTTTTGTGCGTTATGTTTTTTCTTTCCATTTTCGGGTCCTGTAAAAACATTTTCCAAGGTTTTTTTTAGTACCATTTTAGCTTTTGCGTACATAGAAAATGAGACCACAGATCTATCTATTCGGTGACTCCATCACAGAGGAATCATTCTCCGACGGTGGGTGGGGCGCCGCCCTCGCCAAGCACTTCTCTCGCACGGTACACACACTTTATTGATTGATTTGAGATATCCAAATTTCTGATTTCATAAATTTGAATCAGGTTCCCGTAATTTGATTTGAGGTATGAAAATTTGGTAGGCTGATGTGGTTTTAAGGGGGTTTAGTG
Source organism: Cichorium intybus (assembly GCA_023525715.1). Classification (NCBI taxonomy): domain Eukaryota; kingdom Viridiplantae; phylum Streptophyta; class Magnoliopsida; order Asterales; family Asteraceae; genus Cichorium; species Cichorium intybus. The sequence continues at coordinate 1,664,907 of JAKNSD010000045.1, read as the reverse complement.
GTTACAACACAAGATGGGCGATGAAGGTGTTGGAGAGGGTGTTTTCGGCGGAGATGAACGTCGGCGGCGGACGTGCACCGCTAGCTGTGACGGTGTTCTTTGGCGCTAATGACGCTTGCCTTCCCGATAGATACTCTGCGTTTCAACACGTGCCGATTGATGAATACAGACAAAATCTCCACGCCATTGTCGCCTATCTCAAGGTCCTTTCTCTAATAAATCCAATTTCTGATTAAGTTAACCATTATCGATCGCGCAGGTATGTCGACACCCCCCAATTTTCTATAAGTTATCGTGACCATTAAACCCCGCCCAAAACATTTCATGTTCCCGCCAAAATCAAACCCTAAATAATCGAACACCTACAATTGAATCCTCATTCAATTTACAATTTTGCAGTTATCAATGGCGGAAGGTGAAGAAATTCACACAGAAACAGTCCAATCGAGTTTTCCAGTTTAATTGCAAAGTAGTTTCGTACCACCACTTATGCATTTTCTTTCAAAGTTGTTAAAATTTCACGTGCAAGCCAAAGGTTGTGACTTATGAGCTCAGCGACACAGTATTCTGCATTGCAAACCTGAAAAAAAAAAGATGACGAATCTGTGAAAAATTACACATTGGTTAAATAGTGGTATAGTTCTAAGAGATATTCATCTTTTCAAGCCAATAAAATTGTTTGATTAGAAGCACTAATTGAACTTTTTTCTTATTGAAATCTGGTAGACCCCCATTAATCCTGCTTTCTGTTCATATGTGGTAACACTAATGTGAATGTTTCTTTTAGTTATCTGGTCTTTCTATAATCATATAATCAAGCTTAATCTTGGGTTTTTAATGATGCTGTGCTCCAATTTTTGTAGTGAAAACAAGGTTTATTATGTATTTGATGCTAATGAAGCTCTATTTTGTAACCAGCACATTTGATTTCTTCGAATTCAAGGTTTAATGCTATATTATGTTTTACAGAATGAGGATTTGTTGATGGTGATCTGTAGAGAGGGTGAATTGTTGTTATTATGCGTCGTTTTTAGATCGGTAATTTGATGTTTTTAATCGTTAACTTAAGGATTACGAGTGTTAGGAAAGTTTAGTTATTGACTGAATTTCGAATAAAATTTTTACAGGGATGAAGAGGTCTAGAAACGACGACGGTTCTGGGAGTGCTTTTCAACTTAAGCAGCCTATAATCTTAGAATCGTAAGTCTCAAATTAGATTATGCTTTATGTTATTTGCTTTCAGAGATACACTGTGTTTGATTATAAAGTATTTGTGGTGGTTTCTGATGTACTTTTTGATTGTAAAATTGTGGTCCGTAATTTGTTTTTCATATTTAGTTTCTTAATGGTAGAAGTTATCGTTGTCATTAAGTGCCTGTGATCATTAGTTGTCTTTAAAGAAATCACTTAGGGTTGAAACAAAAAGATAAGATCTTTATCAAAGCTAATCTAATTCTTCAAGTTAAGGGTCAAATATGAGAGGTGTGTCTGTTGAATGAATGTTTTGATTTATTCATCTCATCTTCTTGAATGAAGCTCTGGGCAGCCCCAAATTATGAATGGAGGGAGTGGACAAAAGTTGAAAACTAATGATGCTCTTATGTATCTCTAAGATGTCAAAGACATGTTTCTTGACAAAAAAGAGAAATATGCCGAATTTCTTGATATAATGAAAGATTTGAAGGCACAAAGGTTTGTCTAAACTCTTGCTTTATCGAATTTCCATCCTGTCATTGTATGGAAACTTATCATGATTAGTTATATACTTAATTTAACTGTTTCTTTTGTAGAGTTGACACAACTGGAGTCATAGCAAGAGTGAAAGAACTGTTCAAAGGACACCGAAAACTAATATTGGGTTTCAATGCTTTTCTCGCAGAGGGATTTGAAATGACACTCTCACAGGAGGATGAACCAGAAGCTAAGAAGCCAGTCGAGTCTGAAGAAGCCATCCAATTTGTAAACAAAATTAAGGTAATAAGTAATAACATGATAGTGTATATACTGTATACCACCTTTCTTTTGGAAAATTTCATCTGACATGGTATTTGCTTGTAGATGAGATTTCAGAGCGCCTCATCTCATTGGGCCTTGCTTCGTCAGTCAGCTCCCTTGAGGCGGGTCTTTTGTCTTCGGCTAGAGTTTCTTTCAATTACACGAGAAGATACGTAAGTTTCAGAAAGTGTATATACACACACATTGGATACAATTTGTTCATTTGTTTCGATTCCAAGAGACCCATTTGAAGAAAATACAAAATTGAATTGTATTGTAGGGAGATGGATCTGAATAAACGAGGATTTGTTATTTTAGTTATTGGGTTTGTTGTTCTTCTTGAATTATGTTTGTTGGCATCAGCCAATGTGGTTTTCCAGGTTCACCATAAGTTTGCTGCCAACAAAAGGTCTTTGTCTCTCTCATGTTTGCAAACAAACCCTAAACGGGCCAATTCGATAGACGATGGATAAAGAATTCGATATGTTCACAAATTTAGCTGGTTAGTATGTTCTTTCTGCTCATGTGAACATAAGAATTAATTTTCTCACTTGTATCACGTCTCTATCTCTTTAAGTAATCGATTTGATTTTTGATCGAGTCTTCCCTCAACCATCTGATTTCTGATTTTTGAATAATCGATTTATGAATAATCGATTTCTCAATAATCGATTTCTGAAAAAAATGGTACACTTTGCAGTCTTTTACTTTCTTAGCTACTGATTTTTTATTTTTGATTGGCATGTTTGTTGTATTCCAGATCACAAACACACACATAGCAACCACCGCATCGATTGGAATGGAACCCTAAGCGGATGTATGCAATACGAAAGCAGGAACTGTTTGCTTGAATTTTGTTAAGATGGATGCAATACGAAAGCGGCTAAATGACTTTAGCGGACCCACTTCATTATCAAAGAACAACAAATTGAAATTGACGTAAGTAGCTAATTGTCTTTCTTATTTGTTAACTTTATTATTTTATCTTTCTTGGGATTCTAATCTGCTTCAATGGTTCCCGTGAGTGTAATCGATGAGAAGAGATCACGTGAGACTCATTCGTTGGCATACTTATTCTACTCTTTAATGAAGTTGAAATGAACTAATGAAGTTCCAAAATAAGTGTTTGTGTGATTGTTTGTACCCCCGTCTCTTTCTCTATATCTGCCTTTCTATGTGTATACATGTAGGGATGAATGTTGCACCGTGAAAGTTTATATTTTTTGAATGTAGGCTCTATTTAACTAAGATTCAGATTGGGTCTCCACCAAAGGATTATCATGTGCAGGTTGATACAGGAAGTGATCTTCTATGGGTAAACTGTGCTGGATGTCAAAAATGTCCCAAGAAAAGTGACATTGGAGTATGTTCTTTCTCTTATTTGCAGCAATTTACAACTTTTCATATTATTTGGATTGGTTTACAGAAGTTCTTACCATTACTTTTGCCAGATATCACTTGCACTATACAATCCAGAAGCTTCTTCAAGTGCAAAAATGATTAATTGTGATCAAGAAATCTGCATATCCACACTTAGTGCCCCTAATAGTGACTGTAAGGTTGGAATGCGCTGAATATTCACAATTGCCGATCTTTTATACGAGAAACAAACGGACCCGTGCGGAGCACGGGGTCCCACTCGTTGGTTTTAATAAAAAGAGTTTAAATTGGTTTTAATTAAAAAAAATGTCTTCGTACGAAGTCTGTTCATTCGGTTTGGTGTAATGCGAAGCAAAAAGAAAATGGTTTATAATTGGTTTTAAAAGAAAATCAAAATCAGTTAATAAAAACAACTCCTAAAAAATGGATCCTTCGTATGCGGACGAATGGGGGGAGGATATTCGTCACACGGGACATTTACTTCGGTTGGTGTAACGTTGGAAAAAAAGTCAACGGGATGAGTTTGGATTTATGTTTGTGCTAGGCGAGTTTTAACAAGAGTTAGTGGAAGGAGAGATGGTCGGATGGTCTAAGGGTAAAGGGGATGTACGGTTTGTGGAGTGAGGGAGTAAGGTAGGAGAGAGAATGTAAGAGAGTGGGTGAGAAAGAGAAGAGTGAAGTGGTGGTATGTGGTACTTTCTCGACAATAAAAAGAAAGAAGAGACATGATTGTACAGTGCAATAAATGCAAAGAGAGAGGGAGAAAAAACAACTTTTCGTCAGCCAAGAAATCCGTCCACAAGCCTGGTAAGGGGGTGCACGCCACGCGCTGCTGACGAAGGAAGAAGCACAACCAGTATGTCGCACGCTCTGCTGCCGCGACCGGGCGTCGCATCGTCCGAAGAAACTTATATATGCTTTAGTCACTTGTACGTACACTCAGTAGTAGAAATTGTGCTTTACTTTAATTTCACACTTTCGTCTCTCAGATCAATTTAAATATCCACAAACATACCCAAAATACCTTCCAAACCAAATACTAGTGTATTTTTCAACAACATGAGCAATTTTCTCAATAACACTTCCATCTTTTTCAAGAAAAAAATTGTCCATCAAATTTTTTAAACTCATATTTTTTGAAAAATATTATCTCCTACTCATATGGTATTGGTCTCTTCCACAATATTCAACAAAAAATGGATAACAATAGATCTGTAAAGCGTTAGAGACAAGAACATCACCTTCTACATCTTCAATAGCAGAAAATAACTTAAGAAAGATCGATAATCACAACAGAAAAACATAAGGAGTAACAATAGCAACTTATTCTGTAGCAGAATCAACATGAAAATCATAGATAAACTCATCACGAAAATTTCTGTAGCGAATCTAAGAAATCTTTGTAAGAACACGAAAATATTCAAGAACAAAAATGCTAGTATGGATCTTCTGTTGGGTTTTAGTGCAAACTTTAAAAAAAATCCTAAGTTCACATGCACCTTATAGGGTCTATGTTTTTCTCAATTAAACCTGTATCTAAGGGCCAATAATAAAATTACTAAAGATGAATTTTATACATTTGACCTTTGGAAGCTAGCACCACAAATGTTGTGCCTCTAATGGCTCACACCCCAGAACTAGACAAGCTAGATGAGCAAGAGAGAACAAGGAGAGAACCTTGAAGTTGGCGTGAATAATGGTGTGCCAGGGACCTCTATTTATAGTCTCCAGGTGATAAGGTGTGCCAGGGACCTCTATTTATATAACTGCCTTATTTAAAATCCTGATATGATAAGGCTTTTATTAAATAAAGGGATCTGTTTATCACTGCCATAAACAAACACATGGGCTGCGAAATCCACAAGGCTCCAAGCCATGGATTTCGTCCAACCCATTAGGGTTTCTAGGTTGTTCATTGCCCAACTATTGAACAAATACAATTCAGCCCCTACACTATTAATTAATCCAATTAATCTCAAAATTAATTCCAATTAATTTCTGATCAATTATTAATTAAATAATACGATTTCTAATTAATATATTATTCTCATAATATATTAATAAATCATTATTTTTCTCTATTAATTAATCATCTAGTCCTTTGCCAGTTAGGAGGGCAACCCAAAAGGACTGTGCTACTGTCAAATTAAGTATACTTCTAAATTATAGTTATTGCATAGACACCTTAATCCAACAGTCTCCCACTTGGATAAGTCTATAACTATAATTCCATGCAGCTTAAATTTGACCAGCAAATTGTAGCTTACAAAAGCCGCTGCCTAACTCTGACTTAGTCAGTCTACGTCCTAAGATAAGTGATCGTATGACCCTTTGTTCTACAAGATATCATTCATATCTGAGGCATGGTCCTCAGTCTGATTCTTTGTTTCCCGATTCCTGATTTGTGATTATTTAGGACTCTAAATTGAACACATCAATTTTTTCCTGGTCGGGCCCAGAACGATTAGTCATCACCAAATCATCGAGGGGCCCATAGATATCGCTTTTCCTGTTAGGGCAAAAGGAACAAATAAACTTCGACTCATATGCTTGTGTCTTTTACTCGTCAAATCGTGCACAACAATATGTTTTATAACATTGAGTTACCAATGTGTTTACGTATTATTAATGCACAACTGATGTGCTAATTTCAACTCATATGTCTAGGTTTTAAGGTCATAAGATGTTATCATCTCAGAATTACTTAGTGACAATTTAATGAAGTGATTCTCTGAGTACGGGTTGATTGAATACTCAAATCTCCATTTATAAGTACTCATGAATATTGCAGCAAGGCTATTGCTATGTCTAACTCACTAGACAGTCTACAATTCAATTTATGACAGTTTTAGTTCATAACTTACTTCCAAAAGTATTGCTATGTCTAACTCACTAGACAGTCTACAATTCAATTCATGACAGTATTAGTTCATAACTTACTTCCAAAAGTATGACTGACTGTGGATGTTTGAATAATCAAATTATTCAGGAAGTAAAACATGCAAATTATGAAACACAAAATGTACTATTGACAATTGGTATTAAACATTGCTTATAAATAATTCTATATTATTTAATCACCAAACTCAATTACATCATTTTGTATCAAGTTTCAAAGTATCTATCTAATTGCCAAAACTAATATCATCTTTCAGCCCAATGCTCCTTGGATGCTAATGGTGTTTAATCTTGTGAAGAGCCTTTTGTTGGATTAGGTGTCTAAGCCATGACTAATAATTAGTATTTACCTAATTAATAGTAGCATTGTCCATTTGGGTTGCCCTCATAGCTGGAGGTTTGATGAAAAGTTAAGTAGAGAGAAAAGGTTGATTTATTATATGACTAATAAATCAAGATATTGTTTGTTAATATATTATGGAGATAATATATTAATTAGAAATAATATTATTTGATTAATAATTAATCAGAAATTAATTGGATTAATTTCTATGGCATTCATTAGATTAATCAGGAGGTCAGGGATTAAAGTCGTACAAATTCAATAGTTGAATTGCGGCGCGCGGCGCGCAAACGTTTTGGCCGCGGCGCGCGTACAGATAATCCGGAAAAATGGGCTGCGGGTAGGGTTTAGCCTTGCCACTTGGTTCCCTATAAATATGGACCCCTAGACCTCATTATCAGTTGCTCATTCTATTATTTTCTCTCTGGAATTTCGATCCATAAACCTCCCGGCTAAGGGTGTGACTTCATTTGAGGCAGGATATTTTTGCTGCTTTGCTTCCAAGAAATCTAAAGGTTAGTTTTCTGGTTTTATTCTTTAGATATCTTTATTGGCCTTTTAGGTTTTGTTATATGTTCAATAGTAGAAAACATAGATCCTTATAGGTTGCATGTGAACTTAGGTTATTTAGTTCATGGTTGCAGAAAACCTTTCAGTGGTATCAGAGCATTTGTTTGTTTTCTTGTTGAATGGTTATAACTGTTTTTCCTTAAATTGGGGTTTAAAGCTTATAAACCCTAATTTCATGTGGATCGACTTTTTGGATTAGGGTTTTGGAAACCCTAATTCCTCCCTTAGTGATTTTCGATTTGGCCTATTAGGGTTTTAGGAGGTTTTCTTTTTGGTAACCTTAATTGGTTAATTAAATGGATAACCTTAAACCCATTTCTTGAAATCGAAATCTAAGGGGGTTTAGGATAGGTTTTAATTAATTTGATTAATTTGGATAAACCTATCTACATTTGAATTAATTTAATTAACTGTTAATTAAAAGATAATTCAAAGGATTTAATTAATTTTAGAATTTGCGAAAATTAAGGATTAAATCCGAGAAAAATATTTTAAATGTTTAAAATATTAAGATTTAATTATTTTAATTAAATGTTAATTAAAGGATAATTAAATCGAATTTTAAAGGTTTAATTTAATTTTAAATTTAATAGTTAAATTAGTAAAATTAAAAGATAAACCTGGAATATTTTAAAGAGTTTTAAAATACATCTTATATATGTTATTAATTGTTAATACTATATGTATAAGATAAAAATTGGTCAGTCAATTCAATAGTAGGCCTCATTCACGAAGCTGATCTATAAAGTGGGTATAAGGAGGCTGCCTATAAAATGGCGGTCTAATAGGTGAACACTTTCGCCCACCGCCCACCGCTCACCTGATCAGTGGAGGGTCGTTAGCCGAACAGTTTTGATAGGACCGCTTAATCATTAAAAGTATAATGATCAAAGTACTAGAACCATTTAAAAAAATCCCAATCTAGTTACTTTAGAAAAAATGTGAATTTGATGCTAACCCATGAAATTGCACATTGCACTTTATGAAACGTTGGTGGAGCGTGTGTGGTTTACCGACACACCAATGGGGGTTCATAAAGAGTGGCAATGGGTGTCTCGGGTGTTATCATTGTTGATGGAGCGTGTATGGTTTACCGGCACATCAATTTGAGATGGTAATGGACCCCGAGAGTACCAAGCTAATTTTCATGGTTATTCACACCCGGTTTGTGATCCTCGGCATCCCAGTCACAAACGGTGGGGCATATCTGAGATTAAACATGCTATTGAACAGTTCAATAAATCCCAAAAGAAACTAGGAATTCCATTTATAATAAGATTATTTTTTCCGCGGTGGAATTGGCTGAATCGTCATTCGCCTACATTTATAAAATTTGCAAATAGATTACGACATCCCTCTTCTAGTTTGTAAATTGTTATAGTTGGATCCTAGCCTTATTTTATATTGGGTTATTATAAGGACCGACATGTATCTAATTAAACTTACCTTCTTTTATAGATGTCTTCTACTGATCAATTCGCTCCCCACTCAAACTCTAGTGTTACCTCAATCCTCTCATTATGTTCCAAGGTTCAACTGAACGGGACAAACTACAATGACTAGATTAGAAATATCAAGATGGCTCTGAGGTACGAGAACAAAGAGTATGTTCTCGAGACCGAGCTTGTCGATATTGACCCTGAAACTGCTACTCCCGAGGAAATTGCCTCGTACGAAAAACATTCTGATGATGCGACCAAAGTGTCCTGCATCATGATCGCCACTATGAACCCCGAATTGCAAAGGATATACGAAGACTACTGGCCCTTTGAGATGCACAAGGAGCTTGCGGAAAAGTTCCGCAAGCAAGAGCGCATCGAGAGGTGCGAGGTGGTCAAAGACTTCACGAACAGCAAACCTAAAGATGGAGAGTCTATCTGTGCTCATGTGCAAAGAATGCAAGGTTACGTGGAGCGGCTCAGGAAGCTTGCGATGCCTGTGAACGAGGAGTTGGCCGTTGACATTGTGCTTAACTCCTTGCCAAGTTCTTATGACCAGTTCAGGCTGGCTTACCATTTGAACAACAATCAGGCTAACCTGACTGAATTGCATCGTATGCTTCAGACTGCTGAGGACGGGATGAAGGGTAAAAGTGTACCCTCGGTTAATCAGCCCGTCTTAGCCATTGGAAGTGGCAAAGGAAAGAAAAGGAAGGGCCCTCCTAAGCAAAATTGGAGGCAAAATGTTCAGGTCGGGTCATCCAGCAATGGCTCGAGAACCAAGTCTTCCCACATTCCTTGTGTGGCCAACCCCAATGAAGCCAACTGTTTTTATTGCAAAGAGAAGGGCCATTGGAAGAGAAGCTGCCCCAAATACTTGCAGGATGTCAAGGATGGGAAAGTAAAGCCATCGACAGCAGGTATATACACTATCTCTAAAAACTCATCATCTTCTAATTCTTGGGTCCTTGATACAGGATGTGGTTTTCACATTTGTTCTTATCTGCAGGGCCTAAAGGAAAGCAGGGAGGTGGAGCACGGTAGACTGAACCTGATCATGGGCAATAGGAGATCGTCCCTTGTTACCATGATCGGCGTTTATAGTTTAGTGCTCAGTAGTGATGTTAGCTTAGAGTTATTTAATTGTTGCTATTCGCCAGAAATGGCAAGAAACATTATTTCATTTCACGCATTGTTCAGACAAGGATTTCAATTTTCTTTTGATAATAAAATTGGTTCGATTTCTGTTTTCAAAAATGGTATTTTGATTTTTACTGCTTATCCTTGTGATGGTGTGTATGAAACTGTTGAATGTGTTGACAATTTTGGACATAGTGTAAATTCTATTGATTCTACTAGTGGTGTAGAAACGACATTCCTGTGGCATAGTCGGCTTGGGCACATCAGCAAGAAACGCATCGCCCAACTCCAAAAGGATGGAGTGTTGGAATCATTCGACCTCAGGTCGGATGATGTAGGCGAATCTTGTCTGTTGGGAAAAATGACTAAATCACCTTTTAAAGGGTCTTTTGAAAGAGGTGAGGGTCTGCTGGACATCATTCACACGGATGTGTGTGGTCCATTCAGATCAACCACAAAGGATGGCACGCGGTTCTACGTAACTTTTACCGACGATTTTAGTAGATACGGTTACATCTACTTGATCAAGCACAAGTCGGACACCTTTGAAAAGTTCAAAGAGTTTAAAAACGAGGTAGAGAATCAATTAGGCGGGAAGAAAAAGATGCTCAGGTCCGACAGAGCCAGAGAGTATCTAAGTATCGAGTTCCTAGACTATCTAAAGGAATGCGGAATAGTTTCGCAGTTGACACCTCCCAGGACACCACAATTGAACGGTGTTGCGGAGAGGCGTAACCGAACCCTGTTGGACATGGTTCGCTCCATGATGAGTCGAGCTTCACTTCCCATTCACTTCTGGGGGTATGCCTTAGAGACTGCCGCCCATATCCTCAATCTTGTCCCAACTAAGAAGGTTGCTAAAACACCTCATGAGATGTGGACGGGGAAAGTTCCCTCGTTGGCACATATCAAGGTATGGGGTTGTGAGGCTTTCGTTAGACGAGAGACTCAAGACAAACTCGCAGACAGAAGCGAAAGGTGTTTCTTCCTTGGTTATCCCAAATAGTCCTTTGGATATCTATTCTACAGACCGAGCGAGGACGTGGTCTTTGTAGCTAGACGAGCAGTCTTTCGAGAGAGACAGCTCATATTCAAAGAGGACAGTGGAAGTACCATTAATCTCGAAGAAAATCAAGAGCCATCAGATGACACAACCTTAGGAGAAACTAGCAACCAACATGAGGAAGAAGTTCCTGTTGGTCCGACTGATGTATCTTTACCTCTTAGGCGCTCCGGTAGGGTTAGCATGCCACCCGAGTTTTATGGTTTCCATATAACTTCGGATAGGGACACGTTTTTCAGTGATAGGACACTGATAAATTTGGATGAACCAGCTAACTACTAGGAAGCAGTGGCGGGCCCTGAGTCTGCCAAGTGGAAAGAGGCCATGGATAGCGAGATCAAGTCCATGTTTGACAATCAAGTTTGGAATTTGGTTGACAATGTACCAGGTTGAAAGACAGTCGGGTGCAAATGGATCTTCAAGAAGAAGACCGACATGGACGGAAATGTACACACCTTCAAGGCAAGACTGGTTGCGAAGGGTTTCCCTCAAACCCCAGGGGTTGATTATGATGAGACCTTCTCACCAGTAGCCAAGATAAAGTCTATTAGGATAATGCTGGCCATAGCTGCATTTCATGACTATGAAATTTGGCAGATGGACGTCAAAACCGCTTTCCTTAATGGGAAGTTGACTAAGGATGTTTACATGAGTCAAGCAGAGGGTTTTGTCGATGCAAAGTATCCCAATAAGGTGTGTAAGCTTGAGAGATCAATCTACGGATTGAAGCAAGCTTCTCGCAGCTGGAATCTTTGTTTCCATGAGAAAGTCAAAGAGTTTGGCTTCTCTAGGAGCGAGGATAAGTCCTGCGTATATGTCAAGGCTAGTGGGAGTATAGTCACTTTTCTGGTACTGTATGTCGATGACATACTGCTCATGGGAAACGATATTCCAACCTTGCAAGATGTCAAGGCTTTGCTTGGGAAATGTTTCGCCATGAAGGACCTAGGAGAGGCTGCCTATATTCTCAGGATAAGAATATTGAGAGATAGGAAGAAGAGACTAATTGGACTTAGTCAGGTTACATACTTGGAAAAGGTACTAAAGAGGTTTAGTATGGAAAATTCCAAGAAGGGAGAGCTACCTATCCAAAGTAATGCAAAATTCAGTAAGACTCAATGTCCGAGTACAGACGTGGAAATAGCTGAGATGAGTCGGGTACCTTACGCTTCGGCTGTGGGGTCGATCATGTACGCTATGACGTGTACTCGCCCTGACATGGCCTTTGCTCTGCGCATGGTCAGTCGGTACCAGGGAAACCCTGGAAGGGCGCATTGGATAGCCGTAAAGAATATACTCAAGTATCTGCGAAGGACAAAGGACATGGTGTTAGTCCTTGGAGGCAGTGATACCTTGAGAGTTGAAGGATATACGGATGCCAGTTTTCAGACAGATAGAGACAGTGGTTGGTCTCAGTCTGGCTGGGTATTCCTTCTGAACGGAGGAGCGGTGACTTGGAAAAGTTCCAAGCAAGATACAGTGGCTGATTCTACTTATGAATCAGAGTATATAGCAGCAAGTGAAGCGTCAAAGGAAGCGGCTTGGCTGAAGAACTTCATCGGTGACCTTGGAGTAGTCCCGAGCATTCAGGAGCCCGTGGAACTATTCTGCGATAACGAAGGTGCGGTCGCCCTGACAAAGGAACCGCGAGACCATGGAAAGTCCAGGCATATCGACAGAAAGTACCACTATATAAGGCATAAGGTAGAAGAAGGTCACCTCGTGGTAAAGAGGGTATCATCGGAGGATAATCCTGTAGATCCCTTGACAAAGGCTCTGAGTAGGATTAAGCATAATCAGCATGCTAGAAGCATTGGATTAAGAGATGATATAAAGTTTATGTAAATTAGATAGGTTTTGAAACTTGTAACAATGTATTGTATTTGCATGTTATACTTCCTAAACTATTGGATTATTCAAATATCCACAGTCGTTTACACTTTTGGGGAGTAAGTGTGAAGTAAGACTGTCATGAATTGGTAATAGATTGTCTAAGGAGTTAGACATTGCAATTGGATTGCTGCACCATTCGTGAGTACTTGGAAATGGAGATTTGAGTATTGGATAAACCCGCGCTCAATGGATTGCTTCATGGATTTCATTACGAGCAATGTTTAGACGATAATATCTTTTGATATTTAATCTAAGACATATGAGTTATTATTTACTAAGCGGTTGTTCATTGATAATACGAAAACGCATCGGTAACTCGGTGTTGTAAAACGTATTGTTGTGAGTGATTTGTCTGGTAAAAGACATAAGTATATGAGTCAAAGCTTATTCGTCCCTTGACTAAAATGGTTGGCCAACCGGGACTAAATTGGTAGTCTAAGAGTCATATGCAAATCGGAAATCGAGGAACAGTGAATCAGACCAGGATTGATTTTAATCCATGTCTTGATTTTGAAAATATCTTGTTGGACGGAGGATCATCTGATCACTTATCTATGGACATAACTGATTAGATCAGAGTTTGGCAGCGGTTTCTAGGAAGGAAGCTATAAGTGCTGGTTAATTAGAGGTTAAATCGGTAATTATAGTCATAGACTTATCCAAGTGGGAGACTGTTGGATTAGGTGTCTAAGCCATGACTAATAATTAGTATTTACCTAATTAATAGTAGCATAGTCCATTTGGGTTGCCCTCATAGCTGGAGGTTTGATGAAAAGTTAAGTAGAGAGAAAAGGTTGATTTATTATATGACTAATAAATCAAGATACTGTTTGTTAACATATTATGGAGATAACATATTAATTAGAAATAATATTATTTGATTAATAATTAATCAGAAATTAATTGGATTAATTTCTGTGGCATTATTTAGATTAATCAGGAGGCCAGAGATTAAAGTCGTACAAATTCAATAGTTGAATTGCGGCGCACGGCGCGCAAACGTTTTGGCCGCGGCGCGCGTACAGATAATACGGAAAAATGGGCTGCGGCTAGGGTTTAGCCTTGCCACTTGGTTCCCTATAAATATGGACCCCTAGACCTCATTATCAGTTGCTCATTCTATTATTTTCTCTCTGGAATTTTGATCCATAAACTTCACGGCTAAGGGTGTGACTTTATTTGAGGCAGGATATTTTTGCTGCTTTGCTTCCAAGAAATCTAAAGGTTAGTTTTCTGGTTTTATTCTTTAGATATCTTTATTGGCCTTTTAGGTTTTGTTATATGTTCAATAGTAGAAAACATAGATCCTTATAGGTTGCATGTGAACTTAGGTTATTTAGTTCATGGTTGCAGAAAACCTTTCACCTTTGTCATAGGATCTACAGGATTTTCTTCAGATGATACTCTCTTCACCAAGAGGTGACCTTCTTCTACTCTATATCTGATATAATGGTACTTTCTGTCGATATGTCTGGACTTTCCATGATATCGCAGTTCCTTGGTCAAGGCTGTAACGACCCAAAAATCTTGAATTTATATTCGAGATAACGTTTAGGGTAAAGACCAAAGATATTTTAAATGTTTTAAAATAATTTATCTGGAAATGTAGTAAAATCCCAAGAGTTTGGAGAAAAATGATGAAAAAGGGCAAAATGGTCATTTGACATCCAAATGACTTCTAAGTAATGAAAATATGATTTTGTGGGTAAAAATGTAAGAAATAAAACTTGGTGTGATAAAAGTTGGGTTCTAGTGATTAAAAATATGAAGAATTGAAGTCCAGGGGCTGTTTTGTCATTTTGAAAAGTTGGAAAATATATATATATATATATATGAGAAAATATCTCATAAATGGTCATAATTATAGAAGAGAGTTCTGGGAACTCTCTGGAAGAACTGAGGGCACGGGTTCAAGAAGATGAGCGAGGAATTGGAGTTGGAATGGAAGGATCAAGCAAAGGAAAGAAGATTTTCAAGTGGGTGGAGGTAAGAAATCAAGTTTATGAACTTGTTGTTAGTATCTTCTTCCCGGGTCAAAACTAAAATCTGGAAATTTTAATATATGAAATGGTTTTAACGGTTTCTTCCATCCATTCATGATCAAACCTCAAGTAAACACACCTAATCCAAGAGGTGTTGTTGAAATCATGGAAAAACCCAATTTTTGGCTCAAGAACCCTTGTTCACGGGTCTTTGTGATCAAAGATGGTTTTAATGGTTTTCATGAAGTTCAATATACCATAAAAGATGGAAGAAATCAGTTGTAAGTGATGGTTTCAAGGAATTTTAGTTTTTGGACTAAAAATGTTAAAAACGGGATTTCTATGATTTGTCAAGGATTGGAATGATTCCATGGTTTGAAACTAAAAGTAAGTTGTTATTTTAGTCCTAGAATGATTCTAAAACAATTAAGTCAAGTATTAAGAACTTAATGTAAGGAAGCAATGCAACTGCAGCTTGAAAAATCGTCAAAATAGGCATTGCACTATAGGGTCGCGACGCGACCTATACCCTGGTTGCGACGCGTGGCGGCAGTGCAGATTGTGAAGTGAGTCTCCTGCCAAGTGAAATTGGATTTTGAGATTTGATTCTAAACTTGTCTGTTTGACCTCAAATTTTGAACATAGGTTCAATATAGTCTAAAACTTTATGGAAAATTGTCGAAACGAAAATACGATCTCTCGAGGGTACTGTAGTAAAATATGTATAATATACGATTTATTTAAAGTTGGTCATTTAAAAGTTATAGACTTGTTATGACCCATATTGGTATAATAAGGACTTTAAGAAGTTATAGAGTCAGTTAGAATGAATGTTAATGTATAACATGTTAAATATAGGTTCATGCCAAGTAATGATTAGATCAAAAGAGTATAAATACAATGAACGTGTAGTCAATCCACTAGCAATACATGAGGTGAGTACATGCAGTATTTTTACCCATTCTGGGGTACATGGCAAGTAAGTATTTTCAAGATTTATTATAAAATCTCTTTATGTGAAATTATATGCGAGAGTATTATTTTTAACTTGTTGTGAAAGTATAATGCTATATTTGAAGTTATGTTTTGAATTATAAATCAAATTAAGTTGAAGTATGTTGGTCTATGAACCAATTATGTGAAACTATATTTTGATTACAAGTTATATATGTTTTCAAGTATGAATGGCATGTAGCCATAAGATGTTGGAAAGCATGATTTGGCATAAAACTTAGAATGTTATAAAAACATATTTTACAAATGTGATGAAAGTTATAAATTTGGCATTTAGCCATAAAGTTAGAGAATGATGAAGTTTGGCACTTAGCCACTATTTATATGTATGTGAGTAATGTTCAAGCAAGTAGAAAGTATTTTATATGACTGGTAATTGTAGCAAGCAGTGTTAGTAAGGGAACTATGTTCCACCTACCCGGGTTAGGTATAGAGTCTACTGGGGAAAAAGCCCCTTCGCGAAGTAGATTTCCTAAGCAACTTCTATGGTGAGGATTGATCTGTTCTTTCTAGCTGTAGAGACTTGGGGTATCACTTATGGTGATTAAAGCCCTAAGTGTAAAGATCCAGCAAGCTTATAAAACCAGTCAAAGAAAATAAGAAAGATGTTATTTTTGCAAAGTATGTTACGAAATGATTTTTAAAAGTAAAGAGTTATAGTATGTTGCTACTATAAAGTTTTGGGAAATGTTATTTTTGCAAAGTATGTTAAGAAAGGATTTTGAAAAGTAAGAGCTATGGTATGATTTTACTATAAAGCTTTGAAAGATGTTTTAAGTTATAAGTTTATAAAAAGGTTGGAAAAAGAAGTTAAATGTTTTAGTCCAAAACTCATGTAACTCACGAGACATTATTGTCTTACGTATTCTATGTTTTGCCATGTATTCCAGGTTAAAATGATTTGCTATAAATGGGATGAAGTTAGCCGGAGTGGAGCTCAAGTTAGCTTCTATCTTGGACTCAAGGTTTAATCCTTTCTTGCTTACTATGGTTAGTTTTGGTATGAATTTGTAACACCCATCGTTTTTAAACATGTAAATTGTCGGTTTTTGATAAACCGTATTTTTGTATTCATGTATTTATACGAAAAAACATAGTATTTGAAAACAGTAGAAATGGGGTGTCACAAAGGCAACCACTCCTTCATTATCGTAGAACAGTTTCATTAGCTCCTGAATCGTCGGGACTACGCCAAGGTCACCGATGAAATTCTTTAGTCAATTCGCTTCCTTACAGGCTTCACTCGTAGGTATATACTCTGATTCACATGTTGAATCAGCCACTGTCTCCTTCTTGGAACTTTTCCAGGTAACTGCTCCACCATTTAAAAGGAATACCTAGCCTGATTGAGACCGGTAGTTGTCTCTGTCTGTCTGAAAGCTGGCATCAATGTATCCACTTACTCTCAATGTATCCTTGCCACCAAGGACTAGGATCAGGTCATTCGTCCTTTGCATACACTTGAGTATGTTTTTAACAGCAGTCCAATGCGCCTTGCCCGGGTTACCTTGATATCGACCGACCATGCTCAAGGCAAAGGCCACGTCAGGGCGTGTACATGTCATAGCATACATGATCGACCCCATAGCCGAAGCGTAGGGTACCCGACTCATTTATGCTATTTCCTCATCTGTACTCGGAAACTGAGTCTTGCTCAATTTGGTATTGCTTTGCATTGGTAGCTCTCCTTGCTTTGAGTTTTCCATACTGAATCTTTTCAGTACCTTGTCCAAGTAAACACTTTGAGTGAGTCCAATCAGCCGCTTCTTTCTATCTCTCAATATTCTTATCCCGAGAATATAGGCAGCTTCTCCAAGGTCTTTCATGGCGAAACACTTACCGAGCCAATATTTCACTTCTTGCAGGGTCGAAATGTCGTTTCCCATGACCAATATGTCATCGACATACAGCACCAGAAAAGTGACTATACTCCCACTAGCTTTGGTATACACACAGGACTCATCTTCACTTCTAGATAAACCAAACTCCTTGACTTTCTCATGGAAGCAGAGATTCCAGCTGCGAGAAGCTTGTTTCAATCCATAGATTGATTTCTCAAGCTTACACACCCTATTAGGAAACTTTGCGTCTTCAAAACCTTCTGGCCGATTCATATAAACATCCTCAGCCAATTTCCCGTTAAGGAAAGCAGTCTTGAAATCCATCTGCCAAATTTCATAATCATGAAATGCAGCTATGGCAAGCATAATCCTAATGGATTTAATCTTGGCTACTGGTGAGAAGGTTTCGTCAAAGTCAACCCTAGGGGTTTGAGTGAAACCTTTTGCAACCAGTCGAGCCTTGAGGGTGTGTACCTGACAACGCCTAGTAATATCAAGTATTTTAGTCGTTGTTGAGCCCTATTCTTGGTGATTTTATATCATATATGCTGTGGTATTCTTATTTTTTGTGTCAGTGCTTGTTTGGAAAGAAAAGATGTAAACAGGGGTTAAATTCGTACAAAATGGAAGAAGTTTGGAGATAAAGCCAAAAGAGTCGAATAAGCACGCGCACCGCAGAAATGTACAAGGGCGCGACGCGCTGAGTCAGAGATGAGGCGGTGAGAAGGATTCAAATGCCGAAAAAACAGGGATAAACTCATACGCGCGCCGCGGATTCTAAATGCGCGCGACGCGACAGCTTATTTTCCAAAACTATAAATTGAGGCTTCTAGGTCAAAATCAGTAGCAAAGAATCAGCAAAGGAACGACATCCAAGGCTTCTTTGACTCCGAGTTTCAGTTTTCAGTCGACCATACATGGTATTTATGTTTTCCTATTTAATTTTCATTTAGTTTAGTAGTTTCAATAGCTTGGCTTGGTGTTATTGGGTGTGACAACCATTAGCATTAGGTTTTAAGTTTCTGAATTTTATGTTTTCTGTTTTGAACAAGTGGGATCTGAGTTTTTATATAGTTAATCATTCGGTTATGTTTAATTGCTCTTTTTACATTTTTAATGCTTGGAATGAGTTTGGATGTTTGATTGTTTTGGCTTGACCTTTGTTACTTCTGTTTCTGAATTGCATTTCTGATTTCAGTGAGTAATTGGATTGAGTTTTGGTTTTGATTTTAGTTTAAGTTTATGCTTGGATTGGAATTTGTTGGATTTTATGCTTTTGGGACTGTTTTGGTAAAAGTTAGAAACTAGATCATCTGATTGTAGCGTGACACTACAATTGGTAATCTGTTGCCTACCTTGACCACGTAACTCTAGTGGATCGACCCTGACTACCACTGTACTAAGTAAGAGTGAGGTTTTATTATTTTTGACCACATGACGACCGCTGCGATGTCAGTACCTTTCCATCCATGTCGGTCTTCTTCTTGAAGATCTACTTGCACCCAACTGTCTTTCGACCTGGCACATTGTCATCCAAATTCCAAACTTGGTTGTCATACATGGACTTGATCTCGCTGTCCATTGCCTCCTTCCACATAGAAGCCTCAAAGCCTGCCATTGCTTCCCTATAGTTAGCTGCCGCATCCAAATTCACCAGGGCTCTATCACTGACGAACGTGTCACCATCTGTAGTAATATGGAATCCATAAAACTCAGGTTGTGTGCTAACTCTACCAGAGCGCCTGGGAGGTAATGAACTGATTACCGGTTCAACAGGAACTGATTCCTCTGGTTGAGGGCTAGTGTCATTTATGGTTGCTTCATTTTCAGGTTCTTGAATTTCTTCAAAATCAATGGTACTCCCACTGTCCTATTTTAATATGAGATCTCTCTCTCGAAAGATTCCCCTTCGTGCTACAAAGACTATGTCCTCGCTTGGTGTGTAGAACAAATATACAAAGGACTTTTTTGGGTAACCAATGAAATAACATTTCTCACTTCTAGCTTCGAGCTTGTCATGAGTCTCTCGTCTCACAAAGACTTCACAGCCCCAAACCTTAATATGTGCTAACGAGGGAACTTTACCTGTCCACATCTCGTGAGGTGTTTTGACAACCTTTTTAGTAGGGACAAGATTAAGGATGTGGGCGGCTATCTCTAAGGCGTACCCCCAGACGTGTAAAGGAAGAGAAGCTCGACTCATCATGGAACGAACCATGTCCAACAGGGTTCGTTTGCGCCTCTCACCCATACCATTTAATTGCGGCGTTCTTGGAGGAGTGAACTGTGAAACTATTCCACATTCCTTAAGATAGTCTAGGAACTCGATACTAAGATACTCACCGTCTCTATCGGATCCGAGCATCTTTATCTTCCACCCTAATTGATTTTCGACTTCATGCTTAAACTCTTTGAATCTCTCAAAGGTTTCAGACTTATGTTTGATTAAGTAGATGTATCCATATCTACTATAATCGTCAGCAAAAGTCACATAAAATCGATTTGCATCCCTTGTGTTAGTCATGAAGGGTCCGCACACATCGGTGTGTACGAGATCCAGCGGACCTTCACCTCTTTCACAATGTCCAATGAAAGGTGATTTAGTCATCTTTCCCAAAATACAAGACTCGCATACATCAACTGGCCTTAGGTCAAATGATTCCAGCACTCCATCCTTTTGGAGTTGGGCGATGCGCTTCTTGTTAATGTGTCCAAGACGACAATGCCACAAGCATGCTTTGTCTATACCGACAGATGAATCAATATGAAATACACTATTGCCTAAATAGTCTACACACATCACAGTTTCATACACACCATGACAAGGTAAGGCATTAAATAAAAAAGACACCATTCTTAAATGCCGAAATAGAACCATACACATTATCAAATGAATATCTAATTCCATGTCTAAACAAAGCGTGAAATGAAATAATGTTTCGAGCCATATCAGGCGAGTAGCAACAATCAATTAAATCTAATTTAATATCATTTCTAAGCATGAGGCCATAAACTCCAATCTTGGTGACAGGTGACGATCGTCCGTTTCCCATGATCAGGTTCATCCTCCCATGCTACATCTCCCTACTTTCTCTTAGTCCCTACAGATCTAAACAAATGTGAAAACCACATCCTGTATCTAGGACCCAAGAATGAGAAGATGATTAGTTGTCATGGATAGTGTATATACCTGTAGATGATGGCTTTACTTTCCCATCCTTCATGTCCTGCAAGTATTTGGGGCAACTTCGTTTCCAGTGTCCCTTCTCATTGCAATAGAAGCATTCAGCATCTTTAGAGTTTGAGACTGGAGGAATATCAGAACCATATTTTGCCTTTGAGCCACTGCTAGATGACCTGGCATGGGACATTCCCTTTGAGTTTTGTTTCGGAGGATCTTTCCTCTTCTTCCCTTTCCCATGTCCAATAGCCATTACGGGAGCATTTCTAGAAGCGGAGGATATAACTTTACCCTTCATGCCGGCTTCAGCAGTCTGCAGTATATTGTGCAACTGTGCGAGAGTTGTCTCACTGTTGTTGAAATGATAGGTCAAAATGAACTGATCATAACAACTGGGCAACGAGTTCAGAACTATGTCAATAGCTAGTTCCTCATCAAAGTGTACATTTAGCTTCATAAGCCGCTACACGTATCTTTGCATTTTCTATACGTGGGCGCAAACAGACTCTCCCTCCTTTATCTTGCAGGCCATGAGTGCCTTGACTACTTCATACTTCTCTTGACGAGCTCACTTATGGAATTTTTCCATAAGGTCCTTGTTCATCACGTATGGCCAGTAGTCCTCATAGAAACTTTGCAATTCAGGGACCATAGTGGCGACCATGATGCAAGCCACTTTAGTAGCATCGTCATATTGTTTCTTGAATGAGGCACATTCCTTAGGAGTAGCGGTTTCTTGATCAATCTCGACGATCTCTGTTTCAAGAACATACTCTTTGTCCTCGAACCTGAGCGCCATCTTGATGTTTCTCATACAATTATTATAGTTGGTGCCATCTAATGTCACCTTAGAACAAAGCGAGAGGATCGAGGAGAAGTTGGTGTTATGGGTGGAGTGTGGGACGGTGGGAGCAACAGGAGTATCTGGAGAAGACATCTATAAAAGAAGATAGTTTTGATTAGATAAGGAAATCCTCAATATTTAACCCAATGATAAATATTAAGGCTAGGATCCAAATATGTAATTACACAACTTAGAAAAGGGATGTCGTAATCTAATTGTATATTACATAATGGTAGGTAAATGATGATTTACCAATTTCACTGCGGAAATAATCATATTAAGTGAAATTCCTAGATCTATGAGATTCGTTGAACTGTTCAATGGCATGTTTAATCTCGATTATGTCCTTCTGTTTGTCACTGGGATGCCGAGGATCACAAACAAGGTGTGAATAACCATACATCACATGGTAACCTTACAGTCGATTATCGTCTCGATTAATGTGCCGGTTAACCACACGAGCTCCATCAACAACGATAATTTGCAAGATACCCATCTACACTCTTTATGAATACCTATTAGTGTGCCGGTTAACCACACGAGCTCCACTAACAATTCATAAAGTGTAATGTGTGATTTCATGGGTTTGCATACTATTCACTTTTCCTAAAGTAACTAGATTCGGTTTTGTTAAATGTTCTAGTACTTTGTCTAATAGCATTATACTTTTAATGAGATTAGGTTTGTCCTGTCAAATCCGTTCTGCTAACGACACTCAACTAGTCAAGGAAGCGGTGGGTGAGAGTGGACACCCATTCAACCGTCATTTTATAGACAGTTTCTATATCCCCCCCCCCTTTATAGACTAGTTTTGTGAATGAGGCATACTAGCTATTTGACTGACTTAATCTTATATATAATGTATTATTCTCATAATAATATATAAGATGTATTTTAAACAATTTTAAAAAAACTTTGATTTAATTTGTGTCTTTTAATTAACTGTTAATTAAATTAATTAAATCAACCAAGGGTCACAAAAATTAATCCAATTAATTTTAATCCTAATCCTTTGTCCACTAGGTGTTTTTGAAAACAAGGCCAAAGGGTTTTCAATTATTAATTAATCACATTTACCAAAAAAGAAAAACCCTAAAAGGAGGCTAGCAATTTTCGTAGAACACATGGTGGAGGCCAGGGTTTCAGAAACCCTAGCACAAAATTGACACGCATGTGGGCAAGGGTTTATTTTCTATAAACCCTATGTCCAAATCGCAGATACAATAATTCAACAGAAAAACAGCATGACTTTGATACCACTGTTGGGTTTTTGTGCAAACTTTAAACTAAAATCCTAAGTTCACATGCACCTTATAGGGTCTATGTTTTTCTCAATAAAACCTGTATCTAAGGGCCAATAATAAAATTACTAAAGATGAATTTTATACCATTGACCTTTGGAAGCTAGCACCACAAATTTCATGCCTCTAATGGCTCACACCCATGAACTAGACAAGCTAGATAAGCAAGAAAGAACAAGGAGAGAACCTTGAAGTTAGCGTGAATAATGGGGTGCCAGGGACCTCTATTTATAGTCTCCAGGTGATAAGCAATAAGGAATATAACTTCCTTATTTAAGATCCTGATATGATAAGGCTTTTATCAGATAAAGGGATCTGCTTATTACTGCCATAAACAACCACGTGGGCTGTGACACGCGCAGAGGTCGTCGTGCGGTCAAAAAATAAGAGAAAACCTAACACTCACTAGTATAGCGGTAGTCAGGGTCGATCCACGGGAGCTTCGTGGTTAGACTAGATGAGAGATTGCCAACTGGTAGTGTCACAGCTACAGTCGGAGGAATCGGTTTCTACCTTCCTAATCACTATCAACAAAAGCAATGATAAAACACACCCAAGCCAAGCTAAACTAAGCTCAAATGACCTAGTCACTTTCTGAAATCAGAAGTACATCTCTGAATCAGAAGCAATCAAAGGCATCCAAACTAAGCAAGCCAAGCAAAGCATAAACTAGCTAATAACTAAAGTTCTACTTGAACAATTACTAGCTAAGATTTAATGTCTAACCCTAACCAAGTTAGCTACTGATTTCAGCAAAGGAAAACAGTCCCAACCAAGTCATAAACAAAATCCAAACACAAACCAACACCCAAAACACAAACAAGCATCCAAAATACCGAAAAAACCAATATTAAATATAACCGAATGATTTTCATTCACCAAAACCAATATCCAAACATCAAATCAATAACCAAACACTACTAAAAATAGAAACCTAAGCTTGGTATCAATGGTTGTCACACCCAAAGATACAAACCCAAGCTTACAAATGTTTAACTAAATGAAAATAAAATATAAAATGTAAAAATACCAAAAGAGAGCTTGCTGAAATGAAATCCTGGAGTCAAAGAGCTTCAAGGTCGAATTTACACCTGGGTCTTTGCTAGGGTTTTCGGCTGGAAATGCCTCTATTTATAGTTGCAAATTTCCCGTGACCGCGCCGCGCAGAAGTGAAATCCGCGGTGCGCGTACTTATCCGATCCCCGTTTTTTCGTCATTTGAATGTGTTCCACCGCCTTAAGCCCGCGTCGCGCAGAGGTGAAATCTGCGGCGCGCGTACGAGTTTCTTTGATTTTTCATTCTTTCCAAACATCTTCCTTTTACACGCTTTTAGTCCCTGTTTCCATTCTTTTTCTCCAAACAAGTCCTGGCACGAAAAGTGAGAATACCCAGACATATTTGATATAATTTTATCAAGAACAGGGCTCAACAACGCCTAAAATACTTGATATCACTAGGCGTTGTCAAACACCCCACACTTGTGCCTTGCTTGTCCCCAAGCAAGAGAGTTTTTAACAAATTATAATAAAGAATCAAACAATTTTTTACTGTGTTTAGTTTCAAAGTTTATTGTCCCCAGAGTTAGAGTGGAATAGTTCGCGAAAACATAATTGAGTTGTTCTTTGGAATTCATGGCTTTCTAGAGAACCCTTGATTACAAACTTTCTGTCCACAATGAAGTGTACGTACTTATTCAGATTCTAAAGGCCATTAAGGAATTGTCCATGACTTTCGATGTTGTCCGTGTAGCGAGCTTTCAGAAATACCATCCCAGACCAGACGATCTTAGGTGGTTAGGTGCGTAAGGTCCACCCATTTTAGACCTACCGGCTCGAACAACAAAGGCCACTGAGTGACAGTTCCTTCCTAAATTCCAATCCTAAACATCTCAATCTTCTAAACTCGTAAAACTCAACTTATTTGACTAACTAATAGCATGATCACAATTAAACAGTATTTCTTGAAAAATACTAATGCTATCACAATCACAAACCATTCATTTCAAAATTGCAATTTATTAAAAATTTTGAAAAATATTGCTAAAAATTGAAAAATTGATCGATTCTGCAAAAATTTTCAAAAAAATCTCTTTCGACCGTCCACACCCCACACTTAAAATCGTACAACGTCCCCGTTGTACAAAAATTATTTCAAAACAAGGGAGAAAGAGTTACCCCTTTTTGGACGATAGACTGCTTGGTGCCCAATATCACAGGTATAATTGCGTACAGAAGGATCCTCGATTTCATATGCTGGAGTTGTAGCGCTACAGTGAGCACGCCGGTGGTCGAGACAAGTGGAGGGCATGGTGACCCCACACTTGTCTGAGACAACTCCTTCTCAATTTGGTATCTCATGCATAACTTAACAAACAAATTAAAACAAACATGACAAATAAAATATGAACAAAATATACTGATAGAAATGTCATAAGTTTGTACATATATCCCAAAAATATAAAAAAAAAAAAAAAGAAAAAGTACATCAATCACTGCCAGGCGGCCTGGAGGGTCCGGCCTCATGATCATGGGCCCTGGCTAGGAATGGTCGGGGGTGTCTGCCCTGGGCTGATGCGATCTGTATAAGTACTTCCCCGATCCACTCGAGCTGGTCCTGGGTCCTCGAGAGCTGGTCCTCGATCCTCATGACTCTGGCCTCCAGCCGGCGGAGGGCTGGTGGGTCATCCTGCTGTGGCTGCGGCTGTGCCGGCTCTGGTGCTGCTGGCTCCTGTCTTCGGCGTCTCCTGCCAGGCTGGGCGTATGCGGGCTGAGGTGCCTGAGGAGGCTCGGTCGGTGCTCGGATGTACTGCCCCGGGCGCTGCAGCTCTATGAGCCGCATCCTCTCCAAAATGCGTGCTGTAGTGCGCGATGGAGGCAGAGCGGTCAAGGAAGCTGCCACGAGGGCAGTGAGAATACCATATGAGCGGGCCAGGCGGGTAATGAAATACCCCCTGGCTAGTGGCCTGCTGGAGGAGGCGTCGGTCGAGTGGGTGGAGAGGGCAATCGCGAGGGTGAAGGGGAGATGGAGGAATCTGGATGGGTCGAGGAGGACCCACAAATACGTCATGTCATCGCCTGACACCTTCTCGCCCCCCTCCTGATGCATGATGGAGGTGGAGACGATCCGGTGCATGAGGCGGTGAAGTGGATTGCGTAGGTGGCTCTCCCTCGAGGTCCCCGCCTCGTACATAACATTGGACAATGGTGTCCAAATCTCCATGTTGGGAGCCCGCTCCGGCTCCCCCTGAATGCACGACCCTAAGAACCGGGTGAAGTAACGATGATGGAGGTCCTGCTCAGTGTACAGGCCCACTCGCCTCCTGAACTCTCAGAGGTTGCACTCCCTGTGCTCACCTCCCAAACGAAATCGCACCAGCCTGGAACGCGGGTCCCCTGCCCGAGGTGCGAACTGGACAGTGGATATGAACTCCAGTAGAAGCTCCGTGTAGACCACGTCCTCGTCCGTGGCCATAATCCTGTCCCAGCCACGGCATGTAAATGATGCCTCCTCGTGGGTCCAGGTGCGATGTAAAAACGGCTCAATCCCACCCTAGGGCCCGGCATCCCTCAGAATGTCTCGATCGATAACTGTCGCCTCAAGGACCCGGCGACGAGTCAATGCATCCCTCCGCGAGATATACTCCACTGAACTGGCGAGCTCCGCGGGGAACTGGAGGAAGGGGTGGTCCAATCTGAACATCATCTGCAAAAGAAAGCATATAGCCACAAAAGACAAATTTTTTTCAAAATTAGTCCTTTTCTTCCCCACCGCACCGCGGCGCGGCCCAAGAGCAAGGGCGCGGCGCGGCGTGCGGCTGTTTCAAAACCCCGATCCAAACTCTCGATTTAACCTGCTAAAACTCAATCCAATCATACCACAAGGTAGCCTAGATGCCGACTAGCTCGTTTAGGGTCTCCATTTGGCAAAACAAACACCCTATGAGCTAGCATTAGCGATTCTAAGTTTTTGAACTTTTTCAAATAAAACACTAAAATTAACTACCTAATCACTAGTTTAAACAGCTAATAAGTAGTTAAAATAGCGTACCTTGGTAGTAGAAACACAATAAGCAAGAAAAATCGCAAGAAAATTTTGATCACCAGAGCTCCGAGTCGTGTGAATTGAGTTGTGAGCCGCGGCTCACCTTATAAAAGAGAAAACCGTCTGATCGTTTCCCGCGGCGCGCATTTTCCTTTTCTGCGGCGCGCGTGTCGCCAAATCAACCCCTGCGCATCGGGTTGAGTTCCGACCCCGCGTCGAGCAATTCAAAATCCGCGGCGCGGTCTTGAAAATTTCAAAACTTCTCACATGACCCCACACTTGCTGTAGGCCACTAATACCTGCAAAAGAATTGATGTATTTTTGTATTTTATTCAAAGAAATATGTTCTAACTTATGACACGATGGGTTGCCTCCCAACAAGCGCTAAGTTTAACGTCTTCAGCCAGACGTGCTATGCCTAAGCTGCATTTTCTTCTTCTTCTTGATCCCTTGATGGTATTTGCTGGTATTCTGGCATGAAATTGTTGGCCATCATTGTCATGAGAGATGTGAGCTGGGTCATTCGATCGCTCACACCGCTGATCCATTGTTGTTGAGATTTCAAGAGCTTAAAAACATTCGCCTCTCGTTCTCTGGATTCCTTTTCATATTGCTGGTGCCTTACTTCCATCATCTTTATCATGTCCAGCAGTTGTTCCTTGTCGATGGTGGACAGCGGGTGGTCCTTGGTCTCTTTTAAGATCTCTTCTTTTCCTCCTTCCCCCGTTCGCGTCCAGATCTTTTCCTTACTCCTAATTCCTGGCTCCATTAATGTTCCCCTATCTACTTGTTTGCCGTTTCCTTCTGAAGGTAATGATATCGGGTTCCCAAACATATTCAATCTTCTTTTCCTGGTCCCAAAAAAGATGTCCATTTCTCCAGTCTTGCAATCGATCACTGAACCAGCAGTAGCTAAGAATGGACGCCCTAAGATGAGTACAGGCGCATCATCAAGACTTTCATATTCCATAACCAGAAAATCCACGGGATAGAAAAAGTCCCCAACTTTGACTATGACATTTGTTAGCTTTCCCCGAGATACCTTAGTGGATTGATCAGCCAGCTGCAATACGACTTCTGCTGGCTCAAGTTCTTCATTTTTGTACTTGTCGTACAGGTATCCTGGCAAGATGTTGACACTTGCTCCCAAATCTAACAGGGTGTTTCGAATAACCACGTCCCCTACAGTTGTTGTGATCAATGGTGATCCGGGGTCCTTTTCCTTTTTGGGCAGTGTCCCCAATAACGCCTCGCTTGCTTTCACAGTCAATCTCACAGTTTTTGGTGTAGGTGCTTTGCTTTTCCCATTTTGTTCACACATTTCTTGCAGAATTCTGGTATCTTCAGGGGCATCCTTAATCTCATCCCACAGGGGCTAATTCATTAAAGGGCCCATTGCTTTGGGCGCTTCTTGCTTATTCTTCTCTTTCTTATTCTTCTTTTTCTGCTTGATCCCTGCTATCGTCGGTTGCTCTTCCTTCTGGACCTTTTTATTCGTTTCTGGTTGAGTGCCATTCTCAACAGGAACTTTTCCTTCCTCACCTTCTAGAGCCTTTTCTTCTTCCCCTGGTCTTTCTTCGCTCCCTACTTCAAACAAATCTTCCAAAGTGACTTTTCGCCATCCTGATTCGACGGTATTGACTTGCTCTTTTCCTGGACGCTGATTATGAGTAGGGTTGACCTTTGTAGCACTTGGCAATTTGCTATTGTCTCTCTTTTGCTGATCTGCAGCCATTTGACCTATTTGTCGCTCCATATTTGCAATGGCCTTTGCATTTGCTTGTGATTGCTGTTGCGTCGCAGTGACCATATCATACATCTTAGCAATCATCTCTTCTTGGGTCCCCGGAGCGTTGTTGGTAGCATTGGTGGGCCCCCTGTTGTTAATATTACTATTATTCCCATTTGTATTTCCGTTGGAGTTGTTGTTTGCCGGCTGATGTGTTCTGGGTTGACTGGACGACTGACCTTGATAATTGTTTTGCCTGAAGTTCTGTTGTTGGCCTTGATTGAATGGCCTGTAGGGTCGTCCGTTATTGTACTGGCCTTGACCCTGGCCATAAACTTGGTTCACCTCTTTAGTCTTAGGTCCTCCTTGACCTCCTTGCGATGAATTCGATGGTCCATTCTGCAGTGTTGACATGAGCCTGTCAAACTTCTTGTTCAGTTCACTAATCTCCTTTTGCACTTCCTTTTTCCACTCAGCGTCGACTCCTACTGCTGCCGCCGTACTTACAGTCTTCCTGGTAGAAAAGTTTGCCTTGGAGCCATTGCTCAACTGCTCCAAGAACTGCCATGCTTCCTCTGGGTCCTGCCACATAAATGTCCCACTGGATGAGGCATTTATCATGGCCTGATGCGTCTCACTGACCCCTTCGAAGAATAACTTGACTAACTGCCACCTAGGAATTTCATGATGCGGACAAGATCTTAACAACTCCTTCAATCTATCAAAGGCTTCATGAAAAGCTTCTTCGGGCTTTTGTTGGAAGTCCTGGATGACTCTTCTGATTTCAGTTGTCTTACTTGCTGGATAAAATTCCTGAAGGAACTTTGCTTTGAGCTGATCCCATGTAGTAATGTTGTTCGATGGCAACGATGTAAACCAATACTTGGCTTTATCCTTAAGGGTGAAGGGAAACAGTCTAAGCCTGAAAATGTTTCTATTGGTGTTCCTAGGGTTATTAGCATTAGCAATCGCTAAGAATTCATAAAGATGATTATAAGGATCGTCCTGCTTATACCCTCTAAACTCTGGCAATATTCCTAATAACTGAGGTCTTATCTCTACTTGCGAATCAATGTTATCAGGAATATAGATTGGCGATGAATCATCATATTCCCGCGGTTGGAAATGTGATGCAACCGATTGCCGTCTCGGTTGTGCGAAATGTAAAGGTTGGGCAGGGTTACCGTAAAGATGATCGTTATATTCCCGCTGACCTGGTGGTTGATATTATGGTGCTCTTCTAGGAGGTCCCCGACCTTGGTTCCACTGTGGTTGTGGTGTTGGTGGCACCCATCCCTCGTCTTCCTCGTCATACCCCTCCTCCGTCTCTAGGTAATGGTATTGTGGCTGAAGAGGTTATTGGAAGTGTATAGGTTGTGTAGGTTGAAAAGTGGGTTGAGGTTTAAAGAGAACTGGTTGAGGTTGAGAGGTTGGTGTCTGCTATCTAGGAGCTGGGGTGCCATCACAGGTCGGCTCTCCCCAAGACATTGCAGAGGTAAAAGGATTGGTAGATTGTGGTTGTGAAGCGGGTGTAATTGATGGGATAGATGGCGGAGTGCATGATGGTATGGGTGCAGGGGCTGAAACTGCACCACCAGAAGCACTCGTGCTTCCAAACTGAAACTCTGACAGTGGGGGAATAGAAAACGCCCCCGTTGCCTCGTCTGATGGGTCCTGGGCAACACTTGCTGGATTACTACTAACCTGACTATAATTCATGATATTTAAACGCCTACGGGCACGGAGTTTGCGCGCAGTACGTTCAATCTCAGAATCAAACTGCAATGGGGATAATTGCTTACCCCTGCGGGTACGCATGCACTAGTGCAACACGCCCACAAAAATCAAAAATTCAAACTTACCAAATGAAAAAAACTTTCAAAAACAGAAACAAGTTCCTACTACTCACCTAACCTAAGCTCACAGCTCCCCGGCAACGGCGCCAAAATTTGACACGCGCAGAGGTCGTCGTGCGGTCAAAAATAAGAGAAAACCTAACACTCACTAGTATAGCGGTAGTCAGGGTCGATCCACGGGAGCTTCGTGGTTAGACTAGATGAGAGATTGCCAACTGGTAGTGTCACAGCTACAGTCGGAGGAATTGGTTTCTACCTTCCTAATCACTATAAACAAAAGCAATGATAAAACACACCCAAGCCAAGCTAAACTAAGCTCAAATGACCTAGTCACATTCTGAAATCAGAAGTACATCTCTGAATCAGAAGCAATCAAAGGCATCCAAACTAAGCAAGCCAAGCAAAGCATAAACTAGCTAATAACTAAAGTTCTACTTGAACAATTACTAGTTAAGATTTAATGCCTAACCCTAACCAAGTTAGCTACTGATTTCAGCAAAGGAAAACAGTCCCAACCAAGTCACAAACAAAATCCAAACACAAACCAACACCCAAAACACAAACAAGCATCCAAAATACCGAAAAAACCAATATTAAATATAACCGAATGATTTTCATTCACCAAAACCAATATCCAAACATCAAATCAGTAACCAAACACTACTAAAAATAGAAACCTAAGCTTCGTATCAATGGTTGTCACACCCAAAGATACAAACCCAAGCTTACAAATGTTTAACTAAATGAAAATAAAATCTAAAATGTAAAAATACCAAAAGAGAGCTTGCTGGAATGAAATCCTGGAGTCAAAGAGCTTCAAGGTCGATTTTACACCTGGGTCTTTGCTAGGGTTTTGTTGAGAAATTTTGTGATGAAGTGCTGATATATCCGAAGTCCAACCCATGAAGAAAACCCCGAAGTGAATAAACAAGAGAAGACACCGAAGTCTTAAGACTCCGAAGTGCAATGCATAGAGGATCCGAAGACTTGACAGTCTGTCATCTTGTCTTTTGTGTGCACGCGTATAGTACAATACGTATTGCATGAATCTTCTATCATATTGGCTAGTACACTGATAGGATATTCTCTGTAAAAAGTTGTACTATTGGTATCACTGATTCAGTATAAATATCAGTGATACCATACCGTGTCAAATTAGAGATTACGAGATTAACTTACGAGAATCGTATATCTCCAACATAGAAAACCCAATTGTAAAACCAAGTTCTAATCAAATCATTCGGCACATGTTATTCATATCTCATTGTTCAATTAACTTAGTTGCATTATCATTGTGTAATTGATTGTGTAATTGATTCAATATCTATATCACCTCATCTATTCTTATATTTCAACACCCAACAAGTGGTATCAGAGCGGGTCAGCTCAAAAACCTGTTGATAGAGTTCAAATTCGTTTGCTTCAATTCTAAATCAAAATCGATTCTCAGATTTAGTCTTCCGCATCTGTTGCAAATATCTACCGCCCGTTTTACTAAAAAGATCCCGTTGAAATACATCAAGATGACTGATTCCACAGCAACTTATGATAATATGCTTAACTATGCCAACCTCATCGGTTCAGCAACGAAGGCCCCTGTTCTAGTAACTTCTTAATACGGTTACTGGGCTGGTCGAATGAAGGATTACCTTATAGGTCTGGACAAAGATCTATGGAGGTCTGTGACTGAAGGTCCCCACACAGACATTGCCGGTCGATTCGTTGTTCCTGACGGTGAAGAAGCTGTTGTTCTTAATGCTGCAGACATGAAAAAGCTTGAAAATGACGAGAGAGCCATGCGCGAACTGAGAAGTGGCTTAGGTCCTGATGTCAGTCACCACATTGCCGATGCAAAATCTGCTAAAGAGATGTGGGACAATCTCGAACTTCGTTTCAGAGAAGATAAAATTCTTCATACCAGCAAAGTTCAAGAAATCCTTGCAGACTTCGGGAACTTTAAGCAAGAATAAAATGAGTCCTTAGAAGCCTGTTATGAACGTTTGATCAACATGATTTACACACTCGATAAGTATGGGGAAACAAGAAGCCAACAAGAGATAAATATCAAATTTCTCTACAGTCTTCGTAAGGAATGGAGACCAATCATGCTCATGGTCAAATCCTATGAGAATATTGAGAAATACAAGCTGGCTGCTCTATACAATCTATTAAAATCACATGAACCCGATGTGGTAGGTCGAAGAAGTGAAATGGCTAGTTCTGGACCACTAGCTCTCATGTAAAAAGAAGAAGAAGAATCAAGTGATGAAGATGTTGCTACCTACATGGTAGATGATAATGGAGACACTGTTGCTCTCTATGCCGCCAACAATCGAAGATTCAAGAAACCATTCTTCAAAAATAACTCTGGAAAACCATTTGTGAAAAACTTTAACAAATCAAACTTCAACTCTAAGCCCAAACCTGAAATATTCACTCCAAAGGAAGATAACTTGAAACTGTCAACCCCGAAGCCATCTGAAAAATCGGCTTTAGAGTCATCCAAAGAAAAGTCCGAAGAGAAGAAAATCTCAGGAGATTCTGGCTATGATTGTAATTATTGTCATGGAAAGAATCATTTCGCAAAAGACTGCATGCTTCGAAAGCAAAATGAAAAGAAACCACAAGTGAAGGATGAAGCCTACTATGAAAGAAAAATGGAGGAAGCTAGAGTAAGGACCAAAGATCTAGCCTTAATGGCTGCTGATGAACGACAAGGATCATATCAAGTTTGGTCTTCGGATTCAGATGATGACGAAGTGAGAAAGCCATCTCATAGTGCTTTCATGGCCTATGATGTCGATAAGAGCTTTCTACAAGACACTTCTGAGAAGTTGAATGAAGAGAAATGGTTGAAGATTGAAGCAACTGCGGGTCTTGGGTTTGTGACTTCGGAGGGTCTGGATATAACTGCTGCTGATACTCCGAAGACTTGGGATGAAGACTCTTCTGATGATGATGAGGAAGTATGTTTGATGGCAAATGACAACCGTTTGACAATCCCAGAACAGGTATCAAAACTTCTTTCATCTTTTAAAATTCCTACTTCTCAATCTGCTCCCATTATAAGTGAAATAACACGTGATTGCTCTGTCATGCATAAATTACTCATTGATGCTAAAAATAGGGAAATACTCAGTGAGCAGGAGCTTCTAAGCTTGAGGGGGAGAGTAGAGAACCTGAAGCTAGCATTAGAGAAATCTAATCTTAGAATCTCCTTGTTAAAAGAAAATAGAGAAAAAATTTTAAACAATCATGATGTAATCTTAAGACATAGAAACATATTTTGTGAGACAGCCAAACGATTATATGCTCATATTACAAGAATTTATCATTCAGCTGATGTTTGTAATGTCCAGCATAGACAACTATTGCCTTTTATTGAGTTTAAATTAAAAGAAGTCGATAGTATATATTATGAATGCGAATCTATAATATCAGGCTCCGAAGTTACTAATCCATCATATAAACATGGCCTGATATATGTGGAAAAACATTTGACTGCTGATAAATTGCTGAAAATATTGCCTCAAGAAATTCCAATCCTGAATAAGGCTGTACCTCAAATTGAAACAGAAGAAAAAGTAATTGTCAATGACTTGTCTGAAAAGGATTCTGAAAGTGACTCGGACATGGAGGAGATTGATTGTTCCTCTTTGATTTTGTTAAAGTCATCCTCCATATCCGAATCGACCTCCGAAGACATCTCACAAATGTCTTCGGTGGACAAAGGAAAAACAAAAATGAGTTGTGAAACAAAAATTCTTGAAACCAAAGAAACTTCAAATTTTAAACTTCAAATCACAGATGAATCTGTCTCTTACGATCAATATCTCAAAGATAATTCAAAAAGGCTAGTCCATTTGGAATGTATCTATCCTAAAGTTTCTTACTTCAAAAACACAATTTTTGTAAAACCCGGTGGATTATCCCTAATTGATAATGAATTGCAAAAACTTCTTGACGAGGATAACTCCACAGTTACAAATGAAGGATTTTACTAATCATCCAAAATGGTCAAGAATGAATTGAATGAGTTAATAGAAGTAAAAATAAATATAAGGAAACAAGAACTATACGGCCACAACGTGTATAATCGTCTTTGTTTTGAAAAAGAGAAAGTGCCCAAAAACATGTCACACTTACTAAATCTCAAGAACGACGATCACATTTACATTAATAGAAACTACAAACAAATTCAGGTTGTGGAAAAACCCACAGTTCCGAAGATGGATGTATTGGAATTAATGGAATCTTGTGAAAGTGTTCCTTTTTCACTCAATCCTGAAAATGAAATTTCAGAATCAGAAGTTTCATATTACAAAACTTTGACACAACAACTCCAAATTTTGAAAAGACCACAAGTTCTACAAAAACCAAAATCAGCAGTGGTGATTTCAAAACCAACTCAAAAACCCACTGTTGTGAATTCAAAAACCAAGCAAACTCTAAATCTTGTGAAAAGAAAAACTCCTTTTAGAGATTTGAAACAAAATGAAGCAATTGCCTCCACTTCTGGCACAAAACTCGTTTGCTCAAAAATCTCAGAAGTTAAGATTCGAAATGAAAATTCAACCTTTACACCAACGAAACCTAACTTTCCAAATCCTAAATCTCGAAAGTCAACGAAGAAAACATTTTCAAAAGGAAATAATCTGATAGATACATTCCACAAATGGCTGGACAACAATTTGGAAATATTCAAGGATAAAGATCTCTCATTAAATGACTTTAAATTGGCATACGAAGAGTATATTTGTACCTCTACGTTGTGTAGTTCAATTTCAACAAAGTCAAAAATAGATATACCAAAACGACATTGGAAAAGAAATGATCTCAAAGAAAACCTGACTGCAAAAACAAAGACCTCAAAATCTTCAAAATCCTCAAAATCAAAAATTTCCATTCAAAAATGGGTTTCGAAGTCTGTCACTCTGTCAATCACTTCGGACTCATTGATTTCAAATACAAATTCCTCTGAATCCTGCTCAAACATTTCAGAATCATGTTCACTGCATGAGGCTTCTGAGAATTTGATTAATTTAAATGCAAATGAAATCTCTGAAGAGGCCGTAGAAAAATGGATTCAAGAATCCTTTGCTTACCCTGAGGACCCAAGATTGATTGGGTACGAACTCCTTCTTGATTGATTGCAGGTTATGTATGATGAGCGGTATGATTCAAAATGGTACATGGACAGTGGCTGCTCAAGACATATGACGGGGAGAAAGGAATATCTCAGGGATTACAGGAATTTGGATGATGCTGGAAACGTACGCTTTGGTAATAATGAAACATGTCCAATTCGGGGATATGGAAAAATAACAAATGGCCAATTCACTATCAACCGAGTGGCATTTGTTGAAGGATTAAAACATAATCTTGTGAGTATATCTCAATTGGTGGTTGGAACGGGAAACGCTGTAACTTTCAACAACCAAGGGAGTGTAATCATCAAAGAAGCAACAAACGAAGTCTTACTGAAATCAGAAAGGAAGGGATCTATGTTTCCCTTAAATCTAAAGCCAGTAACCAGTGGGCAATCTTTATGTCTTCTCTCCAAAGCCAACTCCGATGTCAGCTGGTTATGGCACCGAAGACTTGCCCACCTGAACTTCAAAGATCTGAACAAATTGGTGGCCATGGATTTGGTTCGAGGAATGCCTGCTCTCAAATTTGACAATGATTCTCTCTGCTCTGCATGTGAACATGGCAAGCAGACAAAACAAAGACATCCTACAGTGATCAACCCCAAAATCACCGAACCGCTTTCTGTTCTATACATAGATTTGTGTGGACCATCTGCTATAGAGTCAATAGGAAAGAAGAAGTACATTCTGGTTATTGTTGATGATTATTCAAGGTTTACTTGGGTAATATTTCTCCGAAACAAGTCCGATGCAACTGAAGAAATCATCAACTTTATAAAGAAAATGGAATTGATGCTAAACAAGAAAGTCCGAACTGTGCACAGTGACAACGGTTCGGAGTTCAAA
The DNA here is from genome assembly GCA_023525715.1 of Cichorium intybus. NCBI lineage: Eukaryota > Viridiplantae > Streptophyta > Magnoliopsida > Asterales > Asteraceae > Cichorium > Cichorium intybus. Next base: position 1,628,401 of record JAKNSD010000045.1, on the reverse strand, counting down.
AATCAGACTCTTGATGGATTTTTGAAGTCGAAGGGAATTAACCAAAACTTCTCAGCACCTTACACTCATCAACAAAACGGTGTTGTAGAAAGAAGAAATCGCTCCCTGTGTGAAGCTGCAAGAACAATGCTCAACTTTGCAAAATTGCCCATGTACTTCTGGGCCGAAGCAATTTCTACTGCATGCTTTACTCAAAACAGATCCTATATTCACAAAAGATTCCATATTACACCTTACGAAGTACTCAACCGAAGAAAGCCAAATGTCAAATTCCTTCACATTTTTGGTTGTAGGTGTTTTATCCTAAACATGAAGGATCATTTAACCAAGTTTGATAACAAATCAGAAGAAGGCATCTTTCTTGGTTACTCTCATGACTCAAAAGCCTACCGAGTCATGAACAAGAAAACTCGCAAAATCGAAGAAACCTTTAATCTAAGGTTTGATGACTACTACATCAAGAAGTCTCTGCATCCATTTCCTATGTCTTCAATCTTTCCAAATCCTGCAGTAGAAGCTACTCAAATCACAACATTCGACACAGACTTCTCACTTTTATTTGATCAACCTGAGAGAGCTGTAGACTCCGAAGTTAGAGCACCAGATAACCATGAGTCCGAACTCTCCAAGCTCACAGACAGATCTGATGACTCTTCTACATGCAGCATACAAAGACCATCTTCTGTTGAGGGGGAGCCATCCAACGAGAGTATGGAAAATACAAGTGTTGAGGGGGAGCCATCATACCGATGTGCTGGAAATTTAAGGACTAATGGTGAATCAACCAACAGTCCAAGAGAATCCAACACTCATGTCTCTACTCCCCAGTCAATTTCAAATATCATATCCATGCATCCAACAATCTAGGGGGAGCCATAGATTGCAACTCTGAATTCAGCCACAACAATCGCTTCGGATAAAGCTACAACTTCTTCAACTCCAACAAACATCCAGGGGGAACACATATCAAACTCAACCTCACAAATACACACACCATAAAACAACACAAATTCGAATAATCACTTGCTAATGGATGATTTTCCCTCCACTTCGGGATATCCCTCAGACATTGAGGACATTGATGCTGAAGGACCTCCTGATTTTGATCCAAACTATCCTCCTCTGGACAAATGGACGAAAAATCATCCTCCATCACTTGTCATTGGTGATGTTCGAGATAAAGTACTGACTCGTGCACAACTTCATCAAAAGCAATTAAATCTCAACAAAAATTCAGAGTTGTGCATGTTCAATGTCTTTATCTCTAAGGTAGAACCTAAGAACGTCAAAGATGCATTTGATCACTCAGACTGGATTGAAGCAATGCAATTGGAATTAGAAGAATTTGAAAGATACAAAGTCTGGAGGCTAATTCCAAAACCTGCAAATGCCTCAATTGTTGGTCTCAAATGGGTGTACCGTAACAAGTTGGACACCGAAGGCAACGTAGTTCGGAACAAAGCTAGGTTGGTTGTCAAGGGTTACTGTCAACAGGAGGGGATTGATTATGAAAAAACTTTTGCTCCTGTTGCCAAACTCGAATCAGTTCGGATATTTTTAGCTTATGCTGCACACAAAAATTTTGAAGCCTATCAAATGGACGTTAAATGTGCTTTTCTGAATGGTGATCTCGAGGAAACCGTTTTTGTTGAACAACCACCTGGTTTTGAAAGTAAAACTCATCCGAATTATTGTTATGTACTAGACAAAGCAGTCTATGGTTTAAAACAAGCTCCAAGAGCTTGGTATGAAACCTTGACCAGATTTTTAAAAGAATCAAACTTCAAACAGGGATCAGTAGATCCAACACTATTTAGAAAGAAAGTTGGATCCCACTTGATGTTAGTCCAAATTTATGTTGATGACATAATCTTTGGATCTAATGACCCTAATTTGTCAAAAGACTTTGAAAAACTGATGAAAAGTAAATTTCAAATGAGTATGATGGGAAAAATAAACTTTTTTCTTGGTTTACAAATCAAACAATCTAAGGAGGGGATATTCATCAATCAACAAAATTATACAAAGAGTTTGCTTGAACGCTTCGGAATGACTAATTGCTCCAAAGCAAATGTTCCTCTGCCTGCAAGTACAAGGTTAAATCCATCATTGGACAAACCAAAGACCGACATACAACAATACCGAAGCATGATTGGATCACTACTCTATCTTACAGCCAGTCGTCCTGACATCATGTTTGCAGTCTGCAATTGTGCAAGATATCAAGCTGATCCAAGGGAACCTCATTTGGCTGCTGTTAAGACAATATTCTGATATCTTCATGGAACTACTGCTTATGGTCTATGGTATCCAGCAAACTCTGGTTTCTACATTCAAGCATACTCAGACTCAGATCTTGGTGGATGCTCAATTGATCGCAAGAGTACTTCGGGGGGTTGTCAATTCTTAGATGGAAAACTTATCAGCTGGCAATCCAAGAAACAAACTTGTGTCTCTATCTCCACCGCAGAGGCTGAATATGTAGCAGCTGCAGCATGCACTTCGCAGATCATTTGGATTCAAAGTCAATTGAAAGACTATGCCATTAACATGAGAAAAATTCCTTTGTTCTGTGACTCTCAAAGTGCAATTCGCATATGCCACAATCCAGTTCAACATTCCAAGATGAAGCATATAGCTCTCCGCTACCACTTCATCAAAAGTCATGTTGAGGAGGGGAATATTGAGGTGCACTTTGTTCACACTACAGAACAATTGGCAGACATCTTCACGAAGGCTCTAAATGAAGAAGCATTCATAAGAATCGTTCGGGGACTTGGAATGATAGATGGATCAACTCTTCAATAAATTCCAGATTTGTTCACTCTTACTCTGTTCAGAAAATTTATAAAAAGAATAAACTCCACAGACCCCCGAAGTCAATTTTGACTTCGGAGCTCATCGGAGAAAAACAAGCAAAAACACTTGGAATTCAAACACAAATCTCCGCAGACCCCCGAAGTCAATTTTGACTTCGGAGCTCATCGGAGAAAAACAAGCAAAAACACTTGGAACAGCACCGCAGCACTCCGAAGTAAAATATCACTTCGGAGGTCTGCGGAACAAACTTTTCTTTAGAATAAACTCTTCAAATTTGAAAACTATTTGAAAAAATGTTGTCTTCATCCTTTAAGGAAAAATATTAAAAGTTGTTTAAGTCAAAGGAAATTCAAAAACAAGAAAACTCATACCAAACAAAAGGAAAATTCTGATGCACAATGACAAAGTTTAACTTTTCTCTCATGAATTAAACAATTAAAGGACAAAACTTTGATTTTAGATTCTGAAAATCATACCATATTGCACTAAAAGGTATTTGGGAATCGACTTGAAACATTGGTAAGAAAGCAGACTTCGAAGTGAGGTCAAGGCTATTTTACATTTTGAAGCCCTGTTTGATTTCAATAACCTTAACATATTGTCTATTTCTAACCACCCTTCGAAACTTGACTCGCTTCAACTTCAAACTGATCATGTAGCCTCAAAACTACACAAGATAATTCAAGTGCTCCGAAGTTTTCCTCAAAAATAGAACCAACATTGTTTGATAAGTAAATTTACACCTCTTTTCATTAAATGATACAAAATTGAACTATATGAAGATTTTCACTCATAAGGATTGTTTAAAACAAAAACAAAAGGCACCAGAGAAAGAAACCAAATGGTGAGGTTCTATATCTTCGGATAAGGAAATTCATAACAGAAAACAAAAGCAAAAATCAAAATAGAAAACAAGAAAGAAAAACAGAAAACAATTGTCAAAAGAAACAAAGACAAACAAAAATCGAAAGATAACCAAAGGAATGCAAAAGAAAAATCAGCATTCAAAGGCTTATTCTTCTGTTTTAAATAACAATACAAGGAGCTCCTATAACATAGTCGAGTACTTTGTAGAAGAATATGAACATTTCAAGTAGTTTGTCTTAAATGACAAAGTCGGAGTGGTGTACGAAGTTCAAAGGCTTGTCATCTGAGCTAAGTATCCAAACACTTCAACCGATGAAAAGGAATAAATTTTTCAAATGAACCTTCAAAACAATCAAATTCAACTTCATAAACACTTCTGATGTTCAAATCACGAATGAAAACTTCTTTAAATTTCAAATGCAAAGGATGTTATCTTTATTATATTTGAAAATTTTGAAGCACATAAGCACAACTCAAAACATGTTTTCTAATGCGAAATCAAGTTAGTGATGGGGTGATTAGACTTATACACTCATGATCGATATTGAATCAAACAAACTTCTAAATAAAAAATGGACTTCCAACATCACTCGAATGATTTTGAACTTTAATTCGTTAAATCATATTTTCATAATATTCATGAAAGCTAAGGTTAAACGACATATTGCATCAGTCAAAAGTAAAATCAAAAACTTATAGAAAAACAAAGAGAAAAACACATGGACTTCGGTGCATTGATGAACACTTTGCAATCATTTGTCAATCACCGAAGTGACAGAATACTCTTCGAAGTTAATAGTAAAATCACCGAAGTGATGAACTTTACGCTCCGAAGCGTAACCTCAATGGTCACAATTTTTCATAACTGCGAAGTCAATTAAATGTTCAAATGATTTCCACATTTATGATAAACAACAGAGACAAACATTCCCTGAGTCTTAACTGTTTGCGTACAGCTGTCAATAAGAATTAAATGAAAAACATTAATCATAATGACGTCTCAAAAAGTTAACGGTTCAAATTTTGAATCATTATAACTGACAGCCGTGTATTTCTCCTTTTTGCAGAGAAAGTGGGACGAGCAGCTGCTGAGGTGTCCTGTTTCTACTGGACCACTTCAAACGTGCATTTAATGACCTAGGGACCACAAATACTATATAAACCTCTCACCTCTTCCATTACATTCTTTACGCGAACACAAAGCTCATCTCTCCCTGCAAAATTACTCTCAAAGAAATTCACAAACTTCTCATCTTCTTCATCTTCTCCATCTGACCAACAATGGCCACTGAAGGATCTTCTCAAACCACTCAAGCTATTTCAGTACCTGTTCTCAAAAGCCAGTCAGCAAATCTGGTACTACGCAACAACCTTCAACTCTACCCTAAGCCCATCGATGCTCTTGTAGAATGCTTGAGGAGATCGATTCTTGGCTATGCCCTAACCTGCACACCATCGATTCCAGCAGCACTTGTACACAGGGCACATTACACCTCGAATGCTCTGTTCGACACAAACAATCATGTAAAAGCTGTATTCTTCGAAACCATAGACGTAAAGGGAAAAACTAAGAAAGTGCAACTGACCAAGGAAAAATTTGCTGAGGCTCTTCATCTTCCCATCTACGATCCTAAGGAGATTGTGACTCCTTATGCTGAACAACTCGTCGATATGTTCAATGAAATGGGGTACTTTCCCCGACTCGAGAAGATCAGCTTGTTTAAAAAGAACCAACTGCCCGATCTGTGGAGATACTTCTTTAGTATCTTCCTCAGATGTCTGTCTGGAAGAACTTTAGGATTAGATTCTGCAAGTGTGGCGTTTCAGAGCCTGCTCTTCGGAATCTACTACGATGTCAAAGTTGATTACGCCTCTATTCTATGGGCCGACTTCTGTTCACACATCAATCACAGTCTGAAGGGGACTGAAATTTCAAGTGCGAGGTTCTGGGCAATTGTTGTTCATGCCCATTATCAAAAAGTTGGATATGTTGCAGATCCCCATCTCCCTGAAATGAGGTACACTCCAATCACTGTATCGCCATTGGATGATGAACCCGCAGTCTACTGTGCACAAATACCTATTGCCATGCTCTCCAAGGTTCCCATGGAATGTGTTGAAGTAAGCTCTTACCGCAACACCTTGGTGATTCCTTATCCTACACGTGATCTGAGCAAGGAGACATCTGTGAAAGAAATCCCTAAAGGAAAAGGGAAGAGGAAAATGGCGGGTGGACCCAGTGGTCCTAAAAAGGAAGAGAAGAAAAGAAAAACTTCGGTGAAAACCACACCGAAGAGGAAACAGCCGAAGAGACAAAGAAAGATCATGGTTGTGGATGAGTCTTCGGACTCAGAAAGGACTCCATCCACAGTCCATGAAGAAGAACAAGATGAAGAAATGCTTGATGATCAACCTTCTTCTCCTACATCACCACCTAGAACAGCTAAACCACCTACACCACCACAAACAACTGTCCCTACTTCACCACCAAAAACAACCAGACCTGAAACACCTCCACATACAATTCCTCTTCCACCTCCACCAACAACTGCTCCTCCAACTTCCGAAGTACCCATCTCTGGTATTGATTTTTCATTACCTGAGTTTGAATTACCCATTTCACCACCAAGACAAAACCCCACTTCGGCAGCACTCTTCGAAGCTTTTCACATGGCTCCGTTGAATGTTGAAGGAGCATCAGAAGAAGACCTACCAGATGAAGGCTTTGTACTAATGAAACAGTACAAAGTCCTCAATTCCAAGCTTGACACGCTCCTTCAAGCTCAAACAGGATTCGACCCCACAAAGCTGACCATTGGTGATATCTCCGATGAGATAGAGTCCTTGGAGTTCACTCTATCCAAAGGAATAAAGGAGTCTGTCGATAGTCTTGAGAAGAAGCTCTTGGATGAACAAAATAAGATCCAATCTTCCTTCGAAAAGAAGCTGGAATCCGCTGTTACCTCCATCAACAAGAAGGTTGATGCTTTCATTGAGAAAACCGATAAAACAAACTCCGAAGTCATGAAAACCTTGCAAGGACTTCGGAGTGAAATCCAGCAAAGTACCAAGCTTGAAAAACAGCTTGATGAGGCCAGAGCAAAAATTGAAGAGCTCACTACCGCCCAAACCTCTTCGGATGTCACCAAATTTACAGAGGAATTGCAACGAACAAATGCAGCTCTCATACAAGATTTGATTACAAAACTGAGAGTTGCACTTCAGCCTCTGATAAATTTTTCTGACAGATTGTCTAGGCAACAAGGCTTACCTAGACAGATCCCGGCAGCCACAGCGGGTCCTACAACCTCAACCATCACAACCAATGGCATGGGTACTAGTGGATCGGTTGGAGCTGGAAGCTCAACAGACCGATCACTAGAAAATTTAATTGCCCCACACATGGAAGAAACGTATAAGGCCAGACGAGCAGATTACAATTTGATGATCAAGATTAACGAATTTGCTCGAAATGATGGTGAATGGACTGTTGAAGCAATCAAGCAATTTGGATTCCAAAATCCAAATGTACTTAATAGACTTCCTCTTCGGAGTTTTGAAGTTGTTGATTCCGAAGATATCCAGCTTGATATTCAACTTGATATTCCCTTCAATCCGAAGAGTTTTGCCTTCCTTCAATTCGTCTCTTCGGTACCAGATGACCAGAAGGCAAGTTTTTGGACAAACAAGATAAACTTTCATGCCAAATACATTCAACGGCAGAACTATGTTTGGAGCTTGAACAGGATAAAGAAAATCATTTCAATCAAAGAAGCTGAAGTCTATTCGGACTTCAAAAATTATGAATTTCTTGTTCTAAGGGGGGCAGACAATGTTGAATCTAGGTTCACAATTGCAGACTTCCCAATCATGAATCCTATGGACTTCATCCAGATTCTTGATCTTCTGCGAAGGGGGGGTGCTGCTCATGCTGAAATGTCCTCCATTGCTATCAAAAATCACCTTCTAGGCTTCCTCAACAATTTTCTTCTCCGATTTGCAAAGCATGACCTGGAGTTATGTTCCTACTACAGACAACCCTTGAATACTCCTCCTGTTGTAGTTCGGAAAATAGCTAGATTCAAAAATGGAGAGATCTTAGATGAACCATATGGCGTAGTTTTCAAAGGACTTCGAAATGAAACCGAAGTCACAATCAAGTTCTTTGAAATTGACTACATAGGCCTCCATCCCTCCTCCTTCATCTCAGGAATGATTTCTCACGTGAACGCCTGCCATGCAAATTCCACTGAGAAGAAGAAGAAGTTCATAGACCATATGAACTTGTATCTTGCTGTGAGAAAGACTCTGAAGCGAGCATATAAAAGAAACTTTCGAGTATAGACTTCGGATACACTTCGCACAAAGGGGAAGATTGTTGAGAAATTTTGTGATGAAGTGCTGATATATCCGAAGTCCAACCCATGAAGAAAACCCCGAAGTGAATAAACAAGAGAAGACACCGAAGTCTGAAGACTCCGAACTGCAATGCATAGAGGATCCGAAGACTTGACAGTCTATCATCTTGTCTTTTGTGTGCACGCGTATAGTACAATACGTGTTGCATGAATCTTCTATCCTATTGGCTAGTACACTGATAGGATATTCTCTGTAAAAAGCTGTACTATTGGTATCACTGATTCAGTATAAATATCAGTGATACCATACCGTGTCAAATTAGAGATTACGGGATTAACTTACGAGAATCGTATATCTCCAACATAGAAAACCCAATTGTAAAACCAAGTTCTAATCAAATCATTCGGCACATGTTATTCATATCTCATTGTTCAATTAACTTAGTTGCATTATCATTGTGTGATTGATTATGTAATTGATTCAATATCTATATCAGCTCATCTATTCTTATATTTCAACACCCAACAGGTTTTTGGCTGGAAATGCCTCTATTTATAGTTGCAAATTTCCCGTGACCGCGCCGCGCAGAAGTGAAATCCGCGGCGCGCGTACTTATCCGATCCCCGTTTTTTCGTCATTTGAATGTGTTCCACCGCCTTAAGCCCGCGTCGCGCAGAGGTGAAATCCGCGGCGCGCGTACGAGTTTCTTTGATTTTTCATTCTTTCCAAACATCTTCCTTTTACACGCTTTTAGTCCCTGTTTCCATTCTTTTTCTCCAAACAAGTCCTGGCACGAAAAGTGAGAATACCCAGACATATTTGATATAATTTTATCAAGAACAGGGCTCAACAACACCTAAAATACTTGATATCACTAGGCGTTGTCAGGCTACGAAATCCACAAGGCTCCAAGCCTTGGATTTCGTCCAACCCATTAGGGTGTCCAGGTTGTTCATTGCCTAACTATTGAATAAATACAATTCAGCACCTGCACTATTAATTAATCCAATTAATTCCAATTAATTTCTGATCAATTATTAATTCAATAATATGATTTCTAATTAATGTATTATTCTAATAATATATTAATAAATCATTATTTCTCGCTCTTAATAAATCATCTAGTCCTTTGCCAGTTATGAGGGAAACCCAAAAGGACTGTGTTGTTGTCAAATTAAGTATACTTCTAAATTATAGTTTTTTCTTAGACACCTTAATCCAACATCTTCTTCATTGAGTCACGAATGTGGCTCTGATAACAATTGTCAAGAACTGTGGTGACTAGCAAAGTGCGGAATAATAAACAATCTAAAAGATAATCATAACAATATGAAGAACAAAGATGAGTAATCTCGATTTCATAGATAAAAATGAGTAAAATACAACATATGAAGAACACATGTATCAGGGAAGAGTTCCCTAGCACAAAACCCTCTGAAAATCTAAAGACTACATTTTTGGTGCACACCAACAAATGACCATATCCCTTCCCATTTATAGGAAAAATGGAATATTCTTAAATACACAGAGAATATTTTAGCCTAGCTATCACTCATCACTGTAGAGCATTTCCAGCTCCTTCAAGATGTAATCCTTTCATGGATTGATAGTTAACATCTTAAGGTATGAACCTTGACAATTTGGCTTCATTTGAAATGAATACGACTTATGTTAACATAAAAGCTAGTGGGAGCACAATAATATTCTATAAGACTTTTATGTAGGTAACATACTTGTTTTTAACAATGCTTGAAGCTTAAAAATTAGGGAATATTTATTTATGAAAGATATATAAGAAAGGTTAACTTTTTTTCTTAAACTTATGATCTAAGTAGATAGATCAAGTTGACTTATATGTTTAAGTCAAGGTGTATATATGTATTATAAAATCTTGAGTGGTTTCAATATACAAGACTCTAACAATAGATTCTTGCAAATATGATAAGGCATCATATCAAGAATGTATTGATCTCATGGCACAATGAGTGAGCCATCAAGGATATTGCATTCACGTATGTGTGTGTATGTGTGTGTGTGTGTGTGTGTGTGTATATATATATATATATATCAAATGGGAACCATTTTTTTCCTAGGAACCTAGGAACCTTTTGACAGAATTTTTTTTTTTTTAAAATGACATAATACATCTAATCGCTTATATTTAAGACCTTTTGTAAAAAAAATTTGAAAAAAAACATGTATACACGAAATGTGTACATATGCACGAAACGTGATCATATACACATTTGCGAAAAAAAGTGCATATATGCACATTTCGTGTATACATAATATTGTTCAATTTTTTTTTGACAAAAAGTCTTAAATATAAGCGACTAGGTGTATTATGTCATTTTTTTTAAAAAAAATATTTCAGTCAAAAGGTTCCTAGGTTCCTAGGAAAAAATGGTTCTTCCTTGAAACGGACTATATATATATATATATATATATATATATATATATATATATATATATATATATATATATATATATATATATATATATATATATATATATATATATATATATATATATATATATATATATATATATATATATATATATATATATATATATATATATATATATATATATATATATATACGTGAATGCAATATCCTTGATGGCTCACTCATTGTGCCATGAGTGAGCCATCAAGGATATTGCATTCATGTATATAAAAGGAATTATACACCATACCAAACATATCATAGTATGCATGATAAAATGGACATTGATAGAACGAAGGGTAAGGTCATGTGATAAATATATAAAGAACATTCCAATGTTAGAAGTATTGGTTTAAACCAAGTTCTAAAAGAGAGTGATAGTGTAAAAAGTTACAATAATGGAAACTTCTAGGGGATGCAAGATGAGCAAGTGAAGAACAAGATTAAATAATAATCTAGAAATTTAAAATGAAATTAAGGCTTGTAAAGCTACAAAAGAAGATACTTCCATAATCAAGTTCCTTTAAAAGTTATGTAAATTCCAACCATTCAGAATTACCTAGGATACTTTAAGACTGTAAGGACATCTAAAGGGTTGCTGATCGTAAGTCTAGATGGAACACCAATATGTTACTCCAAACGTTTAGCCCAGGATAGAGTTAAAAGATGGAGAAATGCCTAACTGCGGAAATTCACAAATGAAATTTTGGGGAACCCATTCACAAAGCTCATTTAAGAGGCTAATCCTGAAGGGTTGTGCTTGAGCTACCAGACTTTGTTTTTCTAGAAATTGGTATATGATTTAAAATTTTAGCATTTGTATATTGAACATTACATGCAACAAGGAATTGTATTGAAGTAGATATATGGGATATGATATATGCATTAATACTTGTTGTGTTCCATATTAGCATGTTTAATCCATGAATAACTTGGTTATTCTAAACGTCCATAGTCGATCATAATTTTGGGAACAACTATGAAGTAAGACTAATATGAATCATGATTGGTTTTTTTCATGGGATGAAAATAGCAAAGGGTTGCAACCAAGTTCATAAGTACCTATTGGGGACAAGTACTGGACATCACCCGCTTTAAGATCACTTCATGGATCATTATCATAAGCGACTCTTGAATCAAAGTATTATATTTGTATCTTTAGACCTGAGATGCATATTGGGGTTCAAGTTGAATATCATGTCAAGATATGGTAAAACGTTGTTCTTGAAATAATAGGCAGTCATAAAGGGCATCATCTATACTTTGATATACATAAGGGTCGTATGCAGTGAAGATGGGATTTGTTTTCTCATATGAATATAAGTGAAAGACATCTAAGGCGCCTGATCAGAAGTTGAACTTAGGTGAAATGATGAAGGTCCATGTCTCATGTTTAACATGATGTCACAAAACAAAAGGATAATTGATACATTATCTTATGAACCAATTGAGGCCATTTGGGGGTTCTCGGGATTTGGGTGTTGTTGAATGGCACTATATCATATGTTATTAGGGGCAGTGAAATCTTCCTAGAAGTTTACTATTGTCGGTATAAATCCATGATGTAATCTTATGAAAGTTGGAGATTGTTAGACATAGCTGAATAAGGATACCGATTGTCCCTTTTCCTCGGTCCCAACACTCTCAGTCCAACAAAGCTGAATCTTCATCTACATCTACCAATGTTGACATCTAGAAACTCATCATGCTTATTGCGGTCAAATTGCAAAAGCTTGAAAAAGTGGATTTAGTGTTGCCCATGCTGTCCGAATGGAATCATGTGGACGAGAAGTTTGTTACCTCTGTTGAACTTTTATCAGCTCTTAAGACTGTATTGGCAAACGCCACTAACACTGACAAAGCAATGATAGTTGAAATGGAGAAAGTTGGAAAATATATTTTAAAGGCATTCACATATTTGACCAAAGCATTCACCAAGCACCACGAAAAGGTTAAACTTTATCATGATGCGGTCATGACTATGATAGCTGCTCATCATAGTGAAGAGTTGAAGCGATACGAAACTCATTTTCAGAATTACTTGGATCAACTTTATTATAGTCAGAGACATAGAATGGTTATGACTCAACTTTCCATTAAGTTGATCGATGACTCTGGAAAGCTCTTAAGCTTTCCTTCTGACATTGTCCAAAAGATGACCAAAACTATTCTCAATTTTAAAAGTTTATGAAAAAACCATATCTTGATGTAGGGGTTCATGCGGTTTCAAAGTCCATCCAGGAATAGTTCTTGAAGGTTTATTAAGAAGCTTGATTTCCTGCTTCAACCGAAGGAGTTTGTAGAAAAGGTTGGGCCTTCTTTTATAAAAATGGAGAATATCACATAGAGCAAGAACCTCACAATATCTCATCCTCATCCGAATCAATAGAGACTATTTTTAATGAATATAATAAATATCAAGACTCTCAACCTCCAAACTCGCCTCCAAAATCCTCTAATTGCTTTGTCACACATCTTCAAACTGATATGCCTCCTCCATCACCTAAAGATCTTCTCAAATAAAAGGACAAGAAAAAGTTGACTGAAGAAGCTGAGCCTGCTGATCAAATCATTTGGACTGATTTTAATGATGAGAAAGAACCTCACAATATCTCATCCTCATCCGAATCAGTAGAGACTATTTTTAATAAATCTAATAAATATCAAGCCTCTCAATCTCCAAAGTCACCTCCAAAATCCTCTAATCGCTTTGTCACACCTCCCCAAACTGATATGCCTTCTCCATCACCTAAAGATCTTCTCAAATAAAAGGACAAAAAAAAAAGTTGACTGAAGAAGCTGAGCCTGCTGATCAAATCATTTCGACTGATTTTAATGATGAGAAACATTCTCTTGAACTTAAGGCAAAGCTTGATCATGATAGTCGTATTCTTGTAGCTAAGCTCCAAGCCTAAGAAGATTCCAAGGCTCTGCCTTGTTTAGTGTTCCAAAAATGTAAAAAGAGTAAACAACTAATATTGAAGAACCTGCCAAACTCAATGTTCTTTCGACAGATGCATAGACTGTGATCACAAGAAAGTTAGTGGATAGGGAGTATTGTCCGGCCACCACATACGATCCGCCCATCATAGTTGGGCATGAGTGGGAATATTTGTACACTCCTTACGGACCATTCATTTGTATATTAGCTCAACTCATAGATCCTCTTCTTTATCATGAAGACATTGCCTTTGCTAAAAGAAAAAGACAGGAGAAGTTCATCAAATCACATTGGCATTCTTTCCTTGTATGGAATCGTGTTGCGATTAATGTAGGCAAGTTAAGAAATTCATAAAAGCTTCGTACTATTTGAAGTAGTCTGCTCTGATGATGAGGTTTACTAACTTTTCGAGGCATGTTTTCTAATTGGAAATCCTGCTGACATTCTGTCCATTAGAAAAACTCGTCATCAGATGTTGCACAAAAAAGCCTTTTGTTGCAGCTGTGTTTGACTACGTGAAAAGATACCTTATCAAAATCCTAGTAGATTTTTATGAGATTGATTTTGACATTGATGTATAGTCTCTAGAGCCTGCTGACATAACTATTGATAACTTTTTTTGAAGGTATCCAGGAATGGGAGAGTGGTGTTACGGATGATCCAGAGGTTGGGATTATCTATACATGTGATCATCTATAACATTTCAATCATAAATACTTTCAATCCTAACATTTGTGGATCATAAATAGTTTGGATCATGTCATTATGGATCATACTTGGATTAAAAATACTTTGGATCATAATAAATTAAGCATAACAAACATGTGGAATCATAACAGTTTTGGATCAAAAATATTTTAGATCATGTCATTATGGATCATACTTGGATCTTAAATACTTTGGATCATAACAAATTAAGCATCATAAACATGATGAATAATATGATTTTTTGTATTATTTGGATCATGTCATTGTGAATCATATCATTTTCAACTTTAGTTTTTTTAAACTTGTAATCTTTTAAAACAAAGTATAACTTCCAAATAATGTTATTTTTAAAAATTTATTCTTTAAAAGTTCATTATATAATATTTATAAAAAACCTTTAAAAAGATTTTTTATTGGAAGAAACAAAAGTTATAATGTCTTGATTTTATAAAAACTTGAATTCTTTCTTCTTAAAAAGAATAAGACTCGTTAACAATAATATTTTTGGAAATTTCTTTTTGAAAACTCATTAAATAGTTAGATGAAGAGAACCATAATTTCAGTATTTGAATTTGGAGACAAAAGTTTTTTTTATATGTTATATTTTATAAAAACTAATATTACTTTACAGTAAAATTTGAACCCATAGAATGCTTATTTTGAGAAAACTTCTTTTTTAAAAGCATACTAGTATAATGGGCAGACGTATCCCTTAAACTTATTTTTTTAAAACTTACTAGTATAGTGGGTAGACGTATCCCTTAAATTTCATGATTTTTCGAAAATATTTCTTTCTTTACAAAAAAGGGTTATGGCTGAAACACGAAGTGGATGGAAAAAAATTAAACTCAACCACTCACACGGACACGTAGCAGATAGATGACTTAGACGTGTGGGGCATATGATGGGAGTGTAGACGCGTCAAGTTCTGTCAAATTACCATATTGCCACTCTAAATTTCTCTTATGTACCGATTTGTTTCAGGTTAATACACAAATAACCCCCAAACATTCAAAATTTAATTATTTTTTATATTTGTCGTTACAGTTTCTATAGTTTTTTGAACTTGTGTGCCATTATATATATAGGATCGTATAGGAACTCAAAAAATGGTAAGAACTGCGAGGACAAATCTGGACCTTTGCTTTTGAAAAATGAGTGATGGAGATTAATTGGATTTTTTCATTTTTTAAATCAAAAAAGCGGTGGCATTTTTGAAATTAAGGTGAATTTTTTATGCTTTTCCTGTTAAGGGTTAAAAGTTTTAGGGCAAATTGGTAAATTTTGTAAGGGAAACCCTCCATTCACGTTTTCACCTACATACAATTTGAAAACCCTTCAGTCTTGTTTATTATACTCTCTTCTCCATTGGCGATCATCATTGAGGCATAAATACCTTCATATGCTTCAAAAATCTTTGAGAACTCTGATAATTGATTTTGAATTTATGTGTTTTAGATCCGTTTTGGTTCAATTTCAAGTTATGGACACAGGTAAACCCTAAAACTTAACTTTTTCTATTTTAGTTACTGTAGCTTTAATTTGCAAAAGACTATTGAATCTCAAGTCAAATGGAAGAAACTAAACTCAATTTTAGAACTTATTGTTTGATTATTAGCTTTTTATTAATGCTCCTTTTCGTTTGTTTTGAAACCCTAGTTTCAGAATTATATCTGACATTTTGTTCGATTACTGTTTGATTTTAGTTGTTATTTAAGTTTTAAAACATTTGTTTGACAATTAATGATTTCTAAACTTATTTTTGTGTTCATAAATGAAGTTGAATAAAATGATGCTTTCAAGGTGTTCGATCTAATGCCTCAAAGAACCCACATCTCATAAAATTTGAATTCTCATAGATTTTTTTGTTCTTTTCATGTGTTTATATTTTATAAGTACCGGTGTAGTTGTTTATAACAATGATCAGTGGTTTTTTCATGTGATTAACTTGTTAGAAAAATGATAGATATATTTAACTAGTCAAAATAAATTTTGTAGCATAGCTTTACGTAAATGATGGAAAATAACAATATTGATTAAATTAGTGCAAAATACATTTTAAAAGTAGAATAGCATTATAATCTTTTGATTTTGGGTTGAGAGAACATGGTCATAAAGAGATCACATATTGGATTACTACTAACTAATATATTATTGGGTTGAGTCACTATGTCTTCTAATGATAGTGAAAATTCATGTTTCATCTTACTTTTTGTTATTTGAAATTCATTTGATACAATTTAGGCCACTAAAGCAAAGAGTTAAATTTTATGAATATCATTATATTTTTAATTATTTGTGTATCTTATCAGCCTAGTTTCATAATTGATTTCTTGTTATTTGAAAACCCTTAGGATACAAAATATCATGTTTATATAAATAACTTGGTAATTAATGTTATGCTATTTTACGTTTTTTTTTGTTTTTAGAAACTAATAACAATAAAGTGTTTTATAGTTTGTAGAAAACAATGTCTAAGCATTTTTTATCACCGTTGTTGATCATTCTCGTTTGAATGCTTTTCAATGAATAAAGCCAATAAGAATTTAGTTGGATTGGTAGACAAAAAATAACATCCTTGAATGTGGTTTTTTTTCGAATGAGGCATATGTAAGTTTACCGTGGTGGTGGATTTGATAATCTTGATGCTGATTTTAGAACCTGGGTCTGATGAACAAATACCATAATTGTATGAGTTAAAGAAGAAGTTGTTAGGTAATATATTTTCGTTCGACCTTAAAGTGTGTAAACCTAGTGTTTGACAAATTTGGAAGACTTTGATCAGTTGACAACTCACAATAAGAAAGTTATCTATAGTGAAGCTCATTTCCATGATGTTGAAGTTAGGGTTCAACATATTAAAGTTATATGATTGGTGGTTTCCATATTGTTCAAGGCTATTGGTTATTTAAGGATTCTCATTGTTGGTGTATTATGCCATTTAATCACAACGTTAATTGGATTTCTTTGATATTAGTTGTAGGTTACGCATGATGGGGTGATGTGATTCAAAAACAATATTTACTTGGATATGTTACTTTATTTGTTAAGTACTTGGTTTAGACACATTGTTAGTATTAGTATTTGCATGTAATTTCATAAGAAATTTAGTCCTTTTAGGTGTATAATGGTTGTTCTTGGTTGTTTACTAATATACACTATGTTGATGGATGTTTTCTTTTGTTCTGGATTATTGTTAAATCCCATAGTTCCTATTTTATTACAAAAGTTGAATAATGTATTGTTGGATCATAAAACTATATAATGTAAAATTATATAATATTTTTGGATCAAAAAATTTTGAATAAAAAAACTGGATCATGTTTTCTTGTATCTAGAAAGTTTTGAAACTTACAAAGTTTTGTATCATTTGTTTTAGATAAAAACGTTTAGCATCATACAATTATGGATTTTAATTTATGTTTTTTATCATACTATTTTGAATCATACTAATTTGAATCATGATTTATAAAGAGTTGGATATTTAATCTTTTCTTATTATAAAATTACTTCAATCAAATACGTCAAATTTTTGGATCATAACAACCTTTTGCACCATAATTTAAATTTAAGACAATAATTTCACTTATTAATATGCATGTTCTAAAATTTTATAATTCAACTTATATATTGAGTAATAAACCTTATGAATCTTACAATTATAAATCGCAAATATTTGTACCATTTTATTTTAGATAAAAAAGTTTAACATCACACAATTATGGATTTTGATTATGTTTTGGTGGATCATGCCATTTGGAATTATACTAATTTGAATCATAATTTATAAATAGTTGGATCATTAATAGTTTCTTATTATTAAATTACTTCAATCAAACACTTCAAAAATGGTAAATTCATATCTTGTTATTTTGGATCATAACACCTTTTGCATCATAAATTTGGGATTACAAATTTCGCATCATAAATTTTCAACTATTAATATGCATGATCCAAAACTTTATGATTCACCTTATATTTTGAGTCATAGACATTGTGAATCATATGTTTTGGATCATAAATTTTGCATAGTATATTTTTGGGTCATATAAGTTTAGATCATAATTATATGCTTTAATATGATATAGATCCAGAGTTTCATATATTGTATTTTTATATAATAGCCAACATTTTGCATCATAACTTTTGGATTTTAAATTTAGGTTCAAAAATTACAATTATTAAATTCTCACTCTCTTGTTTTAGATCATATAACTTGTGGATTATAGCCTTTATGAACCAAAACATATTATGATCTAAAACATGTTATGGTCTAAAACCTTTTATGAACCAAAACCTATTATGAATTATACTATATGTAAAAACCTATACATAATTCAAAATTGTATGATTAAAAAAATGATATGATTCAAAACAATATTATTCAAAGCATATAACTATTTGTCATGTACACAAATTTGCATCATAACATTTTGATAAACCTAGTACAAACAAACAATTGTGTAACATATAATATTATATAAAGTATAAAACCATTTGTACTATAATTGATTAATAAACAATTATCTATACGCTCCTAATCATAATATATAAAAGTTAGAATGCTTGAACATTTTGAAATACATATAGTATGACATATGCTTGCGTTTTTATGAGATATTAATAGATATGTTCAAATGTTTTGAAAGAATTTTATTACTTTCTTACGATTTAATAGGCCAGGATATGTAGTTTAGGAGTAAAACATGAATCAATGATTCATTAGAAAATATAGATGGTTGGTTCATATGGAAATGTGAATAATTTCATTTACAGACTGAGATGTACATGTTGTTAAATTGCATTACTATTTTTACTTTGGGCTCAAATAGAATATCAATATTCAAGGATAGCTATATCTCTTGTGTAGACCAGACTCAAACTCAAGATCTCTAGCTGGTGAGGCATATTCAAGAACACAAACAAGAAACTCTCATTTTCTTGTATGTATTTACAACATTTGATACCAACGATGTCAAAATATACTAATTTTTGTCTGAAACACGAAGATGATGGCTCGATGAAAGTTTTTCATCTAGTTTTAGAATAAAGAGCTCATGATTTGGAGCTTACAATAAAATCTGTAATAAAAACACATGCTAATAATTACCCAAATGAACAACGCACTTTATTATTAATACAAACTAAGAACAAATACATGGTTCTTCAGGTAGATGTCTCATCTACACAAAAATGGGAGTTCTCTAGATTATATTATGATGAATAAGGATCATAATATTTCAAATATATATTATTCAAATCTATCAAATGATAGAATAAGGATCATAATATTTCAAATATATATTATTCAAAATGTTGTTATTCAATCTTATTTAGTGGGATTTTATATTTTACTTGGTAGACTTGTATAATTTTTTTTAGGATGTTGGTCTTTGTTATTTAGAAATATTTATCCCAGTCGACTTTTCTTTTTGATGATTATCTTTCTTCTATATACACCCACAAATCCACAATTCCCTCACCCCTTTTCCCAGAAATCTTTAAGATTTTTTTGTTTTGCTTGAAGACCAAAAAGAGATCTAAATGAATAGTATCAATCACTTATAGCTCACACAGACATAAATACAAAAAAGTTATGTGTGCAAGGCATAACAAAATTTCTAGAAAATATTTTAAACACCTTATGTACATTTAACTTCTTTGAGGCATTTTAACAAACACCTCTGTGCTTCATCCAAGTTGGGGCTCAAATAGAATATAAGACAAAGAAATTCATAAATTTAGATTTAATGGTAATGAATGATCTAAATACATAATATGATTTATATGATTCAAAGCTTATTTGAACTAAAAATTATATCTTTAACTTGAAAGTTAGAAACATATGTTATTTGTAATTTTTGAATCAATCAATTCAAATACAATCGATATAATCAAACAAAACTAAGCTAACTGTATGAAAAATCATAAATTCAGGAAGAATCGAAGGAAGAAGATGAGTTTAGAATATGTTATTAGTGGATCTAGACGAACAATTTCACGTTCAGATTTATAGGCTTTTTGAATCAATTAATCTAAATAGAATCAATATAAAACAAAGGAAACTAACTTGGTTTGTAATAAGAATCGTAAATGCTGGAAGAATTGAATGAAGAAAATCAATTGTTCAAAAATTGTATAAGGAATCATAAAACGCTCTACTTAGAATGCTTGCAGCTAAAAACATTTTACATAGCCCAATAAAACAGTCCACCTAACCCAAAAACCCAGCCCAAAAAGTGTTTTTGTTGACTTGGCCCATATTTTTCGGTGTTGAGGTAATTGCCCTTAATGAGAGTTATTGGACGAGAAGAGTCATCGCAGTTTCTACCAGCTTTTAGGTTCCTACCGGATCCTGATCCTATACACACACACACACACACACACACACACATATATATATATATATATATATATATATATATATATATATATATATATATATATATATATATATATATATATATATATATATATATATATATATATATATATATGACTAGTAATTGACATAATAGTAATTGACATATAAATTAATTAATTTTAAATGAATAAAATCCTATAAATCTGGTAACCGACTCCTATAATTACGGAAACTACTTTTTTTCTTAATTCTGATTGATTCACACAGTCACACAATAATTATGAGTTTTAAAATAACCTAACTCTATAAATATATATATATATATATATATATATATATATATATATATATATATATATATATATATATATATATATATATATATATATATATATATATATATATATATATTGGTTATAGGTTCAAATAGTGAAAACTTAGATCCAATTAGGTTGCATGTGAACTTAAGGGTTAAGTTTAATTGATTTCTATAAAACCTATCATGTGTGTGTGTATATATATATATATATATATATATATATATATATATATATACATACATACATACACACACACACACACATATATATATATATATATATATATATATATATATATATATATATATATATATATATATATATATATATATATATATATATATATATATATATATATATACACACACATGATAGGTTTTATGCAAATCAAATAAACTTAACCCTTAAGTTCACATGCAACCTAATTGGATCTAAGTTTTCACTATTTGAACCTATAACCAATACCTGAGGCATTATCGAAATTTACTAAAGGATTAAAAGAAAATTACTAACCTTTTGTTAAATCTTTTGGAAGTGAGCACCACAAGCATCATGCCTCTAATTGTTCACACCTAAAGCTAGCAACAAGTAAAACCAGAAAGAGAGTGGAGGTCTATGATAAAATGGCGCAGATTTTGGGGATCCAGAACCCTTTATTTATAGCCTCCAAGGGATAAGCAGATAAGTCGTATAGATAAACTTTATTTGAATTCAAACGAGATAAACCTTTTATCTTTATTTCAAATCCCTATTTATCTATATATATGTTTTCAAAAATCATGGATAATCATATCCTAATTTTTGCCAACTCATATAGCCCTGCTATAATTGTTCACTACTCAACTATTGAATAATTACAATTCAGCCCTGCACTTTTAATTAATCCAATTAATCCCAAAATTAATTCCAATTAGTTTTTGATTAATTATTAATTAAATAATACTATTTATAATTTATATATTATCCTAATAATATATTAACAAATTATGTATATTGATTTATTAATCACATAATAAATCAATCTCTCTCTCTTAAAGTTATTCTGTCAAATTGCTAGCTATGAGGGCAACCCAAAAGGACTTTGCTACTATCAATCAAGTATATACCAATTATAGTCATGGCTTAGACACCTAATCCAACAGTCTCCCACTTGGATAAGTCTTTGACTATAACTGCCAGTATAACTTCTAAATTGATCAGCAAATTGTAGCTTCCAAAAGCTGCTGCCGAACTCTGACCTAGTCAATTACGCGTCCTAAGATAAGTGATCAGATGATCCATCGTTCCACAAGATATCATTCGGACATGAGACATGGATTGTAATCAATCTCAATGTCCAATACTTTGTTTCCCGATTTCCGATTTATGATGATATAGGACTTCTAATCGAACACATCAATTTAGTCCTGGCTGGCCCAGCACTATAAGTCAACATCAAATCACCAAGGGGCCCAAAGATGTCGCTTTTATCGTTAGGGAAAAATGAACAAATAAACTTTGACTCATATACTTGTGTCCTTCACTCATCAAATTGCGCACAACAATACGTTTTATAACATCGAGTTACCAATAATGTGCAACCAACTTGTAAATCACAACTTAGTTGTCTCCGTTTCAAGACCATAATATATTATCGTCTCAGAATTACTCGTGATATAATCCATGAAGTAATTCTCTGAGCATGGGTTTGTCGAATACTCAAATCTCCATTTCTAAGTGCTCATGAACATTGCAGCAATTCTATTGCTATGTCTAACTCCTTAGACAGTCTACAAGTCAATTCATGACAGTCTTAATTCACTACGTACTTCCAAAAGTACGAGCGACTGTGGAATTTTAAATAGTCACATTATTCGGGAAGTAAAACATGCAAAAGCGAAACATAAAAATCTGACTGGCAGCTACTCCTGCTTATTACCAAGTCTCCACGAGGCAATCACCAAGTCGGATCTGTTATAATACTATTATGTGTTTCTTGGTTTCTTTTAAACTTTCAATTAAGATTTTCTTTCTATGTTTATATACCCAAAAACGACCTTTCAGTCTTACTATGTCTCCAAATGTCCTACGTTGATACACATTATTACAGATAATCCGATCAGATATTTTCTCGATAATATCTCAATATGTCATCTTGTCTCTCTCTCTCTCTCTCTAACTCCATTCCAAAATGGTGGTGTGACTCTTCATGGTTCTCGGGTTCTAAGTCCAGGTGACTGCACCCTTTGGTGTCAATACTATTGCAAGGTGTTATGATGTGCCGGTGAACCACACGCGCTCCATCAATATACCAACGAAAATCTTTAACCATGAAGTCCTTTAGCACCACCTACTGATGTTAATAATTACATATTTGAAACTCCTTTCAAATTATTATTACATTCACCCCAATCATTTCTCAATGATTTCTCACATGTGTTTAAATAATTTGTCCAGTATCCTAAGCCAAGTTGTATCTTGAATCCAACTTACCATGCTCTAAGCATTAAGTCATCAGGATAAGCCCTTGACACTTATTATCGATCCATTTGCAGAAGCTCATGGAATCCGATCTGTTCTATTATGAACCCTTTCAAAATCTATGCATTACTTGTAATCCTTGTGTCATGACTTTTAGAAACTCTTTCCTTTTTGGAGACATGCATCTTGAATCTTATCAAGATCATACTAATATTGGCTGGGTCTATACTGGTGTTTTCATCTACTGATAGATGATTGTGACAACGTGAGTGTAATGTACTTTCTTCATATCTTTCATTCCAAGTCATCACATTTTGCAATGATAGTAAAATTCCTTTCCCAAAGTGATGCGTCTCGACCTCATATCAAGATCATACCTATAATGGCTGAATTTTACGAATGTCTTCATCTATCAGACAGATGCTTGTGACCACCTGAGTACATTGTATCTCCTTAATATCTTTAATAGTGAATCATCTCTTAATTCTAAGTCATTACACTTTGTAATGATACGAGGCGTTTCCTAGAAATAGTATGTAATCGACATGCATTGATAGGCAGATCACAATGATACTCCCACTAGCTTTGACACGGTTGTAAGACTCTTTTAGATCATCACAAAATCAAAACCTTTTGGCACATTTTGAGAATCCAAAATCTAAACCTTATGACATAACTGCAGGACTCTTTCAGGCTATTCACAAAATCCAAACTTTTGGCATATTTTGAGAATCCAAATATCCTTCCTTGCGAGGTGTCCTTTAGATAATTCATGGGGACTGTGTACCTTTTGTATCGGCATGTTCTAAACCCTTTTGGTTGTATCTTACATGCAACCCTTGTGTTTTCCATTTAAGGAAAGCGGTTCAGATGATCCAATCATGGTATGACTCACGAAGTGCAGTAATAGCAAACAATGTCTTTTTAGATTTGTTTCTGTTCTGTTGAGAGCGTCTCTCAAAATCAATCATATGACTCTGAGTTTCGCTTCACTCTATTCATTCTTTCTCAGAATGCAGGTACAATTCTATCTATGTTTCCTTCTTTTGACGACTCAATTACTCCCACTGGTTTTCAGCCGGGTGTAACATCAATCAAATTTCCACATAGATTGAGTCTCGCCCTTAGGTTATCTCTTTTGCCAGCAACCGGGCTCACCAATGCTTCCAAGTAGTAGGATGGCTTATCTATACCAATCTCAGTGTCTTATCACTAATCGGTATGTCACCCAGATCATAACACCTTATGATGGTGATCAATACTATTGGTCTGCTAAGAGAATGGTATGTCAGTTTTAACAGGAATCCGATCCCTGGTCAAGTCCTAGTGGTAACTAGAGGTCCCTGGTCAAGTCCTAGTGGTAACTAGAGGTTCTTTCACTTGGCTAATCGTTGAACTCCTTCAGGATTACTCTTGCTCCCACTGTTTCCTTAGAATGTGAGTCCTTTCTAAAAGAACTCTTCTTTCATAAGTAGGTGCGGGAAAACCAATGAAGTAACACTGCCGATCAGGTTCAGGCCAGTCATGAGGTTCAGACGAACGCTACATGATCCTGGACCCTCCATGCACAAGTGGGGCAAGCCCTGCTTTTCATTTCTGACGGTGTCAACCTACTAAGTCTAAGATGTGGTCGGAATATGCTTTTACGTTTTGACTGGCGATCATTTAATTTATTGAAAACCAATTGGAATTGCATCTAATACATCGAGGATCGAACTATTTCAACCAACACTTGATCTTCTTCCCTAAGACACATTATAACCATTAATGTTCTTGGAAGAGGAATAAGGATGAAACATTTTTTCAGTTTATGTTGTTACTCAGACTTTGTTGATCTTATACTTCCTTTGAAGTCCTTGAACAGTTGAAGGTTTTAATCAAATCGCTTATTCTGATAAGCGACGCTACATTTGTCATACTGATTGACAAGTATCATGAAGTATAACTAATTGTGTTTATTCGAGCAATTCACTAATGTGACTGTTGCTCATAATATTATGTCTTTTACATCTCCATGTAAATTTATGACTTTGTTAATTTGTTCAAGATATGCATTCTTCGTTTGACTCTAAGTCAACTGATTCCAAAATCCTATACATTGGATCTTTGGGTGATACATTTCCTGCAACAATAATTATATTTAGAAACCACTTCATCATGTGACTCCAAGTCAAAAGATTCCAAAGTCTTGTCCATATGGACCTTTGGTTGAAGTGATTCTTATAAATCCAGCACACTTTGGATTCATCAACATTCAAGTTATTACTATTAATGCCATTAACACATTCATACAACATTTCAAGGATAATTCAACCAACCAAGTGTTACAAGAAAAATCGGCATTTTATTAAATCAAAAGTATCCTCAAACAATGTACTATATGATAACAATGTCATATGCATTTACAAGCTAATAACCAAATCAAATATCTAACTAAGCTTCAAAAGTGCACGAGCTCGTGATCCAATCCGAATGTGCTCCTATGCGTCAATGTCCAGCATCCTATTGAGTCCCTGCATACAAAGCAAATGTGACAATCACATCCTGTATCAAGGAATCAAGGATCAGGAGTTCTGAACTTTAGATTTGCCTGAGTTGCCAAACGATTCGGCTTTGGAGCATCTTCCAATCTTTCTTTGACTGTATCCTACCCTGTGGATTCCCAGTTTGAGACATCTCAGAACGATCCAGACGATCTGGATCGTTTCTCGATATGTCTTATCTATGGACTCAATCCCGAATTAGCTGAATCTGTGGAACCATGCCTCTCCATGAATGACTCGTACAAAGTCAACATTGAATGCACTTCCATGATAGTCTTGTCCTGGTTTCCCTTTATATACGTCTGGATGAACAGATCGTATCGGCTAGTCAGTGAGTCGAGTTAATGTTCAACTCCCGATTAATAGGGTGACCAAGTTTATACAGTTCGCCTATGTGTCCCTCAATCATGAGAACATGCGGACCGATGCTACTTCTTCTAGCTTGTAGACTCCAACCTCTTTGAAGATTCTAGTTCGTTCATCTTCAACCGCCTCTCGGAACTTTTCTTCAACCAGTCGTGCTAACCCATATGACCCCAGGAATTCTAAATCCTTACAGAACTCGGGGTCAATGGTCAATAGCATGAGGTAACGAACTTCCTTGGATTCATCAATTAAGAAGCCATTGTCATCATAAAGCTGCTGTGGGTGATGCCATGCTTCGGTGGAACGTAGAGCAGATACTCAATCAGATATGGCTTGCTAGCAAAACTAAGAACCATTCTCCATTTGCGGAGCCATTCTATACAGTTCAGGCCAGTCAGCCTTTCCATATTCAATATATACTTTTTGAACTTTTCAGAAATGGGTGTTGGAGGAGGAGTAGGAGAGTTGACGCTGGCTTCAGACATTTATAAAACCATAATTTATTAGTTTAATTTAATCCTTTAAATAATTACCTAATTATTATTTAATAAGGCTAGGACCCAAAATCTCCCAACTATGGTGTGAAGAGGGATGTCGTAATCACAACATAATGGTTATTAAGGTAGATACACATTTATCAATTTCACTGTTATGAAATTCCTAGGTTTGTGAGATTCATTGAACTATTCAATGGCATGTTTAATCTCGGATTATTCTCTTCTATTTGTGACTGGGATGCCGAGGATCACAAACAAGATGTGAATAACCATGCAAATGTGCTTGGTAACCTCAATATCGTTTATCATCTCAAATTGATTTGCCGGTTAACCACACACGCTCCATCAACAATGATAATTTATGAGATATCCATTACCACTCTTTATGAGCCTGTATTAGTGTGTCAATAAACCACACACGCTCCACTAATGTCTCATAAAGTGTAATGTGCAATTTCATGGGTTAGCATATCTTTCACATTTTCCTAAAGTAACTAGATTTGAGATTTTAATTAAAACAAATTCTAGTACTTTGATTAATAACATTATACTTTTAATGAGATTAAGTAGTCCTATCAAATTCGTTCTGCTAACGACCCTCCAATAATCAAGGAAGTGGTGTGTGAGAGTGGACACCCATTCAACCGCCATTTTATAGGCAGTTTCCTTATACCACCTTATAGATCAGCTTCGTGAATGAGGTATACTAACGATTTGACTAACCAATTCTTATACATATAAATATTAACTTTTAATTATATATATATATATATATATATATATATATATATATATATATATATATATATATATATATATATATATATAAGATGTATTTATACTTTTAAAATAATTTTGGTTTACCTATTTAAATTTTCGAAATTAAACTTTTAATTTAAATTTAAATTTAAACCTTAATTGATTTAATATTTATCTTTTAGTTAACAATTAATTAAATAAATTAAGTCAGACAGGGATTAACAAATTAATCAAATTAATTTAATCATATTCTTTACCCACTAATTTCGAAAATCACATAAAGGGTAAAGGGTTATTCATTTATTAATTAATCATAATTACCAAAAATAGAAAAACCCTCTAAAACCCTAGCAGAAATCGAAAACAAGGGGGAGGCTAGGGTTTCTGAAAGCCTAGCCCCAAAATCGAAATATAAGCCTTTAGGGTTTAATTTCTATAAACCCTAATTCAAATGTATAACTATTATAGCAAATTCAAACAGAAAACAAACCAAATAGCTTTGAAACCACTGATAGGTTTTATACAAATCAAATAAACTTAACCCTTAAGTTCACATGCAACCTAATTGGATCTAAGTTTTCACTATTTGAACCTATAACTAATACCTAAGGCATTATCGAAATTTACTAAAGGATTAAAAGAAAATTACTAACATTTTGTTGAATCTTTTGGAAGAGAGCACCACAAGCATCGTGTCTCTAATGGTTCACACCCAAAGCTAGCAACAAGAAAAACAAGAAAGAGAGCTGAGGTCTATGATAAAATGGCGCAGTTTGGGGATCCAGAACCCCTTATTTATAGCCTCCAAGGGATAAGCAGATAAGCTTTATAGATAAACCTTATTTGAATTCAAACGAGATAAACATTTTATCTATAATTCAAATCCCTATTTATCTATATATATGTTTTCGAAAATCATGGATAATCATATCCTAATTGTTCACTACTCAACTATTGAATAATTACAATTCAGCCCTGCACTTTTAATTAATCCAATTAATCCCAAAATTAATTCAAATTAATTTCTGATTAATTATTAATTAAACAATAATATTTATAATTAATATATTATCCTCATAATATATTAACAAATTATTTATATTGATTTATTAATCACATAATAAATCAATCTCTCTTTCTTAAAGTTATTCTGTCAAATTGCCAGTTATGAAGGCAACCCAAAAAGACTTTGCTACTATCAATCAAGTATATACCAATTATAGTCATGGCTTAGACACCTAATCCAACAATACATACATAGATATTAGGTGAGTACCCGCGAAATACGGCGGCAGCAATTAATTTCATTTCGGCAAATAGTTTCATTTTCCTTATTAGTTTCGTTTCATCATTTAGTTTCCTTTCATAAACATGTTATATTCCAAAGACCATGCAATATGTTGAGAAAATATCATTTATCATTACAAATGTATTAGGTGCATACATATTTGCATTCTTTTTCGAGGAATAGTTTCTTTTTAGGGTTAAGGTTACGCAACATACACACATTGTTAGACTTTTTTTTCTTTTCAAATATTTGTTTATTTTTATTTTGGGTTTTTCGTTAGACGACTGTTTTTTCTTTAGGATTCTTGAGTTTTTCGGTGGACGACTTTTTTCTTTAGAATTCCTGAGTTTTTCGTTGGACGACTTTTTTATTCTCAAAAATTTGCTATTTCGGCAGACGGCAAATGGTTCTTTTTACAGTGATTAGTTTGCTTTCCAAAATATTCAATTACAAATAATACATAATTTGGTGGTATACGCGGAAGTGGCAAACATCATTTAATATATTGTTGCTTTTGGTTATAAAGTTTTTAAATATTTTTATTTGAAAATTTCAAGGAAAAAAAAATCAAATAGACTACCACAAGAGTTGATAGTGATTTTTTTTCACATTTGTATTCACTTTCTGACATATAAAGAAAAGTATCCAAAATCAATTATAAATGTTAGACATTTTACGATAGCGCAAGAAAAGAGTTCATATTGTCGTTTACTTTTCATTTTCAAAAAAAAATTTCTTTTATAGTTAATGTTTTCTAATTACCTCGCATATATTGTCATTTATTTTTATATTATTAGATTTTTTCAATTTTTGGTTTTGTTTGTATCCTTTCATTTTGGCCACTAAGGTGAAGATGTTAAATTCGTTTCAACGGAACGTCATATTATATTGTGATTTAAACAATACTACCTTATGTATAATTATATTTTTATGATTACATATTTGTTTGTAGTGTTGTGTTGAGGTTTTAGTGTTGTGTAGAGGTCTGGAGAGAGAGACATGTTGAGTTTTTTTATCCAGGTTGCAATTTTAAATAGAAACTGAAAAGTAGGTTGTATTAAAATGACTAAAATGAATGTACATTGCATTATAACGACTAAAATAAAAGTACATTGCATTAAAATGTGAATTTTAAACCAACATCAGGTTTCGTTTTACACAGAAACTGAGAAGTAGGTTGCATTATAAGAACTAAAATGAAAGTCCATTGCATCTAAACGACTAAAATAGACTAAAAATGGTAACTTTTTTAACCAGGTTGCATTTCATAAAAAATGAAAAATTGGTTCCATCTTGACAGCTTTTCTGATCATTGGAGTTTAAATATGTAGACTTACAATCTGAATAGAAAGAAACCAAGTAAAAGGTATCAATACACATACATACACCCAAATATCATATACACTAAATATCAAATATCAAGAAAAAGGTATTAATACACATACACTCAAATATCATACATACTAAATTACACTGCTATCATTTAACCATTTATCATAGAGCTATAATATGTAACTTTGCATATTCAGGGCCGGCCGAGAGATTTTGGAGGCCCTGTGCAAATTGATAATCGTAGGCCCCAAAACATGCAAATCTACATGATACAAAAAGTTTGAAATGTAATGTTTTTTTCATATTGTTAATATACTTATTAGACAAACTTTAATTCAAAACATATACCTTCAGAAACCATGAAACTAGAAAATCTTCAATTTCGAAAACGTGTTAGAACTGAAAATTGATACTGATCTGAAGAGGATTCTAATCTGACTCGGCTTGCTACTCGGTATGCTGCTAGTCTGCTTCAATCCAGATCCTGATTGGTTCAGCAATTCCAATTCGGAAGTTGGAAACTTGGAATTGGAACAATATCCGGTCAGAGAGAAAGAAAATCACCAGATCAGAAGATGAGAAAAAAGAAAAACAGATACGAAGCATAATATCGATTGTCGATTGATTCAGTTCAATAGAGAAAGTATGAAAGCAAACATTGAACATATATTATCGCTATTATTCCCGACTTCCCGTTGGAGACTTGCAGAAAATAAGAAAAGCATATACGAAGCATAATATCGTACCGTTAGAGACTTGCAGAAATTGAATCTTCTGCTAATTTTTCGAGATTGATTACAGAGATTATTGGGTGAAGACCTGAAGCTGTCATGATTATCGCTATTATTCCCGAGTTCCCGCTTTCCGATTTTGCCTCCAGTCTTCACGTTTCACAAACAAGGCTGGGACGGACTTAGGTATATACATGGACTTAAAATATTGGGCCCCTAGTAGAGAATGGGCCCTGTTCAAAGGTACCAATTGAACCCGTTTGGGCCGGGCGTGTCCATATTACAATGGCGGATTGAGAAATACTCTGAAAGTATAATGTTGTAACAACAAAATATAAAAACTCTAACCGGTTAGGAGCATCCTAAGTAAATTACATCAAAAGCATAGATCTGAAAAGGTGATATCCACATCATAGTGAGCATTTTATTAAAGTGAAGTACTAATAAAGCGTTATAAAGTTGCTACATTGATTTAAAAACGAAAAGACCATTACATAAAAACCTGCCATCGAGAATTACAAGAAAATAATCAAAAAGTTTTATATAGTTATTCATTACAAGGCCTATATATGTAATTTGACATATATTTATTTATACACTCTTAGATTAACTCTAATCATAAAGAAACATTGTACAACCTCTTCATAATGCCTCTATCCTCTCCGCCTCCTACGTGAATATCTACCCTTTCTGTCTCTCTTTATTTTCGAATGGCACAAGATTTAAATCGACCACCATAGCAAACTGCCACCACTGCTAGTCGGCCCCGCTGCAAGTCCATCAGTTATGCCTCCCAAATCAGCTCCCCTGCCCCGCCATCTATCATCCTCCCTAGACCATCTACCGCTATCACTCTCTACCACCATCCATCTAATTGGTATACAGGTAACGAATCTGCAGGGGCGGAACACGGGCAACAAAGCCAAGGGGGCCAAAACTAAAACTAAAAAAAAATTATAGAACAAATTGATTTGGTTTAAGTTATGACAAATAAAAAATATAATAAAACTAGCTATTAGTATAAAATCTTCTTACATTGCTCATCAATAATTACTAACAAGTTAGAACGGACGAATCCAATTTTTTTTCATTGAAAAAACAACGTTTTTATGGTGGACGAATACGTTTATTTTAACCTTAAAAACGTTTATCTATGTTGTTTTGATTACAAACTCAACTTTATAATCGACCATATTTTGCATAATAAAATTAATTTTCCAATAACAATTTATTAAAATAAAACGAATAACCTAACAATAAAATAACAATAAATGAAAATAATAAACTATAATATGATAACTCATTAAGGCTGGGGGAGCAGTCAGCATGCTGAAATATGTCACGTCAGCTTTCAGCATGTTAGCACATGCTGACCAAATTTGGTGGGAGCAGTCAGCATCTGCTAACCATGCTAAACTATTTTTTTTAGATTTTTTGTTAAATATTATATTAAAATAAAACACAAACTTATGGAAACATAAAAACAAACATTTCATTAAAAAAATTACAAGACATGAAACTTAAAAAAAATTACAATATATGAAATCAAAATTTAAAACGACTAAAACATGACATAAAATAAAAACACGACTTCATATATTGTCTCCATCCGAATATTCACCGTCATACTCGTTCACCGGATCCATATTTAGATCAATATGGTCCACCGTCCAAAGATGATCGATTAGATGACAACGACGATCCCCATTAATTAAAAAAAGGTTTTTTTATTTTGCCCGTTCAACGGTCATATGACCGTTGCCTTCTTCCACGACGAGCTCGCTGGGATTTTGACGAGGTGGCTTTGGCGAAGGCGAAGGCGAAGGCGAAGGCGAGCAGGGGAGGAGTGGTTAGCGAGTGTCAGGCGAGGGGGACAACGAGCTGCTCCCCCCAGCCTAATAGCCGATTAGTGTTGAATAATGTTTTTATGTTTTTATGTGACCATCACTGAAATAAGTCGAAATGTTTTTTAACAAATATTATCAGTATTTCAGGTTGCATGGATTCAAGATTGAACGTGAAGAAAAACAAAACACAGAAATCCTGATTGCTTCAGCAATCGCGACGCGACGGAAGCCCCATCGTGTAACGCCAATACCCTCTTTTTATGTAAATATAATAAAAAGGGTAAAATGGTCATTTTACCTTGGAAGGGTAAATTGGTCTTTTGGACAGAAAAGTATTTGGTTTGAAATAATATTTTGAGTTTTGGACTTAAAATGTTATAAAAACTGATTTTGGTCGTTTTACCGCAAAAGGGTATTTTGGTCATTTGACAAGTGAAGGACCAATTCTGAAAATATTGTTGGTTGTGGCAAAAATGTAAGAAATGAAAGTTTTATTGTAATAAAACTTGGTTATTGTGGTCAAAGTTCAAGAAAATGAACTTAGGGACCAAATTTGTAAAAATTTGTGATATATATAGAGAGAGTTGACTCTCTTTGACTGGCCATTTTGTGCAGCTACGGGAATGATTTTAGGAGCAAATTTCTGCAGAAATCATGAAGCTTGAGGCAAGGAATTGGAATCATAGCATGGAATTGGTGATTCCTATGTTAATTAAGGTTAGTAACTTGATTTTTAACCAAGTTCTTGAAGTGTTCTTGGTTTGGTGTTTTAGAAACTGAAATTTGTACATTTCAGTTTTGATTATGTGATTTATATGGTTTATTACTTCCATTAAGTCATGCTGAAAAGGACTTAATGCAAGAAAATGGAAGTAGGATGCTATTCTTGATAAATTTGAGAATTTTGCCAAGAACCCTAAATCATGAATTTGTGTGATTAAGGTGTTTGTAATGGTTTAAAACTTGTTATTAGACAAAGGTTTTAGTCCTAGAACAATCCCTGATCATTAAGTCGTGTATTAAGGGCTTAAAATGGGTGAAAATGGGGATTTGTAGCTGAAAAATCGTGATTCTGGTCTGTTCAGCAGAGATCGGGTCGTGATCTATTAAGGATCGGGTCGCGATCTAGATCGAGTCCCTATCTCTAAGAGATCGGGTCGCGATCTCTGCCAGCAGCAAAAATCAGCCCCCTGTTAAGTTATTTTGAGTTTTGAAGTTGGAATTTGGGGTTAGGCTTGTCCGTTTGACCTGAAATTTTAAACATAGGTCTAATATGGTATGAAACTTCATACAACATTGTCGGAATACGTATACGACCTCCCGAAAGTACTGTAGCAGAATACGCGTATTTCGGGACGTATATTGGAAATTTTATAAAAATGGTTATTGCTTGGAATTGGTTCTATATTAGACTCGTATGCATTAGAATCAATTAAAATGAATATTAACCTATAATCATTGTGGAAATGAATGAATTATAGGTGTGGGACAAAATGGTTGTGGTGCACGCAAAGGCAAGAAACAACCGGGATTTAAATGCAGCTAGCATCCAGGTGAGTAATCTCACTTATACCACATATGATATGTGTTAGTTGGACTGTTACAGGTTGAAACAGGTTTGGGGGACGAAAATGATGATCTAACGATATTGTAAAAAGGCAATACCGGATAAGCCGTAAGTCAATGAAATGACAAGAACGGAGCCGTGAGCCATAAATAATTACGAAATGAAATATTAATAAATGGTGCGGCCACTTGTGGCTATGATTCTGGATTTTATATCCAACTGGTGCGGCCTATATGGCTATGATTCTGGTGCGGCCTTCGGGCTATGACTCCGGTGCGGCCTTCGGGCTATGTCTCCGATGCGGCCTTCGGGCTATGATTTGGTGCGGCCTTCGGGCTATGACTCCGGTGCGGCCTTCGGGCTATGTCTCCGATGCGGCCTTCGGGCTATGATTTGGTGCGGCCTTCGGGCTATGACTCCGGTGCGGCCTTCGGGCTACGTCTCCGATGCGGCCTTCGGGCTATGATTTGGTGCGGCCTTCGGGCTATGACTCCGGTGCGGCCTTCGGGCTATGTCTCCGATGCGGCCTTCGGGCTATGATTCTGGTGCGGCCTACGGGCTATAATTTATGCGTTGGAACTGTTCTGGTGCGGCTTGTATAGCTATGACACGTGGTGCGGCTTATATAGCCAGGAAATACGGTGCAGTCAATTATGACTAAGAAATATGGGACAGAAACGGTAATTGATAATTCATATGTTTATTTTCTCTTATATACATGTGAACTTATGTGGCTAACAGCTTTGACTTGATTAATGTGCAAATAACAGGTTAGATATTATAATTATCTTTGGAATTAAATGGTGCGGTCTTAGGACCAGGATTTTGGGTTGTTGAACCTAAATTGGTGCGGCCTTAGGGCTATGATCTAAACGATGAAACTGTTGGTGCGGCCTTAGGGCTATGATTTGAACAGGTTAAATGTTTTGGTGCGGCCTATATGGCTACGATATATGGTGCGGTCAACGATGACTATGAATTGTGGGACGAAACTGTTTTAAGAGTTTAATTGTTATTATTCTCTTATATATGTGTGACGTTATTTGCAGGTATGATTACTCACTGAGCTTTGTAGCTCATACCGTTTGTTAAATGTCCCTGCAGGTTAGCATAACCCTGGTAAGGGTAAGGATAAAGTCCGTGACTCTTGAGGTGGGACTTGTAGATGCTGTCAGTAGCAGCCCGGCTTTAAAGGAGATATTGGTATTATATATTCTCCATGATACACTTGTACCCGTTTTTATTAAAATATACCCCTTTATTATGGTTTTATGTATTGAAACCTATGTTTTAAATGAAAAATTTTTCAGGGGTGTTTTGTTTTAAAAGCCGGGTGTTACACATCGCGACCCGACAGCACATTTGTCGAGACGTGAAGAGAAGCAAGACAGAAGACCAAAATCCTTCAGCGATCGCGACGCGACGGAGTCTATGGTCGCGACGCGAAGCCCCTTCAACGCGACACCACCAACCTCTTGATCGCGAGACTACCAACACAACGCACTAACCAGAGGCCGACCAAAAGCAACACGACACACGCACCTTCGCGACGCGACGGCATGCTTGGTCGCGACGCGATCCCTGTTCTTCAGCACTATAAATTAAGGCTCTCTCTTGCTGATTTTGTACACTCTAACATATAAACCACAAGCACACCCACGACCAAACACCTCAAGACTCTGAAATTTCAGCATTTGGCAACAAGAATCAAACCATATAACCGCAAGAAACAAAACCTCCACCCGACACCAAACTTCAAACCGCTAAACAACCTCTACCCGACACCAAACTACAAAACCTACACACCCTCTACCAAATACATACACCACAAAAAACCCCGTGCATCTCAATTAAAATTTCACCAAACACCAAAAACTAACAAACCTCATCCTACCGAAAAGAACAAGAATCGACGCTTTAAAGAAAACGCCATCTTCCTCAGCGATCGATAAGTTCTTTTAAAATTATATGTGTCGTTATTGATTTATTTAAACTGTTATAAATCAACTGTACCAAATATCCAATACATCCGAATTGAATCGTGACAACCAAACATATGTGGACTGTATTTTACTGAGACATCTAACTTCTAACCTTTTTATTTATTGTAAAAACACTTTATCGTTGATAATGGCGTTTATTACATCTAACATCTAACTTCTAACTTCTAACCTTTTTTATTTATTGTAAAAACACGTTATCGTTGATAATGGCGTTTATTACATCTAACCTCTAACTTCTAACTTTTACTTTATTTACCGCTTTCTGTCTATTTATTTATAGCTTTCAGCAACTTCACTTTATTCCGCAACTATTTTTTATTCCGCATATTATAGATAAAATACATTTCTTTCACACAGTAATCGGCTTAAAAAAACCTTATTTGTGGAGATCAGCTATCGTATTTTCAACAATTGGTATCAGAGCTCGTGTGATTTAGTCTGAAATTTTTGTCGAAAACTTTATTTGTGTAGCGTTTTTATAACCAACCAATAAGTTTTCCTTAAAAATTTCATTTTAATATCACTTGTTCAAAATCCTTTCAAAACAAAAAAAAAATTAAAAATCTTAAAATTTAAAAAAAAAAAAAAAACCCAAAAATGTCTTCCACAACCTACTCAAGAGCTCCATATGTCATCGATCAGGTATGGTCTATGATCTCAGAAATCGGTCTTTCCAAAACACCATTCGAGTCCCACATGACTAAGATTGAGAACAGTTTGAAAGCTGATCTCAAACTATATCATGACACAATAGTCAAATCTGATATCTGCAAATCTGAATTACAAACCTTGCAACTCAGATTTGGAGAATCAACAAGGACTAGAGACAAACTTGAAAGAGACATCGAGCGAAAATCAGAAGAATATAATCACGTCTTAGATCAATTAAATGAAGCTCTAAAACAAAAAAGGGACTTAGAAATAAAAAATCAATCTGTTATTTCATCTGAAATAAAAGATACCTTAGAAATAGAAGTCCTTCAGTTAAAAATAAAAATTCAAGATTTAACTGACAAAAACACTGGTTTGATTCTAAAACTAGATGATTTTTCAAAACAAATCAAATTTCTTGAATCCGAAAATCAAAGATTTCAAGGAAAACTGGATTCTATCAATATTGCTAGAAAGCTAAGTGATGATATTTTCATCAAAGCAACATCCTTAGGATCTGGAAAAATCGATACAAATTACAGACCTGGATTAGGAAGAGAATTCTTC
This sequence comes from Cichorium intybus, assembly GCA_023525715.1. Taxonomy (NCBI): domain Eukaryota; kingdom Viridiplantae; phylum Streptophyta; class Magnoliopsida; order Asterales; family Asteraceae; genus Cichorium; species Cichorium intybus. The sequence continues at coordinate 1,590,964 of JAKNSD010000045.1, read as the reverse complement.
GAAATCGAACAAGCCAAACAAGAAACCAGGACTAACAGTGAAAACTCTGAATCAACTCTAACAGATCTATCCTCATCTGTTAATGAGGAAAATTCAGACGACGAAACAATTATCAACTGTAACCCAGATGATACTGATTTCACTGTTTCTAAAAGATCTTTCACTAATAGGTCTTCAACCCACCAAATCCAAATTACCAACCAAAACTCCTTTTACGAGAAAGGCAGTACCTCTAAACCATTTGCTCTTCAAAAGGAACAAGGCAAACCCAAAGTTTTCAAACAAACCCAAAAGAAACCTTTGAAACCAGTCTCTGTGCCACAAAACCAAACTTTCAATCCAAAACTAAAACCTTTTCAAAAACCAATTCAAAATCGCTTTCAAGAGATAAACTTCAATCTCTCAAAGAACTTTCAGAAACCATCATTTCACCAAATTCCATTCCATCATCATAATGTTTTTCAAAATCATCCAAATCCCAGATACAAAGAAAGGTTATCAAACGGATCTTCACTTATAGGATACCTTTCACAAAATCAAAGACCATTTCAACTGACAGGTTTTCAAAAACAAATCTTGAATTGGGAAAATCTGATAAGTCAAATCAAGCCTCAACCACTTCGTTCAATTAACAGAAACCATAATGATTTCAAATCACCAAAAACCATTAACAAATCAGGACCCACCATGGTTTGGGTACCTAAACTTTCTGTTTAATTGCAGGTACTTTGTGCTGGAGAGCCCAAGGATGATACATGGTATATCGATAGTGGCCGTTCCAAGCATATGACAACAAACCATAGCCTTCTACAAGACTTCAAACCCACACTACCTCCGATGCAGAAACTTCACAATCAAACCAAAATGATGCGGATCCAGTCGAGGGGGAACCACCAAAACCAGAACCCTCCTAAAACACCCCAATCCACCTGTCCAAATGATCCCAATGCATCATTTATGGGAAAACCACCAAAACCAAATTCCTCTTTAAACAATCCCAATCTACCTATCCAAAATGATCCCAGTGCATCATTTATGGGGGAACTCTCGTTACCCCATTCTCACCCCCAAACCAAAGTTTTCCAAAAACATTCAAATAACAAAAAAATTTTACCAAAAACATTCAAATAACCAAAATCTTCAAAAACATCCACATAATCAAAAATCTCAAAAGAATTTAGGATAAAGTTTTTTTTTAAATCTTTACAAAACCATGTGATTAACATCTTCTTGACTAAATTTTCAGATACTTATGCTCGTTGAATGTTCTCAGTAATATTGATTCTTAATTAAAGAGAAGGTTCAAATTTCAAACATTTTTGTTAAGTATATTCTCCTATTCCCTTTGAATTTATTTCAATTATAACGATTTTATCTATTAAGGGACATAAGATCAGGAGATTCAGATGAAAACCAAACTCATGTGAGAAATTGTGCCTCGTCTTTAACTGCTAAGTGGAATTCATTTCTGTGAGCAAAGGTGTTTTCATGATGACTTATAGGATTTATACACTTATACTGTGATGCTAGTCTCATTTTTGCTTAGATATCAAAATGACCAGGGACGATACATTTATTTTCTTATATATTAGACAAACTGTCTATTATATCACCTATCCCTATCCTCAATCAAACCACTTCAAAGAAAAGATTCATCATCTGGCATAACAAGTCTGAAAATTGAAGAAACGTCAAGTCATATCCAAGAAAAACCAGAAGATAGCTCAAAATTTCAAAACGCAAAGTCATATCCAACAAATGCTGTCAACAAATCACAATTGGTAACCACATCAGATATCTTTTACACAATGTGTATTCACACAAATCAAGAAAAGATAAAGACAAAGGTGAACACATCACCAACGAAAAAGAAGATTTACAACAACAATCCATCAAGACAGACATCTCTCAAACAACGAATTCTCAAAAGCTTTATCAAATATAGCTGTCAAAACCAAAGATTTACCGGGATACTGTAGCCTTCATAATTGAATATTCTTAGTTGCGAACTGAACTATGAAAATTTCTAAACCCCTCTACATGTATTTACCGACGGAGAGAGAGTGAACATCAATGGCATGAATGAAGAAACCCTCTGAGTAATGCCGAAACCAGTCTTATGTGATTGATTATCTAATATGAAGACCAAGTGACTAAAGTATATAGGTATAAATCCACATTAAGCATAAGTCAACACCTTCAAACTGAGAGATATCACTCATCTTTAGTGATTATACACCAGTTCTGCACCCAGAACAACCAAAACACCTCAGTCAAGTGTGAGTTATACCTATGAGAGTTCATCTGAATCGACCTATTAAGATCACTTGTCGTCTTTATAAATGCTATAAAATCTTAAGGAATATTATGAAAATGCATATACAAAAACCTTTTGATAATCGAACTCGAAACCTTGATTCAGAAATAAATATTCTTGACAAACATTTTTCAAAACATAAGTAAAATCTAGTCACACTTTTTCAAAACAAGTGATATGATTTTATAAATGTTTTATCCAAATTTCAAGAATTTTCAATCAAACATTTTTCTCCTCATTTCATTAATGATCACATAGGGGGAAATTGTTGAATAATGTTTTTATGTTTTTATGTGACCATCACTGAAATAAGTCGAAATGTTTTTTAACAAATATTATCAGTATTTCAGGTTGCATGGATTCAAGATTGAACGTGAAGAAAAACAAAACACAGAAATCATGATTGCTTCAGCAATCGCGACGCGACGGAAGGCCCCATCGCGACCCGACAGCACATTTGTCGAGACGTGAAGAGAAGCAAGACAGAAGACCAAAATCCTTCAGCGATCGCGACGCGACGGAGTCTATGGTCGCGACGCGAAGCCCCTTCAACGCGACACCACCAACCTCTTGATCGCGAGACTACCAACACAACGCACTAACCAGTGGCCGACCAAAAGCAACACGACACACGCACCTTCGCGACGCGACGGCATGCTTGGTCGCGACGCGATCCCTGTTCTTCAGCACTATAAATTAAGGCTCTCTCTTGCTGATTTTGTACACTCTAACATATAAACCACAAGCACACCCACGACCAAACACCTCAAGACTCTGAAATTTCAGCATTTGGCAACAAGAATCAAACCATATAACCGCAAGAAACAAAACCTCCACCCGACACCAAACTTCAAACCGCTAAACAACCTCTACCCGACACCAAACTACAAAACCTACACACCCTCTACCAAATACATACACCACAAAAAACCCCGTGCATCTCAATTAAACTTTCACCAAACACCAAAAACTACCAAACCTCATCCTACCGAAAAGAACAAGAATCGACGCTTCAAAGAAAACGCCATCTTCCTCAGCGATCGATAAGTTCTTTTAAAATTATATGTGTCGTTATTGATTTATTTAATCTGTTATAAATCAACTGTACCAAATATCCAATACATCCGAATTGAATCGTGACAACCAAACATATGTGGACTGTATTTTACCGAGACATCTAACTTCTAACCTTTTTATTTATTGTAAAAACACTTTATCGTTGATAATGACGTTTATTACATCTAACATCTAACTTCTAACTTCTAACCTTTTTTATTTATTGTAAAAACACGTTATCGTTGATAATGGCGTTTATTACATCTAACCTCTAACTTCTAACTTTTACTTTATTTACCGCTTTCTGTCTATTTATTTATAGCTTTCAGCAACTTCACTTTATTCCGCAACTCTTTTTTATTCCGCATATTATAGATAAAATACATTTCTGTCACACAGTAATCGGCTTAAAAAACCTTATTTGTGGAGATCAGCTATTGTATTTTCAACAATTAGGTATATATAATGGGTTTATTTTAAATGCGTCTAGAAACAAATTAGTTGATTAAGTAATAACCCACTGATGTCGTCTTTTGAATCAAATTAGCCCGGTAATTCATTAAAGTTAACCACTAATATAAACCCATTATATATACCTAATCGGCTGATTATTTTTTATCTTTGGGAGGCAGCACACAACCAAGTCAAGGACACAGAGCGATACAAATCGTTGAATTTTTAGGAACGATATATCTCTTATTCTCGATTGTAAAAAATAGCAAATCAATTGTTAACGAACGATGTGCTGTGGGGGGCACCAGCAAATCAAAAATTGTTTGATTGATAGATTTTTTATTATATATTCTTTCTTCTGATCTATTAAATTCTTTTTTCTTTCGTCGATTTATTCTTCCAAGTTTATCAAAATTTCCGCCCTTCTGTACTCGATTACAAGTTGAAGCTCTTCATCTCCATCGTTTTTTGTATCTGCACTTGAACTCTTTGGTATTCGTATTTGGAAGGCTGAAAAACGGGGGGCCCATGGCCTCCCCGGCCCCTAAACGCATCCGCCCCTGGATATTACACAGAACACGAAGGCCGATGAACAAGATTCAGAACCTCATAAGTGATGGGATTTATCAATAATTACAACGCTACCCCAAAATATATATGACCCCCTCCACCCCTTTCCCATGTGTACATTTTTCAAGTTTTACCGGCCAAAATTGGGGGCAAACATCAATAATTTCAATTTAGACCAACGAATTTACCCCTATGCTTAATCCAATTATACAAAAGCAGCTTCACATCATCTATTGCCTCCGAATTCTCAAGCCTCACCCTATTAAAAATCACTCCTTTAAACAATTTTGTAATTTTGTAGAATTTCGAGTTTTAGTTCTTTAATAAATGTTAATATTTATCATAAACTAGAAAATTTTGAAGAACATAGCAATATATATATATATATATATATATATATATATATATATATATATATATATATATATATATATATATATATATATAATAATTCAATGTCCAATGATATATTTGGGTAGATTTTCCTAAGTAAAATGACGTGCTTAAATATACATGATGATGAGGTTCATTACAAATATATGATGATGTAGTTGTGCTGTAAAAGGTAATCACTATAAGACTAATAGCAGGGTTATCTTTATTCGTGTAGGTGTACAACAATAAATCTTCTACATTTTCTATTTATTATCATTTTTAAAACTACATAATATTTGATCTATATGCTCAAGAATCATTTTAGAATATTATTTATTATAATTTTTAAAAGTACATAATAAAACTGACACATATTGAATATTTATTATTAATATGATTATTAATAAATAATCAACTCTTGTATTTAATTAGGAGATAATTATTATTTTGATGAAAATAATAAATCAAGAGAGTATAAACTAGTTATTATATCATATTGTATGATTTAATAAGTCATGTACAAAGTTTTGGACACTTTGGTTTCCATTGAACTTTCTAGTTACATAAGTGTATTTGGTTAGTGTAACCAAAGTCACTCATACACACTTCATAGGTGAGTGAAAGGTTGCTTGTCAACCTTCCTCTTACACAACATACCTTCTTACATACATTCCACCTTTGCATTAAATGAAAACATGGGTCCTTGGTCTTTTATTTGTAGGTCCTTTAATCTCACAATAAACAAGATATCAATCAAAAGAATAAGAACAAGGAGATTATTTCAACTTCAATGCACTCTTGTATTTATCAAGACTAGTACATAAGTTGTGTGATTGCCAAGAACACTCAAAGATTCTCTCTCTAGGTTAGCACAATTCTCTAGACAATCAACATAACAAATGATTTCATAAAGACCTTAAATACTCTAGGCGTAATGACCTAATGACCTAGGCCCATGGGAACCGATCCACTAGCCCAAACAAGGCGTGGACCAAGGAACAAAAACAGAACAACCCTTGGTTGTTCGGCCCCCACTAATTTTACAAATAAAACCTTATAAAATGATATTTTACAATTTTAGTCCTAATAAATAAAAGATTAAACCAAACTAAAATTAATTCCCAACAATCTCCCCCTTGGTTTAATGCTTTCATTTATCTTCAGGCTTCATTTGAACTAGACGTCAGTTGAGTACTGCAGAAACTTTTCAACAATCTCCCCCTCAAATGGACAATCTCCTCCTTAGCAAAAAAAACCTTCCTCTTAGCAGGTAACTTGAGTGAATGTTGATAGAATTCGGCACATTGCAGCAATAACTTCGTCTTTGATGCAGGTCGTCATCAGATTTGGATTGGAAGCGCTTTAGTCAATAGAGCATGTCTAGGATCAGCACATCCAGCTTTTGATTTGTCTTTGACTTTGACTTTGACTGGAGTCTGACTCTTCTTCTCTTCATTTGATAACTTCAGGTGTTAATGTAGTAACAAGTTGACTGAGGAGGAATTCAAACAACTTCTCACATAGAGTTCAGCTTCACCTTCTTCGGGAATAAACTTCGTGTTGAAATTCTCGAACATTGCATGTTACTGACGTTTCTCGATACGATCACTATCAGCAAATCCTGTAGATCACGGAGTTAGAAACTCTCACCACAGTTGTTCAATGATTCATCCTTGGCTCAGAATGAGACTTCTCGCAGTATCTGTGTGAACCCGGGGGAACACACTACGATTGTTTGAGTATCGGTGAACTACTCGTGGTCCTTTTGATTTAAGCCCCTGCATATCCTTGATCAAAGATCTCAATGCAGTTGACAAGTCAATTTGGCTCTTGGCGAGACGTTCAATGGTATCCAAACTCTGTGGAGTGTACCATCCTAATGCGAATTTTGAATCAGGTAAAGTTGTTGGGGTCTCACAGCTATTGTGGTAAACAAAAACGATCATTGACCCAGAGTTCAATGTTTCATCAATGTGAGGTAATATCACATTGAATCACGAATATTTGTTTAGAAGAAGTTTTAGGTCAAGAATGGTATGAGCGTGTAATATGTCTTGGCTATTAGACATACCCATCGGTTAGACTTTCGAATTATCATCAGTGCATGGTTTATTACAATGAGTCATCCAACTCTTGATTTAGAAGTTTTGTTAGGTGAGAAGGGTTGTTGATGCCTCACATCTACTACTGGTGTTGTAGCAGAGATCACTGACATAGAGTTTCGAAATATCACCGTCACTAGGTTTAAAGTGATGAGTCGTCTATTTCTTGCATCAGAAATGTAAATGTGGTTAAGAGTGGATTGGTGCGTGTGATAGACTATGATATGCAGTCTAACCATCGACACAGACTTTTTAACTCTCGACTTTGAGTGGTTTCTCTCAAAGCGTCTAGAAGTTGGTGTTACACAAGAAAAACCTTTAGATTGGTTAAGAAACGGTTGTCAGTGCTTCACACTCATTGAGGTGTACCAATGAGGATCACAAACACTTAAAAGCTAACCTCATCACTGAGTGGTATAAACTCGGTGCGTCGTCGGTAGGTAAAAAAAGTTTTTGGATTTTTTAAATTTTAAGGAAAGATATGAAAATTAAATTAAAAAAAATAAAATCTTTTTTGTTTTTCTTGATACCAATTGTAATTACTTAAAAATTTTTGATTGAAAGAAAGAACATAAAAGTAAAACATATTTTTGGATTTTCTGAAAGGAAATATATGAAAACTATAAAAAAATATGAAAATATATTTTTGTATTTTTAAATTTTCTGATTTTTGTTTTGTTTTCGAAATTTTCTAATTTTTTGTTTTGTCTTTCTTCTCCCCCTAAATTTGTGCATGGGAAGAAGAGCGGAAATACAACATGTACAAATTTAACTAAAACAAAAATAAAGTAAGAAAATATTTATAGAACTGATTTAATAATCAATGAAACGTATCAAATCCAGTTTGAAATGAAGTTACCTGTTCAATTTTCGACACGTCGTTAGGCACAGTCCCCACGTGATCCTTCCTCTCTCCCCTCCCGCAAAGGACACATACTCTCCATCAATGATTTGAATGTTGTGCAACTGAGAGGTGTCTCCAATCATGTGCATGGAACAACTACTATCAACGGACTGAGGTCCGAAGAGATTCCTCCGTAGATGCTCCTGCACACGTACGAGATCAATTGGTCTTAGGAACCCAGTCCATTCGGAAGCTAGGTTGACCCAAACTATCTACACACTTGACTGGTTCCAAGATCATATCCTACTTATAAAACAAAGAACATGAAGAGTTAGTAGAAAAATTATATGATTTGGAATATTGGCCTTTTGGTACCCATCGGTAATTTGGTTTTGGTCTTTTATTGATTGACCGGATGGGTGTGTCTGCACTTGAGTTTGAAGCAGCACTCCCCCTTGACTTGTGCTTCTGTTGCCAGCGTGGACTCGAGGACGATCCTTGAGATGAGCTCGACCTTACCTATTTCAATTTGGTAGAGTTATCTTTTGAATCGGTCTTCTTATCCTTGGGGGCTTGCTTCTTGGCCTTGGCTTCATTCCAGTCGCCATCTCTTGAACGATACCTCGAGGGTTTTCTTTTGCAAGATTTCCCTTTTGGCACGTTCTGCCATTGTTGTACGTAAAAGGGAGCGTATGGACGATATGGACAGTTCCTGGCAATATGACCTGTAATGCCACAGTTAAAGCACGGGTATCTTTTCAAATAAATGATATTGTGACTTGGTCCTTGTCCAGATGAGTTTTCAAAGAATTTCCACAAGAACAAGCACAACCACATTTATTGAGACTAGGTCTAGGCCCAATAGGAACTTCCCCTTCTTTTACAAACTTCTTTGGTCTAAATTTTCCAACATGTGGATTTTTGGAATTTGAACCGCCACTGCTAGAAGTTGTAAAATCAGCATCAACGGTTTTGGCGCAATCATTAGTAACAGAAAAAGATGAGGCATTAGATGTTGACGTGTGTTCAGAAGGACTAGGAGTATCTTTGTCCTCCTCGCTCGCATCTTCCACTATTACTTCATTGTCAGCAGTGCCAGACTGATCCTTTGGAATAAAATTGGAAAGATAGCATTCCTCGAATTCTTCGGTATCAAGGTTTGAGATATAGTTATGATTAAACGGAGGTGCAACAGCTTTTAATCCAAGACCTTCACCATCCGTAGCTTCTTCGGTTTTTCTTGATTCCTCAGCTTGATGTCGAGCATCCATGAGCTGGTCAATTTCATCACGCTTCCCTCTTTCTCGTTCAGCTTTATCACAGGCAAGCATGACTTTATCACAAAGACTTAAGCCTGGAGGATAATCGTCATTACACGGGGTTGACACACTTTCATACCCCAAACCCTCACCTTGTTTATTCAGCCATTTGGTTTGACGTTCAAGTATAGATTCAACTACTTCACTAGATACATAAACTTTCTTAAAAGTTGATTCTTCCTTTTGAAACTTTGATTTTAATGTATTTAGTTCAACAGTTAAACTAACAATATCTTCATTGGCAAACCTAAGGTGACATATTGTTGTGCTGAGTTTGTCTTGCATTTTGTGATAGTCTGAGGTCTTTGCATCAAGCTTTTCTTGTAAAGGTTTTAGTTTCCTTTTGTGTTTATGCACAAGATTTTCAAGTTCGAAGAGTTCTCGCATAAGATTTTCATTTAGCTCGCGATATTTGTTGATTATCTTTTCGCAATCTGGAGTACACGATTTTTCGCAAGCGTCTTTTGTCACGATAGTCATTTTGAGCAAAAAAACGATTTAACGGAAAAAGGAACTAAAAATTGGCCGAATAACCCCAAAAACAAATTAACGTTTTGATCAAAAATTCGAAAGAAACCTTGACCGAAATAACATGGAAATCAAATTTTTATTTTTATTATTATTATTTTTAATTTTAATTTTTTTAAAAACTAGATGTGAATTAATAAACGAAGGACAGATAATAAAAAAATTGAGGTGGTGAATGAATGATTTACAATGGTTTCGCCAAAAGAAAAATCAATGGGACGTTTGCAAAGGAATAAAAAATTGTTTACTAAAGGTTTTGATTTTTTTGATTTTTTATTTTTGATATATTCTTATTAATTTTTTTAAATGACCGGAGGAAATTAAAATTTTGAAGTTAACATTTCACGCGTACTCTAAAAATTGGTTCGAGAGTAAAGATTGACTGAAATTAAAATTTTGAAGTTGGGCTGGGCTAAGCGTTTTTTTTTTTTTTTTTTTTCTTTTCCTTTCGCATACGCCAGTTCCCTTTTTTTAATGGGTTAATAACTTGAGAGGGTAATATACTTTTGTAAATGTTCACATTTAGGTAACATTATTTTTTTTGTGCATATTTAGGTAACATACTTGTTATACTTGTTTATATTTAGGCATATTTAGGTAACATACTTTTTTAATAGATCGCATAACCCTAATTCATTCTACCGCCGTTTCACCTCTCCTCTCTCTCATTTTCTAGCGACAACCAAGTTGATGAGCTGCTTGCGAACTAAAAGTTGCCGCCTGAATATTTGCAAACCATCCTAACCAAGCAAGACCAGTAGCCACCGAACAACTAATAACGCCGAGCAACACAAGGACCGAGAAACAAAATGACCGATCAATCAAGAACCGAGCAACCGGGTGACAAACAACAACCGAGCAACAAATAAGCACCGAACAAAACTAAACCCTAGCGCCGCCGAACAACCCTTCAGCAAACCCTAGCCGCCGCCGAGAAACCCAAGGAAACCCTAATCTGATCAGATCTGCCGCCGATTAACCTCTAGCAAAACCGATCAACCCTTTTTTTTATCTGAAATCGCAACTGGGCCGATGAAATCTGAAGTTTTGACACCGAACAACGCAAGAAACCCTAGCCGAAATCCTCTTTTCAGCCGCCAATTCCAACTGTATCAGATCTGGATCACGATTTATGCGAAAATTTGAAAAACAAATCTGAAAACACCAATTTTTGTTCAAAAAACGAATTTTAAAATCAAATAGATTGTGTTAGCCCAAAGTCACGAAGAACATCAAGAACAAAGGTCTAAAAACGGATCAAACTCTCAAAATTTTCTAAAATCTCCAAAAACTATAGAAGATTGATTTCAAGACAAGCTCTAATACCAATTGTAGGTCTTTGATATCACAATAAACAACAACGAGATTATTTCAACTTCGCACTCTTGTATTGATCAAGACTAGTACATAAGTTGTGTGATTGCTAAGAACACTAAAAGATTCTTTCTCTAGTTAGCACAATTCTCTAGGCAATCAACATAACAAATGATATAATAAAGACCTTAAATACACTAAACCTAATGACCTAGGCCTATAGGAACCGATCCACTAGCACAAACAAGACGTGGACCAAGGACCAAAAATCGAACAACCCTTGGTTGTTCGGCCCCCACCGATTTTACAAATAAAACCTTATAAAATGATATTTTACAATTTTAGTCCTAATAAAGAAAAGATTAAACCAAACTAAAATTAATTCTCAACATCATGAGACGATATAAGAGAGTGTTTGGAAGAGTTCAAGGTTGAGAATTTCCTCTCCTCCTTTGGAAAACGTCCACCCTTTCTCCTCCCCTCTCTTACTTTGGTTTTTGAAGCTAGTTGCAAGTTTGGTGGTTCTAAGTGCTTCTCCGTAAGTGCTTAATTGTGTTAAGAACTTAAAGGCTTAAGAAGTCACTAATACAAAAGAGAACAACATTCCTAGTGCCTCAATCTTGTTGCTAGATACATTATAGATGAACTCTACTTTGAATTCTCTTGCCATCTTCAGCAACTCCCCAAACCAAGTGGGATAAAGGTTTTTAAATGTTGATTTCTTTTCATCCAATGGTTGTCAAATAATCTTTCTAGTTTATGTAATTGGATCCTCTTGGTGGTTTTGTTAAAATGATCTTAAAATAATTGTTATTTTAAAACCGATTCCGTTTGCCGCTTAAAATTGTTATACTTTTTCTAGAGAAAGTAGTAACTAAGAATTCCTTATTTAACCACTTACTCTTTTTTAAGATCAGGTGAATCAAAAAGCAACTACCCTAAAGAAAGAGAACAATAAAAGTGAGATATTACGTTTTCCATGTGAAGGGTTTGGTAAGGGCTCTATGGTTAGAGAAAACATCCTAAGGGAGTGAATCCAAAATAAACAAAACCATAATGATCTAAATAGCACCAAAATTCGTTTTTAGACCATGTCATAAAGAAACATTATAGGACAGGGACCAACGTGGTAACCAACCTTTAGCATAAGGGTAAAAGTGAAGAGTTTTTTAAAGAGTATAACATCATCTTTAACATTAATTTTTTATTTATCAACCGTGTAACACACAGGGCTATAACCTAATATATATATATATATATATATATATATATATATATATATATATATATATATATATATATATATATATATATATATATATATATATATATATATATGGTCCCGATCCAGTGATAACTCTAATTTTTGAGAGCACAGGAATGATAATTCTCGTACAATCATTTCGTCAAGGACAATAACGTCACACCGTACTTATTGTATTTGACGTAATCGCATGCGGCGCTCGTCCACGAAACGTAATTCGGACTCGATGATATAATCACATGATACATACATCTTTATAACATAGTTTAGTCGGTTTCTTTATTTTTTTTTATTTTTTAAAATAGTTTTTTTTAGATTTTAATAAACTCGATTATTAATTTTTATTTTATTCTTGTTTTTTAAGTTTTTTAATTTTTTCATTTTTTTTTCAATTTTTTTCAGTTTTTTTCCTTTTTCGTTTTTTTACGTTTTTTCATTTAAAACTCATTTTTTTTGTCTTTTTTAACTCGTTTTACAAAATCAATAACTAATGCTTCAATTAATACTCTATACAACTAACATGAATGATTTGACAAAACCACAATACGTTTTCTCTTCATCTTTTCTTTTTACGGAGAACTTTAAATTTAGCATCTTATTTTATTATTTTACACACACATGAAGAAACACACACACACACAATATATATATATATATATATATATATATATATATATATATATATATATATATATATATATATATATATATATATATATATATATATATATATATATATATATATATGACACGCGCAGAGGTCGTCGTGCGGTCAAAAATAAGAAAATAAAACCTCACAAACACTAGCATAATGGTAGTAAGGGTCGATCCACGGGAGTTTGGTGGTCAAAACAAGACGATAACTTACCAACTGTAGTGCCACGCTATAGCCAGAGGGACTAACTTCCACTTTCCTAAAAACACACAGAAATCTCAAATCCAAACTAAGTCCAAAACCAAACATAAACTAAATGAAACTAAACCAACTCCTAACACTAGATTTCTTACTGAAATCAGTAGGTATATTCAGAATCCAGAAACAATAAATGTAACGACCCAAAAATCTCTAATTTATATTTGAGAAAATACGAAAGGAAAAGACCAAAAAAAAATATTTTGAAAGTTTTAAAAATAAATTACTTAGAAGTGTGGTAAAATACCAAAAGTTTAGAGAAAGATGATGAGCAAATGGTAAAATAGTAATTTGACGCCCAAATGACTTTTAAGTAAGGAAAATATGATTTTTGGAGTTAATATGTAATGAAATAAATTTTTGACACCAAATAATGGTGATAAGTATGTGAAAGTTAATTCTACTAAAAGAGGGTAAAACGGTCTTTTGTCACATTAAAAGACTATGGCCGAAAAGGGCAAAATGGTCATTTGATATGGAAATGACCAAAATGTCAAGAAAATGTTAAGTTAGTAGTTAATGGAACTTAGTTTGTAAAGATGTGAACTTTTAGACCATTTTTGAACAAAAGGAAGAAGTTAGGGACCAAAATGTAATTATTTTATAAAAACTAAACATAAATAAGAGAGTTATCACTCTCTTATTCAGAAACCAGTAGAGAGTTCGAGAGAGAGCTAGAGAGCTGGAGACACGGGAGATTTCAAGCTCATAAAGAATTGAAGCAAGGAATTAAGAAATTAACACTTGGAATTGATGATTCCAAGCTTCTAAGGTAAGTATTCTAAGTTCTAACCTAGATTGTTCTTGATGGGTTTTTATGGAAACTGAAATTTGTAATTTCAGTCATGAATCATGTAGTTAAATGGTTTAACACTTCCAGTAAGTCATGCTAAAAGGACTTAATTCAAGAATATGGAAGTAGGTTGCTATTTTTTTCAAGAATTGAGATTTTGATCAAGAACCCTAGATTGTGAGTTCTTGTGATTAACTTGATTTTAATGGTTTAAAACTTCAAGAAATTGAAGGGTTTTGGTCTTGGAACAAACTCTTATCGATTAAGCAGAGTATTAAGCACTTAATATGAGAAAATGGGAATTTGTAGCATAAAAATCGGGGAATTCTGGGCTGCTGCACAGCAGGCACGGTGCACCCCTCACCTAGGCGCGGTGCGCCCTGCTCCAGAGTAAAAATGCAGTTTTGGTTCAAGGTCTCCTTCCAAGTGATTTTCCATTTTTAAGTTTTGGTCCAAAACTTGTCCATTTGACCCCAAATTTTAAACATAGGTCTAATATGGTCCAAAACTTCATAAAAAATTATTGGAATCGAAATACGACCCTCCAAGGGTATTGTAGTAAAATACGTATAAAATACAATTTAACTAGAGTTGGTCATTCAAGAGTTATACACTTGTTTTGACCATTAATGGTATAATAAGGACTCTAACATGTTATAGAGTTAATTAAAATGTAAATTAATGTATCATATACCATATCTAGGTGCAAGCCAAGTAATCGGACACCGAAAGGGTAAAGAACCGAGGGACGTCTAAATGACTTTTCAAGAGTTATAAGGTGAGTACATGCAGTCTTTTTACCCATTCTGGGGTACATGGCAAGTAAGTATTTTCAAGATTTCCTATAAAATTCCTATATGTGAAATTTTATGCAAAAGTATTATTTCTAACTTGTTTGTGAAAGTATAATGTTATATTTGAAGTTATGTTTTGGCCTATGAGCCAATTGTGTGGAAGTATGTTGGTCTATGAACCAGTTATATGCAAGTATATTTTGATTACAAGTTATATATGTTTTCAAGTATAAATGGCATATAGCCATAAGATGTTGAGAAGTATGTTTTGGAATAAAGCTTAGTATGTTTTAAAGATATGTTTAAACATATGGTTTATGTGAAACGAAAGTTATGTATTTGGCATCTAGCCATAAAGACCTAAAATGATGTAGTTTGGCACATAGCCACAAGTTATATGTTTATGAGAAATGTTCATGCAAGCAGCAAGTTTTTATATGACTGGTAAATTGTAGCAAGCAGCGTTAGTAAGGGAACTATGTTCCAACCTACCCGGGTTAGGTAAGGGGTCTACTGGGGAAAATCCCCATCGCGAAGTAGATTGCCTCAGCACTTCTATGGTGAGGAATGATCTGTTCTTTCTAGCCATAGAGACTTGGGGTATCACTTATAGTGATTAAAGCCCTAAGTATAAAAATCCAGCAAGCTCATAAAACCAGTCAAAGAAAGTAAGAAAGATGTTATTTTTGTAAAGTATGTCATAAAATGATTTTTGAGAAATAAAGAGCTATAGTATGTTGCTATTATAAAGTTTTGAAAGAAGATATTTATGCAAGGTATGATATGTAATGATTTTGAAATGTAAAGAGCTATGGTATGATATTATTATGAAACTTTGAAAGATGTTTTATGTCATAAGTTTTATAAAAAGGTTGGAAAAGAAGTTAAAAGTTTGAGTCTAAAACTCATGTAACTCACGAGACATTATTGTCTTACGTATTCTATGTTTTGCCATGTATTCCAGATCAAAATAAGTTGCTATCAATGGGTTGAAGTTTAGCTGGAGTGGGGCCCGAGTTAGCTCCCGTCTTGGACTCAAGGTTAAATCCTTTCTTGCTTATTATGGTTAGTTTTGATATGGATTTGTACACCCACTGTTTAAGCATTTAAATTATCGGTTATTGATAAACTGTATTTTTGTATTCATGAACTTATACGAAAAACCATAGTATTTGCAAACAGTAAAAAAATGGGGTGTCACAATAAACACCATCCAAAAGCATCCAAAGCATTCAAGCATAAATAAAGGTAAAAACTACAATAAAACATGAACCAAATGATTAACTATATTAAACTCCAATCCAGAACATCCAAAACACTAGAATAAGAAAATAAAAAGCTTTAACCTACTGCTACTGGTTGTCACAATCCAGAAACACCAAGCTAAGAGCTTAAAACTATTAAACTAATATTGAAAATAAAGTGAAAATATAAAAATACCACAATGGTGTTGGATTAGGTGTCTAAGCCATGACTTTGTATTTATATTTATCTTTTTAATTGAAGCAAAGTCCATTTAGGTTGCCCTCATAGCTGGAGGTCGGGATAGAGCTCAATAGAGTAAAAGGTTGATTTATTAATTGTTTAATAAATCAATAGAATTAATTAAATGGTTTATTAATATATTTAAGTGTTAATATATTAATTAGAAACTATAATAATTAATTGAGATTTAATCTAGAATTAATTGGATTTAATTTAGTGATTAAATTAATTAATTAAAAGTGCAGGGACTGGTTTGTATTTATTCAATAGTTGAATAACAGGCAAGCCAGTAGCCAGGGGCCAAAGTTGGTGCCAATATGGAGGGAACTCCATAGTTGGCGAAAACCCTAATAGGGTTTAAGGAAGCCTGGTCCAAGTGGCCAACAGGCTTGCCCACCTTAGAGGCTCCTTCGGGTTTCAGGTGTAACCCTTTGGAGGCTATAAAAGGAACCCTCTGGCACCCTTATTCTCTGCGCCACTTTTGAACAAGAGAACTCTGATGGACTGTCTTCTCCATTGCTTCGGTGTGACTTGCATTTGAGGCAGGACACTTGTGTGCTAGCTTCAAGAACAAGATTCAAAGGTTGGTAATTCTTGTTTTGATCTTTAGAAATTATTGTTGGCCTTTAGTTTTAGTTTATTATCTTCATATAAGAAAACATAGATCTTTCTAGGGTTGCATGTGAACCATAAGAGATTATTTGTTCATTGTTTGCTAGAAAACCCTTCAGTGGTATCAGAGCATAAGCTGTTTTCTTATGAATTGATATAAACTGCTTGAATGATTATTGCCTTGAGTGTTTTTGCCAAAAACTCTTTTGGAATGGCCTCAATTTCGTGGCCTAGGCTAGGGTTTCCTAACGCTAGCCGCCACCCTCTTTATTCCCCCTTAATTGCTTGATTTGCTGCCTTAAATAGTTGGTTGTTGTTTTGGTAATTATTGGATAATTAAATAACTGGAACCCCTTATTCTTGGCATGCATTTTTCGAATTAGGGAATTAGGATAGGAAATTAATTTGATTAATTTTGTGGTCCCCCTTTCTTGATTTAATTAGTTTAATTAAATTGTTTAATTAAAAGACCAATTAAATCACTTAAAGAATTAATTAAATTTTCAAATAATAGAAATAAATTTGCGAAAATTCTTAGAAAATTAATTCTAAAATATTTTAATAAGATTAAAATATATCTTATATATTTATGATTAAAAGTTAATTATTTATATATAAGAAAATTGGTTAGTCTTACCGCAAGTAGGCCTCATTCACCTGTCCTATAAAGAGGGTATAAGGCGACTGCCTATAAAATGACAGTCTAATGGGTATCCACTCTTACCCACCGCTCTCCTGGTCAGTCGAGTGTCGTTAGCCGAACGGGTTTGATAGAACCGCTAAGCCCCTTAAAAGTATAATGCTATAATTGAAAGTACTAGAACCTTAATCAAAACCCAATCTAGTTACTTTAGGTTAAAAATATGAATTGGTGCTAATCCATAGAATTGCACATTGCACTTTGTGGAACGTTGGTGGAGCGTGTGTGGTTTACCAGCACACCAACTGGGGTCCGCAAAGAGTTGCAATGGGTTTCTCGATTTTGTCATTATTAACGGAGCGTGTGTGGTTAACCGGTACGTTAATTAGAGATGGCAATTGACTTCGAGAGTACCGAGCGAATTTGCATGGTTATTCACACCCGGTTTGTGATCCTCGGCATCCCAGTCACAAACAGTGGGGCACATCTGAGACTAAACATGCCATTGAACAGTTCAATGTGTCTCACCAGATCTAGGAATTTCATAAGATCAAATTGATAAGTGTATTATCTACCTTATTGACCATTGTGTTGTGATTACGACATCCCTCTTCACACCATAGTTGGGGTATTTTGGGTCCTAGCCTTAATAAATAATATATTGGGTAATTATTTAAAAGGATTAATTAAACTAATAAAATTCCGGTTATTGTAGATGTCTGAATCAAGTGTCTATTCTCCTCCCTCTCCTCCTTCATCCATTTCTAATAGCATCAGAAAGCACCTGCTAAATATGGAAAGGCTGACTGGCCTTAATGGTATGACTTCATAAATAGAGAATAGTTCTCTGTTTTGCTAGCAAGCCATATCTGACCCAGTGTCCGCTCCCCAGAGCATGACATCACACAGTAGCTTGTGATGAGCATGACTCCTTGATTGTTAAGTCAAGGAAAGTTCGTTACGTAATACTATTGATCATTGACCCCGATTTCCGCAGGAATTTAGAATTCCTGGGTTCAGATAAGTTAACACAGCTAGTTGTGGAAAAGTTCCATGAACTGGTTAAGAAAGGATGAGCTAAGATCTTCAAAGAGTTTGAAGTGTGCAGGAAGTAGCACCAGTTCACATGTTCTCAAGACTGAGAGGCACATAGGTGAACTGTATAAATTTGGTCCCCTTTTGATCGGGAGTTAAAGCATTAGCTCGACTCGCTGATCCGTTCATCCTGATGTACAGGAAGGGAAACCAGATAAGACAATCGTGGATATGCATTCAATGTTGACTCTATATGAGTCGTTCATAGAGAAGCATAGTTCCATTGATTCAGCTACTTCGGGATTGAGTCCAGTAATAGGACACATCAAGAAATGATCCAGATCGTCTGGACCGGTTCCTTGATGGTTCAAACTGGGAATCCACAGGGTGGGACACAGTCACGGAAAGATTGGAAAATGCTCTGAAGCCGAACAGTTTGGCAACTCAGGAATATCTTAAAACTCAGAACACCTGATCCTTAGTTCCTTGATACAGGATGTGTTTCTCACATTTGCTCTGTATGCATGGACTCTGTAGGATGTGGGTAGTTGTTGCATAGGAGCATATTCAGATTGGATCTGAAGCTCATGCAGTTTTAGAGTTTAGTTAGATGTTGAAATCATGTTATTAGCTTATCAGATGCGTATGACATTGCCTATCATATAATACATTGTTCAAGGATTTTGTTTTAATAAATTTGTCAATTTTCTTTTAACACATGTTGTTTGAAATATCCTTGAAATGTTGTATGATTGTGTTGAATGCATGATTAGTAATAACTTGAATATTGATACATCCAAAGTGTTTGGATTTTAGGAATTGTGCTCCTTATGATTGTTAAAGTGAATATTATAAGAATCAATTCAACCAAAGGTCCAGTTGGACAGGACTTTGGAATCATTTGACTTAGAGTCACATGATGAATTGAGTTCTTAATGTGTTAAGAAATGAATGAACCAAAGATCCAGTTGGACAGGACTTTGGAATCATTTGACTTAGAGTCAGATGATGATTAAGTTGTTTATAAAGCACATGTGGCAAGAAATGAATCACCCAAAGATCCAAAGGATAGGATTTTGGAATCAGTTGACTTAGAGTCAACTGAAGATTGCAAGTCTTGAACAGAATTAACAAAGTCATAAGTTTACATAGAGATGTAAAACAGATTTAGATTAGGAGCAACAAACACATCAGTTGCTGTGTATTGCTCGAATCTACAAAATTGAACACAATTGGTTGTACTTCACGATATTTGTCATTCGGTATGACGAATATGACTTCGCTTATCAGAATAAGCGATTGGATTGAATCCTTGAATAGTTCAAGGACTTAAAAGGAAGTACAAGACCCACAGAACCTGAGTGACAAAATAAACTGGGAAAATGTTTCACAGTTTATTCCCTTCCGAGAACATTAATAGTTATAATGTGTCTAAGGGAAGATGAAGGAGCGTTGGTTGAAACAGTTCGATCCTCAATGTATAAGATACATTGTCAATTAGTTTCTGATACATTGAATACTAAACCAGTCAGACCATATTCCAACCACATCCTTCGACTAAGTAGGATTTGTAGACACTGTCTGAAATGTAAAGCTGGGATTGTCCCACTTGTACATTAAAGGTCCAGGGTCTTGTAGTGTTCGTCCGAAACTCATAACTAGCCTGAACCTAATCAGAAATGTCGTTTCCCTGGCTATCCCGCTGTACCTGGAAAAAGAAAGAGCTCTTTTAGAAAGAACTCATGTTCTAAGGAAACAGTGGGAGTTAGGACAGTCCTGAATGAGTTCAGGATTAGCCATGTGAAACAACCTTTAGTCATCACTAGGCTTAGAGCAGAAATCATTTTTTGTTTTAAATTCTAACATTATCGTCTCTTGACCAGTAGTACTGATCACCATCATAAGTAGTTATGATCAGGGTGACATACCGATTAGTGGTAAAACACTATAGTTGGTACGGATTTTCAATCTGACTACTTGGAAGCATTGGTGAGCCCGGTTGTTACCAATTAAGAGAACCTTAGGACGAGATAGAGTCTATGTGGCATTTTGATTGATTTTACACCTGGTCTAAAAACCAGTGGGAGTAATTGATTCATCAAAAGAAAGCAGCATGGACAGAAACGTACCTTCAGAACATCTGGTTGAGTGAGACGATACTCAGAGTCAAGTAATTGACTCCGAGAGAAGCACTCTCAATAGAAGATGAAATCCAAAAGGATACTGCATATTGTAAGTCGTTAGTGGAGCGCGTGTGGATCACCGGCACACTAATAGGGACTCACAAAGAATATGCCAGTATAAAGGTACATGGGCCCGGGATTTCCCCGCGGGCATCTCGCAAGAAAGGATATTCAGATTCTCTAAATATGCCAAAGGATTGGATTTTGAAAAGGGGCTGAAAGATTTCCATTAAGATGTCAAAAAGGTTTGGATTCTCATAATGTGCCAAAAGTTCTGGATTTTGGGAATAGTCCATAACCGTGTCAAAGCCAGTGGGAGTGTCGCTGTTATCTACTATCTCCATATGTGTGTTACATATTGTTTCTAGGAAATGTCTCTTTTCATTACAAAGTGTAATGACTTGGTGTTAAGAGACAGATCACTATGAAAGACTTAATAAAGATATGGCATGCTCGGGTGGTTATAAACGTCTATGAGATAGATCGAAAATCTGCCAAAATGATATTGATGAGACTCAAGATGCATTGCCCTAGGGAATAGTTTCCTGTCATTGCAAAGTGTGATGATTTGGCATGAGAGATATAAAAGGTGCAATATACTCACATAATCCATTGACATATATCAGATAGATGTTGTCATAAGTATAGACCTGGCCATAGTAAGCATGATCTTGATAAGATTCAAGATGCATGAAGAAAAGTCTCCGAAAGGATATAGTTATTAAAAGTCGTGACACAAAGATCATAAATAATCCTAAGATTCCAAAAGGGTTTGGAATAGGACTAGATCGAATCCAACAGGTTTCTTGGATCGATCAGAAGTGTCATGAACATGTCTTGATGACTTAATGCTTAGAGTATAGTGAGTCAGATTTAGGATATGACCTGGCTGGGAATACTTAATGGGTCTTGTACATACATGAGAAATCATTGGAAAATGATTAGGGGTGAATGTTGATAACATTTTGAAAATAGTTTTTTAAAATGAGGACCTAATGGTTAAAGAATTTCGTTCGCATTCCGATGGAGTGCGTGTGGCACACCGGCACATCGTATCACCTCAAAATAGTCTTAGGGTGCAGTCATGTGGACTAAAGATCCCGAGAACCATGGAAAGTCATAGTACATAGAATGGAGTTGTTAGTGAGAATGACGGTATGACCAAAATTGAAATGTCATCAGAAGGAGATCCGATGGATACAGTGTATAAATGTATAAGATTTGAATACATAGAAAGAGTGAAAGGTCAAGTAGACATAGATACATAACACGAATTAAATAGTTTAAAAGAAATCTAGAAACCGATAATAGTTTTATGTAAAATCCGACTTGGTGATTACCTCGTGGAGACTTGGTAATTAGGCAAGAGTAGCCACCAGTCAGATTTTATGTTTCAATTTTGCATGTTTTCACTTCCCGAATAATTTGATTATTCGAAAGGTCCACAGTCGCTCATACTTTTCGGGAGTAAGTATGAACGAAGACTGTCGTGAATTGGTTTGTAGATTGTCTAAGGAGTTAGACATTGCAGTAACACTGCTACAACATTCACGAGTACTTAAAAATAGAGATTTGAGTATTGGATAAACCCGTGCTCAACAGATTGCTTCATGGATTACATCACGAGCAATGTTGAGACGATAATATCGTATGATCTTGAAGCGGAGACATATGAGTTGAAATTTACGAGTCGGTTGTGCATTGATAATGCGAAAACGCATCGGTAACTCGATGTTACAAACGCATTGTTGTGTACGATTTGATAAGTAAAAGACACAATCATATGAGTCGAAGCTTATTCGTTCCTTGACCCTGATGTGAAACAGATATATGTAGGCCGCTCGATGATTTTGAAGTTGACTAAAGTGCTGGCCAGCCTGGACTAAATTGATGTGTTCAATTAGAAGTCCGAAACTCATAAGCAGAATAGGAAATCGGGAAACAGAGTATCGGACAGAGATTGATCTCAATCCATGTCTCGTGTCTGAAAATATCTTGTTGGATGAAGAATCATATGATCACTTATCTATGGACAGAACTGACTGGGTCAGAGTTCGGCAGCAGTTTCTAGGAAGCTGCAGGTTGTTTATTAATCAGAATATAAATTAAAGTCATAGACTTATCCAAGTGGGAGACTGTTGGATTAGGTGTCTAAGCCATGGCTTTGTATTTATATTTATCTTGTTAATTGAAGCAAAGTCCATTTAGGTTGCCCTCATAGCTGGAGGTCAGGATAGAGTTCAGTAGAGTAAAAGGTTGATTTATTAATTGTTTAATAAATCAATAGAATTAATTAAATGGTTTATTAATATATTTAAGTGTTAATATATTAATTAGAAACTATAATAATTAATTGAGATTTAATCTAGAATTAATTGGATTTAATTTAGTGATTAAATTAATTAATTAAAAGTGCAGGGACTGGTTTGTATTTATTCAATAGTTGAATAACTGGCAAGCCAGTAGCCAGGGGCCAAAGTTGGTGCCAATATGGAGGGAACTCCATAGTTAGCGAAAACCCTAATTGGGTTTAAGGAAGCCTGGTCCAAGTGGCCAACAGGCTTGCCCACCTTGGAGGCTCCTTAGGGTTTCAGGTGTAACCCTTTGGAGGCTATAAAAGGAACCCTCTGGCACCCTTATTCTCTGCGCCACTTTTGAACAAGAGAACTCTGCTGGACTGTCTTCTCCATTGCTTGGGTGTGACTTGCATTTGAGGCAGGACACTTGTGCTGCTAGCTTCAAGAACAAGATTCAAAGGTTGGTAATTCTTGTTTTGAATGTGAACCATAAGAGATTATTTGTTCATTGTTTGCTAGAAAACCCTTCAAATGGGTTGCTGAAATCTCGAAACTTGAGTCAAAGTCGCCGTAAGTCCACCTTAGGGTCTGATCTTCGCCTCCAGAATTCGACCTAAAAGCCTCTATTTATAGTTGTGGAAAATTAGAACCTGCGACGTGTAAGGTCTCTAGCCATGTCGCGCGTAGAGCCTTATCCGCGTTTTATGGTCATTTGAATTTCTTCCACCGCCTTAACTTTTGATGTGGCGCGTCGCGCATGGCTTCATACCCGCGGCACGCGTGTTTATTCGACTGATTTTGTATTTATCCTCAAAACTTCTTCAATTGTTCATATTTAGCCCCTAATTGTAGCATTTCTTTGCAAACAAGCACTAACACAAAAAGTGAGAAATACCAATGCATATATGATAAAATTTCACCAAGAATAGGGCCTAACAACGACTAAAATACTTGATATTACTAGGCGTTGTTGACAACGCCTAGTAATATCAAATATTTTAGTCGTTGTTGAGCCCTATTCTTAGTAGAATTATATCATATATATCGTGGTATTCTCACTTTTCGTGCCAGCACTTGTTTGGAAAGAAATAATGAAAACAGGGACCAAAAGCGTGCAATTTGGAAGAAGTTTGAAGATCAAGGCAAAATCAGGTGAAGACGTACGCGCGTTGCGGAATTCATCAACGCGCGACGCGGTTATGACGCGGTGGAAAGAATTTAAATGCTGATAAAACGGGGATAAACCCCTACGCGCGACGCGGGATCCATGTATGCGCGGCGCGGCTTCGCGATTTTTGCAACTATAAATAGAGGCTCTTAGGTCGAAAAAATTAGCGTAGACCTGGTGTGAAATCGACCCCCAATGCTCTTTGACTCTGAGATTTAGCTTCAGCAACCATCTTTTGGTATTTTTATGTTTTTATATTTAATTTTTAATTAGTTTAATAGTTAGTGATAGTGGCTAGTGTCTTTGGGAGTGACAACCATTGACATTGAGTATTTGATTTCTGTTTTTCTATAGTTGATTACTGTTTTGGAACCTTTGGATCTGAGTTGGTTAATGATAATCATTTGGTTTTTGTTAATTGCTCATTTTTTCGGTATTTATGCTTATGAATGAAAGTTTGATTGATTGGATTGTGTTTTGATGTTTGATTGCCTTTGATTGCTTCTGAATTGGAGATGTACTTCTGATTTCAGTAGGTAAAAAGGTTTAGTTAGTGGATTTTAGTTTAGTTAATGCTTGTTTGGAATTGTTTTAGTTTATGATTTTTGGGATTGTTTGGCAAAAGTTAGGAACTAAATCCTCTGACTGTAGCGTGACACTGCAGTTGGTAATCTGTCACCTGGCTCGACCACGTAACTCCTGTGGATCGACCCTGACTTCCACTGTGCTAAGTGAGAGTGAGGTTTATTTTCTTATTTTTGACCACATGATGACCGCTGCGATGTCAGTTGTCAAACATCCCACACTTGTGCCTTGCTTGTCCCAAGCAAGAGAGTTTTTAACAAATTTTAACTAAGACTCAAACAATTTTTGAATGTGTTCACTTTCAAAGCTTATTGTCTCCAGAGTTAGATTGAAATAGTCTTTGCAAACATAACCAGAATATTTTTTGGAATTCATGACTTTCTAAAGAAGCCTTGATTACAAATTTTCTGTCCACAATCAAGTATACGTACTCATTAAGATTCTAAAGGCCATAAAATAATTGTCCATAACTTTCGATGTTGTCCGTGTAACGAGCTTTCAGAAATACCATCCCAAACCAGACGATCTTAGGTGGCAAGGTGCATAAGTGCCTCTTCGAGCCCACCCTTTTCGGACCTACCGGCTCGAACAACAAAGGCCATTGATTAACAGTTCCTTCCTAAATTCCAATCCTAAAATACTCCAATCTTCTAACTCCTAAAACTAAACTTATTTAACTAAACTCATAGCATGATAACAACTAAACAATATTTCTTGAAAAATACCAAAGCTATAACATTCACAAACTATTCGTTTCAAAATTACAACCTATTAAAAATTTTGAAAAAGTTGCTAAAAATTTTGAAAATTGATTATTTCCCGCAAAAATTTCAAAAACACTCTTTCGACCGTCCACACCCCACACTTAAAACCGTACAACGTCCCCGTTGTACATAAGATTATTCCAAAACAAGGGATAAAGAGTTACCCCTTGGACGATTGACTGCTTGATGGAACTTGGTTGTTACAGAAACAAAATACATGAACATCTCACATTTCAGATTCCAGGAGTTGTGGCGCAACAGTAAACACACCGGTGAAATGACAAGTGGAGGGGGCACAATGACCCCATACTTGCATGAAACAACTCCTCCTCAGATTCCCCGTTTGGTATTCATATGCAACACTCACAAACACATTAATGCAAAGAGTAACAAAGAACTAAAAAAATATAAAACCAAATACAGAAACATAAAATGTCATTTGGTACAGTATCTCCAAAAAAGTAGAAAAGAAAATACATCAATCATCCTGACGTGCCTTGGAGGGACCCGCCTCGTCATCATGAGCTCTGGCTAGGAAGGGTCGTGGGCGTCGTTTAGACTGGGAGGCCGTATCCAATAATACCTCCCCAATCCATGCCAGCTGATACTTCACCCTAGCAACCCTATCGCTCAGCTCCCGAACGATAGTCAACACGTCCGACAACTGCGGCTGGGGCTGATTAGCTGCTGGCTCCTCTCTCCGTCTCCTCCTCCTCGCTGCCTGGGCTGGCTCTTACTGAGCTTGGGGAGCTCGTGGTGCCTCCGTCGGTGCTCTCAAGTACACACCCGCACGTGGCTGAAGAATGAGCCCCATAGTCTCCAAATAACGGGCTGATATGCGTGCGGGTGGTGTCGGTGTCAAGCTCGCCACAGTCTGAGCAGTCAGAAGGCCATATGATCTGGCCAAGCGAGTAACAAAATGCCCACCAGCCATAGGGCTGCTGTCGCTGATACATGCGGTTCGGGTGGTGAGGGAGACCGCCAGTGCGAATGGTAGATGAAGGAATCTGGTGGGATCGGAGATCGCCTACATGAAGGCATGTCCTCCCCGGACACCTTCTCACACCCACACTTCTGCATAACAGAAGTGGATATGATCCGGTGCATAAGGCGGTGCAGTAGATTGCGGAGCTGGCTCTCCCTAGCCGACCCCAGATCAAACCTGTCATTGGACATAGTGGCCCAGATAACCGCATTGGCCTCCCAATCGGGCTGCCCCTGAATACATGCCTGCAGAAATGGCACAAAATGGCGGCTCGCTAGCTCTACCACTGTGTAGATCCCTACGCATCTCCCAAACTCTCTAATATTGCACTCCCTGCTCTCTCCACCCAACATGAACCGAATCATCCGTAAACGGGCCTCCCGTGAGGCTGGTGTGTATCTAACTGTAGAAAGGAACTCCAGAAGAAGCTCATTGTAGACCACGTCATCCTCGTTTTCCATCTGCCTCTCCCAGCCGTGGCAACTAAAAGTAAACTTTCCATCAACCCAGGTGCGGTGGAGAAATGGCTCCAGCTCGGCCCAAATTCTGGCCTATGTCAGAATGGCGCAATCCAGTACGATCGCCTCGAGTACCCGGTGGTTGCTCAACTCATCTCTCCGTGCTATATACTGTGGTGTGTCGTCCAGAACTCCGGGAACCGAAGAAATGGGTGATCGCGCCTGAAATCCATCTGCACATAAGAAGCCACACACGAAAATATTTTTGCAAAATTAGTCCTTTGTCCCTCCCAGACACGCGCGACGCGGTCCAAGAACCAGGCGCGTCGCGCCGTAGGGCTGTTACGAACCAAAACCCCAAAATCGTCGATTTGACCTGTTAAACTCAATCTAATGCTTCTACAAGGTAGCCTAACTACCGACTAGCCCCTCTAGGGTGGTGATTTTGCAAACAAAACAACCTACGAGCCAACATTTCTGATTGTCTAATTTTTCTAGTTTTGCTATTTCTATCAAATTAACCCATCAATTGTTTGTAATAACGCGAAATAACAAGTTCTAGAGGACATACAGTAGTAGTAGAACACAAAGATGCAAGAAAAATGAAGGAAATTGGTCGATTAGAGAGTGCTCTGTTCTCGCACGGCGTGGTTGTGTGGGTTGCGATGAGGGAGACGTACCTTATAAAGAAGATTCTGACCGATCAAATTCTGCGACGCGCGTGGATGCAATCCGCGTCGCGCGTATCGCCAAAATAACCCCTGCGCATCGGGTTACTTCGCGACCCCGTGTCGCACCCTTCTCCTTATCGCGTCGTGGCTTTCAAATCCTCCAAAGTCCTTTGTGTTACCCCACACTTGCCTCGAATCAATAATACCTGCAATGATGATGATAATATTCTCGTAATTACTCCTAAGAAACACTATACCTAACCTATAAAGGATGGGTTGCCTCCCAACAAGCACTAAGTTTAACGTCTTCAGCCAGACGGACTGCTTCTTATTCAGCTACGATGGATCGTACGCCATCTTCCTTTGCTGATTTTTAGTCACCACTGTCCCTTTGTTGTCGACATGCTCCTTCAGCTTTCTTGGATCGAATGGCTCGCCGGTTCTCCTGCTGCTGCCCGGTCGCTGTCTTCCGATTAATTCATGCGAATGCTTGGAAGTAGCTTTAAACCTCCAAGCTCGATCCTTCCTTCTATATCTCTTCAAGATCACAGGTTTGACGTGGAGCACGCCCAATGCTGCTTCCAATAGTTGTTTTACGCTTCGTTTGTTGCTCACATATTGCTTGTTGTCTATAGTTTGTGGTTTTGGTCTGTAGTACCAATAAAGATTTTCCAATCGAATGGGATCGGAGGGCATAATATTGGTATGCTCCCGAATGTCCTCATTGATAATATTAATTACATCTAATTTTCCATTCATGAATGGATCATGAGTGGCAAAGAAATCATGTTTATAGTTTTCAAAGACCACATAATTGTCATCATCATCTTGATCATCGTCCAACACGTGGATCGGTACCAAGAATGACGGGCTGGTTTTATCTGGTGATGGTACAGATTCACTCATCATCAAATCTTTATTTTCAAAATGCTCACAATTTTCAAAAATTATAGGTTCGGGTGTAGTATTGTCATCTACGCCCCCTTCCCCAATAGTATCAACAACTTCAACAATTTCGGGAGTTGTTGGGCTGGGGTCTGTACTGTCACTTACAGCCCCCTCCGCAACATCCTCATCAACCAAATTGTCTGGTGATGGTATGGATTCACTCATCACCAACTCAACATTATTAACATTTTCAAAAACATCAAAAGCTGTTGAGTTAGAGGTAGCATTGTCACCAACAACCTCTTCCTCAACAACATTTTCGACCCTCTCAATGGTCCCTTGATTTTCCCAGGGTGTATATACTTCCATCACATATTCAGGTGATGCAAGTTCACACATAGTATCATTGGTATAAAAATCACTCGCCTTGGGTTCTGGCAAGGATGGCGAACATTCCCTAATTTTTTCTAACTGATTTAATGAGCCTTGCAATCTTACAAGAGCACCAGCCTGATCCTTCTGCATTTGGCATGTATTAACCATGAGTTCCAAGAGTTGAGCCCAAATTGCAGAATTTTCAGGTTGAGATGACTCCTCAGTCCGCCATCCATTGTCATCGAATGATGCATTGTTGCAATCATCCTCGTAATAGTTGTCGACCGGATTTTCATAATAAATGTTGAAAATACGATAACTGATCTCCACGAACAAGGTTTTTAAGCCTATTACCGTGTGACAGATATGTATTTTATCTATAATATGCGGAATAAATAAGAGTTGCGGAATAAAGTAAAATGGTAAATCTAAACTAAACAGTATTTAAATAGACAGAAAGCGGTAAATAAAGTAAAAGTTAGAAGTTAGAGGTTAGATGTAATAAACGCCATTATCAACGATAACGTGTTTTTACAATAAGTAAAAAGGTTAGAAGTTAGAAGTTAGATGTCTCGGTTAAATACAGTCCACATATGTTTTGGTTGTCACGGTTCAATTAGGATGTATTTGAGATTTGGTACAGTTGATTTATAATAGTTTAAATAAATCAATAACGACACGGATAATTTTAAAAGAACTTATCGGCAGCTGCGGAAGATAGCGTTTTTCTTGATATGTCGATTTCTTGTTCTTCACGGTAAGATGAGGTTTTGGTTATTTTTGGTGTCGGGTAGAGGTTGTTTAGAGGTTTGGAGTTTGGTGTCGGGTAGAGGTTGTTTGGAGGTTTGAGGTTTGGTGTTGGGTGGAGGTTTTGTTTCTTGCGGTTTTGCGGTTTGATCCTCGTTGCCAAATGCAGAGATTTGAGTGTCTTGAGGTTTCTGGTCGTGGGTTTCTTAGAGAGTATATGAGTGTATAATACTTGGTTGATTGGGTGTGACAAAATAGCAAGAGAAAGGCTCAATTTATAGTTGCTGAAGAACAGCCATCGCGTCGCGACCGGGCATGCCGTCGCGTCGCGAAGGGGCGTGTGTCGGGTTGCTTTTGGTCGGCCACTGGTTAGTGCGTTGGGTTGGTAGTCTCGCGATCAAGAAGTTGGTGGTGTCGCGTTGGGTGTCTTCGCGATGGAGGTCTTCGCGTCGCGACCGTGATGGCCGTCGCGTCGCGATCGCTGTAGCGATCTGGTCTTCTGTCTTTGTTCTTCTCTTCTCGTCGCGACCATAGGGTCTGTCGCGTCGTGATTGCTGTAGCAGTGTGATATTTTGTATTTTGCTATTTGGTTTGTAGCGTTACTTCCTTAGGTTTGGATGTTTTCTCAAAGTTTCTCGGGTCTTGATTTATTCTTGTTTTTGATCTCGAATTCACGCAATCTGAAATAAACTGATAATATTTGTTAGATAATAACAGTTCATCTTATTTCAGTGATTTTCACATACAAAAATATATTTTTCAACAATTTCCCCATATGTGATCATTACTGAAATAAGAACAGATTAAAAGGTTAAGGTTGCAAATTCTTGGAGTTTGGATAAAACATTTATAAAACCATAGCACGTGTTTTGAAAAAGTGTGACTAGATTTTACTTATGTTTTGAAAAATGTTTGTCAAGAATATTTGTTTCTGAATCAAGGTTTCATGTTCAATAATCAAAAGGGTTTTTGTATATGTACTTTCATAATATTCCTTAAGATTTTATAACCTTTATAAAGACGACAAGTGATCTTAATAGGTCGATTCAGATGAACTTCTCATAGGTATAGCTCACACTTGACTGAGGTGTTTGTTTGTTCTGGGTGCAGAACGGGTGTATAATCACTAAAGATGAGTGATATCACTCAGTTAGAAGGTGTTGACTTATGCTTAATGTGAATTTATACCTATATACTTTAGTCACTTGGTCTTCATATTAGATAATCAATCACATAAGACTGGTTTCGGCATTACTCAGAGGGTTTCTTCATTCATGCCATTGATGTTCACTCTCTCTCCGTCGGGAAATACATGTGGAGGGGTTTAGAAATTTTCATAGTGCAGTTTGCAACTAAGAATATTCAATTATGAAGGCTACAGTATCCCGGTAAATCTTCGGTTTTGAACAGCTATATTTGATAAAGCTTTTGAGAATTCGTTGTTTTGAGGTGTCTGTCTTGATGGATTGTTGTTTGTAAATCTTCCTTTTCTTTGGTGAGGCGTTTACCTTTGTCTTTATCTATCCTTGATTTGTGTGAATACACATTGTGTAAAAGATATCTGATGTGGTTACCAATTGTGATTTGTTGACAGCTTTTGTTGGATATGACTTTGTCATTTCTTCATTTGTCAGATTCGTTATGCCAGATGATCAGTCTTTTCTTTGAAGTGGTTTGATTGAGGATAGGGATAGGTGATATAATAGACAGTTTGTCTAATATATAAGAAAATGAAAGTATCGTCCCTGGTCATTTTGATATCTAAGCAAAAATGAGACTAGCATCACGGTATAAGAGTATAAATCCTATAAGTCATAATGAAAACACCTTTGCTCACAGAAATGAATTCCACTTAGCATTTAAAGACGAGGCACAAAATTCTCACATGGGTTTGGTTTTCATCTGAATCTCCTGATCTTATGTCCCTTAATGGATAAAATCGTTATAATTGAAATAAATTCAAAGGGAATAGGAGAATGTACATAACGAAAATTTTGAGATTTGAACCTTCACTTTAATTTAAGAATCAATATGACTGAGAACATTCATCGAGCATAAGTATCTGAAAATTTAGTCACGAAGATGTTAATCACATGGTTCTATAAAAGCTTATTATGACAAGTCTTTTATTGTATTTTTGAAGATTTGTTTTTCTGAATGTTTTTGGAAATTTTGGTTATTTGAATGTTTTTGGAAAATTTTGGTTATTTGAATGTTTTTGGAAAATTTTGTTTATGAAAGTAAACACTCTTTTGTACAAAAAAGTAAGAGATTAGGGATGGATGTTATCTGGATTCAACATTCCTAGACGGCCTAGGAAGTATTGAAACTTGGTTTCGTCTAGAGCCTTAGTAAAGACATCGGCAATTTGATCTTCTGTGTTTATGAAGTGCAATTCGATATGACCTTTTTGAATATTATCTTTGAGGAAATGATATCGAATGTCGATGTGCTTTGTCATGGAATGGTGCACGGGATTGTGAGAAATGGCAATTGCGCTGGTTGAATCACAAAATATTGGAATTTGTGATACTTTGTAGCCATAGTCACGTAATTGAGTTTGCATCCACATGACTTGTGAACAGCAGCTTGCGGCAGCTACATATTCAGCTTCTGCGGTTGAAGTGCACACGCATGATTGTTTCTTTGAAGTCCAGCTTACCAGTCTGCCTCCAAGAAATTGGCAAGAACCAGATGTGCTTTTTCTGTCTTTTTCTGTCTAGTCTGCATCCTCCATAGTCGGAGTCGGTGAAGGCATTAAGCTGAAAATCAGAGTTAGCTGGATACCAAAGGCCAAGAGATGGAGTTCCTTTAAGATATTTGAAAATTCTTTTCACAGCTATGGCATGAGATTCCATAGGATTGGCTTGGTATCTGGCACAGACACATGTAGAAAACATGATGTCGGGTCTGCTGGCTGTGAGGTATAGGAGTGATCCTATCATTCCTCGATATTTCTTTTGATCAAGAGAAAAACGAGTTAGAAGATTTTTGACATAATTTTCTTGATTGATGAAAATTCCATCAGATGATTGTTTGACTTGTAGTCCAAGAAAAGTAGTCATTTCTCCTATCATGCTCATCTCAAATTTGCTCTTCATCAAATCTGCAAACTTGATACTCAAGGATTCATCAGTAGAACCAAAAATAATGTCATCGACATATATTTGAACGATTAACAGATGTTTATTAAAAATTTTACGAAAGAGAGTTTGATCAATTGAACCTCTTTTGAATCCTGATTCTTCTAAAAATGTTGACAATGTTGAATACCAGGCTCGAGGTGCTTGTTTTAAGCCGTAAACTGCTTTTTGTAACTTAAAACTGTGATTTGGGAACTGTGGATCTTCAAAACCTGGAGGTTGTTGAATATACACATCACGATGAATCTCTCCATGTAAAAATGCACATTTTACATCCATTTGGTAAACTTTGAAGTTCTTGTGTGCTGCATATGCTAGAAAGATACGAATGGCTTCGAGTCTTGCAACTGGAGCATAAGTTTCATCGTAATCGATTCCTTCTTGTTGAGAATAGCCCTTGACGACAAGTCTTGCTTTGTTTCGACAAACTATGCCTTGATCATCGGTTTTGTTTCTGAAAACCCATCTTGAACCTACTACAGTAACATCGGGAGGAGTAGGAACAAGATCCCATACTTGGTTTCTTTCGAATTCAGCTAGTTCTTCTTGCATGGCTTTGACCCAGTCTGGATCTTTGAGAGCTGAATGGATGGTTTTGGGTTCTGTCATGGATAAGAATGCTCCGTATAAACATTCGTTTGAGGTAGCGGCTCTTGTTTGAATACCAGAATTGGGATCTCCTATAATTTTTTCTGCAGGATGATTTCTGGTCCATTTGTTTAGGCGAGTTTTTTTAGGTATTTCGATTGGTGTTTCTATGTCCCATTGTTCTTCTTGGTCAGGTGATTCTGTTGGGAATAGATTTTGGTTGTTTTCAGATATGTCTTTTTGGATTATAGGGTGAGAATGAGGTAAAGAAGGTTCCCCCATAGATGATGCACTGGGATCATTTTGGACAGGTGGATTGGGAGTGTTTAAAGAGGAATTCAGTGTTGGTAATTCCCCCTCGACTTGACCTGCATTTTCTTGGTTTGATTGTGAAGTTTCTGCATCGGAGGTTCCTGTAGGAATTGTAGAAGATGTTAGAAATTCAGAACTATAAGCGGTTTTGGGTTGTTCAAAAAGTAAATCAAGATCAATTTCTATGTTCATGTCAGGAGATGGTGTTTGTGGAATTGGATTTTGAAAAATAATATCTATCATTTGTGAACCAAAATGTTCACGATCCAATTTTCTGACATAAAATTCATCGAAGTGGACATCGGTACTTTCTTCAATTACTCTTGTACGTTTGTTCAGTACTCGATAAGCAGCTGAGGTAAAAGAGTAACCAAGGAAAATTCCTTCGTCTGATCTTGATTCAAATTTTGAAAGGTGATCTTTGTTATTCTTTATGAAGCATCGACAACCAAAAATATGAAAGAATTTGATGTTTGGTTTTCGGTTATTAATGACTTCATATGGTGTTTTATAAAGTTGTTTGTGGATTAAAGAACGATTTTGAGTATAGCAAGCTGTGGCTATTGCTTCTGCCCAGAAGTATTGTGGCAGATCAGCAAAGATGAGCATTGATCTTGCAGCTTCACACAGAGTTCGGTTCTTTCTTTCAACAACGCCGTTTTGTTGAGGAGTGTAAGGGGCTGAGAAGTTGTGTTCGATGCCTTTGTTTTTGAGAAATGAGTCTAGAGTTATGTTTTTGAACTCTAAACCATTGTCACTTCGGATTCTTCGAACTGGTCGTTTGAGCTTTAATTCAATCTGTTTGATGAAGTTGATTATTTCTTCAGGTGCTTCTGACTTTAGCCTTAAAAAGAAAACCCAAGTAAATCGTGAGTAATCATCAATAATAACAAGGATGTATTTCTTCCCTTTTATGCTTTGGGTTTTTGCAGGGCCGCAAAGATCAATGTGCAGTAATTCTAGTGGTTCGGATACACTAGATTCAGGAATGCTTTTATGAGAGGATTTGGACAGTTTTCCTCCTTCACAAGCTGCACAAAGAGTTTCATTATCAAGTTTCAGAAGCGGCAGTCCGCGAACAAGATCATTTGCAATCAACTTGTTGATGTAGCCGAAGTTGAGATGGGAAAGACGACGATGCCACAACCAGCTAATATCAGCTGAAGCTTTGGATAAGAGACAGATGTCTGGTTTTCCATAGATAAGGTCCATATCTAGTGGATACATGTTGCCTAGACGATCAGAATTGACTAGAATGGCTTTGGTCTTGGCATCCGTGATTATGCTTCGCTGTTTGGTGAAAAGAACTTCATGATTGTTGTCACAAAGTTGTGATACGCTGATTAGGTTGTGTTTCAGGCCGTCAACGTAGGCTACTTTCTTGATGGTGAAGTGACCATTTGTTATGTTTCCATAACCTTTGATTCTTGCAGTCATGTTATTTCCAAAAGTCACATCTTGTTTGGATTCTGTGGGTTTGAAGTCTCGTAGAAAGCTTTGGTTTCCTGTCATATGCTTGGAGCAGCCACTATCGATATACCATGTGCCATCCTTGGGCTCTCCAGCACAAAATGCCTGCAATCAGACAGAAATTTTAGGTACCCAAACCATGGTGGGTCCTGATTTGTTAATGGTTTTTGATAATTTGGAATCATTGTAGTATTTGTTGATTGGACGGAACGGTTGAGGTTTAAGTTGATTTATTAGGTTTTCCCAAAGTGATATTTGTTTTTGAAAACCTCTCATTTGAAATGATTTCTGATTTTGTGAGAAGTATCCTATATGTGAAGTTCTGTTTGATAACCTTTCTTTGTATCTTGGATCTGAATGGTTTTGGAAAACACTTTGATGATGGAATGGAATTTGGTGAAATGATGGTTTCTGAAAGTTCCCTGAGAGATTGAAGTTTATCTTTTGAAAGCGATTTTGAATTGGTTTTTGAAACGGTTTTTGTTTTGGATTAAAGGTTTGTTTTTGTGGCACAGCGCTTGGTTTCAAAGGTTTTTCTTTGAAAACAATGGGCCTGCTTTGTTTTTTTGGTTTACAGACAGCTTGAATGGTTTGTTTATTTGTCTGTTGTTTCTTTGAATACTTTTGTCCCAGATTGTTCTTTCCAATAAAGGTTGAATTTAAAGAGGGAAAGACAGTTGGAGCAGAAGTACTACCATTTTGATAATCAGAATTTTCTCCATTTAAGAAATTTTCAAGTTTGATTGTGCCATCATTCCTTGTTAGTTTAGTAGATCTCAATTGATGAGTTACTGAACTAGCAGAGTCTGATTCAGATTTTAAGACACTTTTGAAAGACTTTTTGGAAACCGTGAAAGCAGTATCATCTGGGCTACAGTTGATAACTGTTTCGTCATCTGAATCGTCCTCATTAGCAGATGAGAAAAAGTCTGGTTGAGGTGATTTAGAGTTTTCACTAATTTTCCCATTTTTCTTTTCAGTTTCTTCATTTTCAAAAGATTCTCTTCCAATTCCCGGTTTATAATTCGTATCAATTTTGCCAGTTCCTAAGTTATTTGCTTTAGTGAAAACATCATCACTCAATTTTCTGGCAATATTGATAGAATCCAGTTTTCCTTGAAATCTTTGATTTTCGGATTCAAGAAATTTGATTTGCTTTGAAGAATCATCTAGTTTTAGGATTAAACTAGAGTTGTTGTCAGTTAAATCTTGAACTTTATGTTTTAACTGAAGGACTTCCTTTTCTAAGGTATCTTTTATTTCAGATGAAATAACAGATTGATTTTTTATTTCTAAGTCCCTTTTTTGTTTTAGAGCTTCATTTAATTGTTCTAGGATGTGATTATTTTCTTCAGATTTTCGTTCAATGTCTCTTTCAAGTTTGTCTCTAGTCCTTGTGGATTCTCCAAATCTGAGTTGCAAGGTTTGTAATTCAGATTTGTAGATATCAGATTTGACTATTGTGTCATGATACAGTCTGAGATCAGCTTTTAGACTGTTCTCAATCTTAGTCATGTGGGACTCAAATGGTGTTCTTGAAAGACCGAGATCTGAGATCATAGACCATACCTGATCGATGACATATGGAGCTCTTGTGGTTGGTTCATTGTCAGCCATGAAGCAGAAGTTTGACTGAGCGGGTTCAGTGTCTGTTTCATCATCAGAAGTTGGCCAGTATTCCACGCTAGGTTCGTGGAATGCCATCAAAGCTTTTTGCTTTGCTTTCTGTTCTTGTTTCTTCAGCTCTTCGGCTTTTTGTGCATAGTAGGCTGAGTCTTTGACTTTGACTTTGGCTCGACAATCTCGGGCATAATGATTTAGTCCTTTGCATTTGTGACAAATGATTACGTCATCATCATCATCGTTATTGTCAGCCTTTTGGCTCTTAACAGGTGGTCTTTCAGATGTTTGAGTTTGTTTCTGTTGAGATGGTTGTGAATGATTTTTCTGAAATCCAGAACTTTGGTTATTATAAGAGTTGTGATTATTTTGAAAACCGCGATTCTGAAAGTTTTGTCCAAAAGTGGATCTTTGTTGAAAATTTGGTCTGAAGTTTGATTGATTATGATGTGGCAAAAATCTTTCGAGATTAGTGTTTGCTACCAAAGCGCACAATTGTTGGTAATCAGCTTCATTATTTGGATCAGACAAGTCACAAGAATTACTTGAAAAAGCTTGGTTTTGATCAATTTGACTTTGATCATGAAAATGTGTTTGGTTTTGAGAGGATGTTGACAACAAAGCAAGTGGTCCTCCAAAAGAAGTTGACGTTGGTGGGTCAATCGATGATTCATACGATTGTAATTCTCCGTACAGATTGTACAAAGATTCAGTATGAATTGCCGGATTTCCCTGAATGATTAGTTTGACCATTTTCCAGCTTTCATAAAGGTTGTTTAAAAATTTGAGGTTTATCTCATGCTGTGACTTTTTGATGCCCAGATTATTCATTTTGATGGTAATGAGATTGAATCTGTCATGAGCATCATGGATGGTCTCATGTGAAAACATTTTGAAGTTGTCAAATTCGTTTAAAACAGATGTTTTCTTGTTTCCAATGATTCTCTCATTTCCTTCAAAACGATTTTTCAAAGTTTGCCAAATTTGGTTTGCAGTCAAAAGGATTATATCATTCATTTGGCTTAGAATACTGTGGGGTATTCCAGAAACAAGTTCCTTTTTGGCTTGAAGTTCAAGTTTCTTCCTTTCATTCAGTATATCCAGGTTACTTGTAAGAGAGGTCATGTTATCTGGTAGAGATCCGTCTACACATTTCCACACGTCTTCACTTATAGAGTTGAGATGAAGATTCATACGACCTACCCATGATTTATATTCTTCGGGAATAAGAATGGGTGCTCGAGTACCTGAACCTATACTGTTAGCAATAGATACAGAATTTATGTTTGAGTAGTTTGCGGAAGACATTTTTTTTTTTTGTTAACGAATATGTGATGTTAAAATGAAATTTTTAAAGAAAACTAATTGGTGGTTTATAAAAACGCTACACAAAAGTTTTCGACAAAAATTTTCAAAATAAATCACACAAGTAATTTTTAAATGTTTTTTTTTTTTTTAATATATTTAATTTTTTTGTTGAACAAGTGATATTAAGATGAAATTTTTAAAGGAAACTTATTGGTGGTTTATAAAAACGCTACACAAAAGTTCACGACAAAAATTTCAGATTAAATCACACAAGCTCTGATACCAAATGTTGAAAATACGATAACTGATCTCCACGAACAAGGTTTTTAAGCCTATTACCGTGTGACAGATATGTATTTTATCTATAATATGCGGAATAAATAAGAGTTGCGGAATAAAGTAAAATGGTAAATCTAAACTAAACAGTATTTAAATAGACAGAAAGCGGTAAATAAAGTAAAAGTTAGAAGTTAGAGGTTAGATGTAATAAACGCCATTATCAACGATAACGTGTTTTTACAATAAGTAAAAAGGTTAGAAGTTAGAAGTTAGATGTCTCGGTTAAATACAGTCCACATATGTTTTGGTTGTCACGGTTCAATTAGGATGTATTTGAGATTTGGTACAGTTGATTTATAATAGTTTAAATAAATCAATAACGACACGGATAATTTTAAAAGAACTTATCGGCAGCTGCGGAAGATAGCGTTTTTCTTGATATGTCGATTTCTTGTTCTTCACGGTAAGATGAGGTTTTGGTTATTTTTGGTGTCGCGTAGAGGTTGTTTAGAGGTTTGGAGTTTGGTGTCGGGTAGAGGTTGTTTGGAGGTTTGAGGTTTGGTGTTGGGTGGAGGTTTTGTTTCTTGCGGTTTTGCGGTTTGATCCTCGTTGCCAAATGCAGAGATTTGAGTGTCTTGAGGTTTCTGGTCGTGGGTTTCTTAGAGAGTATATGAGTGTATAATACTTGGTTGATTGGGTGTGACAAAATAGCAAGAGAAAGGCTCAATTTATAGTTGCTGAAGAACAGCCATCGCGTCGCGACCGGGCATGCCGTCGCGTCGCGAAGGGGCGTGTGTCGGGTTGCTTTTGGTCGGCCACTGGTTAGTGCGTTGGGTTGGTAGTCTCGCGATCAAGAAGTTGGTGGTGTCGCGTTGGGTGTCTTCGCGATGGAGGTCTTCGCGTCGCGACCGTGATGGCCGTCGCGTCGCGATCGCTGTAGCGATCTGGTCTTCTGTCTTTGTTCTTCTCTTCTCGTCGCGACCATAGGGTCTGTCGCGTCGTGATTGCTGTAGCAGTGTGATATTTTGTATTTTGCTATTTGGTTTGTAGCGTTACTTCCTTAGGTTTGGATGTTTTCTCAAAGTTTCTCGGGTCTTGATTTATTCTTGTTTTTGATCTCGAATTCACGCAATCTGAAATAAACTGATAATATTTGTTAGATAATAACAGTTCATCTTATTTCAGTGATTTTCACATACAAAAATATATTTTTCAACAATACTCATACTGATCCGGGTAAATGTAATCACCCATTAAAAGGACGTACACATACCGAAATCAAAAAGCTAAAATTGAACATAAAAATTCAAAAACAACCCTACTGATCGTCTTACCATAAGCGCACAACTCCCCGGCAACGGCGCCAACACTTGACATGCGCAGAGGTCGTCGTGCGGTCAAAAATAAGAAAATAAAACCTCACAAACACTAGCACAGTGGTAGTAAGGGTCGATCCACGGGAGTTTGGTGGTCAAGACAAGACGCTAGCTTACCAACTGTAGCGTCACGCTACAGCCAGAGGTACTAACTTCCACTTTCCCAAAAACACACAGAAATCTCAAATCCAAACCAAGTCCAAAACCAAACATAAACTAAATGAAACTAAACCAACTCCTAACACTAGATTGCTTACTGAAATCAGAAGCTATATTCACAATCCAGAAACAATGAACACAATCCA
Source organism: Cichorium intybus (assembly GCA_023525715.1). NCBI lineage: Eukaryota > Viridiplantae > Streptophyta > Magnoliopsida > Asterales > Asteraceae > Cichorium > Cichorium intybus. Next base: position 1,551,028 of record JAKNSD010000045.1, on the reverse strand, counting down.
AAAGCATCCAAAGCATCCAAGCATAAATAAAGGTAAAAACTGCAATAAAACATGAACCGAATGATTAACTATATTAAACTCCAATCTAGAACATCCAAAACAGTAGAATACGAAAATAAGAAGCTTTAACCTACTGCTACTGGTTGTCATAATCCAGAAACACTAAGCTAAGACCTTAAAACTACTAAACTAATATTGAAAACAAAGTGAAAACATAAAAATACGACAATTGGTTGCTGAAATCTCGAAACTTGAGTCAAAGTCGCCTAAGTCCACCTTAGGGTCTGATCTTCGCCTTCAGAATTCGACCTAAAAGCCTTTATTTATAGTTGTGGAAAATTAGAACCTGCGACGCGTAAGGTCTCTAGCCGCGTCGCGCGTAGAGCCTTGTCCGCGTTTTATTGTCATTTAAATTTCTTCCACCGCCTTAACTTTTGACGTGGCGTGTCGCGCATGGCTCCATACCCGCGACGCGCGTCTTTATTCGACTGATTTTGTATTTATCCTCAAATCTTCTTCAATTGTCCGCATTTAGCCCCTGATTGTAACATTTCTTTTCAAACAAGCACTAACACAAAAAGTGAGAAATACCAATGCATATATGATATAATTTCACCAAGAATAGGGCCTAACAATGACTAAAATACTTGATATTAGTAGGAGTTGTCTATATATATATATATATATATATATATATATATATATATATATATATATATATATATATATATATATATATATATATATATATATATATATATATATATATATAACATGAATGATTTGACAAAACCAGAATACGTTTTCTCTTCATCTTATCTTTTTACGTAGAACTTTAAATTTAGCATATATATATATATATATATATATATATATATATATATATATATATATATATATATGAATTGGGATACGGTAAGAAATGAATTTTTGGTAGGAAGGTAAGAAGTTTTTTATTTACATATTTTTTCGGCGAAACAACAAAATGAATCAATAGATGATGCAAAAATAACATGATTAAAAAAACAATTCTCGAAAAAACAACTTGATGATTCATTTTTACAATGATTTTGTTGTTATTCACTAAAATTGTTCGTAACGTGAATAAAAACTTGATTTACTAAAAAATGATTCATCAATATGTTTTTTAGAAAATATTTTCAATGAATCATGTTAATTTTTTTATCTAGTGATTCATTTTGGTGATTCGTCAAAAAGCGAAGTACATAAAAAAATTCTTACCTTCTTACCATAATTTTACTTCTTATTTGATCCTTCTTTTATATATATATATATATATATATATATATATATATATATATATATATATATATATATATATATATATATATATATATATATATATATATTGTAACACCCGGCTTTTGCAAACAAATACACCCAAAATTTTCGGTTTGAAACATAGTTTTAATACACAAAACCATATACTTTGGTGTATAAGTTACATACAAAGGGTACAAGTGTATCAAGGAGTACAAGAACAAAATAAACTCCTTCTAAGCCGGGCGGCTACTATCATCATCTACATACTCTATGTCCTTAGCCATGAGCTACATCCTTACCCTTATCAGGGTCACGCTCACGTGCAGGGACATTACACATATACACTGTGAGTTATAAAGCTCAATGAGTAATCATATAAACAATTCAACATGTGTATAGAAAATAAGACAAGTGAAGTCTCAATACAATGAAATTCCGCGTTTGTTCATCATTTTTACTATATAGTTCTTTTATCGGGTAAACCACAAGGTTACAATAAAGTATGTCGGGCACTTAAACCCAACCTCCTAGTTATAAAGGCCGATATATGTTCGACAAGTAAGTCCAATCTCCTAGCCATGAAAGTCGTATTAAGTTGGATGTCAAATCCAATCTTCTAGCTTCAAAGACCGTTATAATTTGGATATCAAATCTAATCTCCTAGCCACAAAGGCCGTTATAATTTGGATATCAAATCCAATCTCCAAACCACAAAGGCCGTGATAATTTGGATATCAAATCTAATCTCCTAGCCACAAAGGCCATTATAACCACATAGGTTTCTACCATATAAATCGGGTAATCAACCCAAATTCTCGAGTATTAAGACCAATAAAAGAAACTACTTCAAGTTGTAAGAATTCAATCTATACATATCATACTAGACATAGTAAAGATTACTCACCTGGTTTGAAGTTCTATATAATCCTAGCTACCTCCAACGGTAGATACAAAGCATTTCTTCAACATTTTCCAGCACCTACACCACCACACATATACCAAATAAATGTGAATACCTTGTATTTCCACCACCATAGCTTGGAACTAGTTCACAATGGTTATGGTTTAAGATTATGATCCTTATTTCTAACTAATTCAAGTGCTACATGTACTAAGCTTGGCTAATCACAGGTGGTTCACCATAACCATCTGAAATCAACTCCACCCGACCAATTCAACGAACTCAATTGAGCTAGAACGAGAAATCTTACCTTCAAGAAGCGAGATATCAGTTATTACTTCAATCCTTCAAGTTCTACCCTTCCACTTTGACTTCTAGGGGTTTGGATATGTTTTTCTAGTGTTTCAAAGATTTTGAAGCATGAGAGTTCTTTTCCAAAATTACTCAAAAACACACATTAAAAACTGTATCTGCGACATTAGCGTTGCTAATGCCATAGTTAGCAGCGCTAACTATGCTTGCACGACCTGTGCTGTTTTACGCGACCCGTGTGAAGCCACTGCTTGCTTCTGGCCTCTTCTTACATGAACCGTGTTGCCTGACACGACCCGTGTAAGTCTGAAACAGTCTCGGACGGTGTTTTTAATCCTCTTTACACGACCCGTGTAAGTCTGAAACAGTCTCGGACAGTTTTTTTAATCCTCTTTACACGGCCCGTGTACCCCTTTTTTGGCATTTTTCGTACAAAAACTTAATCCAGAAGGTGTTCTAATCATCCGAACACATATGACATCACACTAAATCTTAATTATACTAATATTAACATGAAAACACTTATCGAAAGTAACATGGCGTTATACTAATATTAACATGAAAACACTTCCGTCCTTGGAATCATGCAAAGAGTTGGGGGCATTTCACTCTCATTTCATCTTCGGCTTCCCGCGTCATATCGGAACCTCTATGGTGTCGCCAAAGTACTTTTATCATAATAATCTTTTTGTTCCGCAACTGCCTCAATTTCCGATCTAACACTTTCTCGGGTTACTCCGGATATGTTAGTTTTTCGTCTACTTCAATCTTGCCAAGAGGTATTCATTGAGATTCATCAAACAATGTCTTTCGCAAGTGAGACACATGGAAAACATTATGGATGCCTTGAAGCTCATCAGGTACCTCTACTCGATAGGCCACAGCTCCTACTCTTTAGGATATCCGAAATGGTCCAATAAAACGAGGAGTCAACTTGCCTTTCTTCCCGAAGCGAATTAAACCTTTCCAAGGGGATACTTTAAGCATCACCATTTCACCCACTTGGAACTCCAACGGTTTCACCCGCTTATCAGCATATTGTTTTTGTCGGTTCTAGGCAACTTTCAAATGTTCTCGGATTTGTCTGATCTTTTCTTCGGTTTGAGCTACGATCTCGGGTCCAGCCAACGGCTTTTCCCCTACTTCAGTCCAGCAAGTCACAGTACGACACGATGCTCCATATAATGCTTCATACGAGGCCATCTGAATGCTGGAATGAAAATTGTTGTTGTATGCAAATTCTACCAAAGGTAGATCATCCTCCCAACTCCCACCGAAGTCTATTACACAAGTTCTAAGCATATCTTCCAATGTCTGAATAGTTCTCTCGCTCTACCCATCAGTCTGTGGATGATATGTGGTGCTCATCAATACTTTTGAACCCATTTGCTGTTGAAGACGCTGCTGAAACCGAGAAGTAAATCTACTATCTCGATCCGACACAATCGAGGCCGGTAATCCATGTCGACGGATCACCTCGTCAATGTAAATTTTGGCTAGCTTTTCAATCTTGAAGCTTTCACTAATCGGTATAAACTGTGCCGATTTTCTCAACCGATCCACTACCACCCATACGGTATCATGCCCATGCGGAGTTCGAGGAAGCTTTGTTACGAGATTAGAGTACAGGACAAGCAGGGTCGAACCACAAGGACACGGGGTATAAAATTTATGCCTCCTTAGTACATAATACTAAGGTTGATGTGATGGGGGGCTTTTTTTAGTAAAAATGGAAATAGAAAAACATTCAAGTAATAAAACTTTAAGAAAAATAATAAATAAAAGCCTAGTCCCGAGTCTTCGATGTTTATTAAAGTAGAATGAATCCGACTAATGTGCTTAAGAATACAATTTTAAGTTGGCTTTTGAAAATCATAAAATGCAGTCTTTATGAAAATAACTTGCTAAAATGTTTGGATAAAGGTCTTCTTATTACCTAAACCTAGTTCCGTTTTACCCGACCTAAGGTCTGCTTATAGGCCGAATGTAGAAACTACATGAGGTGTGCAAGTACCAATTAATGTCCAATTCGTCTCGTCCGCTGGGAAGTGTGTGAACATATGATCAAATTCTAAACAAGGAATTGGGCGCTTGTTTTTGTTACCAAACATCGACTGTGCAAAACTATTAGGTGCCTTACATAGTTGATTAACAGTGCATGAAAAAGATCCATTTAGGGTGATCAGTCAAAAACAAATCAAATTCAAGACATAAATTGAAACAAGACATTGATCATTAGAATTATTAAAAAGCAATCATCAAGTCGAATGCTTCAAACTACACAATAAACATGTTCGAACTCAGAACTAGAGTACGGTTCTAGCCAAACATGGCTAGAATTGAATCAAAATACAGAAATGTAAATCGAACTTTAGGAAAGTAAGAGCGAGTCTGGAAACTAGAGTGAGTTTCGGAATGACTGGACAAGTTCGGAGACTTGAATGATAGATGCAGAATGAAGGACAAGTCAAAATACTTGAGGAATTACTTAGATGGATCTTTTAGCTCAACAATAATAACCAAACAGTTTAAAGATAGGAGGAGTAAGACAGTAAGAATAAAATTAGTAAGAGAAACGTAAGAACAAGTATGAACAAGATACGATGGAATGGGAGAATATATTATATCAAGAAACAGAGATACACAGTTCTCCAAACCATGAAGATACAAAGGGGTGGAACCCTCCTTTTATAGTGCAAAGAGAATATCCACTGGACAAAGACTATGGATAAAATGAACTACAAGCCAGTTCATTTTGTATTACACGATGGATAAAAGACCTAAGTCTGATATGACTACCTAACAATAAATGTTCCTGATGACACTGTACAATACTTCATACTCTTTTTGCAGTCACTAGTTGAGTTTCCTAATTTGAGCTATGCAGACTGGTCTGATTATCTCTATTGATATCTTCATTGACGATTTGCCTTGATCTTCTAACGTTCAAATGTATGCTTCTGATATGTACCGAAGTTAAGGGTTAACTTCGATATTGCTAACTGCTGATCTTGATAATCTTCGAAAGTCGCTTGATTTGCTGAACCAAAATCCAAGAGTGGATTTCGGTGTCTTGACTTCTGATCTTGTGAACTTCTGGACTTAGACTTCCGATCTTGGGCAGATTTCTGATCCTTACTTGAACTTGTAATGCATACCGAAATCCAAGAGTGTATTTTGGTTCCATAGATTTCAGATACATAAAGATAATCAACATAAGCAAAGTAAAAGTATGTTCATAGATATTTCAAGTTAAGACATAATACAATTCGAAACATACATTAAGTAAAGATAACTATTGTTCAACATCCAAGACTTTACAAAACATTCAATCAAGCAAACAAACAAACCACCAAATGAAAATACAGACCACCAAACAAACTTCGGGTTGGTCAACGACCCGTCTGACACTAACAATTCCCCCTTTGGTGACCAACCGAGGGGTTTCCATTTCCGATCCTCATTGCTTCTCTAAAATTGCTTGTTTCCAAGCATAAGCCCAAACCTTCCTTACGTTTAGCATCCACTCCATCCCTAGCAGCATCTCTTTCTTAGCTTCTAGGTCCAAGTGAGTAGTTTTCTTCATTGCTTCCACGAAGCTCTCTAGCATCACAGTTGGTTCCCTTCTGATCTGTTCAGCCCGGAAGAAGAGTTTGGTTGCTTTCCTTGCTTTATCCTTGTAGACAATTCCCAGTATTGGGTCATATGTAGCGCCATTCTTCTATTCTTTTCTGGCATTTGGCAAGGATAAGTCCGTCATGTCTCTATATTGGTCTTCTGGATGGTTTTTCACAAATTTGTACATTTCACCATCACCGAAGCTGAACTCCTCCAAGAGTTGATGCAGAAAACGTTTAGCAGCAATGTATGCTTCCCTGGAGTCTTTACTTCTTTCAACCCTTGGAGCCAACTTCATTACGTTGGAATAAATATCGGATGGATTCATTTTCCTGAAGTCAGCCTCTGTAATCACTAGCTTTTTGTTGTTTCTGGCAATTTCGTACTCGAAGAAGTTAGATTTTTCATAGGTTCGCTTCTTCACGCTAGTCACAGTAGTGATGGGCTCTGTGGACCAAGAATTTATTTGTGGTTGAGTGAATCGGTCCAAGAATTTTTGTAGCTTGAGTATCACTGCCATAGTCTTATTTTGTTCTAGGATGCCGGAGAAATTCAAAGTATAAATATACTTATCTCCATTGGGAGTCAAAGGGACATCCCAGTTGTGTGCCTTGGATGGAGGAGGAGCACACGATTTGTGTGGTCAGAAGTCAGAGTCAATTAATGGTCGAAAGAGAAAAAGTGTAGAGAAATCAGGCTTGTTGGGACCAACTGCTTCTAAAGCAGCAGCTTCAGCATTCATGTCAGTTTTAAATTCTTCTGCGAACAAATTAGCTCTAGCGTCAAAGTATTCATCTTTCAAAGCTTTGAGTTCTGGGGGTCCAGAGTCCTTAATGGGGGAGTATATAGGGTTTTCATCTTTTGTGTGTATCGGGGCTTTGATCGAAGGAGAAGGAGTTCTTTTCAGAGGAGAAGGAGGAGGATGGGAATTTTCGGAGTTTCCTTCAGAGTGTCATCAGATGTTTTCTTTTCTTCATCTCCGGTTGCTTTCATTTGCATTATCATCATCGTCATCATGATCATCATCATCATCATCTAAATCAAAATTGACTTCGCCTTTCCCCCTCCTGGGGCTCCTCCGGTTACTGAAGGGGGCACAGGTAGGCGGAGGAGGATGGCTTCTAGCTTAGTCATCATGTTCTTGGAGTAGTTTTGGATGTCTGTGGAAATGGTTTTGGAAGTGTCCTCTTTGAAAATGTCACTTGTTTCAAGGATCATACTGGTGGCAAGCTTCATCTGTTCAATTGTGTTGAGAATATTTGTGCTGAAGTGCAGGACCATCCGAAGACCTAAAGTTCAAGAAGAGAAAGCTCCGAAGGATGAATAGAAGACAACGAAGCCTGAAGACTCCGAAGGGTTTATCCTAGAGGATCTAAAGGCTTATCTGTAATAACTACTTTTGGTGCACGCGTACTTGGCAAACTACGTGTTGCACAATAAGTCATTCCTATTGGCTAGTACTCTGTAGGAATATTCTATGACACCTTTTGTATTATTCGTATAACTGATTATGTATAAATATCAGTGATACTTGTCTGTGTCGAGTGTGAGATTGATCCACCCTCAATTGTAAAACCCTAAAAGTGAAATCAAAACATTCGGCACCTGTTATCCAATTCTCGTTGTATTCTTTGATATTCAGGTTCAAATTTGCTTATGTGAGTTGTTTAGCCTAATTCATCTTGTAAGAATACTTGTCATAATTCCTTGTTTGATTGAATTCAACACCCAACAAGTGGTATCAGAGCAGGACAGCTCGAAAACCTGTTTTTAGAGTCTCAATTCATTGTTACAGTTCTAGATCTAAATCCTTTCTTAAAATATCCATTTGAATATCATTCAAAATGACTGATTCCACAGCAACTTATGCAAACATGTTGAACTATGCCAATCTGATTGGCTCATCTACTAAAGGTCTTGTTCTTGGTCCAAGTTACTACGATTACTGGTCTGATCGCATGAGAGATTATCTAGAAGGTCTGGATGATGATAATGATATTTGGAGATTTGTTAGAGATAGTCCCCACACTGACATTGAAGGACGATTCATAGTTGTTGATGGTGATGATGCTGAAGTTCTCACTGCTGCTGACTTGAAGAAGGTCAAAAATGATGAACGAGCCATGCAAGAACTTCGAAGTAGACTTTGTCCAGATGTTAGACATCACATTTCTCGTTCCGAAGTGCCTAACACTTCATATTTGCATGGCTTGATTTCTGTGGAAAAATATCTTACTGCTGATAACTTGATGAAAATGCTCCCAAAGGAAATTCCAATCTTGCAGAAAAACATTCCTCTTGTTGAAAACAAATCAGAAGTAATTGTTGAAACTGAATTCGAAAATGAATCAGAAAGTGATTCAAATATGGAGGAAATTGATCGTTCTTCCTTGTCTATATTTAAACCTTCCTCTGCATCCGCATCACACTCCGAGGGCATCTCACAATTGTCTTCGGTTGACAAAGGCAAAGCAAAAATCGATTGTGAAATTGTAACTTCTGAAATTTCAAATCAAAACAAAGAAATTGTGAAATCAAAAATACAAATTTCCGATGAATGTGTCTCTTATGATCAATATCTCAAAGACAATTCAAAAAGACTAGTCAATGTTGCATGTATTTATCCGAAGGTTTCTTACTTTAAAAATTCCATTTTTGTGAAACCCGGTGGTGCACTTTTAATTGATAATGATTTGGTGAAACTTGTTAATGAGGATAATTCCACAATCACTGAGGAAGGATTCTTCTCATCTTCAAAGATGCTTGAAAACGACATGAATGAAACGATGGAATTAAAAATAAATGTGCGAAAACAAGATTTATATGGGCATAACATTTACAATCGTCTTTGTTATGAACAAAACAAAATCCCAGAAAATCTGACTCATCTTTTGAACGACAAAAATGAAAATCACATTTACACTAATAGAAATTACAAACAAATTCAAGTTATGGATAAATCTTTAACTCAGAAGATGGATGTTTTTCAGTTAATGGAGTCAAATGAAAGTGTACCTCTTACTCAAACTTTTGAAAAAAAATTACAAAACCCAAAATTGTTATTTCCAAACCTATGGTACAAAAACCTCAAATTTTGAAAAGACCTCAAGTTCAAAACTTCGCATGAACTTCCAAAACAAAACCAGCAATTGTGATTACAAAACCAATCCAAAAACCAACAGCTGTGAATTTGAGAGCCAAACAAGCATCAAATCTTGTGAAAAGAAAAACACCCTTCGTACCTTCAAAATCAACCAATACGAAGGCTTCCACCTCTGGAACTAAACCAATGGATACGAAGGATACAAAGGTTAAAAAAATAAATTTTTAAACCATCCTTCGTACCATCGAAACCAAACTTCCCAAATCCCAAGTTTCAAAAACCCTCAAGAAAAACATTTTCAAAAGGAGATAACCTGATAGATACATTACATGCTTGGCTAGACAAAAATTTGAATTTGTTTAAAGATAAGAATCTATCACTGAATGATTTCAATCCTGCATATGAGGAGTACCAGTGTACTTCCACATTATGTAGCACATTATCAAGGAAATCAACAAATGAAAAACTGAATTGGAAAAGGAATGACCAGAAAGAAAATCTAATTGCAAAATCAAAATCTTCTAGGTCATTGAACTCTTTGAAAACGTCTGAAACAAAGAAAACTTCAAAAACAACCAAATCAAAATCATCCAAACAAATTTGGGTTCCGAAGGTTTCCATAATTTCAACCTCTTCGGACTCATCACTTTTAACAAAAAGCACTTCAGATTAATTTTCTGGTTCATCTTGCTCATCACATGAAACTTCAGAGTGTATGATTAATCTCTCAGCTAATGAAATAATAGAAGAGGCCATTGAAAAGTGGATTCAGGAATCCTATGCTTACCTTGAGGACCCAATATTGATTGGGTACCAACTTCTTCTTGATTGATTGCAGGTAATGTCAAATGAGCGGTATGACACTAAATGATACATGGATATTGGCTGCTCTAGACATATGACTAGTAAGAGGGAGTATCTCAGAGATTATAGAACTTTGGATGATGCAGGAAACGTTTTCTTTGGTAATAATGACACGTGTCCTATTTGGGGTTATGGCAAAATCATGAATGGGCAATTCACAATAAACATAGTAGCATTTGTTAAAGGTTTAAAGCACAATCTTATGAGTATCTCTCAATTGGTGATTGGAACTGGAAATGCTGTTACATTCAACAACCAAGGGAGTATCATCACAAAGGAAGCTACAAAAGAAGTGTTGCTAAAATTTGAAAGAAAGGGATCAATGTTTCCCTTGAATCTAAAGCCTGTAACTGGTGGGCAATTTCTATATCTCATATCTAAAGCAAATTCAGACATCAGCTGGCTATGGCACCGAAGACTTCCTTATCTGAACTTCAATGACATACACAAGTTAGTGGCTATGGATTTGGTTCGTGGTATGCCTGCACTCAAGTTTGATAATGACTAACTTTGTTCTGCTTGTGAACATAGCAAGCAAACAAAACAAAGGCATCCAACTGTGATTAATCCAAAAATCACCGAACCCCTTTCACTTCTTTACATGGATCTTTGTGGTCCATCCACAGTGGAGTCAATTGGGAAGAAGAAGTACATTTTGGTGATTGTTGATGACTACTCAAGATTTACTTGGGTTTTATTCTTAAGAAACAAGTCAGACGCTACACAAGAAATCATCAATTTCATCAAGAACATGGAAGTAATGCTCAACAAGATAGGCCAAACTGTGCACAGTGACAATGGTTCAGAGTTCAAGAATCAAAGTCTTGATGGATTTCTGAAATCAAAGGGAATTAGTCACAATTTCTCAGCACCATATACTTCTCAACAAAATGGTGTTGTTGAAAGACGTAATCGATCCCTATGTGAAGCAGCTAGAACTATGCTCAATTTTTCAAACTTGCCCATGTACTTCTGGGCCGAAGCCATTTCTACTGCCTGCTTCACTCAAAATAGATCTTACATACATAAGAGATTTCATATCACGCCATATGAAGTACTCAACCGAAGAAAGCAAAATGTCAAGTTTCTTCACATCTTCGGTTGTAGGTGCTTTATATTGAACATGAAAGATCATTTGACAAAATTCAATGATAAATCTGAGGAAGGGATATTTCTTGGTTACTCTCAAAACTCAAAAGCATACAGGGTCATGAATAAAAGGAGATTCAAATTTGAAGAAACCTTTAACCTTTCATTCGATGACTACTACATCAAGAAATCTCTACATCCTTTTCCAATGTCATCTATCTTTCCCAAACCAGCTGTTGATGCATTACCAATTACCTCATTTGATGCTGACTTTAATCTTCTCTTTGATCCTCCTGCGAGAGCTATGGACTCCGAAGCAAGGGCACCAGATAACAATGTGTTCGAACTTTCCAAGCTCACAGATGGCCCCGAAGACTCACCCACAAGCAGTGTTCAAAGACCCTCTTCTATTGAGGGGGAGCCATCCGATAGATCCACAGGGAATTCTGGTTTCGAGGGGGAGCATAACAACTCAAATCTCAATCACCCTCTACATGAGACTTCACACATCATGTCCTTGTATCCTTCTGTCTAGGGGGAGCCAGAAGTCTCAACTCCAATCTCTTTGGATAATGGCAAAACAACCTCTCCAACAACTGCTGTCGAGGGAGAGAATACTCTTAACTCTACTTCACCTTCCACCAATAACTCAACACCTAATACAAATGTCTCAAACTCTAATAACGTAAATAATTTAATAACTGATGATTTCCCATCCACTTCTGGTTATCCTTCGGACACTGAGGAAATCAATGTCGAAGGACCACCTGAATTTGATCCAAATTTTCTTCCATTGGAAAAGTGGACGAGAAATCATCCTCAATCTCTTGTCATCGGTAACGTTCATGATAAAGTTCTGACACGTGCACAACTCCATCAAAAACAACAAGAATTAAATAGAACTTTGGAGTTGTGTATGTTCAATGTTTTCATTTCCAAAATTGAACCAAAGAACGTTAAAGATGCATTTGATCACCCAGACTGGATTGAAGCAATGCAATTGGAATTATAAGTATTTGAAAGAAATAAAGTTTGGAGACTGATTCCAAAACCTGCAAACGCTTCAATTGTTGGTCTCAAATGGGTGTACAGAAACAAACTTAACACCGAAGGCAATGTGGTTAGGAACAAAGCAAGGCTGGTTGTCAAAGGTTATTGTCAAAAGGAGGGGATTGACTACAAAGAAACATTTGCTCCTATTGGCAGACTTGAATCAGTTTGCATCTTCTTAGCTTATGCTGCACACAAAAACTTTGATGTCTATCAAATGGATGTCAAATGTGCATTTTTGAATGGTGATCTTGAGGAAACTGTATTTGTTGAACAACCACCTGGCTTTATTGACAAAGAAAATCCTACCCATTGCTATGTGTTAGATAAAGCTGTCTACGGTTTAAAACAAGCTCCTAGAGCTTGGTATGAAACCTTGACAAAGTTTTTAAAAGAATCAAACTTCAAACAATGTTCAGTGGATCCAACACTTTTTTGAAAGAAAGTGGATTCTCACCTAATGTTTGTCCGAATTTATGTGGATGACATAATCTTCGGATCCACTGATCCAAAACTCACTAAATATTTTGAAAAACTGATGAAAAGCAAATTCCAAATGAGTATGATGGGGAAGATAAATTTTTTCCTTAGATTACAAATCAAACAATCAAAAGAAGGGATTTTCATCAATCAACAAAAATACAAAAAAAGTTTACTCGAACGCTTCTGAATGACTAACTGCTCAAATGCAAAGGTTCCATTACCCGTAGGTACAAGATTGAATCCTTCGTTGGACAAACCGAAGACTGATCTTCAAACGTACCGAAGCATGATAGGATCATTGCTTTACCTCACAGCCAGTCGTCCAGACATCATGTTCGCAGTTTGCAATTGTGCAAGATATCAAGCTGATCCACGCGAACCACATTTGGCTGCGGTGAAAATAATATTTCGTTATCTTCACAATACACCTACGTATGGCTTATGGTATCCAGCAAATTCAGGGTTCTACATACAAGCTTATTCTGATTCAGACCTGGGTGGATGTTCAATTGATCGTAAAAGCACTTCGGGAGGTTGCCAATTTCTTGATGGAAAACTCATCATCTAGCAGTCAAAGAAGCAAACTTGTGTATCAATATCCACAACTAAAGCTGATTATGTAGCTGTTGTTGCTTGCACATCACAGATCATTTGGGTTCAAAGCCAACTAAGAGATTATGCCATCAACATGAGAAAGATTCCTTTATTTTATGACTCACAAAGTACTATTCGGATCTGTCATAATCCTGTTCAACATTCCAAGACGAAACATATAGCTCTTCGCTATCATTCCTCAAAAGTAATGTTGAGGAGGGGAATATAGAAGTGAACTTTGTTCACACAACAGAACAATTGGCAGATATCTTCACAAAAGCTTTGAATGAAGAGTCATTCACACAAATAGTTCGAGGACTGGGCATGATTGATGGATCCACTCTGACATAAACCTCATATTTGGTTTTTCCTTCCTTACTCTTTTCAATTACAAAATAAGAAATTGTTCACCCCGAAGCACTCCGAACCTTCGGAGTACATCGGAACAGACATTTCAGTTAATAAAGTTCATAAATGTCAAAAACCATAGAAACAACAGTTTTCTTCGTTACAAAGGCTTCAAAAGTTCAATTCATATCTCTTATGCGTTAATGACAAAATTTGACCTCCTTTCATGAATAATCTGATTAAAGGACAAAACTTTGATTTTAGATTCTGATAATCATACCTCATTACACTAAAAGGTATTTGGGAATCGAATTGAAAAAAGGTAAGAAAACAGACTTTGAAGTGAGGTTAAGGCTGTTTTACTATACGAAATCTTGTATGCTTTAGGTATCCTTAACATCATGTTTATCTCTAAGCTCCCTGTTGAACTTAACTCGCTTCATTATCAAAATTAATCAAGTAGTTCTTATACTACTTAGGATAAATTTCATGCTCCGAAGTTTTCTTCATAAGTGATACCGGCATTGACTGATAAAAGAATTTAAAATCTCTTCACTATTGTTTCAAAACTGAACTATATGAAGCATTTTAAACTCAAAGGATTGAACAAAATTTTCAAGAGCACCATCAAAAAGCCTTACATGGTGACATTTTCAAACTCTTCGGATATGAAACTCCAAAATTGAAAATATGTTTCAAAGATGAAAATTGTTCAAAAACTCAAAAGAAAAGAACAAAATCAATTGTCAAAAGAAACAAAGACAACAAACAAGCAAAAGATAAATGATAGAGTGCAAAAACAAAGATAAATCCGCACTCAAAGGCTTATTCTTTTGTCTAAATCACAATACAAGGAACTCCTATAACATAGTCGAGTACCATGTAGAGAATATGAACATCTCAAGTAGTCTGTCTTAAATGACATTGTTGTGTGGTATATGAATCTCAAAGACTTGTCATTAGAGAAACATATCCAAACACCTCAACTGATGAAATGGGATAGACTTTTCAAAAGCATCTTCAAACCAATCCAAACTCTCACTTTATCTTCTGATGCTCAATTCAAAAGTACTTGGTTTTAAATTACAAAGTTGTGGATGGCAACATCACTTGGCATGAAAATTTTGAAGCATAAACTGAATTTCAAACTACTTTGCAAAATGCGAATTTAACTTCAACTTAGGATGGTTAGACTCAGACATTCCTTGACTGATGATAAATCATACAGACTTCGGAGTGAAAAACGAACTTCCAACATGATCCGAACGATTCTGAATACTAAAATGAAAAATCTTGATTTCATAATGTTCTTGGAAGTTTAAGGTCAAAAGTCATAACGCATCAAGGAAGAACTCATTTATCCGAAGGATTCTAACAACACTTCGGAATGTTTATCAGCACTCATCAAACCTTGTTCAAAACAAGCTCAAAACATTCTCATTGATCCGAAGTCAATTAAATGTTCAATGATTTGGGCATTTATGAGAAATTCACAAAGACAAACATTCCATGGTGTAAATGTATGAGGGAATAATCGTCAATTCAATGTTCAATGATTTGGGCATTTATGAGAAATTATCTATTGAGGTTTGCAAAGTTTGACTTGGAGATTGAAGACCTCTTCGGACAATCTCTCGCTCCTCCTCCCTGCACCGTTGAAAACTTTGATCACCTTAAGCAAGGGCAGATTATGGAAAAGCCTTGGGGAGTGGTATTCAAGGGGATTTCAAAAGAAGAAGAAACAGTTGTGGCGAAATTCTTGGAATTGATTATATGGGTCTTTACCCTTCGCCCTCCATTACCAACATTCTGATATTGGTAAACAACTGTTTTGTCAACCATTGGCAGGAGAAGAAGAAGGTAAGGGCATATCTCAACTAGTGGCTTGCAGTGAGATATGCCCTAAGGCAGGGATTCAAAAGGAATTTTCCAAAATAGGCTTCGGATGCACTTCACACAAACAGGGAGATTGTTGAGAATATTTGTGCTGAAGTGCAGGACCATCTGAAGACCTGAAGTTCAAGAAGAGAAAGCTCTGAAGGATGAATAGAAGACACCGAAGCCTGAAGACTCCGAATGGTTTATCCTAGAGGATCTGAAGGCTTATCTGTATAACTGCTTTTGGTGCAAACGTACTTGGCAGACCACGTGTTGCACAATAAGTCATTCCTATTGGCTAGTACTCTGTGGGAATATTCTATGACACCTTTTGTACTATTCGTATCACTGATTATGTATAAATATCAGTGATACTTGTCTGTGTCGAGTGTGAGATTGATCCACCCTCAATTGTAAAACCCTAAAAGTGAAATCAAAGCATTCGACACCTGTTATCCAATTCTCATTGTGTTCTTTGATATTCATGTTCATATTTTCTTATGTGAGTTGTTTAGCCTAATTCATCTTGTAAGAATACTTGTCATAATTCCTTGTTTGATTGAAATCAACACCCAACAAATTGGTCTGTGGATGGTATCAGTGACCTTCTGAAGAGTAGTAGTCAGAAGAAGAAGAAGGAGGAGATGCGTCTTTCGAAGGGATTCATTCTCAGAAAGAACTCCCAGAAGATACTATTCAAGGTGCTGAAGAAAAGATTTTATTTTCCCATCGACCATCTCAGTCACACAAGCAAGGTTCTTTTCCACTTGCTGAACCACTGTCATAGTTTCTTGGGCCTTCTTCAGAATGGAGGAAGCATCCGTTTCCTTTTTTGCATCAACCTCTTGTAAACCTTTCACAATTTCCTGTTGAACCGCATCATCCGTGTCCAGCACAAAGTATTTCTTCTCAAAATCAAACTCGTTGTTTGAGTTCCAAGATTTCCTTGATGAGAGCTTCCTGATTCTGAGAAGCCTTTAGCTCAGTGACCAAGGAGATCAAAGAGTCAACCTTCTGATGCAGAGCCTGGTCTTTAGTAGGGGTTACCGATGGTTTGGGGGAGGAATTTCTGTTTCAGCCTTTGCAGAAGGAGCGTCGGAAGTGGAGTTGGTGTCACTGAGATCAATCTCTGGAACTTTGGACAACGTGGGTTTGTCTACTTCTTGGTCTGTACCGAAAAGAGATTCTTTGACAGCTTTAGATTACGTATCAGAGAAGACTACGCGAGATCCAGATTCAGCTAGGGGGTCAGAAATAGTCTTGGTTACCAGAGGATTCTTCTTTTCTGCTTCCCTGGCCTTGTATCGATCCCATGTAAGAGGAATGATCGAAGAAGCCACGTTCGCCCAGATTTTTTCGGTGGTATCAAATAAGTAGAAGGGCGCATCCACCAGCTTGGAGAGTTCTGAACCCATGAACGAATTGATTTCGGAGATGAGTTCCGTAATACGAGTACGTTCCTTCTTGACATCATCATCATCGGTGTCCAGGGGTGTACCAAGATCATTGAGGACATTTAGCTCAACATTCCTCACTTCAAAACATTGTTGCAGACGGTCTACCAAGGCAGCTTGCGCATTGACGGTCTGTTGAAATTTCCAAGCTTCCATAGGACTGGTACGGGGAGGAGGTTTGGAAAGATCCGGAATGATAGTCACTCTTCCTTTAAGTTTTTCCGTTTCTTTTTCTTTTTCTTTCTCTATTACTCTATCTTTTTCTTTTTCGGGCGTGTTATGTTTTTCTGCCTTCTTTTCGATCGAGTCTTCCGAGTCGTGAGAGTTCTGTTTTTCCTCAGCTTTTTCTTACTCAGAATCTTTTAAGGTCCAATCAAATGGCTGAAAAATGTACAGAATCTTAGAACACAGAACACGGAAACAAATTCCGAGGGTAACACATACCTTAGGGAAACTGCATTTGGCTTATCACATAGATACCAAAAATTCAAGACTAAAAGCTTATTTTGGATTCCCAAAAATCACAGAGTTTTGTTACACAAATTGTTTGAACACATAAGTTTAAACAATTTAACCAAATAATACTAAATAAATATCTGGATTTCCCGAATGCCAATGATGATAAACAATAAATTGCTAACAGGGCATTCTGTTATGACTTATTTAGAATAAGTGATGTGTTATACCGAAAAGGAGTTATCCGAACATGTGATGTACAGCAGACTTGAGATACCGAAGATATGAAGTGCCGAAAACGTTAGACTCGGAAGATCATATTGATTTAGAAAGGAGATATTTATGAGAGCGTTCAGATTAAAAGTTTAGAGAAACATTTAGATTCAAAGGAGGTGAGTTTTAGAAAAGCATTCAAGAAATCATCTAGAGTCAGAAAGTTAGATTCAAAAAAGCATTCTGATAAGCATTTAGATTCAGAGAAAGTTAGATTCAGAAAAGCATTCAGAGAATCATTTAGATTCAGAGAAAGTGAATTGTACCTCTTCGGTCTTCTTCTGCTTCTTTTTCTGGGGATGTCTAACCGAGGAAGATTCAGCAGCTTTATTTTTTCCTTTCTGCGGAGCTAGTTTATTTTGTAGAGGTTGAGGTAGGTAAGGTGGCACATTAGCGGTACCGGCTATATGTTTGATTACAACATCATCTGTAGGATCACCCAAGTTCAGAAGAGCATCTGACAATCTTCTGAGTTTACCAAAGATGGAATCGGGCTTCGAAGCATCAGCTTTAGCTACCGGTATTTTCAACACGTCACATTCGGTTTCTGGGATCGGAACTTGGAAGATACCATAAAGTAGCTCAATGCACATTGCCCAAAATCGTGCTGAATGAATTTTGCATGGACTCTTCTGAGAGGTAGGAATGTAAGAGATGATGTCTTCAAAAAGAATTTCAGCATAATCAACCTCGTTACCGGAGAATAGACTCCACAACACTTCCAGCATACGTTCGCTCAACTGTACTGTCCCACCAGTTTTACCTGTTAAGCTCTTGATGCAATAATGTATTAAGCATTGCCATATAGGCGAGATGTTTCCCTTTGAGAATTGAGACAAGGTATCCAATATGAACGCGTAGCCCATGCAATAGATCATGCTTAGAAGCTGATGTGTTGATGGATGACCGAAGTAGGCTTGGAGATATGTGAGCTCAAGAGCTGCAGCAAAAATATTCTTATCCAAGGGCACTTCCCTGTCATCGGATAGAGTGACCAAGTAATGGTTTCCATGTTTCTTGGCGGAAAGAATTGTGTGTTCAAGTAGAGAGACTGGGATTGCTATTGGTAAAGCAAAGAATGCCCATGATAGTTGGTGTCTAGACATGATATGGATTAGGACTTGCAAATAGTCCTTGTATAGAGATAAATCATTAGCTATCGGAATGTTGCACGGGGGAACTACAATGATGTCCTCACCGGCGGATCCGACACTTTTAGAGGATGTTGCCATTAACACTTTTCTAACAAGATCAAAGAGGAAAACATATTTAATACTTTAGATAATGAGCAAGAACAGTTAAGAACATATATGAGCAAGAACAGTTAAGAGCATATATGAGCAAGAATAGTTAAGAGCATATATGAGTAAGAACAGTTGGAACCGGATCAGTATAGGCAGACACAAGTTAATAAAATCATTCCTAGAACCAGCTAACATAAATTTACTCAAAGACTATTAAGAACATTGGGAAAGATGTAGATAAACACGAAGAACATTCATCAGTCAGTGGAATGATTACATTGCAGAATAAACTAAAAGGGAGAATATAAAACGGTTACTTGAGAAGATGTTCAAGAACAATAGAAGGAAGAGGATCGGAGCTAAGACTACAGACGTTGGTTGGCATGAAATTAGGGTTTTGACAGAAAACCCTAAAAAGAAGAACTGAGGCAAGTAGTAATAGCGGCGAAGAGGACGAGTAAGCAGTAACTTCGATGACTCACAGGGAGTGCAATAGCTTTGGTGACTTGCAGAGATCCGATTGTTGAAGATCGAGAGAGAATGAGAGCAAAGTTTGCACAGAGAGAGAGAGAGAAGGAGAGAGAGATGAGGAAGATGAAGTGTGGAAGAAGATAAAGTGGAGGGAATGGTTAACTATGATTTAAATTTGGGAGAAACCATTGGAAGGGGAATGAAAAGACGTGACATGATTTTTCAGAAAAAGTTTTCGCTAGGCATTTAATGCCAAAACTACGATTAAAAGAAATGGCCCAGTCAGGAAGTGATACATTGGATACGGATACCAATACATTAAATATATTCTAGCTATTATTAGCTAATTATTGGATATTTAATGATACGAATTTTTATTCACATTCTATGACATTGAATTGCTCATTTTCATAATCCGGAAGTATAGAAGTTCAGAGGTTAGGGAGAAAAGAGAGCGTGTACCTTGATTGTTGCATGTTTCGAGTGTACTTGCCGAAATAATCGTGTTCTGAGGATAGAATTATACTTAAGATAACATCACATCGAGGGTATGTCCGTTCCAAAAGTGAAATCATTCAGAAAGAAGAGATGTTCCGAAATAGATTACGAACATGAGGTATCTCGGTAAATTTATGATTAGAAGTTGTTTTTTAAACGAGGCTGCTTAGAAGGTGGAAGTTCAGAAGATTAATTCTAAGCGAGGTTCCTCAGAATGTGAAAGTTCCGAAATCATTTTTGAAACGAGGTTCCTCAGAAAGTTAAAGGTCAGAAGTTGGGTTTAAAACGAGGTTCCTCAGAAATTGAAAGTTCAGAATATATTTTGAAATGAGGTTCCTCAGAAAGTTAAAGGTCAGAAGTTGGGTTTAAAACTAGGTTCCTCAGAAATTGAAAGTTCAAAAAATATTTTGAAATGAGGTTCCTCAGAAAATATTTTGAAATGAGGTTCCTCAGAAAATATTTTGAAATGAGGTTCCTCAGAAAGTTAAAGGTCAGAAGTTGTGTCTAATGCCTTAGTGAAATCATCAGCTACTTGTTCTTTAGTGGGAATAAAGTAAAGTTCAATATTACCTTGAAAAGATCTGATCATTGATGAAGTGGTACCGAAGATCAATGTGTTTTGTCATTGAGTGCTGGATTGGATTGTGTGAGATGGCAATACCACTTTTAGAGTCACAGTAGATTGGTACTTGAAAAAATCGGTATCTATAGTCCAGAAGTTGGGTTTTCATCCAGAGGACTTGTGAGCAGCAGGTGGAAGCAGCAACATATTCTGCCTCCGCTGAAGATAAAGCAACACAATTTTGCTTCTTTGAGGACCAGCTCACAAGTCTTCCTCCTAAGAACTGACATCCTCCAGAAGTGCTCTTTCTGTCCAAGCAGCATCCAGCATGATCTGCATCGGTGAAAGCTTGAAGCTTAAAGTTGTCTCCGACTGGGTACCAGAGACCCATTGCCTTCGTTCCTTTGAGATATTTGAAGATTTGTTTTACAATAGTCAGATGAGATAACTTCAGAGCTGCTTGATATCTCGCACATATACCCGTAGAAAACATGATATCTGGTCTACTAGCTGTTAGGTAGAGAAGAGATCCGATCATTCCTCTGTAGATTTTGTGGTCTACCGGTTCACCATCAGGATCAGCAGATATCTTGTGGTTGGTTGACATAGGAACTTTGGAAGTAGAGGAATTCTCAAGAGAAATTGTTTTTAATAATTCATTGGTATATTTCTCCTAATGAATAAAGATCCCTCTACTGGTCTGTTTAATCTAAAGACCCAGGAAAAAGTTAATTTCCCTGTTCAAACTCATATGGAATTTGTCAGTCATTACTTTGGCAAATTCATCAACCATTGCCTGATCCGTTGAACCGAAAATGATATCATCTACATAAACTTGCACGATCATGATGTGTTTCTAATGTGATCGGACAAAGAATGTGTGATCAATGGTTCCTCTTCTGTAACCAGATTGTACCAGAAAGTTCGACAATGTCTCATAGCACGCCCTTGGAGACTGCTTTAACCCATACACAGCCTTGTTTAGATGGTAGACATGATTGGGGCATGATAAATCTTCAAAGCCCGGAGGTTGCTGAAAAGAGACAACCTCATTTAGATCACCCTGTAGAAACGCGTTTTTCACATCCATCTGATGGACAATGATATTCTTATTAGCAACATAGGCCATGAATATTTGGATTGCTTCTAGCCCTGCCACTGGTGTATACGTTTCATCATAATCTATCCCTTCTATCTGACTATATCCTTTAGCCACAAGCCTGGCTTTGTTTCGAACTACTGTACCCATATCATCTAGTTTATTTCGGAAGACCCATCTTGTGCCAACGACAATTTAATTGGCTGGTCGAGGCGCAAGATCCCAAACCTTATTCCTCTTGAATTCTTCCAATTCCTCTTGCATAGCTTTGATCCAGTCATCATCATCCAGTGCATCGAAGACAGTTTTTGGTTCAAATTTGCTGATATATGCAGCATACTGACACTCATCCTGGATGAATTCCGAATCTTCAGGAGTAACATTCTGTATGTGCGATCCTTCAGCTGAAATTTCTTCAATCTGAGCATCATTGGATGCATTTGCTGAAGAATTATTTCTTTCATCTCCGGAATGTTGATGGTCCCCCTCAAATTGTGGGATTCCATCAACATGGGTCGAGAATGGAAGCTCCCCCTCGACATGTGTTGGGAGCGAAGGCGCCCCCTGAACCTGTTGAATATGTGAAGGGAGCGAAGGCTCCCCCTCAAATATTGAATTTATATTTGAAAATCTTACCTAATTAGCTGGAACGGTTGATTATGTTGAAGTAGAAGGTGATGGTGCGGAGGCTGTAGTGATCTGTTGAATGGCTTCAGGAGAACGAATGATTTCAGCATGAGTAGCAGTCTCTCGAGGATCGAAGAGTAGGTCATAGTCGACTTCGGTTGTTTTGATTGGTTGATGACCTTCCGGAATGTCAGCTTCCATGACATAAAGAATGCCTTGAGCTGGTTTTCTCCAAAGATATTGGTCATAAAATTCGATGTCGAAACTTTCTTCGATAACTCGAGTTCTCCTGTTTAACACACGATATACAACAGATTTAGATGAATAACCCATGAATATTGCTTCATCACTTTTGGGCACGAATTTTCCCAAGTGATCTTTGTTATTTTTGATAAAACAACGACAA
Organism: Cichorium intybus; assembly: GCA_023525715.1. Taxonomy (NCBI): domain Eukaryota; kingdom Viridiplantae; phylum Streptophyta; class Magnoliopsida; order Asterales; family Asteraceae; genus Cichorium; species Cichorium intybus. Next base: position 1,528,414 of record JAKNSD010000045.1, on the reverse strand, counting down.
CCGAAAATATGAAAAAATTTAACATTGGGTTTTCTCCCATTTAACACTTTATAGGGTGTTATCAAAAGTCTCTTATTGATGATTGATCTGTTCTGTACAAAGCATGTTGTTGCTACAGCTGCGGCCCAAAAGGACAAGGGAAGGTTGGCAAAGTTCAGCATTGATCTTGCTGCTTCAACTAGAGTTTGATTCCTTCTTTCCACCACACCATTTTGTTGAGGTGCGTAGGGTGTTGAGAAGTTATGCTCAATTCCCTTGGAAGCAAGAAATTCCTCTATATTACGATTGTTAAACTCTGTTCCGTTGTTGCTTCGATTCTCTTAACAGACAATTGCACCTTGAGCTCGATTGAGACGATAAAATTTCGGAGCTCCACAAAGGTATCGGATTTCAACCTTAAGAAGAATACCCAGGTGGAGCGTGTGAAATCGTCTACAATCACTAATATATATTTCTTATGACTCAAGCTGGCAACTGCGGATGGACCACAGAGGTCAATATGAAGTAGTTCCAGAGGATGGGAAATACTCGAGTAAGTAATGGATTTGTGAGGCTTCTTCTTCTATTTTCCCAGTGCACAAGCTGCACACAGATTTTCGTTGTCAAACTTTAGAAGAGGTATTCCTCAGACCATTTCTCCTGTGACCAACTGGTTCATGTACCAAAAGTTGAGATGAGCCAACTTTCGGTGCCATAACCAGCTTATCTTGAAATGGGCTTTAGAAAGTAGGAAAATCTGAGGTTTTCCCAAAAAAAGAGAAATGTACAGAGGAAACATGTTGATGCACCTCGGAGACTTCACCATACATCTGTCTCGGGTCTTGGTCATGATGTAGCTAAATTCGTCATCGAAATCCACTCAGAGACCAATATATACGAGTTGCCCTATGCTCACAAAATTGTGTTTGAGACCGAGGACATAAGCAACTCTTTGTATGGTGAAATTTCCATTGGTTAGGACCCCATATCCTTTGATTATACCATTTACATCATTCTGAAAGTGATGAAGCCTCCATTGCTAACTTCTCGTGTGACAACTAAAATTTTATGTAAGTAATAGATAAACATAAGTATAGTTGAGGTTTAGAAGTTTAATATTTACATATATTGAAAGTATAATACAAAAGGGCAAAATGGTCAAAGGATGTAAAAATATGGGAATTTATGTTTTAAGACGTTTTATTTAGTCATAATGAAGTGATACTTCAATTGGAAACATGTATTGAAAGCCAGAAGGCAAAATGGGAAACTTAGGGACAAAAGTGAAAAGATTAATTGTTAAACTTTAAAAATTACTATCTAAAATATATATAAGAAATTGGGATAACGTCATCAAGGAAACTTTGGTAGAATTTAATGAAATAAGAATATAGGAAAAAGAATCGAGTTATTTGGAGTTATAAGGAAGAAGTTATGACGGGTTAAAGATGGCCAAAAAGTGACAAAAATGACCAACGGGTCATGTTTGAGGGTCTATAATGTAACAACTATAAAGATTCAGAACTTAGTCAGTAGGGGAAAGTTGTGAAGCTCATTTCCACCTTTCTAAAGGTGTAAGATTTGTAAAAATTAGATTTCGTATGGGAGAGTTATGACAGCATAAAGATCATGCAAAGAACAAAATCAAGAAAAGATGGCTAAAAATTTATCCAAGGCATTTCAGGGGCATTTTGGTCATTTAATCAAATCCCACCCAAACTAAATCCTGATACCAAATTAGATCCCGTATTTCTTTCTGTGGGCTCGTCTGATACACGTGATCGAGAAAAAGAGATTGAGATGAGGAAGAAAACACACGTATACACCTAAAGTATGTGTGATTTGGAGGAAATCGAGAAAGAAATCGAGAGGACAGATTATGTTTGAGGTAAAGAGAGGTCTGGGGACTGAATCGAAGTCGGAGGGAAGTCAGAGAAGCGGCAGCGGGCTGTTGTAGGGGCGTCGATGGCTGGAAAACGAAGCAGAAACAGTGGATCGCCGCTGCCGGCGGCTGTCGCCGCTAGTTGGGGCCGTCGGTGGTCATGATGGCCGGATTTCTTCTCTAACAGCTTCAAGAACTTCTAATTTCTCCTGTTGGGCAGAAAATTCAAGGCATCCTCTTGATTTATTTAGAACCCTATACTAGAAATCAAAATTGGGCAATGCATGTGAGATTGGAACTTGATTTCTTGATATATTTTAGATTATGAGTTCAAAAACACCAAGAATGTAGTTGGTATGATTTTCAAGTTAAAAATTAGCAAATGCATAATAGTTGTTCTATTTGAGGAAGAAGATGATGAATAGTAACATTGACTTTTCTATTTTTGGTCAAATTTGACCATGAATCCGGGTTGCTATATTGGATTGATCTATAAATGATTATAAAGTGTCGGAATCATAGGTTTGAAAAGAAAGTTATAACACATACTCATGATTAAAAAGGGAATGTCAATTTAGTTTGAAAATACGGTTATGAGAAAGATAATAATTGAAATTTGTTAGTTTTGCAATTTGAAATTTGGGGAAATGGAAAGAAAAGAAAAGGAATTACGGATTCCATCAATTGAGTAAAATTTTTAATTGGTCATGTTCATATATACATGCAAGTGTAAATTAAAGGTTATATTAGATGATTGGAAATACTTATTGGATAAAACCTTGTAATTGGAATGGAATTGTGCATTCCACATTTATGCGACAATTCTAGTTATGCAAGAATAACATGAAATAAAGCATATAATTTGGCTAAATGGAATTATGAAATGTTAGGAACGTATGGGTGTTATAGGAGGGAAAAATGTTATGTTTTATAATGGTTTCTATATTTAGAAACTTTATTGTTTTGTATTTGTCAAAATCACATAAAAGGTAAAGTATAGGATGTTATGACATCTAATCACCAAAGTAGACTTATAAAGAAATAATAAAGTTGAATGTCATTCAAATACCCTAGTAGAACCCAAGAAGTATATAATTAGTAAGTTGGGACGAAAAGGGTAAGGGTGTCCCAAAAGGACTATTATGATGTAATAATCACACCTAGTTCTTGGTATGGATTTAGATGATGTTAGAAAGAGTTCAAATATGATTTAATATATATATATATATATATATATATATATATATATATTTATATATATATATATATATATATATATTATGTGTTTAGTGTGTAATTGGTTCTAACCTCTTATTAAATTAATAGAGGTTAAAAGATGTTGGAAGCAAGTAGAGTCAAGAGCTAGTGCATCGATGTAGCTAGACAAACCTAGCTACCGATGTGAGTACATGAGGATTTTTACTGGGTACATAGCAACAAGTTTTAATTACTAAATGTTTTATGTTAAATGTAATGTTTATTATTTTATGAGTAATGGTTTTCCCAAATGGTTTTAAAGGTTGAATTAGCAAGTATTGACAAAGTTTTATGTGGCTTTTAAATGTCACTCTATATGCAAGTTTTACCATCCATGACATGCTTATGAAAGTTTACCATTATGTTTTCAAAGTATGATTTGACATTAAGCTGAATATGTTTTGAAAAGTATGTTTTGGCATCAAGCATAATAAGCTAAGAAAGTGTTTTGGTGTTTAGCCTATAAAGTTTATGAAAGAATGTTTTGGCTACAAGCCCAAGACAAGTATCAAAGAATGCTTTAACATTTAGCTTTATGATGATTATGAATGAATGATTTGATAGCTAGCAGTATTATTTTTACGAATGACTAGTACTTAATGCAAGCAAAGAAATGCAAAGCAGTAGGAACAAAAAACATAGTTCTTTGTGCCCGGGCCATGATGTTCCTGTAACAGAACCTAGAGGAATCTACTGGGGTGGTACCAACCACATCACGAAGTAGATGTCCTAAAGATTATGATGCTAGGATGGAATGATTTTGTTCTTTCCATCCTAGTCTAGACTTGGGGTATCACTTAAGGTGATTAATGCCCTAAGTATAAAAATCCAGTTATGATTGAATACCAGTCAAGTTTAAGTAATGAAAGTTTTATGTTGGTAAGATTTTCATTTAATTTGTTATGGAAAGGCTTTACAAGCAAGATAACAATATATTTCATTTATAAAGGGTTTGACAACAAGTATTATGATATGATTCGTTTATGAAATATTTTATTGAAGGTGTCATTACATGATTTGATTACAAAGATTTTGAAAATAATAAATGTTATGTTTACAAATGCTTTAGTCTAAAACCCATGTATCTCACGAGACATATTTGTCTTACGTATCTTTGTTTTAAATGTTATGTACCCAGGAACAGGATGACTGGCATCCGATGATAGAAAGAAAACACTTAGAAGATCTCATGCGGACATCGATAGAAAAGAGGACCGGAAGATAGAATTACCATTAAAGCGGTATAGTTATGATATGTAGTTGAGAGATGTTATATTTATGGTTAGAACAACACTTGTAGTTGTATTGTAAAGTCTTGCTATGTTCCGTAATGCTTTTGGGCTATTTTTATTTTGAGTCGGGTCAGTATGGTTTTTATCCGTTTAGCCCAAAGGTCATGTCGAATTTTTGGTAAAATTGTTGAGTAATTACGGGACATTAGCTTGAGATGTCATGTTGCTTCTCTATGGTAATGATATGAGTTTTATAACCCCCAAATGCTGTTTAAATATTTTTAAACTTAATTGTTTTGTTGGGACTGGAAATTTAAGGCATGTCATGAGGTCATGAGAAACATTTTGTTTATAAAGAAACACACTTTTTGGAATATAAGATTTTTCAGCTATTGAGCTTTTGGCGCTATTGTGCTTTTGGCATTACTGCGCTTTTAGCACTATTTCTTTAAAAAAATTTGGGGCATTACAAGTTGGTATCAGAGCCATAGTTTAAGCGAATTAGGTGTCAAGACTAGAACCTAGGCTTAAACTTTGCGAGGATGAAGTGAGAATACAAACTTAAGATAAGATTGTAAGCAGAAAAATAAGAGTTGTCATAGGATGTATCGTAAGATAGGTTGTTGAACCTAAGATCCTAAGATAGGTTGCAGACCTATAGGGAGGTTAGACTATTGAGTCTAAGATAAGGTTAGATATTTAGGGAAACTATGTGCTTGTTTTCTATAAGTATACACGTTTAAGCAAGTACCTACTAATGAGCAATAATATTAGCACTAGTTTACAATATATATATATATATATATATATATATATATATATATATATATATATATATATATATATATATATATATATATATGTGGTGCTATAGGTTAACTTAACCAGTGGACCAGGAGACCTAGTGGTTATGCCAAAATTAAATACGTATAGGTGGTTATGATAATATGGGTCCGTATTATCATAATCACATGATATGTATTTGAGTTTGGTTGAATCATAATGGAATCGTGGGAATCCGGTAAGAGATATATGAGGAAAGGTTGAATGACATAGGCGTATTATACCTATGTGATAAAATCAAGTATAACTAATTAAAAGTATTAAAGGAAATATATGAGTATGTGCAATGGAGTTAAGAAAACTCAAATTGAATCAGTTAAGACAGTTAAGATACTATGCATGGGTTGGCTACCCCTATAAAGTATCCATATAATAACAAAATGATGTATGAAGGAAATCATTAAGAAATGTATGATTAATATGTAAAGTACCAATCAATTGAAGACATATGAAACAAACGAAAGGTAACTATGTTATACAAATAATTTCAAGCTTGTGTAGCTAAGAACTCCACTGTCTAACGGAAATGAATCAAGAATATGAAGTAAATAACTAATTCATGTCACTATCATGACCGAAGTAAAGCAAGATTGGAAAATATGGGTATTAAAAGCTATGATCAAATATGTTGTTAGAAAATGAAAGTAGAATCCTTAACTAAGTAGTAAATAAGGAATCAAAGACAAAAATGAAAATAAGAATAAGAAGAAAGAATAAATTAAGGAATGGGAAGTCGTGACTTCCAAACCTGAAGGACATATGACAAGAAAATGCATCTAATGATTGGAACAAATGGCTAAGTCATAAGTATAGTGCTATGATGAATAATATAATAAAGTAAGCCACTTGAATGGAAAAGAAATGAGAAATGAAAAAGTGTCAAAGATCTTGATATTTCAAGTATTATGCCCTACTGTAATATGATTATAAGAACATGAAGTTAGGATAAATAAGCTAAAGTGTTGTAACAACATGAAATAAAGAATATGATAAAAGTTCTCAAATCTTGATTGAGGATTTGATTGAGAATTTGAAGATCGCGAAGCAAGGCGTAGTATGTTGAAGTTCATTCTTCCCGCTGTGTTTAAGTATAATCATTAGATTCCGAAGATCAATAAGGGGATTGACTCAAGTGTAGAGTCTGAATCAGTAAGTTGAAGTGGAGGAGATATGTCATTCTTTCCATGTAATATTTTGGGATAAGGAAGTCGTTATGAACTGTTTAGTTCTACAAGTTTATACTAGCAGCTAAGGGTCATTGTTGGTGAGTGTATATTATTCTATTAAGGCATAATGGCATGTATACTCAATAGCTGAAGAAAATCTTCAAGATGTAAGTTAGTTGCCGTTTTAGTGTATAGAATTGAAAGTAGGTTACCCAAGATAGGGTACAGAGGGATTGACATTTGAATGGGCTCGTGAGTGTCACGATGCCATGATTAAGCATAAGTCGATGTTCAAGAGGCTATTCCACGGATGAGATGCTGAAACGAAGAGAGGACACGACGCTTAGGTGGACGTGATGCAACTTCGGAAGATAGTGACACCTTGGCTATACTAAGTTATAGCTATGTATGCATGGTGAATTTCTAAAAGCTTCTTTGATTGTTTATATGGAACTCTTCGTTGCCAAAAGCTAGATTCAAGATGAAGATGATGCATTAACCAATTTAGTCAATGAAAGTATGACATCTCTACTTGATGGTTAATAACAGTAACTCATGATGTAAGAATCATGTAGTGAATCGGACCTTAAACGAAAATGCCCTTCATTTTCGTTTAAGGGGTAGATGGGAAGACCTAAGATGTTTGGTTTTATGAATGCTCATGTTGATAGATCAGTGTAAGTGCAAGTCTAAAGACTCGATGAAAGGAATGCATCAAGAGATCTGGAGATGATGGAAGTCATGATATGATACTTTGAAGCACATATCTCGTCAATGGGATGATGACATAAAGGATTTAAATCCTAATATTTGACTATATTGTCACATCAACCACGTGAGTGTTGGACGTTTAGAGGTCGATTCGACTAAAATCATCGACTAGGAATTTACTGTTGGCCATTACTAACTCTAAAAGATTAAAATGTCTAAGTAAAGTTCTCGATCATCATGGAAGCATCTAGAAGATGGAAGCTTGCTTAGGGTTGTGGAGAGTCAAGCAGCAACAATTCCTCGAAATTTCGAAGAATGATTAAGAATTTTAAAGGTAAGAATTGATGCAAGGTTCATGGATAGTGATTGAATTACTAGTACATGTGTAATGAAAAGAAATAAATGATTCCCTGATCACCTACAGTAGTCGTGGCAATACAAGAAGCATAGTGACCGAATTGAATGGTCAATGAGATTTGGAACTCAGTGAGACTTAAGACTAAAGAGATAAATGATGGAAAATGTTTAGTTGACAAGTGTATGCACGTGTCTTATTATTATGGGATGACCGATAATATTGTCAAATTGATTAAGATGAAAGGACTAGTTTATTAGTCAAGTAATCAAGCTGGAAGATTAGAAATGAAAGAAAGGCATATCGGGATAAAGTCTTATGATTGAAAATCTAAATGTGAATGGTAAAGTAGAATGCTACTTTGGATAACAATCAAGATTTTATTGAATGTATGTTAGTACACTCTACCATTGGAGAATAATTATATTGGGAAAGCAAACATAATTATTATGAGCTAGGCAAAGGAAATGCGAAAGTGACTGGAAATTTTTTGACTTGGAAAAGTAAAACTTACTATGATATGTAAGTAAATAAGTTGTCAAGGTGCAAATGGAATATATCTTAGTGATTATGAGCTAGGAAAAGGAAATGCGATAAATGAAGTTGAATGATATCAAAAGGAATGCTTAGTAGCAATTTAAGTTTAAGTGGAGCTATGTAGTTGCAAGTTAATTCCCTTCCCATAGAGTGATTCCAAGGATGGAATCCATTTAAGGGGTAGATAACTATGACAACTAAAATTTTATGTAAGTAATAGATAAACATAAGTATAGTTGAGGTTTAAAAGTTTAATATTTACATATATCGAAAGTATAATACAAAAGGGAAAAATGGTCAAAGGATGTAAAAAATATGGGAATTTATGTTTTAAGACGTTTTATTTAGTCATAATGAAGTGTTACTTCAATTGGAAACATGTATTGAAAGCCTGAGGGCAAAATGGGAAACTTGGGGACAAAAGTGAAAATATTAATTGTTAAACTTTAAAAATTAATATCTAAAAATCTATAAGAAATTGGGATAAAGTCATCAAGGAGACTTTGGTAGATTTTAATGAAATAAGAATATAGGAAAAAGAATCGAGTTATTTGGAGTTATAACGAAGAAGTTATGACGATTTAAAGATGGCCAAAAAGTGAAAAATGACCAACGGGTCAAGTTTGAGGGTCTATGACGTAAAACCTACAAAGATTCAGAACTTAGTCAGTAGGGGAAAGTTATTAAGGTCATTTCCACCTTTCTAAAGGTGTAGGATTTGTAAAACTTAGATTTCGTATGAGAGAGTTATGACAGCATAAAGATCATGCAAAAAACAATCAAGAAACGATGGCTAAAAATTTATGTAAGGCATTTCAGGGGCATTTTGGTCATTTAATAAAATCCCACCCAAACAAAATCATATACCAGATTAGATCCCGTATTTCTTTCCATGGGCTCGTCTGATACACGTGATCGAGAAAAAGAGATTGAGATGGGGAAGAAAACGCACATATACACCTAGAGTATGTGCGATTTGGAGGAAATCGGGAAAGAAATCGAGAAGAAAAATTAAGTTCGATGTAAAGGAGAGGTCTGGGGACTGAATCGAAGTCGGAGGGAAGTCAGAGAAGCGGCAGCGGGCTGTTGTGGGGGGTCGTTGGCTGGAAAACGAAGCAGAAACAGTGGATCGCCGCTGCCGGCGGCTGTCGCCGCTAGTTGGGGCCGTCGGTGGTCATGATGGCCGGATTTCTTCTCTAACAGCTTCAATAACTTCTAATTTATCCTGTTGGGCAGAAAATTCAAGGCATCCTCTTGATTTATTTAGAACCCTAAACTAGAAATCAAAATTGGGTAATGCATGTGAGATTGGAACTTGATTTCTTGATATATTTCAGATTATGAGTTCAAAAACACCCAAGAATGTAGTTGGTATGATTTTCAAGTTAAAAATTAGCAAATGCATAATAGTTATTCTATTTGAGGAAGAAGAAGATGAATAGTAACATTGACTTTTCTATTTTTGGTCAAATTTGACCATGAATTCGTGTTGTTATATTGGATTGATCTATAAAGGATTATAAAGTGTTGGAATCATGGGTTTGAAAAGAAAGTTATAACACATACTTATGATTAAAAAGGGAATGTCAATTTAGTTTGAAAATATGGTTATGAGAACGATAATACTTGAAATTTGTTAGTTTTGTAATTTGAAATTTGGGGAAATGAAAAGAAAAGAAAAGGAATTACAGATTACATCAATTGAGTAAAATTTTTAATCGGTCATGTTTATATATATATATATATATATATATATATATATATATATATATATATATATATATATATATATATATATATATATATATATATATATATATTGAAGGGTTTTCTAGCAATCAATGAACAAATAATTCTTATGGTTCACATGCAACCCTAGAAAGATCTATGTTTACTTCTATGAAGATAATAAACTAAGACCTAAAGGAAACAATTATTTCTAAAGGTCAAAACTCAGAAAACCAACCTTTTGATCTTATGATCCTTGAAGCTAGCAGCACAAATGTCCTGCCTCAAATGGTGTCACACCCAAGCAATGGAGAAGACAATCCATCAGAGTTTTCTTGGTGAAAATGGTGCAGGTTTTAGGGTGGCCAGGTGCCTCCTTTTATAGCCTCCAAGGGTTACAGCTGAAACCCTAAGGAGCCTCCAAATGGGCAAGCCTGCTGACTAAATGGACCAAGCCTTTTCTAAACCCTAATAGGGTTTCGCCAACAATGGATAATCCTTCCATGGTGGCGCCACTGTTGGCCCCTGTCCACTGGCCAGTTATTTATTCAACTACTAAATAAATACAAACCAGTCCCTGAACTTTTAATTAATTAATTTAATCACCGAATTAAATCTAATTAATTCTAGATTAAATCTTAATTAAATATTATAGTTTCTAATTAATATATTAACACTTAAATATATTAATAAACCATTTAATTAATTCTATTGATTTATTAAACAATTAATAAATCAATCTTTTACTCTACTAAATTCTATCCTAACCTCCAGCTATGAGGGCAACCCAAATGGACTTTGCTTCAATTAACAAGACAAATATAAATATAAAGTCATGGCTTAGACACCTAATCCAACAGTCTCCCACTTGGATAAGTCTATGACTTTAATTTATCTTCTGATTAATAAAACAACCTGCAGCTTCCTAGAAACTGCTGCTGAACTCTGACCCAGTCAGTTCTGTCCATAGATAAGGGATCATATGATCCTTCGTCCAACAAGATATTTTCATACACGAGACATGGATTGAGATCAATCTCTGTCTGATACTCTGTTTCTCGATTTCCGATTCTGCTTATGACTTTCGGACTTCTAATTGAACACATCAATTTAGTCCAGGCTGGCCAGCACTTTCGTCAACTTCAAAATCATCGAGTGGCCTACAGATATCTGTTTCCCATCAGGGTCAAGGAACGAATAAGCTTTGACTCATATGATTGTGTCTTTTACTTATGAAATCGTACACAACAATGCGTTTTGTAACATCGAGTTACCGATGCGTTTTCGCATTATCAATGCACAACCGACTCGTAAATTTCAACTCATATGTCTCCGCTTCAAGATCATACGATATTATCGTCTCAACATTGCTCGTGATGTAATCCATGAAGCAATCTATTGAGCGCGGGTTTATCCAATACTCAAATCTATATTTCTAAGTACTCATGAACGTTGTAGCAGTCTTACTACAATGTCTAACTCTTTAGACAATCTACAAACCAATTCACGACAGTCTTCGTTCATACTTACTCCCGAAAAGTATGAGCGACTGTGGACTTTTGAATAATCAAATTATTCGGGAAGTGAAACATGCAAAATTGAAACATAAAATCTGACTGGTGGCTGCTCTTGCCTAATTACCAAGTCTCCACGAGGTAATCACCAAGTCGGATTTTACATAAAACTATTATCGGTTTCTAGATTCCTTTTAAACTATTTAATTTGTGTTATGTATCTATGTCTACTTGACCTTTCACTCTTTCTATGTAATAATACACTTTATCCGATCGGATATCCTTCCGATGATATTTCAATTTTGGTCATACCCTGGGCAGTTAATCGCGCGCTATAGCGACGCTATAGCGATGCTATTGCGAATATCGCCCCTCAACCGCGATAAATAATCACTTAGCGTTTCAGAATAGCGGTTCCGCTATTAGCGGCGCTATTTTACGCTATTTCTCGCGATTTTGCCAAACGCTTTAGCGATTTTAGCACGCGAAAAAAATTAAAATTTTAACTAGGTTTCACCAAATAGGCATAACCAATAAAAAGTTAATATTTTTACTAAGCCAGAAATAACCGGGAGTAAACCCAAGTAAATCAGCTTGTTGTGTAAAAATCGCTTACCCCCGATCGGTATTTATAACAAGGGAGACAGTGTATACTTCTATGTTTATGGCGATGTGGGATGGCAAATGACACACAGTCTTCTATCTTTGGTTATGTATTTCTTCTTTTCATTCTTATTGTTCTCGATTGGTGGGTTATCAAGAGATCGATTGCAGGTTCGAAGTTCTTCCCGGGCTCCTGGCAGCAGTCGATTAAAGTGGCACCAATTGTAGGTCTGCGTTCGTGATTGCTTCAATTCATCCGTAGGTCTGCGTTCCTAATCGAAGCCGAGTCCGATTGCAGGTTTGTGATTCGATCCCGACTACAATGATTCTATCCAACTTCCGACTGCAATGATTCTATCCAACGATTACAGTTCGATTGGTTGGATTGCAAGTTCATTTCGTTAACTTTGACAATGGATTGCAAGTTCAATTCGAGATAAACTCATTTCAGTTCCGATAATGCTTCAATTGGTACGATGAAGCTTGTAGTTTGTTACGATGAAGCTTACAGTTTGGTATAGGTCCCGACTGCAGGTCTCGAGATAAACTCATTTCATTTCGTTAACTTTGCAGGTCCCGACTGCAGGTCTCGATTGCAGGTTGTAGTTTGTTACAATGATTCGTGATTCCAATTGTTCCCGATTGCAGGTCCCGACTACAAGTTCATTTGGTTAACATTGACAATGGATTTCAAGTTCAACTCGGGATAAACTTATTTCAGTTTTGATAATGCTTCAATTGTGTTCATTGTATCTCTTATTACTTTGATTGCAATCCACTTTTGTAATATAGCAGGGATTAGGTGTTGAAGATAACAAAATGGATTGATTGGATTGCAAGGTCTAGTTTAGGGAAAGTTTCAAAAAATGCAAGTATATGCATATAAGGTGTTCGATTATATGCTTGAAAGAAAGTTGAATGAATCTTTGTTTTTTGGAACTAGAATGTTGTTCAAACTTGATTGTTGTTATGTTGTTGAAACTTGAAGCTTGTAATATATGTTTATAATTAAAGCTTGTAATCCAAATTTTGTATACTTTTGATTGGGTTCTTATGTTATAGAGTATTGGTTGGACTGTTTATAAAAAACCGCTATACCACCGCTATACCACCGCGAAAACCGCTAAATCAAATAGCGCTTGGTGACCGCTATTTGGTTTTCGGCCGCGTTAACTGCATAGGTCATACCGTCATTCTCACTAACAACTCCATTCTATGTACTGTGACTTTCCATGGTTCTCGGGATCTTTAGTTCACATGACTGCACCCTAAGACTATTTCGAGGTGTTACGATGTGCCGGTGAGCCACACGCGCTCCATCGGAATGCCAACAAAATTCTTTAACCATTAAGTCTTTATTTTAAAACTCTTTTCAAATTGTTATCAACATTCACCCCTAATCATTTTCCAATGATTTCTCACGTATGTACAAAATCCTTTAAGTACTCCCAGCCAGGTCATATCCTGAATCTGACTCACTATGCTCTAAGCATTAAGTCATCAAGACATGTTCATGACACTTCTGATCGATCCAAGAAACTTGTTGGATTCGATCTAGTCCTATTCCAAACTCTTTTGGAATCATAGGATTAGTTGCAATCCTTGTGTCATGACATTCAATAATTATTTTCTTTCGGAGACTCTTTTCCATGCACCTTGAATCTTATCAAGATCGTGCTTACTATAGCCAGGTCTATACTGATGACAACATCTATCTGATATATGTCAATGAATTATGTGAGTATGTTGCACCTTTTATATCTCTCATGCCAAATCATCACACTTTGCAATGGCAGGAAACTCCTTTCCTAAGCTATGCATCTTGAGTCTCGTCAAGATCATCTTTGCAGAGTTTCGATCTATCTCATAGACGTTTGTAACCACCTGAGCATGCCGTATCTTTATTAAGTCTTTCATAGCGATTCGTCTCTTAACACCAAGTCATTACACTTTGTAATGAAAAGAGACGTTTCCTAGAAACATTATGTAACACACATATGGAGATAGATAACAGCGACACTCCCACTGGCTTTGACACGGTTATGGACTATTCACAAAATCCAGAGCTTATGGCGAGAATCCAAACCTTTCTGACATCTTAATGGATATCTTTCAGCCCTTTCTCAAAATCCAATCCTTTGGCATATTTTGAGAATCTGAATATCCTTTCTTGCGAGATGCCCATGGCGTAATCCCGGGCCCACATACCTTTATACTGGCATACTCTTTGTGAGTCCCCATTAGTGTGCCGGTGATCCACACGCGCTCCACAAACGACTTATATTATGCAGTATCCTTTCGGATTTCATCTTCTATTGAGAGTGCTTCTCTCGGAGTCAATTACTTGACTCTGAGTGTCGTCTCACTCAACCAGATGTTATGAAGGTACGCTTATGTCCATGTTGGTTTCTTTTGATGATTACTCCCACTGGTTTTGGGACCAGGTGTAGAATTAATCAAACTGTCACATAGACTGTATCTCGTCCTAAGGTTTTCGGAATTGGCAGCAATTGGGCCTACCAATGCTTCCAAGTAGTCGGATTGTAACTATTCGGTATTTCATCCCGATCATAACTACTTATGATGGTGATCAATACTACTGGTCAAGAGAAGATTATGTCAGTATTAAAACAAAAATCTGATTTCTACTCTAAGCCTAGTGATGACTAAAGGTTTTATCACATGGCTGTCTCAACTCCCACTGTTTCCTTAGAACATGAGTTCTTTCTAAAAGAGCTCTTTCTTTTCCAGGTACAGCGGGATAGCCAGTGAAATGATATTTCTGATCAGGTTCAGGCCAGTCATGAGGTTCAGATGAATACTACAAGACCCAGGACTTTTAATGTACAAGTGGGACAATCCCAACTTTACATTTCAGACAGTGCCTACAAAACCTACTTAGTCGAAGGATGTGGTTGGAATATGGTTTATATGGTCTGACTGGTATAGTATTCAATTTATTGGAAACTGATTGGAAATGTATCTTATACATCGAGGATCAAACTGTTTCGACCAATGCTCCATCATCTTCCCTAAGACACATTATAACTATTAATGTTCTTGGAAGAGAATAATTGGGAAACATTTTCCCAGTTTATGTTGTCACTCAGGTTCTGTGGATCTTGTACTTCATTTGAAGTCCTTGAACTGTTCAAGGTTTCAAACCAATCGCTTATTCTGATAACCGAACCCATATTCGTCATACCGAATGACAAATATTGCGAAGTATAAACAATTGTATTCTATTTGAAGATTCGAGCAATACACAGCAACTGATGTGTCCGTTGCTCCTAATATCAATGTCTTTTACATCTCTATGTAAGCTTATGACTTTGTTAATTCTGTTCAAGACTTGTAATCTTCAGTTGACTTTAAGTTAACTGATTCCAAAGTCCTATCCTCTGGATCTTTGGGTGATTCATTTCTTGCCATTTGTGCTTTATAAAGAACTTAATCATCATCTGACTCTAAGTCAAATGATTCCAAAGTCCTGTCCAACTGGATCTTTGGTTGATTCATTTCTTTACACATTAAGAACTCAATTCATCATGTGACTCTAAGTCAAATGATTCCAAAGTCCTGTCCAACTGGACCTTTGGTTGAATTGATTCTTATAACATTTATCTTAACAATCATAAGGGACACAATTCCTAAAATTCAAACACTTTGGATGCATTCAACATTCAAGTTATTACTAATCATGCATTCGACACATTCATACAACATTTCAAGGATAATTCAAACAACATATATTAAAAGAAAATTGACAATTTTATTAAAACAAAATCCTTGAACAATGTATTATATGACAGACAATGTCAAATGCATCTAATAAGCTAATAACATGATTTAATATCTAGCTAAACTTCAAAACTGCATGAGCTGGAAATCCAATCCAAATGTGCTCCTATGCGCCAGAGTCCCGTACCTTACTGATTCCCTGCATGCAAACTAAAATGTGACTATCACATTATGCACCAAGGAATTATGGAACAGGAGTTTTGAGGTTTTTAGATATACCTGAGCTTTCAAAAGTTTTTAACCTCGGAGCGTCTTCCAATCTTTCCGCGACTGTATCCGATTCTGGGGATTCCAAGTTTAAGACTTGTCCAGACGATCTGGATCGTTTCTTGCTGCGTCTTTTCACTAGACTTAATCCAGAAGTAGCTGAACCATTGGAGCTATGCCTATCCAAGAGTGACTCGTATAAAGTCAATAGTGGACGCATCTCCATAAAGGTCTTTTTCTGGTCTTCCTTTCTATACGTCTGAATGAAAAGATCGTACTTACTAGTCAGTGAAGCGAGTAGAGTGTTAACACTCGACTCCTGACTCATGGAATAACCATGTTTGTACAATTCGCCTATGTAAGCTTCAATCTGAAGAACATGCGAATCAATGCTACTTCCTTCTTTTAGCTTGCACTCTGCAAGTCTTTTGAAGATCCTAGCTCGTTCCTCTTTAACCGATTTTTGGAACTTTTCCTCAACCGATTGCATTAACTCATATGGCCCCAAGGATTAAAAATCCTTGCGGAACTCGGGGTCAATGGTCAATAGCATGAGGTCACGAATCTCTTCGGATTCATCAACTAAGAAGTTTTGCTTATCATAAGAACTCTTTATGATAACTTGTTCCGGTGGAACCAGCATCGGATACTCGATGAGATGAAGCTTGCCAGCAATGACGAGAACCCATCTCCAATTGCGAAGCCATTCCTTACAGTTAAGGCTAGTCAGCCTTTCCATATTTAGCAGGTGCTTTCTGATGCTCTCAGAAATGGGTGAGGGAGGAGAGGGAGGAGAATAGACACTTGATTCAGACATCTACAATAAACATAATTTTATTAGTTTAATTAATCCTTTTAAATTACCCAATATATTATTAATTAAGTCTAGGACCCAAAATGCCCCAACTATGGTGTGAAGAGGGATGCCGTAATCACAACATAATGGTCATTAAGGTAGATAATGCACTTATCAATTTCATCTTATGAAATTCCTAGATTTGTTGAGACACATTGAACTATTCAATGGCATGTTTAGTCTAGGATGTGCCCCACTGTTTGTGACTGGGATGCCGAGGATCACAAACCGGGTGTAAATAACCATGTAAATTCGCTCGGTACTTCCAAAGTCAATTGCCATCTCTAATTAACGTGCCGGTTAACCACACACGCTCCGTTAATAATGACAAAATCGAGAAACCCATTGCAAGTCTTTGTGAACCCCTATTGGTGTGTCGGTTAACCACACACGCTCCACCAATGTTTCACAAATTGCAATGTGCAATTCCATGGATTAGCACCAATTCACATTTTAGACCTAAAGTAACTAGATTGGGATTTTGTTCAAGATTCTAGTACTTTCAATTATAGCATTATACTTTTAAGAGGCTTAGCGGTTCTATCAAACCCGTTCAGCTAACGACACTAGACTGACCAGGAGAGCGGTGGGTGAGAGTGGACACCCATTAGACTACCATTTTATAGGCAGTCGCCTTATACCCTATTTATAGGACAGTTTTGTGAATGAGGCCTACTAGCGGTAAGACTAACCAATTTTCTTATATATAAATATTAACTTTTAATCATAAATATATAAGATATATTTTAATCTTATTAAAATATTTTAGAATTAATTTAATCATAATTTTTGTAAATTTTAAACAATTTTTTGAAAATTTAAATTAATTCTTTAAGCTGATTTAATTGATCTTTTAATTAACAATTAATTAAACTAATTAAATCTTAAGATAGATTTTATAAATTAATCAAATTAATTTTCTATCTAGGGCCCCTATGGTTCGAAAAAAGCAAGCCAACAAATAAGGGTTCCAGTTATTTATTAGATACAGTTACCAAAAATAACAACCTACTTAAAAGGCAAGCAAATAAAGGGGACCATGGGGCTTGGCGGCTAGGGTTAGGAAACCCTAGCCTTGGCAACGAAATATAGGCCATTCCAAGAGGGTTTTTCACAAAAACACTCAAGGCAACAATCATTCAAGCAGTTTATATCAATTCATAAGAAAACAAGCCTAAGCTCTGATACCACTGAAGGGTTTTCTAGCAATCAATGAACAAATAATTCTTATGGTTCACATGCAACCCTAGAAAGATCTATGTTTTCTTGTATGAAGATAATAAACTAAGACC
This sequence comes from Cichorium intybus, assembly GCA_023525715.1. Lineage (NCBI taxonomy): Eukaryota > Viridiplantae > Streptophyta > Magnoliopsida > Asterales > Asteraceae > Cichorium > Cichorium intybus. The sequence goes on along the minus strand of JAKNSD010000045.1, from coordinate 1,510,451 downwards.
TAAAGGAAACAATTATTTCTAATGATCAAAACTGAGAAAACCAACCTTTTGATCTTATGATCCTTGAAGCTAGCAGCACAAATGTCCTGCCTCAAATGGTGTCACACCCAAGCAATGGAGAAGACAATCTAGCAGAGTTTTCTTGGTGAAAATGGCGCAGGTTTTAGGGTGGCCAGGTGTCTCCTTTTATAGCCTCCAAGGGTTACAGCTGAAACCCTAAGGAGCCTCCAAATGGGCAAGCCTGCTGACTAAATGGACCAAGCCTTTTCTAAACCCTAATAGGGTTTCGCCAACAATGGAGAATCCTTCCATTGTGGCGCCACTTTTGGCCCCTTGTCCACTGGCCAGTTATTTATTCAAGGGTTAATGACTTGAGAGGGTAAGATACTTTTGCAAATGTTCACATTTAGGTAACATTATATTTTTTGTGCATATTTAGGTAACATACTTGTTATACTTGTTCATATTTAGGTAACAATGTTTTTTTTGTACACCTTTAGGTAACATAGTTGTTATACTTGTTTAAAAACAGGTAACAATGTTTTTTTTGTTTACATTTAGGTAAGAATATTGTTACCTAAATGTGATCAAAAAAACATTGTTACCTGTTTTTGAACAAGTATAACAAGTATGTTACCTAAATGTGCACAAAAAAAACATTGTTACCCGTTTCTGAACAAGTATAACAAGCATGTTACCTAAATGTGCAAACAAAAAACAATGTTACCTAAACGTGAACATTTGCAAAAGTATATTACCCTCTCAAGTCATTAACCCTTTATTCAACTATTAAATAAATACAAACCAGTCCCTGCACTTTTAATTAATTAATTTAATCACTGAATTAAATCTAATTAATTCTAGATTAAATCTTAATTAAATATTATAGTTTCTAATTAATATATTAACACTTAAATATATTAATAAACCATTTAATTAATTCTATTGATTTATTAAACAATTAATAAATCAATCTTTTACTCTACTGAATTCTATCCTAACCTCCAGCTATGAGGGCAACCCAAATGGACTTTGCTTCAATTAACAAGACAAATATATATATAAAATCATGGCTTAGACACCTAATCCAACATATATATATATATATATATATATATATATATATATATATATATATATATATATATATATATATATATATATATATATATACCTATATATATATATATATATATATATATATATATATATACATATACATATATATATATATATATATATATATATATATATATATATATATATATATATATATATATATATGCAAGTGTAATTTAAAGGTTATATTAGATGATTGGAAATAGTTATGGGATAAAACCTTGTAATTGGAATGGAATTCTGAATTCCACATTTATGGGACAACTCTAGTTATGCAAGAATAACATGAAAGAAAGCGTATAATTTGACGAAGTGGAATTATGCAATGTTAGAATGTATGGGTGTTATGGGAGGGAAAAATGTTATGTTTTATAATGGTTGTTATATTTAGAAACTTTCTTATTTTGTATTGGTCAAAATCACATAAAAGGGTAAAGTATAGGATGTTATGACATCTAATCACCAAAGTAGACTTATAAAGAAATAATAAAGTTGAATGTCATTCAAATACCCTAGTAGAACCCAAGAAGTATATAATTAGTAAGTTGGGACGAAAAGGGTAAAGCTGTCCCAAAAGGACTATTATCATGTAATAATCACACCTAGTTCTTGGTATGGAATTAAATGATGTTAGAAAGAGTTCATATCTATACTCTATACTATACTATAAACCATATATAAATTACAACTCACTAATGCACAATTGTCTTAATGTCTTAAAAATGTACAACTTGTTTAAGCATTAACATATAAGATCTGATTTTAGCCGTTGATGTTTTTTAAATCAATCTTAACCTTTGATATTTGATAATCCACACAAACAAATTTAAACCAATCAAAAAACTTCATTTCAAATTTCAAATTTCAAATCTCTAAAAATCACATTATAAATCAACAAGTTCTCCAAACAAATCTTTACACAAATCTTTTTTTGCTCCAAAAATTGTTCGTATATGTTTCTTTCTACATTATATTTTCTTCAAGCCATGATTTTGAATAATTGCAATTTACTTTCTGCACACACACACCAACATTAGGATAATTGTCTTTTTACTAGCAGGTATTTGATGATGTTGCTGTTATGGAGATACTAAACTTTGTAGTTTTTGTTGATTGCAGGTATGAATCAATGTACAGAATGAAAATACAAGTTATAAATCATGAAGTGACATACATTCTTCTTTTTATGTTCATCTGCTTGAATACCTGTAAAGATAAGTTTAATTGTCATGAATCAATGAATGTGCAAGATAATATTTTACTTATATAAACATTTTTTTACAAGAATTTCAAACAGGTTCTTTAAAAAAAAAAAAAGAAGCTGCAAATACCTTTGAAAAAGGTGGGACAGACACAAATATAAAATCCTTTGAAAAAGGTGGGACAAAAACTCATATAACTACGAGTTTCTATTCCATTCCATAGAATGTAAGCTTTTAAATCAAAAACAATAGCTGTAAATATAAAACAAAAGGTAAAACGTTCAATTTCAGAATCAAAAAACCCGAAATCAGATTCTGAGTAACAAAATCAATTTCAAACTAACAAAATCATAATCCAGGATAAGAAAATAAAACTAACAAAATCATACATTTCTTTAAAACCCGAAATCAGAATGTAAGATTTCAAACAAATAATTTCAAATTCATAATAACTCAAATATGTATGTCGGATCCATAACAATTGGATGCTTCGCCGGATCCAGAAAACGAAAATCAAACCTCTCAAATCTGTATGTCGGAGATCAGAAGTGCGGTGGTTGTAGTCGGATAGATCTGATAGATCCAGCAAATTGGTGCTACGGTTCGGGTTTCATGTCGGAGATCGGAAGCGCGGAGAAAACGATCGAACTCACCTCACCGATCATATTCTTGGATGAATCTGTAATCACTGAGCAAAGGAAGAGGTGAATCGGTTGAAGATCGGCAAAGGGGATGGAGGGTTTTGACTGATTCGACTCACCCAGTTGCAGATCGGCAAAGGGGGATGGAGGGTTTTGCACCGGAGGCTCGCAGAAGGCTAGAACCGGATGAGGAAGTGCGGTGGTCCCGATTTAGATCCGATTCAGTCCCGATTCAGATCTGTAATCGAGGTACTCATGACCATGGAGGATGGACATAAAAATTCGATTCAGACCAACCAACTCACCGTCGGCTGCAGGTATTAGTGGTCCGAAAATCCGATTCAGATCCAAGAACAGACATGCATCATGTTCGGGAGATTGAAAGATACAGAGAACAGATCTGATGAGATTGATGATGATGTTGAAAAAGATCTACGAGAGAGGTCATCGCCTCATCGCCGGCTGAATCCGATGGTAGCAGGTATGGCGGATCGACAGTTAGAGGGAGAGAGGAGATGACTGATGAGGGTGTGAGAGAGAGAGAGAGAGAGAGGGAGAGACGTGATGCAGGAGGGAGGTGGGTGTTATCAGCTGAGACACGCGTAATCGACATGATCGAGAGCAAAAAGTAGTTTAAAATAATGAAAGTTGGGAGAGAAATGTATGGAGGTGGCTTATTCAAAAAATTAGACAACTATTCTTTAAAATAATGAAGATGGGAGAGAAGATGTCCTGGATATTGATAGAAAAAAGTGAATGGTTTGGTTGGCCAATGGTTTTCAAATGACCTTTTAAGGAAAACCGAGTGTTTAATGGGTGAAATTTTAAATACTATTATTTAGAGTAAAAAAATAATAGAAAATGCGTCAGCCAACTCCATCATTGTGTTGTTTACGTAAACTGAATTAAAATAGATATTAGTAAATAATGTTTACAATCATATTTAATAATTCGTTATTTTTAAAAATTAAAAATCTTTAAATAATAAGCCTACTTATTTAAAGATTTACACTAGCATACTTATAGATACGTTAACACATAATATCTTCTGTATAATTTAAAACTTAAATTTATATATAATTTAAGAAAGATTATTAGTTTTTAATGGTGGTTATTAATAAGCAACATAATTAGCCAAACTAAAAATTGTTATGTAACTTTTAAGTTTTAACTATGGAGATTCTATTCTAAACTAATTATCTTTTATAATATAGAAAAAGATAAAACAACATTATATCTTTCCAAAAAAAACCAAACACAATAACTTGAAAAGTCAAATAATTTAAAAAAACAAGTAAATATGTTGTAAAACAAAAGGCAGGAAACGTAAATGTATAATTTTTTTGGTTTTAATTTTTGTAAGAAATACGTGAAAAGAATTTGTGAGGCCACGTAACTGTAAACATGTTTGGTAATTGCATAAATCCATTTTCTTTGTAGCTTTAAATATGCTCTAATTCGATTAGTGATCATAAAAACCCATTATCCGACCGGCAGATACCATCTACATTGATTTCTGTCGACGATTATTTTTTTAAAATATTATATTGGTAGTGTCAAAACGCTAAGTTTTTTCTAGAAGGGTTTTCCTTTCTATGCTGTTTTAGGTGAGTTCGAACTCAATCATCGACCGGATATCCGGACAAAACGGCAAATGGCAAAACAATTTCAAAGCAAACAAAATTAGGTTTATGAGTTAATTTTGGATTAACCGATTTGAAACCTACCCGTCGTCCGAAAACTAATAGCCGAAACGAATTGTTCGTCTCCGCCGCATCGCGCAGGTACCATAGTTGTCGAAAACTAATTCTGTTAAAGGAAATTAATCGCCGCTCGAAAACGGCAAATGGCAAAACTAATTCTGCCCAAACTAAGCATTTACTTAGTTTTATTTTTTGCGGATTGTACTTTTTGTTTTTACAAAATTTGTTAGATTTAAGAATTTTTACAGTTTTGGTCCGAAAAATTGTTTTGCCCCTTGCCCCTTTGTTTACTTTGTCTTTTTTTTTTTTCAGATTATAGCATTATACTTCTATTTATCATTTCATTGCAAAATATCCATATAGTTCCAAACTGATTTCTAATAGGTTTTTTTCCATTTTGGTCCCACACTCTCGGGTATTTACCATCCTCTATAACGTTGAAAAGGTAATCAATTGCCCGAAAAGAAATTAATCACTCTCATATTCGCCAACTCCCCCTCCCATCTGCAACCTAAAACCTAAAATGTAATTGCCGAAAAAAAACTATTTGCCGCCGCCGCATTGCGCGGGTACGCAGCTAGTATACTATAAACCATATATAAATTACAACCCCTCTAATGCATTAAAAGTCTTAATGTCTTAAACATTTACAACCTATCTAAGCATCACTCACTGTTACCTTCTTGCAGGCGGGATTTCTAAATTTGAAAGTGAACATCGATTTCCATCGGGTATCTGTGAAGACGCGTGCTTGAGCAAATCATGGGCTGCTTTTTACTTTTTTGACTCTTCATTCTGTCTCTCACCTCAATCCCTTCATCTGTCACTTTTTCTTTTGATTCTTTTGATGTCACCACCGTCCCGGGGTTCCAAAAACCCTAATAGTTTTTGTGATTCATACTCAACCACAACCAAAACCACTACGACATCGTGGTGTCACGACATGAGCAAGACACCTCCACTTCTACAGCGTCATCATACCACAGATACACCACCAAAGACCGCCGTTGTAGCCACTGTAACCTATGCCGGTGTTACAACCGCCACTACCCATTCTTTCGGTTGTCTCTTTCTGGTTTCTCGCTAACAGATCTGTGGCTTCCCTCCCCCTTTCTTCTCATCGCCTTCTTATTGTTTCTGACGTGGTTTGTCGTGTGCAGTTATTGCTAGGATGGAGCGGTTTGTATTCAAAGGAGTGGCGTCAAATCTGGTAATTTATTTGACGGACGTGATGAAGATGAGCAGCTCGTCCGCCGCGAGAACCGTCAACAGCTGGTGTGGTTTTACATCGATGTTGCCGTTACTGGTGGCACCGCTGGTTGACTCTTACGGGAACAGCTATTCCACCGTCTTGGCCTCTTCTTTTCTATATCTTGTGGTATACCAATTAACCCATCTGAAAACCTTAACCAAATTGATTCAGTCTTTTCACACATCTTACCGCTATAAATTCGTTTTCAGGGGCTTTTGGCGTTAACATCAACAGCATTAAACAAATCAAAATCCTCCTCATCATTGTCGTCATTTTTTTGTCACTTTATCTAATTTCACTAGGCCAAGGTGGGTACAACCCATCTTTGCAGGCGTTTGGCGCAGATCAAATAGACACAGAAGATGAGCTTCCGATGGCCAAATCTGATGATAAGAAACCCGATAAGAAAAGCATGTTCTTTCAATGGTGGTATTTCGGTGTCTGCAGTAGTAGTCTTTTTGGCATGTCGATCATGCCGAATATACAAGACTCTGTAGGTTGGGGTTTAGGGTTCGCCATGCCAGCCATGGCCATGGCGGTTTCCATTGTTATGTTTTCCTGCGGCAGCCGGTTTTATGCGTACATCCATGACCAGAGCAACGACGTGAAATCTTTGGAGAAGGTGGTTCAAGCGGTTAAATGTTCCGTGTCTAAATTTGTCCATTCTAAAACTGAGGAAAAATCCAGCCTTGCCAAGCTTGAGTAAGTTTTTAAAGGTGGTTCAAGCAGTTAAATGTTCAGTGATTTCCCTCACCAAACCTAGGCTGCTAGAATTGATATCTATGTGTGTGTTTAACTGTATGTTTATATGTGTTTACAGGACCTGAAAAGGATTACTAAGAATTGAGATCTCATTGTAATTATGGGTAATATTCTTAATATATACCCTAATTGTACATTTTTATTTGGGTATTTTAAGTCTAAATGCAGTCAATTGTTGAACCTCATGATTTTATAACACCAGGGTGCATTACTATGAAAAACGTACAACGGGTGAAAGTTGGGACATGCTAGCTGGTAGCCCATCATGCACATTAGTACAAGAGCTATACTGTCATTCATCATCTTCGATGGCAGCTAATGGTAAAAGTGAAGTGCATTGATTTGGGTTTTAGTTGCTGGGTAATGGTTAAAGTGCAGTTTTTAGACTTTTCCAAGTAATTTGATTTTTATCGCTTCTATCCACTAAAATTTTTGTTTTTACTTGCTCAATGAAGCTTATTTTAATGTTTTTTTCAGTTTTGTTAGGGGTTTCTTGTGGATTCAGTTAAAGAAAACACATATCACCAAAATCATCCATTGACATAGTTTGTTCTTTTTTTTACAGGCTTGGAAACGGGTATCCCTACAGGGTCTTTTGAATCTATATGATGATTTTAATATATTTTAAAAAAGCAATAACAAAAGTAAGATGTAAAAGGAAAAAAATCAAAGTATATTGCTATATCTAGCATTTACTCCCTGATTGGGCCAAATGCAAGAAATAGCTATTTACTTTCATTTTGTTAACCTTTAATTGAATTGTTTGGTTAATTTTTTAATATATTTTTCTAAAAAACCCACCGTTGCGATTTGTAGATTTCTTTACCAATAAGCTGTCAACATTGCAGATATATCTGGGTTAGCCATTTGGAATTTAGATATGGCTTTCGTATATATTTTCATCAATTTTTTAAATTCAGAGAAATCTAGGCTTTTCTGTATTTCATTTACATGATTTGATTAGAAAAAGAGCTAGGTTTTATATTTTGCAGAACTGGAAGTTGGTGGTTATTGTAGTTGCTAGAGCATGGTTTCAACCGGTAAATTTAGAAATACAAGCTAAACAAGCATGGTCTCAACATTGGCAGTTACTTGAAATATTTTAAACTGATGGTTAATACTTAATCTTTTTGCAGGGTCTGTTCAGAAAATTATTTTCAATTGTAGCTGGACTAAGGGATATTCGATTGAACATTTTTATACTTTTATTAATTACATTTTTTGATTGTATGAATTTAAGAGTATCGCGGTTTATTAGTTTGGTTGAAAATTTAAATTGTTCATAAGGACTTTTATAATCATTTTTGAAATTTATGTTAAGAAATTTTCTTGTTTTGTTTTTTGAAGTATAAAAACACTCATCTTTGTATACCGATATCAAAATATGAATTTGTATTCAAAACATACATGAAATATAACTTAATAAATATTGAGCTACAAATATCATGTTTTTGGGTTTTGTCCAACGGTAAATTTGACAATTTAAAAAAATTGAACGGAAAATGATTGGATTTTAATGGTAATAGAAACACAGTCGCAAAAGAATGATACCACGACTACAGTTGCAAATTCCACTATTATTTAAAAAGTCTGAAAATTTTAAAATTTCTAAAAATTTTAATGATTTTCAAAAGTTTAATAATTTAAAATTTTTGGAATTTGAAAATTTTCGAAATTTGAAATTTTGAATAATTTGAAAAGTTTTAAAAATAATTTGAAAAGTTTGAAAATAATTTGAAAAGTTTGAATAATCTTGGATTTATGTGAGTTTTACCACATTTATAATGTTTTTGGTTCTGTACAGGGACTTATGATTAAATATATATTTTAATGTTTTGTGTATATGTCTGACTATATGTATGTTTTTGTTTGAGACTGTTTTTGTGTATATGTGTATTTGCAGGAGGCTAAGATTGTACTATAGAAATTTGTTCCTTATGTTAAAGAGCATAATAGCAAAATCCCAAACCCAATAAAATCATTTTAAATTCTATATTATTTTTCATTTTTTTAATCAATTTCGTAGATACTCATATGGTAGACAGGGCTAACATGTTGTACATCATATTTTTATTTCTGATAATATATATTATATCTTTATTTTTTGAATTATTTATTAAATGTATTTTTATAGGATAATCAAAATTACTATCATGATTTGCCCGTGTATGTGCAGTAGCCCTTAACGAATTAGGAATTTACTCTCCGATTATGTTTCTCATGCATAAAATACATCTTTGCGCCTTCACTGCAATGAATCCATCTAACTTGAACCATATTTTGTTCTTCTTTTTTTTTTGTTTTTTTGTTTTTTTTTTTGTATTTTTCACATATTTCTTCAAAGTAACCAATGTGGTGACCTCTTTCTACAGTCAGGATGGAAACAAACATATGAACAAAAATAGATGAAAATTTTTAAATGTTAACAGATGCAAAACAAGGAAGAAGATGGACCAACGAGCGATTCTTACATCTACCCACCCCTTCCCCTGTTTTCCTTAGTTACAAAATTTCTATGGTGACCTATTTTGTCATCTATTCTCCCATTTCACAAGTTGAATTCAAGGTTAACATGTAAATATTCGGCAATGGGCCTGGAAAGTTGCAATTTCAGACCTAAGAAGATGAGATCTTTATCATAATTGCATAAGCAATATCGATGCACTTCCATATATTTGTTTATTATAGGGTATGATTTCGAATTTGAACTCTTTAACATTGTATTTTTGTTTTTCATTAGGGTATTGCACTTTGTAAAAGGTATCCAGCTACAACGACAATGTCACCATAATCCTAAAGGTATGTAAGAATGATCCTCTTATATTTTGACAACTACCATACATTTTCGTATTGAAGATACTATATATGTTTTTTCAGATTAAAGAACTTAAGGCTGTAGGAGTGACAAGCTATTTCTTTTGTAACTTCTGTATTTAAATGAATTTATACGATAAGTAACTAAGTAAGGCTTTAAACCTTGTGGAGTTACTGACCTAAATGAAGATGACGAAATCAGACACTTATCTTTGAAAATAAAATAAAATAAAACATCCTGCCAAGCTAGCTTCTTTCATATAAAAATGTGCCTCATGTTCTACCCGTGTAAAAATGTGCTATAGTGCAAGAAATAGTGATTGTGTGTATGGTTGTGCAAGTGAAAGAGAGAGAGAGACATGATATACTGCAAAATTAATAGCTTGGGTGCTGCAGGTGTCACAGAACTTTCATACTCCATACCCCACCCCCCCCCCCCCCCCCCGGAAAATCTGAAACCCAAAACCTAACTCGTAGTTGCCGAAACGAAACAATATGCTACCGCCGCATTGCGCGGGTACGCGGCTAGTATGATTATATATATATATATATATATATATATATATATATATATATATATATATATATATATATATATATATATATATATATATTATGTGTTTAGTGTGTAATTGGTTCTATCCTCTTATTAAATTAATAGAGGTTAAAAGATGTTGGAAGCATGTAGAGTCAAGAGCTAGTGGATCGATCTAGCTAGACAAACCTAGCTACCGAGGTGAGTACATGAGGATTTTTACTGGGTACATAGCAACAAGTTTTAATTACTAAATGTTATGTTCATTATTTTATGAGTAATGGTTTTCCCAAATGGTTTTAAAGCTTGAATTAGCAAGTATTGACAAAGTTTTATGTGGCTTTTAAATGTCAATCTATATGCAAGTTTTACCATCTATGACATGCTTATGAAAGTTTACCGTTATGTTTTGAAAGTATGATTTGACATTAAGTTGAATATGTTTTGAAAAGTAAGTTTTGGCATCAAGCCTAATAAGCTAAGAAAGTGTTTTGGCGTTTAGCCTATAAAGTTTATGGAAGAATGTTTTTGCTACAAGCCCACGACAAGTATGAAAGAATGCTTTGACATTTAGATTTATGATGATTATGAATGAATGATTTTACAGCTAGCAGTATTATTTTTACGAATGACTGGTACTTAATGCAAGCAAAGAAATGTAAAGCAGTATGAACAAATAACATAGTTCTTTGTGCCCGGACCATGATGTTCCCGTAACGGAACCTAGAGGAATCTACTGGGGTGGTACCAACCCCGTCGCGAAGTAGATGTCCTAAAGATTATGATGCTAGGATGGACTGATTTTTATGCTTTCCATCCCAGTCTAGACTTGGGGTATCACTTAAGGTGATTAATGCCCTAAGTATAAAAATCCAGTTATGATTGAATACCAGTCAAGTTTAAGTAATGAAAGTTTTATATTGGTAAGATTTTCATTTAATTTGTTATGGTAAGGCTTTACAAGCAAGATGACAATATATTTCATTTATAAAGGTTTTGACAACAAGTATTATGATATATCGTTTATGAAATATTTTATTGAAGGTGTCATTACATGATTTGATTACAAAGATTTTGAAAATGATAAATGTTATGTTTACAAATACTTGAGTCTAAAACCCATGTGTCTCACGAGACATATTTGACTGGCATCAGATGAAAGAATGAAAAAACTTAGAAGATCTCATGGGGATATAGATAGCAAAGAGGACCGGAAGATAGAATTACCATTAAAGCGGTATAGTCATGATATGTAGTTGAGAGATGTTATATTTATGGTTAGAACAACACTTGTAGTTGTATTGTAAAGTCTCGCTATGTTCCGTAATACTTTTGGGCTATTTTGATTTTGAGTCGGGTCAGTATGGTTTTTATCCGTTTAGCCCAAAGGTCATGCCGAATTTTTGGTAAAATTGTTGAGTAATTACGGGACATTAGCTTGAGATGCCATGTTGCTTCTCTATGGTAATGATATGAGTTTTATAACCCCCAAATGTTGTTTAAATATTTTTAAACTTAATTGTTTTGTTGAGACCGGAAATAAGAAACACACTTTTTGAAATATAAGATTTTTCAGCTATTACGCTTTTGGCGCTATTGCGCTTTTGGCGTTACTGCGCTTTTAGCGCTATTGCATTAAAAAAAAGAAATTTGGGGAGTTACATCTCGATAATCCCTCAAAAATTCCAATCTCTCGGTCATGTGTATCGAGCAGGCACTGTCAATAAGCCATTCGTCATCCTGCTCCTCTACACAAAATGCCTGTAATTTAAGAAGTTAGTCTGGGCACCCAAACTTGTTTAGGGCCATTGGTTTTTTAGAATTGGGAGATGTGAAATTTTTCTTGGGTGTCCTGTCCGTAGAAGTTTCAACTTCTAAAACATGAGTAGTTGAGTTAGAAGGCTTTAAGTCAGAAGTTGGAACTTTTACAACCCATTTTTGAACGGTCCTTTTTGAAATCTTTTGAAGAGTATTTTTGTTTTGATTGTGAAGATTTTTCTTTTTATTGTTGACAGGAGAAGTTTTAGAAAATGGCTTTGAAATATTCTTATAGCACTGACAGCAAATACTGGTGTGTTTGCGTTTTAGTATTTTCGGAACCGTCTGCCATTGTGAAACATTTGATTTTTCAACTTTCGGATACTTTAAAACAGCTTTTCCATTTTGAAAATTATTATTTCTGGGTTTAAAGGTATTTGGCTGTTGGTAATTTCTCATTGGTTTAAGAAAAAGGTTGACATGTTTTGATGAGGTTGGTTTGTTGTACTCAGTATCATGTTTTCCTGTAGTCGGGACAACAGACTTTGCTGCTCTCGCAACATGGATAATTTTTGGAAACTCAGAACTGTAATCTAAGCAATTTGTAGTTTAATGATAATGAATGAAATTAACGCTTGGAGTCGGAAGCAAACCCTTGTGAATGTACTTGTTTGGTACTGAGGTTACTAGTTTACGAGTTTGTTTCGGAGTGACGGGCTTGGTGATGGTTGATGAAGTGGAGTTTGATTTACTTTGATAAAAATAAATTTTCTTTTCCACCCTCGCATGGGATCTGGGAGATCGAATGTCTTTCTGGTTAAGACTTGGTTTTACCCTATTTTAAGTTAAATTTAGTCCTTTTCCCTTCTGAAAAGTCTCTCTGGGTGAGGAAGAATCGGATAAGGAATCATCTAAAGTATTCGATTCTTCCTGACTGGTTTGAAGTTTTTCGAGAGAGATGTTTTTGTCTGAGTTCAATGATTTTGGAAGATTTTGCTGCAAAGCATCAACGTATGTTTTGGTGCCTGAATCAGATAATTCAGTAGACATGTTTGATATATTGTCAGCAAAAGGACTTTTAATGGTGATCTTGTTGAATTCAGTCCGGATGATAATTTTTTTGTTCGGACATTTTTCCGTTTCGATTTCTTCATCAAAATCTTCCTCCTTTGAATTTTCCTCCACGTCGATTTGATATGGGTTAAATTCCCAGCAACGCAGTTGCCTTATAAGTTTGCAAAGAAAGAGTGTTGATGAGAAGTTGAAGGAACATCACTGAGGACCGAGGTCAGATGTCTTGGCACATATGGGACCGATGATGTTGGCAATTTACTGCCTTCAGTAGTGTCAACATTCTGACATGGAGTTTCTGAAAAGTATGAAAATGGGACTTTTGCTCCTTCTGATGATACCGAAGTTGCGATTTCGAAATCAATCAATGGTGTTTCGGTTAAAGTTTGGGTCAAGTCAAGTACAGTTTTATCATCGTTAGTGTTTGAGGGATATTTAAAGAATGGACTTTGTCGGGAGTATACCGGATAGTTTTGTTTTTAGCAGTCCGAGCCCAGCCCCAATTGAAGGTGTTTTCGGAAGAGTTTGTGTTAGCAGGAGATTTAAAAACTTCAGTTGCATGATACAACCGATAAATTAAACGATTAAGACGAACATTATCGCTTCAGGCTAAATCCCGTTGCGATATCAAAAACTGATTCACATTTTCTATTGTAATTCTAGATGTTTTTTGAATTTTTAAATCAACGTCTAATTTATCACATAAAAGTTTTCGATCTTCTAGTCTACTCCTAAGCTTCATCACCTCATGAAAGCCATCGCCCCTTTCGTCCAGAACTCTTTGGTACGCCTCTAGTGCATCTACACAAGTATTAGCAATCTCTTCCAAGGTAGGTTCTAAATTGACAGAATAAATGTTATTAGAGTGAAGCATATTACGTACCTGTTCATTGATGCTTACTCCGTTTCTTGACTTATGGTTCACCATAAACGCGTAGTTTTTCGGAGTGGAAGTGGTGCATTCCGGGTCATTAACTTGCTTGTCCCTCTCTAGACCAAGGATTCGAATTTCGGACCATTCTTGGACGATCATGCACTCTACTACAGCCTTTCCTCGCTTTCTTTTGTTCTCGTACGTTTCCTCATATTCATCACTTGATGACCATACTTCTACGTTTCTTGATGTTGCTACAAACGCTTTAATCTTTTCTTCATCATTTTCCTGGGGTTAGTTCCGAGGAGCTCGACAGTCAGCTGCGTAGTGCCATAATCCACCACAATTATGACATTTTATCACGTTCGTATCAATTTTTTCAGAAGCACGGACATGATTGTTACTTGCAGCTGGTGCTGGAGCAGTTTTGGGTTTCTTAGTGCGTTGTTCCTCGGTGGAAGAATGATGCTAATTCTGAGCTTGATAGTGGTTTCGCTGTTGGTTATGGTTGTGATTTCTAGGTGGGTAACCTGTACGTTGGTTAGTTTACCGAAAATTTTTCTTTGGGCTGGTGAAAGATGGTATCCGGTTAAACTTTTGGCTTATGAGAGCAATCTCTTGTTGATAGGCAGCTTCCTCCTCCTCATCGTAATCCGAATAGCAAGATTCGGAAGGAGCTGCTGCTAGGGCCAAAGTGGGAGCTTGATTGGACTGATAAGACGGTTTGGGAGCAAGAGCTTGATATTGAGCTTGATTCTAAGGTATTTGATAATGGGAAGGGTAGGAAATCTGCAGAGCCGATGGATGGTAGGATGGGACATGATTCAGTTGATAAGATGTCTGACTTATCTCATGTTGTTGATTCTGGTGATTGGTGGACAAAAGGTAATTTGGGTTTTGAACAGCTTGATGATATTGTACAAGCTGCTGTGGTGAATTACCCAACATTGGCAGATTGCGTTCCGTCACTAAGGCCAAAGGTCCTCCCATCTGAGATTGATTGCTCTTTACGTCGTTTTACTAACCTAACAGATTGTTGTACAGCCGATACATGTTAAAGGTCTTCAGCTTACTAGAGTCCTGAAGTATCATTTTAACCATCATCCATTCTATACCTAGACCTTCAAGAAACCGAAGGTTGATTTCTTGATTAGTTTGTGCTGCTCCTACACCCATGAGTCGGGTCACGATGAGGGAGAAACGGGTAAGCGAGGCACTGAAAGACTCTCCTGGAAGAGCTGAGAACTGGTTATATTCGGTAAGGCTGGCGGTCAGTATCTTGTCCTTCCCCTCTTCAGTTCCTTGAAACATATTCTGTAACAAAACCCATATTTGTTGGGCTGTGGTACAGTTCTGAATAAGGTCGAACAACTCAGGGGGAATACCACAAGATATTTCTGTGAAGGTAATTTGGTCGTTGTCCATTTTCTCAATGTCCAAAGGCGTCAATTGAGGTTGAGGAGCTCCTCCGAGGGCACCTTCAGCGGTGTCCGCTCAGGGGATGTAAGTGGGAACATGAGGCCCCTCCTCAATGGATCTCCAAACATCCTTTCCTTGCCTCCTCAGATAATTTCTCATTCGTGTCGCCCAGCCATTATATTCAGTTGGGATAAGTATTGGGGCTCGGGTAAAGCTCCCAGCACTGTTGGCAACATTCACAGAATAATTCATTTGCACGGTTGAAAGAGAATTTTTCAACGGTTTGAAAAAGAAAGTTTAAGAACTTGAGCTCTGTAGCATGCACGATTTGTAGAATGTCCTAAGGTTGTTGCTCAAGCTAGCTTAAGCGAACTGATCATTGTGGACCTTGTAAACAGGTACACAAGCTCTGATACCAATTGTTGGAACCGTAATCTAAGTAAAGGTGCGGAAAGTAAGAGCTAGTCCGGAAATTAGAGTGAGTATCAGAATGACTGGACAAATCCAGAGACTTGGATGATAGATGCAAAATGAAGGACAAGTCAAAAGGCTTGAGGAATTACTTAGATGGATCTTTTAGCTCAACAATAATAGACAAACAGTTTAAAGATAGGAAGAGTAAGACAGTACGATTGAAATGCGAGAAATAGTAAGAGAAACGTAAGAACAAGTATGAACAAGATATGATGGAATGGGAGAATATATTATATCAAGAAACAGAGTTACATATCAGTTCTCCAAACCATGAAGATACAAAGGGGTGGAACTTTCCTTTAATAGTGCAAGGAGAGTATCCACTGGACAAAGACCTATGGACAAAATGAACTACAAGCCAGTTCATTTTGTATTACACGATGGATAAAACACCTAATGTCACACCCCCAAACCATGATGGCGGAAACGTCTGAGGGTGGATGACTTCATGAACAGTATCACAACAACGTTTGTACAATAGTGATCAAAGCAAACACATCCATCATATACATAATTGTAAATGTTACAAGAGTTCAAAAGATTGTATGTTTTAAATACAATTACAATATGATATCAAAATTCATAATATGACGCCATAGCGACCCATCGTCAAAGGTTGTAGTTACCTTATCAATTTCCTGAGAATACAAGTAGTTTGAAAGAGTGTCAACATTACGTTGGTGAGTTCATAAGATTTTTGTATGAGAAAATCCATAATCCTTTTTCCTTGTAGAAAGATAGTGTTTGAAACCAGAAAATCCAATATTTTCTTATAAATGAGTAGTAGTCTTAAAACCCAAAGACCGAAAATGTATAGGTATTTGTATACTTGAAAATAGCATTACATAGTTTTATTCTTGTATAAAACCGTGTAAATAGGTGTTTACTGGTAGTCGAATCGTAGATTTAATTCCACAAAATTCGTATGTATAAGTAAACCGTACTTATATTTATATCTTTGATAAAACATACTTTTAATTCCCATAGAATCAGTGTGTATAAGTAAAACCATACTTATATTTGTAACTTGTTAAAATGTAGTTTTAATACCATAAAACTTGTATGAGGAATCTCTTTCCTTGTAAAATGTAGTATTGTAATCCAAGAAAATCCAATATTTTCTTATGAATGTATCCAAGTCCTTAAAACCCAAGGATTAAAATGTATAGCATAGTTTGTAGTATAAAGCCATTGAAAATGTATATTTCCACGTAAACAATTTAATAAGTTGATTTCCCATGCGAGACGCCCTATAACCATTCTGTGACCATGTAGGCCTGCTTCGACGTTCTTCAGGCGTCGGACTGTTATGACATTTGTCACCTTAGACCCGTCGGTCTAGCTGTAGCTAGCAGCTCAGGTGCGGGGTTGTCAATCCCGTATAGATCTATACACAAATATCACGCTCTCTTACCGAGACTCTGGTTATAAATTTCAGGACTTATAGTATGTACTTAAATAAGCACTGTGAAGATCCGTCTCACAAAAAAGTATGTATCAATCAACTTGTTTACGTAAAGTTTGTATATGAGAAACTCATGTATTTGCCCATTATCATTTTTCCCATGATAATATAGTAATGTATAATAATTATATATTTTTATATAATTATTTTGTCTTGTTCAAAATGTCATAGTTACCTTGTGTCCATAAACTATTCCTATAATAGTCTATTTTTAGTATTTCGTCGTAAAAAGCGTATATTTACAAATATATGTGAAATAACTTATTTAGATAGTTATAAAGAACTTCTTTTAAGATATATTCTCCACAATAGTGGTGTAATAAATTGGTTATACCCTTTATTAATTCCAATATAATATTTCATGACTATCAAATAAAGAACGGTCATGTAGAAGATCAAATGGGGAGGCAGGACCCTTTCAGCGTATAAGCCTTTCGTAAATCCAACAACCTAGCCCAAATGATCGGCCTAGACACCGCCCTCGTAAGTAGATCATTCAATATTATTTTTGGAATTATAATTGAATTGTTTAATGATGTTTACAAAATTCGCATTTCGTTTACTATTGTTATAAATGAGTATAAATAACTATTTTTATAGTATAACTTGTATTCTCCCCCTTAAAAACTTGAATAAAGATAAAAAGAAGGGGTATGAACTCACCTCAATGTCGACTAGGACCTTGTCGCCAATTGTTGTTAGATCGCCCGACTCTTCGTGCTTATAACTCGAACTCACTATATTTATAACTGAAATATCTATTTCTAACGCTCATTCTTCATATATATATATATATATATATATATATATATATATATATATATATATATATATATATATATATATATATATATATATATATATATATATATATATCGAAGAATCTTCTAACAATACTATCTAGTGATATAGAGATCGAGATATGAGTTGTGAGAAAATGAAAGGATTTGAGCTTCTATTTATAGTAGGTTTATTTTCGTATAGCGGCCATCAAGATACGGATATTTGACAATTATAGCTTTTAGAAATTGTCAATGATAAAACATACCATTAAAATACTCTTTAAATAGATCTAATATTTTTTATATAAAATGAATGATTTTTGTTTATAAAGATACGATCTACAAAAATCGTATTTTAATAATATCAACTTTTTAACTAAAAGTCTTCAACGAATTAACGAAAGGGTATTAATTGTAAGTTTAATAAAAATATAGGGTTTAAATATAAATACAATTTCATTTTAAAGAAAAAGAAAATATTAAATATAAAACTAATATCAATAATATTAAATTTTGACGTCAGATTATTCGTATTGACGACACCGTTTTGACGGTAAATTTTTCATTTTATAAAACAACATAATATTATTGATAAACTTAAAAATACGTATTGAATACGTAGTGTTCGAAATGAAAATACGAATTCTTTGAGGGTAAAATATGTAAAATTGATTAAATAATGAAGTAATGCCCACTTTATATAATAATAATAATAATTTCAACCAAATTTTCGTATCTGCACCTACCATGGAGACTTTTAGTATATTATATATATATATATATATATATATATATATATATATATATATATATATATATATATATATATATATATATATATATATAAATTTAATAATCAAACGTCGCTTTCAAGTTAAATTATACGTTTTTCTATCATAACTTTTTATATATAACGTTTGGTAAAAATATAACTATATATTTGGAACCGTCGTAATTTTATCTACATTTCGATATAAAATTTATAATATTCCGAATAGTTTTACATTTTAACGTTTTTCTATAATAACTTTTTATATATAACGTTTGTTAAAAATATAAATACATATTCGGATCCGTCATATTTTTATCTACGTTTCGATAAAAAAATTTATAATATTCCAAAGAATTTTGAATTTTACCGTTTACTATTCACGTCGGATACTATTCATGCCGGATCACTATTCACGTCGGACACTATTCACGACGTAAAAAAAATAATTTTATATTCTTTTATTTTAAAAATATCTAACTTAATAGAGTTTGTTCGTATAATTGTTTTGAATTAGCGTACATAGTATTATAATATCCAATAATACATTATAGAGGTTATGAAATCTACATTTCATCGTGTGTTTTGGTTGACTTGAGTTGACTTTCGTTGACTAATTTGACAGTTGTCACATTATCTACCCGTTAGAAGGAATTTCGTCCCAAAATTTAGGACTTTGAATGGATCCTTAAGGGTTTGAAAAGAGATGTGGATATTTTTGTTTGATCTGGTCCTCACGTTCTTAGGTAAATTCAGGTCTACGCTTGGTGCTTCCTAGTTTTCAATTGCTTTGATTTTGGGGTGTAATGTCGTGATATTTTCGATAAGTAACTTGAGTTAATCCTAGTATAAATAAGAGTTACTAGGTTGTTATGTGAGTTAGGAGGATTAGAAATTCATTTAGAATGAGTTTAAACCTAAAAAATAGTATAAAGGAGTTACATGGGTCGTGTAGGAGTCACTCGGCTCATGTAGTACACATTTTCGAAACTGTTTAGCTTTACAAGAGTTACACGGGGCGTGTTCTAGTTACTGTAGCATCCAGTAGAATTACACGGGTTGGGCTTCGGAGTACGGGTCGGATTTTTAGAAGTTAACAATGCTAACTTTACTGGTTAGCGTCGCTAACCTATGTTAGCGGGGTTATTTGGGCAGCTTTCCTTATTTACCCCATTTATGAACCAAAAATCCTCCTAGGTTATTTCCTGAGCAAAAAGGTGCCAAATTTTGTTATTTTGATCAAGGGTTTTGTGTAGGAAAAGTTTGAGGAGGTTGGATTTAACAACCGAAATACGTTCTCAAGTCCTTAATTCACAAGGTTAGAAATTTTGAGTGTTAGGGTTTCAAACCCTAGATGTCCAGATCTGAAAGTATGCATTGTTTCAACTCATATGTAGGTTGCTAATATTTGTTGTATTGAGTTCGAATATTGTGATGTTTTAACGGTTGACTTAGTAAAATCGTGAAATCTGGAGTTTCGGTTTGATAACATATTATATTTTCTAATTGTGATTTGTATTAGCTATTGATTTCTTAATCATTTGAGTTAAGTATTATGGAGATGCCTAAGCATGTTTAAGATATGATATGTGATATCATTTTACAGTTGATACTAGTAGGATGGAAGGAAACATGTAAGATACAGGTGAACCACGAGCTCTATAGATGCTAGATGAGTAGGTTCTAATTCATTATTTATGATTAGATTACTATATAATTGGATTAACTATTCTTTGAACTACTTCCGTTATCAGAAGATATATATATATATATATATATATATATATATATATATATATATATATATATATATATATATATATATATATATATATATATATATATATATATATATATATATATATATATATATATATATATATATATATTGCAAGTTAAGGATGAATCCGATTACATGAGTCGTAATATACTACAGCTACACTAGGTACATCAGGCTAACTACAGTTCTTCGTGGCCAACCCTTCGCCGAGGAGACTGCACAGAGACTAGACCCACACCCGCAACCGGCAAACCTCGGTGCATAGCACACGCCCACCCCGTAAGGACGCCCTGCAGGCAACTGACTGGGTAAACCCAGCCCCGGGTACACACAACACCGGCTAGCACAGAGGCTACAAGTGGGGCATTAATATCTTTAGCCACCACTTGCACTCGGCAAGGTTCGAACCCACAACCTCGCATACGCGAGGCATGAGTCTTACCCGCCAAGAACACCGCTGAGTGTATATATATATATATATATATATATATATATATATATATATATATATATATATATATATATATATATGTCTTTTCGTTATCCCGTTCTCATCGGAAAGCCGCCAATTTGGAAAAGATATCACTTAGGGTGGTGAAAAGATTGCATCTACTGTAGATATTATGAATTTCGGTATTAAGAACGTGAGTTGTCCTTTCAGTTCCTGCTGTAAGATGCTATATAAACGGGTATGTATCATCATTTGTATCTAAGATCTTTTCAGTCTCATTCTTTCCTACTACTAGTTTATTCTTATATAATCTCAGATTTCCAATCGAGGCATGGAAAACAGATCTCATATGGAAAACTTGTTAGACGCTGAGCGGAATTTCCTAAGGGAAGAGGGTACCTCCCTATCGTTTAATCAGATACCTCTACTGGAGTCTGGTAATTATAATATCCTTAACTCCTTTTATTTCTTATTCATTTCTCTAGCGTTTTAATTTTGTTTTAAACTATGTGAGGTATAGATTTTCCAGATATATTACCGTTGGATCAACTTCAAGATGATCCTGAAGTTTTTCCTCTAATGGGTATTCTCCCTGAAGATCCACTGTCTTTAAATCAAAACATCGTTGTTGGGCAATCTCAATGTATACTTCCAAGTTAAGTCATTTTCTTAAGCTTTATGTTTGTTTTTCTTAATTATCTAACATACGTTATACACAGATCCATTCGAAGATGATCTTACTAATGATAATCTAAGCATGAACGTGCCCATGCTGCATAGTGGAGTAGATTTAACAAATCGAGGGTTTATAACTGACATTCAAAATCAGGATCAAATACAGTCGATCAATGATGACACTATCGGGTTCGCTTCAGCGAATCCTGAATTTGTGGGTGGTTTTCAATATCAGGATCATTTTCAATTGATCCAAAGTAACTTAGAAAGTTTCAAGAATGGGAATTCTGGGTTTATGGTTGATTTTGGAAATCAAGAACTATTACCCATAATAGGTAACAATGAAAGTGTTAGTGATCAGGATCATACACAATTGATCCCAAATGAAAACGTTTCAACCTCGATTCCAGGAACCTTTGAAATTCATAGAAAAAGGGGTTCTGGACATGCGTTGAGTAAGGAAACAATATCCATGCATTTTGATAAGCCCATTTTGGAATCTGCAAGGGAACTCAATGTTGGATCAACACAGTTGAAGCAACACTGTAGGAAGTTAGGCATCAAAAGTTGGCCTCGACGACAGATTAAGAGTCTACAAACTCTTATTAACCATACTCAGGTTAAGAATTGTATTTCTTTCTCCACAATTTTAATTCCATGAGATTGTAATGACTGAAAGTATTTATGCAACAGGAATTTGATAAAAATCCTAGTAGAGCAGACGTAATACTTGGTCTAAAGAACGAGAAAAGAGCAATAGTCGAGGGTTCCAGTTCGAAGATAACTGATACCACAAAGAGATTGAGGCAAGCTGCCTTTAAGGTTGTTTACAAGAAAAGAAAGGTTCAGAAGAGGGAGGAAGGTTCATCAGGGACCCATACACAGCAACAATCTCTGCCTTCTGTTTCTGCTATGAGTGGTTTTGACCATGATTTTCTCAAGATCACAAGTGAAGAGAACCCAGAAGACTTGGCAGGTGACATAGCCCACCTTCGGCTTTCAGATTGAATTTCTACCAATATTAGTTTAATGGAACTGTTGGTAGGGATGATGGTAGGGTTTCGATAATAGTTATTGGTCAGGTATTATTGAATTGTCAGGTCTACTATATAAGGATAGGGGTATAAGAGGTACATAAAGTGTCTAGATGTATGGTTCTATAGTATTATAAAATACTCCTGTAGTATTTTAGCTTTATATTTTGTTTTAGAGTTTCTTTGTATATGGTTCTTGGTAAGTTTTTAGACTTGTTGTTCACTACGACTATTTCTAAGTACATGTTAGTCATACCTTGGACAAATACAGTTGATCAGGCTCTATTTGTCCTAGGTATGATTACATAACTACCTAGGCCTACTCGTAGTGTTCAACTCATCTTATTACTCTTGTATTGTTTAGTACTCTTGTATTTTTCTACTCATCTTATTACTCTTGTATTGTTTAGTACTCTTGTATTGTTCTGGTTATGACACTGTTCTAGTATGTATGTACTTGTACTCATACTTTATAAAAATATCATTGTATTTTAAAGTATACTTTGTACAAATTGTTTTAGAAAGTTTTAGTCCTATTGTATTCATAGTTGTATATCTTAAATGGATTGATATACTTAGTTCACTATAAACAATGCTCTGATACCAATCTGTCACACCCCCAAACCATGATGGCAGAAACGTCTGAGGGTGGATGACTTCATGAACAATATCACAACAACGTTTGTACAATAGTGATCAAAGCAAACACATCCATCATATACATAATTTTAAATGTTACAAGAGTTCAAAAGATTGTATGTTTTAAATACAATTACAATATGATATCAAAATTCATAATATGACGCCATAGCGACCCATCGTCAAAGGTTGTAGTTACCTTATCAATTTCCTGAGAATACAAGTAGTTTGAAAGAGTGTCAACATTACGTTGGTGAGTTCATAAGATTTTTGTATGAGAAAATCCATAATCATTTTTCCTTGTAGAAAGATAGTGTTTGAAACCAGAAAATCCAATATTTTTTTATAAATGAGTAGTAGTCTTAAAACCCAAAGACCGAAAATGTATAGGTATTTGTATACTTGAAAATAGTATTACGTAGTTTTATTCTTGTATAAAACTGTGTGAATAGGTGTTTACTGGTAGTCGAATCGTAGATTTAATTCCACAAAAGTCGTATGTATAAGTAAACCGTACTTATATTTATATCTTTGATAAAACATAGTTTTAATTCCCATAGAATCAGTGTGTATAAGTAAAACCATACTTATATTTGTAACGTGTTAAAATGTAGTTTTAATACCATAAAACTTGTATGAGGAATCTCTTTCCTTGTAAAATGTAGTATTGTAATCCAAGAAAATCCAATATTTTCTTATGAATGTATCCAAGTCCTTAAAACCCAAGGACTAAAATGTATAGCATAGTTTGTAGTATAAAGCCATTGAAAATATATATTTCCACGTAAACAATTTAATAAGTTGATTTCCCATGCGAGACGCCCTATAACCATTCTGTGACCATGTAGGCCTGCTTCGACGTTCTTCAGGCGTCGGACTGTTATGACATTTGTCACCTTAGACCCGTCGGTCTAGCTGTAGCTAGCAGCTCAGGTGCGGGGTTGTCAATCCCGTATAGATCTATACACAAATATCACGCTCTCTTACCGAGACTCTGGTTATAAATTTCAGGACTTATAGTATGTACTTAAATAAGCACTGTGAAGATCCGTCTCACAAAAAAGTATGTATCAATCAACTTGTTTACGTAAAGTTTGTATATGAGAAACTCATGTATTTGCCCATTATCATTTTTCCCATGATAATATAGTAATGTATAATAATTATATATTTTTATATAATTATTTTGTCTTGTTCAAAATGTCATAGTTACCTTGTGTCCATAAACTATTCCTATAATAGTCTATTTTTAGTATTTCGTCGTAAAAAGCGTATATTTACAAATATATGTGAAATAACTTATTTAGATAGTTATAAAGAACTTCTTTTAAGATATATTCTCCACAATAGTGGTGTAATAAATTGGTTATACCCTTTATTAATTCCAATATAATATTTCATGACTATCAAATAAAGAACGGCCAGGTAGAAGATCAAATGGGGAGGCAGGACCCTTTCAGCGTATAAGCCTTTCGGAAATCCAACAACCCAGCCCAAATGATCGGCCTAGACACCGCCCTCGTAAGTAGATCATTCGATATTATTTTTGGAATTACAATTGAATTGTTTAATGATGTTTACAAAATTCGCATTTCGTTTACTATTGTTATAAATGAGTAGAAATAACTATTTTTATAGTATAACTTGTATTCTCCCCCTTAAAAACTTGAATAAAGAAAAAAAGAAGGGGTATGAACTCACCTCAATGTCGACTAGGACCTTATTGCCAATTGTTGTTAGATCGCCCGACTCTTCGTGCTTATAACTCGAACTCACTATATTTATAACTGAAATATCTATTTCTAACGCTCATTCTTCGTATATATATCTATATATATCGAAGAATCTTCTAACAATACTATCTAGTGATATAGAGATCGAGATATGAGTTGTGAAAAAATGAGAGGATTTGAGCCTCTATTTATAGTAGGTTTATTTTCGTATAGCGGCCCTCAAGATACGAATATTTGACAATTATAGCTTTTAGAAATTGTCAATGACAAAACATACCCTTAAAATACTCTTTAAATAGATTTAATAGTTTTTATATAAAATGAATGATTTTTGTTTATAAAGATATGATCTACAAAAATCGTATTTTAATAATATCAACATTTTAACTAAAAGTCTTCAACGAATTAACGAAATGGTATTAATTGTAAGTTTAATAAAAATATAGGGTTTAAATATAAATACAATTTTCCATTTTATAAAACAACATAATATTATTGATAAACTTAAAAATACGTATTGAATACGTAGTGTTCGAAATGAAAATACGAATTCTTTGAGGGTAAAATTTGTAAAATTGATTAAATAATGAAGTAAGGCTCACTTTATATAATAATAATAATAATTTCAACCAAATTTTCGTACCTGCACCTACCATGGAGACTTTCAGTATATATATATATATATATATATATATATATATATATATATATATATATATATATATATATATATATATATATATATTTAATAATCAAACGTCGCTTTCAAGTTAAATTATACGTTTTTCTATCATAACTTTTTATATATAACGTTTGGTAAAAATATAACTATATATTTGGAACCGTCGTAATTTTATCTACATTTCGATATAAAATTTATAATATTCCGAATAGTTTTACATTTTTACCATTTTTCTATCATAACTTTTTATATATAACGTTTATTAAAAATATAAATACATATTCGGATCCGTCATATTTTTATCTACGTTTCGATAAAAAATTTATAATATTCCGAAGAATTTTGAATTTTACCGTTTACTATTCACGTCGGATACTATTCATGCAGGATCACTATTCACGTCGGACACTATTCACGACGTAAAAAAAATAATTTTATTTTATTTTATTTTAAAAATATCTAACTTAATAGAGTTTGTTCGTATAATTGTTTTGAATTAGCGTACATAGTATTATAATATCCAATAATACATTGTAGAGGTTATCAAATCTACATTTCATCGTCTGTTTTGGTTGCTTTGAGTTGACTTTCGTTGACTAATTTGACAGTTGTCACACCTAAGTCTGATATGACTGCCTAACAATAAATGTTCCTGATGACACTGTATAATACGTCATACTCTTTTTGCAGTCACTAGTTGACTTTCCTAATTTGTGCTATGCAGACCGGTCTGATTATCTCTATCGATATCTTCATTGACGATTTTCCTTGACTTCTAACGTTCAAATGTATGCTTCTGATATGTACCGAAGTTAAGGGTTAACTTCGGTATTGCTAACTGCTGATCATGATAAACTTCGGAAGTCGCTTGATTTGCTGAACCGAAATCCAAGAGTGGATTTCGGTGTCTTGACTTCTGATCTTGTGAACTTCCGGACTTAGACTTCCGATCTTGGTTAGACTTCTGATCCTTACTTGAACTTGTAATGCATACCGAAATCTAAGAGTGTATTTCGATTCCATAGATTTCGGATACATAAAGATAATCAACATAAGCAAAGTAAAAGTATGTTCATAGATATTTCAAGTTAAGCCATAATACAATTCGAAACACACATTAAGTAAAGATAACTATTGTTCAACATCCAAGATTTTACAAAACATCCAATCAAGCAGACAAACAAACCACCAAATGAAAATACAGACCACCAAACAAACTTCAGGTTGGTCAACGACCCGTCTGACACTAACACAAACGTTGCTTACAAAGAAATACACGTAAACCGAATCTCGAAAGTCGTGATTCGGCCCTATTAAAACTTCTAAAAATTGCTTTGAAATAGCTCGAAATTGTGGGTGTGAAGAGCAGGGACTAAACTCTCTTCTGGCTGGAAATGAGGTGCTATTTATAGACCCTGGAGCTATTAGCGGTGCTAACTAGGAAGTTAGCGTCGCTAACTTTTGAATTTCCCGAATACCATGTCTTGGTCAGCCCGTGAATCTCGACAGCCCGATTTTTCACAACAACCAGGATTAGCGGCGCTAACAAGGATGTTAGCAGTGCTAACCTACTATTTCCTGCCTTTTGTCATTTTTAGTCCCTCTTTGTTCCAGCTTTGGCCAATTTTCGTCCATTTGCTCGAAAACCTGAATAAAAGACACTTTCCAAGTATAGTGAGTCTTTTGGTCCTTTTAGACTTGATTTATCTATAAAAATGCCCTGATATCGTATGAAATAAACACGATATAAGAATACCCCACACTTGTACTTTGCTAGTCCCCAAGAAAAATAGAGTTTTTTGGTCTTTTAAAACAGTTGCTTTAACAATTCCTGTTTTGCTTACCCACATCCAGAATAATAAACACAAAAATATTTTCAAACCATACCAGGATCATAAGCATACATGTGCATTGGTCCTTTCTAACTGATCATGTTCCAATTGAATCTCATTCTTGTAAGCAATAAATCTCTAGTGTGCCAACTACTCATTTTTGCATTCCCTAGAAATATACCCTTCAAAAACCGCCTAGGCTCAAGACTTATTGCTAAGTTCCCAAGGTTACCTTTGTACTCACACATTTAAAATGATTTCATTGATTCATTCCAATTGCTATTTAGTATTAATTTCCTTGATTTCGATAGCTTTGAAACTCTTGTGTGAAAGGTTACTTATGCGGCACCGATTGTTACCAATATTTTATCTTTACTTGTACCTTCGAGACTCACGACTTTCCATGGAACTCTTGATTACAAATTTTTGACACTAGACTGTACGGGGTTCTACTCATTCAAATTCCAAGGACCGTTAAGGAAACTCCATTACTTTCTATGGCACCCGTGTAGCAAACTTTCAACAACATTATCCCAAACCAGACGGTCTTAGGTAATGAGGTGAGAAAGATCACCCTTTTCATGTCTACTGATTCGAGTACCATAGGACACAGATTGGATTTCCTTGATTTGGATAACTTTGAAACTCTTGTGTGAAAGGTTACTTATGATGTACCGGTTGTTACTAATAT
Source organism: Cichorium intybus (assembly GCA_023525715.1). Classification (NCBI taxonomy): domain Eukaryota; kingdom Viridiplantae; phylum Streptophyta; class Magnoliopsida; order Asterales; family Asteraceae; genus Cichorium; species Cichorium intybus. Next base: position 1,482,294 of record JAKNSD010000045.1, on the reverse strand, counting down.
TTTCTCTTTACTTGTACCTTCGAGACTCACGGCTTTCCATGGAACCCTTGATTACAAATTTTCAACCCTAGACTGTACGGGGTTCTACTCATTCAAATTCCAAGGACCGTTATGGAAACCCCATGACTTTCTATGACACTCGTGTAGCAAACTTATACAACATTATCCCAAACCGGTGTTAGGTAATGAGGTGAGAAAGACCACCCTTTTCATGTCTACCGATTCGAGTACCATAGGCCACATATTGGATTTCCTTCCCGAGTCTCGATCTTATGACATCTTTTTCATCCTTTGGATGTAACTTTATGCACTTATTTATTGAGATTTTCTTGATTTTGCTTTATTCGACGCTTTTTCCTCAGTTCATTAATAGCATTAGCTTCGTACGTTTGAAACCCAGGGAACCTAACTCAATCTATTTTGGCTAGGACATAGCTATATTTACTACTAAAATGACATCATTTGAAAGATAGCATGCGCTAAAAAGTTTTTAGAGGGGTTTATTTCGTTAACAATGCAAAACCATGTTGTAGAGACACATTAGCTATCTACCGGCTTACAAGTCAAAAATTCTGTCAAAACAATAAATAGCCAGATATACTACCCACGAAAGCTAAGTACAACTCAAACATCCATTCCCATTCATTATTCCAAATTTATTTATATTTATTTATTCAATTTTGGGAACTTATCAAGGCAAAAAATTTAAAATTTGGCCAAATAAATGTAAATGCTTCAGTGTAAATTCCCCACCCAACACTTGAATCATACAATGTCCCCATTGTATATATTGCATTAAAGTAAAAGGGAGAAAAAATGAACAGACACCCCTGGGGTGTATTGCAGCATTTGAATATTTGGGAGAAGTATTGCAGGCTTGTTCGAACTATTCATGCTTCATAAAGATTATTCATCACAACCAACAAATGTATAAGTGGGAACGACCCCACACTTATTGTGAAAACACTCTTGTTGGTTGATCGTTTTTGCCGCAACTGAAGTTTATGTAGTTGGACTCTTCTCTTCTTCCAGAAAGGAAAAGAAGGAGGAAAAAGAAAAGATAAAAATAAAAATAAAATAAGAATAAAAACAAAAACAAACAAACAAACATTAGAAAATATTATTAAAAACCAAACAAAAACTAAACTAAACTAAAATATAAATACTTGTTCAAAAAGGGAAAAAATCCCATCACCAAATCAATCCAAAATAAATAACTCAACCCCGACTAAGTGTTACTATCGAAATCCTCCGGCTCCCTGTGTGGAGGTGGTCGACGTGGCTGCACATGAAAGCGAGACATTATATGCTCCATGCAGTCTCCTAACCACAACAATTGTTGTTGCTGATGTTGTATCGTCTATTTCAGCTCACTGATTTCCTGCTTTAACTCTTGTGTCTTAGACGATGCAGCAATCGACGGTACTTCGTCATCTTCAGTCCGGTCAAAATCAGGATCAGAACCCTGTACCCATCCACCTTGCGGGATATGAGGATCTACCAAGACCGTGCTCCCGTCCTCCACCTTAAGCACACGCATAACAATCATATTACCCTGATGTATCTGAACAACTCGGACACACGTATACTGATCTTGAACCTCCGCATTTACTAGCCCGTATGATCTGGCTAGCCGTGTGACATAGTGTCCTCCATGAATAGGACTATCACCCCGCATACTATTGGCAATGCGGTGAAGATAGGCCACCACTTAGAAAGGAATGTCACAAGTTCATTGCCGCGTGATCATAATGTTGGATTAGGTGTCTAAGCCATGACTTTACATTTATATTTATCTTGTTAATTGAAGCAAAGTCCATTTGGGTTGCCCTCATAGCTGGAGGTTAGGATAAAGTTTAGTAGAGTAAAAGTTTGATTTATTAATTGTTTAATAAATCAATAGAATTAATCAAATGGTTTATTAATATATTTAAGTGTTAATATATTAATTAGAAACTATAATAATTAATTGAGATTTAATCTAGAATTAATTGGATTTAATTTAGTGATTAAATAAATTAATTAAAAGTGCAGGGACTGGTATGTATTTATTCAATAGTTGAATAATCTGGCAAACCAGTGGAAGGGCCTAAGTTGGCGAAATTATGAGTGTGTACACTCATATTTCGAAACCCTAATTAGGGTTAAGGAAAGCCTTGTCCAAATGGTTAACATGCTTGCCCATTTGGAGGCTCCTTAGGGTTTCAGCTGTAACCCTTGGAGGCTATAAAAGGAGGCACCTGGCCACCCTAAAACATGTGCCACTTTTGAACCAGAATTACTCTGCTGGACTGTCTTCTCCATTGGTTGGGTGTGACTTCATTTGAGGCAGGATCTCTTTGCTGCTAGCTTCAAGAACAAGATCAAAAGGTTGGTTATTCTTCATTTGATCTTTAGAAATAATTGTTAGCTTTAGGTTTTAGTTTATTATCTTCATAGAAGAAAACATAGATCTTTCTAGGGTTGCATGTGAACCATAAGCGATTATTTGTTCATTGTTTGCTAGAAAACCCTTCAGTGGTATCAGAGCTTAGGCTTGTTTTCTTATGAATTGATATAAACTGCTTGAATGATTCTTGCCTTGAGTGTTTTTGTTAAAAACTCTCTTGGAATGGCCTTAATTTCGTGGCCTAGGCTAGGGTTTCCTAACCCTAGCCGCCACCCCTTGGATCCCCTTGATTTGCTTGCCTTTTATAAGTAGGTGGTTATTTATGGTAATTATTGGATAATTAAATAATTGGAACCCCTTATCTTTGCATGCTGATTTCGTGATCTAGGGATAAGGGTAAGGAAATTAATTTGATTAATTTTTGTGATTCCCTTATTAGATTTAATTTATTTAATTAATTGTTAATTAAAAGATAAATTAAATCAGCTTAAAGATTTAATTGAAATTTTTGAAAAATATATATAAATTCACGAAAATTCTTAGAAAATTAAATATAAAATATTTTAATGAGATTAAAATATATCTTATATATTTATGATTAAAAGTTAATATTTATATATAAGATAAAATGGTTAGTCTTACCGTTAGTAGGCCTCATTCACAAAACTGTCCTATAAAGAGGGTATAAGGCGACTGCCTATAAAATGGCAGTCTAATGGGTATCTACTCTTACCCACCGCTCTCCTGGTCAGTCGAGTATTGTTAGCCGAACGGGTTTGATAGAACTGCTAAGCCTCTTAAAAGTATAATGCTATAATTGAAAGTACTAGAACCTTGAACAAAACCCAATCTAGTTACTTTAGGATAAAAATGTGAATTGGTGCTAATCCATGGAATTGCACATTGCCCTTTGTGGAACGTTGGTGGAGCGTGTGTGGCTTACCGGCACGCCAACTGGGGTCCGCAAAGACTTGTAATGGGTTTCTCGATTTTGTCATTATTAACGGAGCGTGTGTGGTTAACCGGCACGTTAATTAGAGATGACAATTGACTTCGAGAGTACCAAGCAAATTCGTATGGTTATTCACACCCGATTTGTGATCCTCGGCATCCCAGTCACAAACAGTGGGGCACATCCGAGACTAAACATACCATTGAATAGTTCAATGTGTCTCAACAGATCTAGGAATTTCATAAGATAAAATTGATAAGTGTATTATCTACCTTAATGACCATTATGTTGTGATTACGGCATCCCTCTTCACACCATAGTTGGGGTATTTTGGGTCCTAGCCTTAATAAATAATATATTGGGTAATTATTTAAAAGGATTAATTAAACTAATAAAATCCTGTTTATTGTAGATGTCTGAACCAAGTATCTATTCTCCTCCCTCTCCTCCTTCACGCATTTCTGAGAGCATCAGAAAGCACCTGCTAAATATGGAAAGGCTGACTGGCCTCAACTGTAAGGAATGGCTTCGTAATTGGAGACTGGCTCTCGGTATTGCTGGCAAGCTACATCTCACCGAGTATCTGATCCCGGTTCCACCGAAACAAGTCATCATAAAGAGCCTTTATGATAAACATGACTTATTAGTTGATGAATCCGAAAAGATTCGTGACCTCATGCTATTGACCATTGACCCCGAGTTCTGCAAGGATTTTGAATCCTTGGGGCCATATGGGTTAATGAAATCGGTTGAGGAAAAGTTCCAAAAACCGGCTGAAGAGGAACGAGCTAGGATCTTCAAAAGACTTGCAGAGTGTAAGTTAAAAGAAGGAAGTAGCATCGATTCGCATGTTCTTCAGATTGAAGCGTACATAGGCGAGTTGCACAAACTTGGTTATTCCATGAGTCAGGTGTCGAGTGTTAACACTCTACTCGCTTCACTGACCAGTAAGTACGATCTTTTCATTCAGACGTATAGAAAGGAAGACCAGAAAAAGACCCTTATGGAAATGCGTCCACTGTTGATTTTATACGAGTCACTCTTGGATAGGCATAGCTCCAATGGTTCAGCTACTTCTGGATTAAGACCAGTGGAAAGACGAAGCAAGAAACGATCCAGATCGTCTGGATATGTCTTAAGCTGGGAATCCACAGAATCGGATACAGTCGCGGAAAGATCGGAAGACACTCCAAGGTCAAAATCTTTTGAAAGTCACATTCTGGTTTGTATGCAGGGAATCAGTAGGGTACGGGACATTGGTGCATAGGAGCACATTTGGATTGGATTTCCGGCTCATGCAGTTTTGAAGTTTAGTTAGATATTGAAATATTGTTATTAGTTTTTCAGATGCGTATGACATTGTCTATCATATTGTACATTGTTCAAGGATTTTGTTTTTAATAAAATTGTCGTTTAATTTCTTTTAACATCTGTTGTTTGAAATTATCCTTGAAATGTTGTATGATTCTGTTGAATGCATTATTGATAATAACCTGAATATTGAATGCATCCAAAGTGTTTGGATCTTAGGAATTGTGTCCCTTATGATTGTTAAGATGTATATTATAAGAATCAATTCAACCAAAGGTCCACTTGGGCAGGACTTTGGAATCACTTGACTTAGAGTCACTTGATGAGTTGAGTTCTTAATGTGTTAAGAAATGAATCAACCAAAGATCCAGTTGGACAGGACTTTGGAATCATTTGACTTAGAGTCAAATGATGATTAAGTTCTTTATAAAGCACATGTGGAAAGAAATGAATCACCCAAAGATCCAAAGGATAGGATTTTGGAATCAGCTGACTTAGAGTCAACTGAAGATTGCAAGTCTTGAACATAATTAACAAAGTCATAAATTTACATAGAGATGTAAAGGAGATTAAGATTAGGAGCAATGAACACATCAGTTGTCGTGTGCTGCTCGGATCCTCAAATAGAACACAATTGGTTGTACTCTGCATGACAAATATGGCTTCGCTTATCAGAATAAGTGATTGAATTGAAACCTTGAACAGTTCAAGGACTTCAAAGGAAGTACAAGACCCACAGAACCTGAGTAACAACATAAACTGGGAAAATGTTTCACAGTTTATTCCCTTCCAAGAACATTAATAGTTATAATGTATCTTAGGGAAGATGATGGAGCATTGGTCGAAACAGTTCGATCCTTGATGTATGAGATACATTGCCAATGAGTTACCAGTAAATTAAACACTAAACCAGTCAGACCATATAAACCATATTCCAACCACATCTTCGACTAAGTAGGTTTTGCAGACACTGTCTGAAATGTAAAGCTGGGATTGTCCCACTTGTACATTAAAGGGCCAGGGTCTTGTAGTGTTCGTCCGAACCTCATGACTAGCCTGAACTTAATCAGAAATGTCGTTTCACTGGTTATCCGGCTGTACCTGGAAAAAGAAAGAGCTCTTTTAGAAAGAACTCATGTTCTAAGGAAACTGTGGGAGTTGGGACAGTCCTGAATGAGTTCAGGATTAGCCAAGTGAAATAACCTTTAGTCATCACTAGGCTTAGAGCAGAAATCAGATTTTTGTTTTAAATTCTGACATTATCTTCTCTTGATCAGTAGTACTGATCACCATCATAAGTAGTTATGATCAGGGTGACATACCGATTAGTGGTAAAACACTATAGTTGGTACGGATTTTCAATCCGACTACTTGGAAGCATTGGTGAGCCCGGTTGCTGTCAATTAAGAGAACCTTAGGACGAGACAGAGTCTATGTGACAGTTTGATTGATTTTACAACTGGTCTTAAAACCAGTGGGAGTAATCATCAAAAGAAACCAACATGGACAGAAACGTACCTTCAAAACATCTGGTTGAGTGAGACGATACTCAGAGTCAAGTAATTGACACCGAGAGAAGCACTCTCAATAGAAGATGAAATCCGAAAGGATACTGCATATTGTAAGTCGTTAGTAGAGCGCGTGTGGATCACTGGCACACTAATGAGGACTCACAAAGAATATGCCAATATAAAGGTACATGGGCCCGGGATTTCCCCGTAGGCATCTCGCAAGAAAGGATATTCAGATTCTCGAAATATGCCAAAGGATTGGATTTTGAGAATGGGCTGAAAGATTTCCATTAAGATGTCAGAAAGTTTGGATTCTCAAAATGTGCCAAAAGTTCTGGATTTTGAGAATAGTCCATAATCGTGTCAAAGCCAGTGGGAGTGTCGCTGTTATCTACTATCCCCATATGTGAGTTACATAATGTTTCTAGGAAACGTCTCTTTTCATTACAAAGTGTAATGACTTGGTGTTAAGAAACGGATCGCTATGAAAGACATAATAAAGATACGGCATGCTCGGGTGGTTATAAACATCTATGAGATAGATCGAAACTCTGCAAAATGTTCTTGATGAGACTCAAGATGCGTCGCCCTAGGAAATAGTTTTCTGTCATTGCAAAGTGTAATGAATTATCATGAGAGATATAAAAGGTGCACCATACTCACATAATCCATTAACATATATCAGATAGATGATGTCATCAGTATAGACCTGGCCATAGTAAGCATGGTCTTGATAAGATTCAAGATGCTTGGAAAAGAGTCTCCAAAAGGAAATAGTTATTGAAAATCATGACACAAGGATTATAAGTAATCCTTAGATTCCAAAAGAGTTTGGAATAGGACTGGATCGAATCCAACAAGTTTCTTGGATCGATCAGAAGTGTCATGAACATGTCTTGATAACTTAATGCTTAGAGCATATTGAGTCAGATTCAGGATATGACCTGGCTGGGAATACTTGATGGATTTTGTACATACGTGAGAAATCATTGGAAAATGATTAGGGGTGAATGTTAATAACAATTTGAAAAGAGTTTTAAAATAAGGACTTAATGGTTAAAGAATTTCGTTGGCATTCCGATGGAGCGCGTGTGACTCACCGACACATCGTAACACCTCGAAATAGTCTTAGGGTGCAGTCATGTGGACTAAAGATCCCGAGAACCATGTAAAGTCACAGTACATAGAATGGAGTTGTTAGTGAGAATGACGGTATGACTAAAATTGAAATATCATCGGAAGGATATCCGATCGGATAAAGTGTATTATTACATAGAAAGAGTGAAAGGTCAAGTAGACATAGATACATAACACGAATTAAATAGTTTAAAAGGAATCTAGAAACCGATAATAGTTTTATGTAAAATCCGACTTTGTGATTACCTCGTGGAGACTTGGTAATTAGGCAAGAGTAACCACCGGTCAGATTTTATGTTTAATTTTGCATGTTTCACTTTCCGAATAATTTGATTATTCAAAAGTCCACAGTCGCTCATACTTTTCGGGTAAGTATGAACGAAGACTATCGTGAATTGGTTTGTAGATTGTCTAAGGAGTTAGACATTGCAGTAAGACTGCTACAACGTTCATGAGTACTTAGAAATAGAGATTTGAGTATTGGATAAACCCGCGCTCAATAGATTGCTTCATGGATTACATCACGAGCAATGTTGAGATGATAATATCGTATGATCTTGAAGCGGAGACATATGAGTTGAAATTTACGACTCGGTTGTGCATTGATAATGCGAAAACGCATCGGTAACTCGATGTTACAAAACGCATTGTTGTGTACGATTTGATAAGTAAAAGACACAATCATATGAGTCGAAGCTTATTCGTTCCTTGACCCTGATGGGAAACAGATATCTGTAGGCATCTCGATGATTTTGAAGTTGACTAAAGTGCTGGCCAGCCGGGACTAAATTGATGTGTTCAATTAGAAGTCTTAAAGTCATAAGCAGAATCGGAGATCGGGAAACAGAATATCGGACAGAGATTTATCTCAATCCATGTCTCGTGTCTGAAAATATCCTGTTGGACGAATGATCATATGATCACTTATCTATGGACAGAACTGACTGGGTCAGAGTTCGGCAGCAGTTTCTTGGAAGCTGCAGGTTGTTTATTAATCAGAAGATAAATTAAAGTCATAGACTTATCCAAGTGGGACACTCTTGGATTAGGTGTCTAAGTCATAACTTTACATTTATATTTATCTTGTTAATTGAAGCAAAGTCAATTTGGGTTGCCATCATAGTTGGAGGTTAGGATAGAGTTCAGTAGAGTAAAAAGTTGATTTATTAATTGTTTAATAAATCAATAGAATTAATCAAATGATTTATTAATATATTTAAGTGTTAATATATTAATTAGAAACTATAATAATTAATTGATATTTAATCTAGAATTAATTGGATTTAATTTAGTGATTAAATAAATTAATTAAAAGTGCAGGGACTGGTTTGTATTTATTCAATAGTTGAATAATCTGGCAAACCAGTGGAAGGGCCTAAGTTGGAAAAATTATGAGTGTGTACACTCATATTTCGAAACCCTAATTAGGTTTAAGGAAAGCCTTGTCCAAATGGTTACAGGCTTGCCCATTTGGAGGCTCCTTAGGGTTTCAGCTGTAACCCTTGGAGACTATAAAAGGAGGCACCTGGCCACCCTAAAACCTGCGCCACTTTTGAACCAGAATTACTCTGCTGGACTATCTTCTCCATTGCTTGGGTGTGACTTCATTTGAGGCAGGATCTCTTTGCTGCTAGCTTCAAGAACAAGATCAAAAGGTTGGTTATTCTTCATTTGATCTTTAGAAATAATTGTTGGCTTTAGGTTTTAGTTTATTATCTTCATAGAAGAAAACATAGATCTTTCTAGGGTTGCATGTGAACCATAAGAGATTATTTGTTCATTGTTTGCTAGAAAACCCTTCACATAATCGACATAAAGTATAGGTCTGTAGCCAGAACGCGTGTCACATCGCTTCTTGAGGTGAAGGTGGTTAACACCAGTCGGTGTAGCATCCGATGAGTAGGCAATCAGATATACCCTTAAAATCGATCCTCGGGGCTGAAGTAACCCTCCCCAATAGTGGTCCAGAAGGTAGAGGCTCGAACTCAGGTGGGAAGTCGCGAATGCAGTGACCAATGAAATCCTGGAACTCGATATTGATGACCACTTGGGCCGAGTATAATCCCACTCGCTCACCGAATTCAGCGAGACTGCATTCTCTGTCAATCCCATCCAAGCGGAAGGAAATGATATCTGGTGTGCCTTCCTCCTTCAGCCGGTTAACATTCAAGGTGGATAAGAATTCACAGACAAGTTCTTTGTAGGTGGGTTCTTCCATATGGAATATTCTCCACCATGCCATGCAAATAAATTCAACCCATGAGCCTTGGGTCCAATCTTGTCGGGACAGAGGTTCCAATTGTTGGTCGAGACCTGTTTGCTTAGCGAGTTCCTAACTGAGAACTGCAGTTGGCATCATTTCCCGTTTTTGAAGTGACACAAGTTTTCTTAAAAATACTGCCTTTGTAGCAGTTGAAGCGGGTGTAACAAGAATAGGAGAGGTTATTGATACGTTCTGAATGGTTCTTTTCCTCGGGGTCCTAATCGTCTAAACCATCTGCAAAAAATAAGAAAAAATCAGAAAATTTTATGGCCACAGGGTGGTTAGCAGTGCTAACCATAAGGTTAGCGACGCTAACTCATCAGCGGCGCTAATTCCTTGGCAGTGAATAGTAACGTCGCTAATGATAAACAGCAGCGAAAAATAAGTCCAGAATCTGATTTTTTTCGACCCCAAGTGATTGCATTGACCAATTAATCGTTCTAGAACTTTCAGAAATCAAACGTATGAAGAACTATGGCTTTAAACTACCTAAACTTGGCTTTGATTGCAAAAAATCATAGAACTTTTCTTTTCAAGAGCAACGATGCAAATCACAACTATAAGGAGGATTAGAAATAGAGAAACATACCTTGAAAGCATAGGAATTGCGCGAAAAGGTGTGTAGTTTTGTCGAATTTCGTCTTTCAGAGTCTCTTGTTAGTCACATTTTCGGATTAGATTTATATTTAAAGACTAACAAGAAACAGGAGATAAACCGCAACAAACAAACCTGATACAACGCCATTAGCGACGCTAACTGCAAGGGTTAGCGTCACTAATTGCTTCGCACATCCCTCCATCTGATCTCTCGAATAATAACGACGCGGATGTGGGATCAAGAAGTTAGCGTCGCTAACCGGAATTTTTCGCACTCCTTCATTTTTTATTTCTCCTCCATTCCACACGTGATTCGTTGACTTGGGATTTTCCTAATGCAAATTAAAAAGAATTAAAAAATAATCAAAAACTTACAAATGACCGGGTTGCCTCCCGGTTAGCGCCTCTGTTTAGTGTCGTCGGCCCGACCTCGCCTGGTTTAGATCTTTCATTTGATGTTTTCCGGTTTCTTTAATGTCTCCGCCATCTTTTTCTCTTCTACGAACCCTTCATAAAATGGCTTCAGCCTATTGCCGTTTACCTTGAACACTTGGTTCATTCTCAGACTTTTGATCTCTATTGCCCCGTGGTCAAAAACCTATGTGACCACGAACGGTCCTACCCACCGCGACCATAGCTTTCCTGGAACCACTTAATTCTCGAATCATACAATAGAACTTTTTGACCTACACTAAATTCTTTTCTTTTGATATATCTGTCGTGAAATTGCTTGGTGTTTTCTTTGTATATTCTAGAACTCTCGTACGCGTCGTTACGAAGTTCCTCTAACTCCTGTTGCTCCAGTCTTCGATGCACACCCGCTTCGTCTACCTTCATGTTTAGCTTCTTAATTTCCCAGTACGCTCGATGTTCGAGTTCCACAGGCAAGTGACAGGCCTTTCCAAAAACCAAAACAGTAGGGCGACATACCTATGGGGGTTTTATAGGTCGTCCTATACGCCCACAAGGCATCATCTAGACGGACATTCCAATATTTTCAGGTTGTATAGACCGATTTTTCTAAAATTTGCTTAACCTCTCGATTTGAGATCTTAGCCTGACCGTTTGTTTGAGGATGGTACACCGTTGATACTTGGTGTTGAACCCCGTATCTTTTTATAAGAGTACTAAACACTTTATTCAAGAAGTGGGTGCCTCTATCACTTATGATGGCTCTAGGGTTCCAAACCTACAAAATATGTTAGTCCTTACAAAATCAACAACGATTTTGGCATCATAATCTCTTACAGCTTTGGCCTCGACCCACTTGGAGACATAATCCACGGCCGACAATATATAAATATTGCCATAAGATAAGGGGAATGGTCCCATGAAATCAATTCCCCAAACGTTGAAGACTTCACAAACCAGGATTGGGGTTAGTGGCATTTGATTTCTCGATCCAACCGCCCCGGTTCTTTGGCATCTCGCACAATTCCTGCAGTGTAAGTACGAGTCTTTAAAAATATGTGGCCAATAGAGCCCACACTCCAGAACCTTCCTTGCTATTCTTTGAGGACTGAAGTGTTCTCCGCAGGCATGCTCGTGGCAGAAGGAGAGAATAGATTGAGCCTCATCATCTTAGACGCATGTTCTGATTATTTGGTCATCAGTTTGCTTCCATAAATAGGGATCATCCCATATATAACGCCTTGCTTCGTTTTTCAAGTTGTTCCTTTGAGCTCTATTAAATTCGGGAGGAAATTGTCCCGAGACCAGGTTGTTACAGATGTCAACGTACCACGGTAATTCTTGTATCTTGAGAATATGCTCATCAGGAAAAACATCTTGAATTGGTTCAGTGTCTCTTTGCGGTGTGATACAACTTAGGTGGTCGGCTACCAAGTTTTCTTTCCCATTTTTATCTTTTATCTCGATATCAAACTCCTGCAACAATAGGATCCATCAGATTAATCATGGTTTGGAATCCTTTTTTGTTAGCAAATGTCTTATGGCAACATGGTCCGTATAAATGATTACTTTAGCACCCAGAAGGTACTGTTGAAACTTTTCGAGTGCATAGACCACCGCTAAGAGTTCTTTTTCGGTAGTGGAGTAGTTGCCTTTAGCATCATCAAGAACTTTGGACGCGTAGTAGATAACATGATGGGCACGATCAACCTTTTGCCCCAGGACAGCCCTAATGGTTGTGTTGCTTGTGTCGCACATTATTTCAAAAGGCAAGTTTCAATAAGGTGGTTGGATGATTGGAGCAGATGTGAGTAACGTCTTCAAGTGATCAAATGCTCGCTTGCAAACTTCGTCGAACTTTAACTCAACATCTTTTTGTAGAAGATGGCACATTGGGACGGTGATTTTTGAAAAATCATTTATAAATCTTCTGTAAAAACCTGCGTGCCCTAAGAATGATCAAACTTCCCGAACATTCGTTGGATAGGGTAGATTCTTGATGACATCAATCTTGGCCTTATCGACCTCCAGCCCATTTTTGGAAACTATGTGTCCCAAAATTAGTCCCTTGTCCACCATAAAGTGACACTTTTCGTAGTTAAGGACTAAGTCTGTGTCTACGCATCTTTGGAGGATTTTAGTGAGATTTTTCAGACATTGATTAAAGGATTCTCCATAAACAGTAAAATCATCGATCAAAACTTCGATAATCTCTTCAACGTATTCAAAAAAATACTCACCAGGCATCTTTGAAACGTGGCGGATGCATTACACAGACCAAAATGCATTCTCCTATAGGCAAAAGTGCCAAATGGGCATGTGAAGGTTGTTTTCTCTTGGTCCTCAGGAGCTACAGGCATTTGATGGAATCCAGAAAAGCCATCCAAATAACAATAATGGGATTTCCCAGCTAACCTTTCTAACATTTGATCGATGAAAGGTAGCGGGAAATGATCTTTTCTGGTGGCAGCATTTAGTTTCCTGTACTCGATGTACACTCTCCACCTGTTCTGCACTCGAGTGGGCACCAAATCTCTGTATTCATTTTCCACTACTGTAACCCCAGCCTTTTTTGGAACTACTTGGACTGGGCTTGTCCACTTGTTGTCAGAGATGGGATATATCATCCCTGCATTTAACAGTTTCATGATCTTCTTTTTAACCACCTCTATCATAAGTGGGTTTAACCTCCTCTACGGTTTCCTCGTTGGCTTGTAATCGTCCTCCATCAAGATCTTGTGCATACATAGGGAAGGACTCAACCCTTTTATATCTGTAATCGTCCATCCTATAGTTTTTTTATTTTGTTTCAGGAGGGTAATCAGCTCCTCCTCTTCCTTCTTCGTTAATTTATTGGAAACGATAACTGGAAGTGTCTCCCCGTTTCCCAGGTAAGCGTATTTTAGGTGCTTGGGTAAAGTTTCAACTCGAGCTTTGGCGCTTGTATCACCGAAGGAAGGAGCTATTTGGTTGAAGTAGGGAGTTGCACCATAACTTCTTTATTCTTCCATTCCTTTCTCTCTTTTACTGCCTTCACCATTTCTTACAGCTCTTCATTCAATTCGAACTTTTCCATCAATTATTTTATTTTTTCTTTATTCAAATCTTTATTCAATACCAGGCTCAATGGATCGCTGCTGACTAACTCAAAGAGTTCCTCAGCAAGGGGCTTAATGACATCCACGAAGTTTAAAGAATGAATATCAGTTGGGTACCTTATTGCTTCGTAAATGTTAAAATTGATGACTTCTCCATCGAAATCCATGGATAAAGTACCAGCAAAAACATCAATTTTCATTCTTGCAGTTTTCAAGAACGGTCTCCCCAATATTATTGAGTTTGGATTTAGATTATCTTCATCAACCATGTCAAGAATGTAAAAATAAGCTGGAAAGACTAGCTGATTAACTTGAACTAAAACGTCCTCCAGCACTCTTTTTGGATGAACCACTGAACGATCTATAAGTTGTACTATGACCCTAGTTTCTGTGAGGGTCCCAATACCAATTTCTTTGTAAACAGAGTATGGCATGACATTAATTGAAGCTCCCAGGTCAAACATCGCTTTCGATACGTGTAGGTTGCTCAACTTGCAAGGAATGATGAAAACACCAGGGTCCTTACACTTCTTTGGCATCCGCCTTTGCAAGACAGCGGGTTCATTTTCTCCGACTTTAACTGTTTCATTCCCCTTTAGCTTTTTCTTCGATGTACAAAGCTCCTTGAGGAATTTGGCATACCTAGGTACCTGTTTAATTGCTTCCAAGAGTGGAATGTTAACCTCAACCTTGCGAAAAATTTCCAGGATTTCAGTCTCGTTTTTTTCACTTTTTGCACCTCTCAATCTGGAGGGAAAAGGTGCGGAATTTATCTTTGCTTCTAATGACTTTGGGTCTTCTGGTTTAGGTGCTTCAGGCTTTTTCGTCGGCTTTTCCACTTCTAGCTCTTCCACTTCAATTGATGCTTTGGGTCCTTCGTGTTGTGTACCGCTTCTTAGTGTAACGGCATAGGCATTATGCTTAGGATTCATTTGTGTTTAAGCTGGGAGTTTTCCTTGTGCTTCCAGCTTACTTACTGAACTAGCAAGTTGAGCCATTTTTTGTTCTAGGTTTTTTATGCTTGCTTTAGTCTCTTGTTGAAATGCTTTTGTCTCGTTCTGGAAGATTTGCGTACTTGTTTCTAGGCTTTTTACTATATCCTCCAATGACATCCCAGAGCTGTTGCTTGGTTGAGGAGCAGCTGGCGGTTGACGAGGTTGGTACTACTGATTCTGAAGTGGCGGCCTTAGGTGATATTGTTGAGGATTCCTTTTTTGATAATTTGATGATTGACATTGGTTTCATCCTGAGTTTCCTCGCGGTTGGTCATATGGTCGTTGATATTGCCCGGTAGCTTTGACTTCTTCTGTGTCTTCTTGAAGTCAAAGGCACATATAAGTGGGATGGACCACTTGTAAACAAACACCACATTGTCGTACTTGTGGTTGAGCGGCTTTTTCTTTTGTGAGCATCAGGACAGCTTTAGTCAACTCGAAAATTTGTGATTCCAATTGAGGGGTGTTGACTTCGTTCACCACTCTTGGTGGGTCCGGGTACCATTCATTCTCTTGAAGAGTATGTTTAGAATCTTTGGCCATTATGTTAATTAATTCCCGCATCTGAGTCGGGGTCTTATCCATGATGGATCCTCCGCTTGAAGTATTTAATAATCGACGATCCCATGCAATTAATCCCTCACAAAAACATTAAATTAGTTGATGATCGGTGATACCATGCTTGAGGCATCGAGCACACAGCCTTTTGAATCATTCCCAGTAGCTGTGTAGTGCTTCCCTTTTTTGTTGTTCGATACCGATAATCTCTCTGCAAATGGCGGAGGCTTTCATTTCGGGGAAGTACTTGTCTAGAAACATGCGGGCTAGCTCATTCCACGTGGTGACGGATCCAGTGGCAAGTAATAGAGCCAGTCTCTAGCAGAGTCTTCAACAACGAAGGGGAATGTCCTTAGCTTGATCTGGTCTTCGGTGACATCATGTGGTTTCATGTCGGTGCATACCACATGGTATTCTTTTAGAAATTTATGAGGGTCTTCATTCTCGACCCCTCTAAAGGTTGGCAAGAGATGGATTAGACCAGATCGAAGTTCGAAATTGGTCATGGCAAGATATGCGATGCATAGGGGTTGTTGGGAAACATCTTGTGTTGCCCATTAGCGAAGGGTTTGTTCGGGTGCTGCCATGGTGATAGGTATATGAATAGGGGTTGGAGATGGTGGGGATGTGGTTTCAATATAGGTTTCGTTAGATTTAGCTTCGGTTGATTGAGTTTCTGTGGTGGAAGCAAATGTAGAAATTTGGGAAGCGGTTTGGTTCATGCGAAGTGTAGTTTGCTTCCTTAGCGTTCTAGCAGTCTTTTCAATCTCTTTGTTGAGGGAAACTGGTGTACCTATACGAAGAGATCTTGGCATAAATGTTAGTGACGTCGTGTCCCCGGCAACGGCGCCAATTTGTTAAAGGTGTCAATCCCTAACAAATAAGATCAGAAATAGTTCCCAATCAAACACTTGCTATTCTGCACTGGATTAGAGTAGAGGGCAAGCAGGGTCGAACCACAATGACACGGGGTATAAAATTTATGCCTCCTTAGTACAGAATACTAAGGTTGATGTGATAGGGGTTTTTTTAGTAAAATTGTAAATAGAAGAACATTCAAGTAATAAACTTTTAAGAAAAATAATAAATAAAAGCATAGTCCCGAGTCTTCGATGTTTATTAAAATGGAATGAATCTGACTGATGTGCTTTAGAATACAATTCTAAGTTGGCTTTTGAAAATCATAAAATGCTGTCTTTATGAAAATAACTTGCTAAAATGTTCAGATAAAGGTCTGCTTATTACCTAAACCTAGTTCTGTTTTACCCGACCTAAGGTCTGCTTATAGGCCAAATGCAGAAACTGCATGAGGTGTGCAAGTACTAATCAATGTACAATTCTTCTCGTCCGCTGGGAAGTGTGTGAACATATGATCAAATTCTAAACAAGGAATTGGGTGCTTGTTTTTGTTACCAAACATCGACTGTGCAAAACTATTAGGTGCCTTACACAGTCGATTAACAGTGCATGACAAAGATCCATTTAGGGTAATCAGTCAAAAACAAATCAAATTCAAGAATTAAATTGAAACAAGAAATTGATCATTAGAATTATTCAAAAGCAATCATCAAGTCGAATGATTCAAACTACACAATAAATATGTCCGAACTCGGAACTAGAGTACGCTTCTAGCCAGACATCGCTAGAATTGAATCAAAATACAGAAATGTAAATCAAACGTTTCTTACAAACAAATACACGTAAACCGAGTCTTGAAAAACATGATTCGACCTTCTAAAACTTCTAAAACTGCTTTGAAATGGCTTGGAATTGTGGGTGTGAAGAGCAGGGACTGAACTCTCTTCTGGCTGGAAATGAGATGCTATTTATAGACCCTGGAGCCATTAGTGGCGCTAACTAGGAAGTTAGCGTCGCTAACTTTTGAATTTCCCGAATATCGGGTCTTGGTCAGCCCGTGAATCCCGACAGCTCAATTTTTCGCAACAACCATGATTAGCGGCACTAACAAGGATGTTAGCAGCGCTAACCTACTATTTCCTGCCTTTTGTCATTTTTAGTCCCTCTTTGTTCCAGCTTTGGCCAATTTCCGTCCATTTTCTTGAAAACCTGAATAAAAGACACTTTCCAAGTATAGTGAGTATTTTGGTCCTTTCACAATTGATTTATCTATAAAAATGCCCTAAAAATGCCCTGATATCGTACGAAATATATACGAAATAAATAAGATATCATATTTTAAACTTTTATGATCTGTATATACAATAAACTTCACGCCATATAAGTGATGTCTCCAAAGCTTCAAAGCCAAGATCACTACAGCCGACTCAAGATCATGTATCGGGTACTTCTTCTCGGCCTCTTAAGTTGGCGGGATGCATAAGCGATTACTCGACCCTTCTACATCAACACACACCTAAGGCCTACTCTTGAAGCATCACTATACACTACATAGTCTTCTCCGCCTTGCGGTAAAGCTAACACCGGGATTCACATAATGCTTGCTTCAATTTTCGAAAGGCTGCTTGTTGTCTTTCCGCCTACTTAAAATTTTCACCCTTCTTGGTCAATTTGGTCAATGGGGCAGCAATCAAGGAGAAGGTTTCTACAAATATTCTATAGTAACCCGCCAATCAAGGAAAATTGTGTATTTCAGTCGGACTTCGAGGCAGTTCCCACTTCATCACGGCTTCAATATTTGTTGGATCAACTTTAACACATTCACTATTGATAACGTGCCCAAGAAATTGTACTTCTCTCTGCCATATATCACATTTGGAAAACTTCTCATACAACTTCTCTTCACGAAGTAACTCCAAAATTTGGCGCAAATAAACACAATGCTCAGCCTGGCTTTGCGAATACACCAAAATGTCGTCAATGAAAACGATCACATAAGTATCAAGGAACAGGCGACATATTCGGTTTATAAGATCGATAAATGTTGTCGGAGCATTGGTTAACCCAAAAGGCATAACCAAAAACTCATAATGGCCATAGCGAGTACGGAAAGCAGTCTTCGAAATATCAGATTCTCAAATCTTCAACTGGTGATACCCCGACCTCAAATCAATTTTAGAAAAATAAGACGCCCCCTGAAGTTGATCAAACAAATCATCAATTCTCGGTATCGGATATTTTTTCTTCACCGTGATCTTATTCAATTCCCGGTAGTCTATGCACATATGCATAGACTCGTCTTTCTTTTTAACGAACAGAATGGGTGCTCCCCAAGGTGACGAACTCGGTTTAATAAACCCCCGATCCAAAAGTTCCTCCAATTGCTTTCTCAATTCCTCCATCTCTGAAGGTGCTAATCGGTAAGGAGCACGAGCAACAGAAGCGGCTCCCGGAACCAATTCAATCATAAATTCTATCTGGCGATCCGGCGGTAATCCAGGAAGTTCTTCAGGAAACACATCTGGAAATTCATTCACTATTGATACGATTTCAATACCCACTTTAGTCGGTTTAGCCAAAGCCACATATGCCAGGTAAGACACCCCTCCTTTACTAACACTGCTCCGAACCTGAGGAAAGGAAATAACCAGCATTCTCAATCGTTGTCGTTCACCCTAGATTTTCATCCATTTTCCATCTGGTGTTAGAACCGTAAGGTTCTTATTTCTACAATCCATGTTGGCATAATTCATTGCTAACCAATCCATACGCACTATTACACCAAACTCCTTGGTAGTCATCGGCTTCAGATCTATAGGAAAAGTGGTCCAGTAGATCTTAAGCTAACAACCTTTGATACGTTCAAAAACCCGCATGTATCTCTCAGCCACAACTACTTCCAAACTTTCATCCATAGGGGTTAGGGGAATATTTATATGAGGCATAAATGATGTCGACACAAAATAATGAATAGCTCCAGGATCGACTATTACATACACGAGAATTGAATTTAAACTGAACATATCTAAACTACGTCAGTCTTGTCACGAGCCTCTTCCACATTCATTGTTAGAATATGGTAGGGTTTGAGTGGAGATCTGGATACCCCTTGGATCATGAGAACACTTTCCGAACTGATATTTCTAACCTGTGCCCGGGTTACAAGAAATTCAGCCTAGGATAATCCAAGAGGACACTCACGAATCTAGGCACAGAAAATGTGAGCCAAATTGCTCTGGAGATCTGAGAGAGTTTGATGAAAAACGAGAGCTACATCGTCTGTCTTCACCTCAAAGAGGAGAGCCGTATTTATAATAAACGAGTGGATTAGGGTTTCGTCTAGGGTAGTCGTCATGGGCTTTAGGATTGCCGTCATCGGTTTCTTAGGTAATAAGTCACGAATTTATGAAGGATTAATGGTTTCCAAAACTGACGAAATTAGTCAGTTTTACCATAATTCCCCTCGAGAAATACGATTTTCTACTAAGGACCCCAGCCAGGGGTTCGACCCCTGGAACCCCCGCTAGGGGCGCTGCCCCTAGACCCCGCCAAAGGGACGCTGCCCCTTTGGAAACCCCGAGCCCAGGGGAGCTGCCCCCGGACCCCCGACTTGTCGTCGAACCGGCTATTTATTTGACCTTATACATGCGTGCACTCCGCAAATACCCGAACATATATCAGGATACAAACTAAATAACCCTTAGCTCACATGTTAGTTCCAGTTACACAAAATGACATGGTGACATTAAAATCACCAACAGTCATCTGAAATGCTCGTGACGCCACTGGCCCTCCCCGGCCCTTTGCCTCCTCTTTCTTTCCTCCTTGCTCCTCTCTTGGTTTATCACTAAGTGTTCCAGATTTAATCTGGGGACAGTTCGAACGAATGTTATCTGTAGCCCAACATTGGAAACACCTCCTTTCCGCTTGACAGTCTCGGGTGATGTGCCCCTGCTTTCCACAATTTCGACAGCCCAACGGTGGGGCATCTGATGAACAATTTCCCGAGTGCTTCCTCCTACACTTTTCACACCACTTACCTTCTTCTTTTCGACCTTTACCCTTAAAGTTAGGCCCAGACTGTTGCGACTTCTTTTGAGGTGCCCACGGTTGTTCCTCTGCTTTTCTTTTTGTTTCATTCTCCTTCCTTTCATTCTCCTGTCTCTGCAGCTCTGTCTCTCTTTCCGTAGCCCTGTCCACCACTTGCCGGAAAGAAGACAACTTCAATGGCTGCACTATTTCTCAAATTCTGGTCTTTAATCCCCACACATACTTGTCTATTTTCCGCTTCTTGGTATTGATTTGGTGTTCTGAAAATCTAGCTTTCTCTAAGAAACTTAACGTGTACTCCTGCACCGAGTTAGATCCTTGCTCCATGTGTAGAAACTCATCCTCTAGTTTCTTTACCGCCACTTCTGAACAATATTCGTCATTAAATTTGGTTTTAAACTATTCCCATAATAAGGACCGCGTCAAGTCAGGAACCAATGCCTTACTGAATACTTGCCACCAATCCTTTCAACTAGTTTGTGGCAAACTCCACTTTATATTCTTCAGCACATTTGCTAACTTGGAACACTTTCTCAGTGTGCGTCAGTCATTCCATTGCTTGAACCGGATTATCAGTTCCCGAGAACTCTTTGGGTTTACAGCCAAGGAAAGTCTTGTAAGTACATTCAGTCTTTTTCTTGGAAGTTCCTTCCCCTTGGACTTCTTTTTCAACACGAATTCTACTCTCGCCTTGACTCTCGCCTTCTGGCTGTTTATCATGGATTTGCTTTGTAGCCACTTCACCCTGAGTATTTACCAGGGTACGTAATATTTCTCGCCTTGACTCTCGCCTTCTCAGCAACTATAGTTTGTAAATCTGGCAGGTTTCCTTCAGCTGAGCCACCCGCCCCTCTTCCGACCGAGCCTTGAGAACGGGCTCGACCACCTCTCGAGGCTCCTCGTCCTGAATTTCCCCATGTAAGATTACTTCGTGTACCTCTCATACTTCAAAAGTGAACAAACAATTAGGTTATATATATATAACAACATGTTTATATACACCTAACTGAACAACACGTCTACTATCTCTCAAGGTTTAAGTCTAGGGATCTATTCTACAAACACCAAGTTCACTTAAACCACGACTCTGATACCAACTTGTAACACCCGACTTTTGCAAACAAATACACCCAAAATTTTCGCTTTGAAAACAAAGTTTTAATACACAAAACCATATAATTTGGTGTAAGTTACAAACAAAGGGTATAAGTCTATCAAGGAATATAAGAACGAAATAAACTCCTTCTAAGCTGGGCTGCTATTATCATCATCTACATGGTCTATGTCCTTAGCCATGAGCTACATCCTTACCCTTACCAGGGTTATGCTCACTTGCAGGGACATTACACATATACGCTGTGAGCTATAAATCTCAATGAGTAATCATATGAACAATTCAACATGTGTAAATAAAATAAGACAAGTGAAGTCTCAATACAATGTAAATCCACGTTTGTTCATCATTTTTACTATATAGTTCTTTTATCGGGTAAACCACAAGGTTTCAACCAAGTATGTTGGGCATTTAAACCCAACCTCCTAGCTACAAAGGCCGATATATGTTGGATAAGTAAGTCCAATCTCCTAGCAACGAAGGCCGTTGTAATTTGGATGTCAAATCCAATCCCCTAGCCACAAAGGCCATTATAATTTGGATATCAAATTCAATCTCCTAGCCACAAAGGCCGTTATAATTTGGATATCAAATCCAATCTCCTAGCCACAAAGGCCGTTATAACCACATAGGTTTCACCATATAAATCGGGTAATCAACCCAAATTCTCGACTATTAAGACCAATACCAGAAACTACTTCAACTTATAAGAATTCAATCAATACATATCATACTAGACATAGTAAAGATTACTCACCTGGTTTGAAGTTCTATATAGTCCTAGCTACCATCAATGGTAGATACAAAGCGTTTCTTCAACACTTTACAGCACCTATACCACCACATATATACCAAATAAAGGTGAATACCTTGCATTTCCACAACCATAGCTTGGAACTAGTTCACAATTTTCTAACTAATTCAAGTGTTACATCCACTAAGCTTGGCTAATCACAGGTGGTTAACATAACCACCTGAAATCAACTCCACCCGACCAATTCAACCACTCAATTGAGCTAGAACGAGAAATCTTACCTTCAAGTAGCGAGATATCGATTATTACTTGAATCCTTCAAGTTCTTAACCTTCCAATTTGACTTCTAGGGGTTTGGATATGTTTTTCTAGGGTTTCAGAGGTTTTGAAGCTTGAGAGTTCTTTTCCAAAATGACTTAAAAATGCACATTAAAAACTACATCTGTGACATTAGCGTCGCTAATGCCATAGTTAGCGGCATTAACTATGGCTGCACGACCCGTGCAGTTTTACACGACCCGTGTTAAGCCACTGCTTGCTTCTGAACCCTTCTTACATGACCCGTGTTGCCTAACATGACCCGTGTAAGTCTCAAACAATCCCGGAAATTGTTTTTAAGCCTCTTTACACGACCTGTGTAGCCCTCTTTTTGCATTTTTCATACCAAAACTCCATCCAGAAGGTAATCTAATCATCCAAACACATATGACATCATACTAAATCTTAATTATACTAAGATTAACATGAAAAAACTTACCGAAAGTTTATTGGTAGGGAAAACCTAATTCGATCGACGGCCGCCAACCCTAGCCGTCGCTCGTCGTCAACAGTCGTCGGCCTTCTATTGTCGGCGTAGCCGTCATCCTAATCTCTTCACGGTACAATTTCGGTTCCTGTTTTCTTTGTTTTTCACCATGGAGGCACCGATCACTATCCTCTCTACACAAGAGAAAACAACACACAACTCTCCCAAGTTCGGTTTTACACTATCTCCTACAAAATATGGTTATTGGAAGGCAATGCTTCAACCATTCCATACCTCAAATAACTTATTTGGATACATTGATGGCTCTATCTCAAGCCCGGATCTGATGATCATAACTCCCGGCAAGGAAGGTGATCCCACCACCTCCACACCAAACCCTCAACATGTTGTCTGGATTTCCAATGATGCCCACGTTGACATGCTTCTCATGTCCACTATATATGAAGCTTCTTTCCAACACATTCAAGGTACTAAATCCTCACGTGATCTTTGCTTATATGCCTATGCCCCTCATACATCCTCCCGAGAGTTCATGTTCAAAACCCGGTTACTAAAGATACAAATGAAAGGTGATGAATCCTCTGCTACATACCTCACTAGGGCACAAGAGTATGCTTATGTTCTCGCCAACATTGGTCAGCCCATGCCGGAAAAAGATATTGTTATGCTAGTTGTTGCAGGTCTAGGGGAAGAATACAATGACAATTCACAACTGTCTTCTTGGAATTTCCCGGTTTCCTAGCCGATCCGGAATTTTTAGTTCAAAAATCGGCTGCCGACATTGCCCCGGCTCAAGCCTTCATTGCTCACGCTACTCCCACCCCCATCTATTCAAACCGACACAGTTCAAGCCATACAACAACTTGTATCTCGTCTCAGTTTTCAGCTTCAACGTCTTCCCGACGCCTCGGCCCCATCTGCGGCTTCTCAAGCCTTTTACACAAATCGGCCGGCTCAAAACCGAAACCGTGGGGGCTATAACTCCCGAGGTCGTGGCGGCCTCAACAAAAACAACAATCGCAATCAAGGTGGTGGACATCGGGGACCCGGTCAACTTGCCTGGGCTTCTACCCCGAACACCGTATAAGGAACTTGTAACAGGTGCGGAATTGGTCACGTTCCATCCGATTGTCCAAACTGTGATCCCTCCACCCTCCAGCCAAGACAACCATAACCATCTACCATCTATGCTGCTTCTCGGTCCCATGCTCCCACGTTGCTTCCCGACACGAGATCAAATAACCATGTTGCTCCTGATATGACAAGCTTTAGTGTCGCAGACTCTTACTTTGGCGATTACAATCTTCATGTTGGTAATGGTACGACTCTCCATATTCTCCACATTAGCTCTTCCCGTCCGTACTCTCCAAATAAAACCTTTCAGCTAAATAATGTTCTTCATGTCCTTGAAATTAAGAAACATCTTCTTTTTGTTCAAAAATTTTGTCTTGATAATCATGTCTATTTTGAGTTTCACTCCTCTTTTTTTGCTATCAAGGATTCAACGACTCATTCTACCCTCCTCACGGGTCCAAGTGACGGTGGACTCTACTCTATCACTCTTCCAACAATTCGCTCTCTTCATAAACTTGCTTTTTCAACAACTCGAGCCACTACAACCACATGGCATCAACCGCTGGGACATCCTCACTCTCAGTTTTTTCAAACTATGTTATCTAAGTATCATTTACCTATTTCCAATAAGACTTTGATTTTCATTGTAATTCATGGTCGTTTGGAAAATCTTCCAAACACCAACTTATTACCTTCTACTTATAAAAGTTCTCATGTTCTAGACTTAATTTTTTCTGATGTTTGGGGTCCTGCAGCGGTAACCTCTTTTGATGGCCATACGTACTTTTTACTTTGTGTTGATCATTTTTCCAAATTCATGTGGTTGTTCCCTTTAAAATGTAAATCCGATGTTTTTGATTTATTCAAACGTTTTGTCACCTTGGCTGAAAGTCAATTTTCTACCAAACTTAAAACTGTGTAAACTGACTGGGGGTGAATTTTGTGGTCGATGGCAGCTAAGGTGGTGTTTCGAGACAAACCGCCATTTCTGTTGAGAATGAGAGGAAGAACAGAGATAGCCAACGACTGTGGCAGGTGAAGAGAGGTAATGTAGAGGTGGCGGAGTTAGGCGGTGGTGATGGTGGAGCTCGTATGGACGAACAAGTTGAGGCGGATTGAATATAGAAAGTAGGGCATTTGAAGGGGAGGGAACGGGAACACACAAAGAATGAACCTTGTTGAATTAGGGTTCATTTCAAAATATATATGAAGTGGGGGAAAACAAAGGGACGAGACGATCCGCTTTTTCTTTTCAAATTTTGAACAAATGCATAATCCAAAATTTTGAACTAATCCCGCTCGTTTTTTATTTAATCTTCAATTTTGGCCTGTAAAGTAATCCATACCATCCATCTCAAATGTATAAAAAATCCAAGGGTCTTTATTTGTTACCCTTGTTTAAGACTTTTGGTCTTAAACTCTTAACATGTATGCATTATAAGTATTATAGATATTGATATATAACTTGATGCAAGTGTTGCAGCAACCATGCCTTTATTGATTTAATATGATATATAATACACAATGACATATAAAACATGCATGTCTACTTATGATAATATATTGGATTAGAAAGCTATTTGCTTCCATTTTATTCTAAACGATTGTTTTTTGTTCCAAGATCATTATTTTACACCACCACTATCGCCTCCTCAAGAACTGCCTCAAGGTGTGCTATCACCACCACCATTAGTGTTATTGCCAAGGAACGTTCCAATAGTATTTTCTCTTGGCACTTGACTATTTGGGTCGTTTTTCAAAGCCTTCAGTATCGCATCAACGGTTTTGACAGCTTCTTCACCATCATTTCGAACTTGAATGGCCAAATCAATTAGGTTAGGCATATCTTTATATCCAAGGGATGGCTTCTCCAATCCAACATGTTTTGTCCCACAAACAATGTTAGTTGTGCAAATCAAAAACAATAAAGCTACAACAACCGAATGCTTAAGAAACATCATTTATGCTTTTCTCAATAGCGTATCGATGACTTAGAATAAGTGATACAAGTACCTATATATAGGAATTTAAGTGGCCAATTATTCAATGCGACATCTAAGATGTGTATCACGATAACCAATTACGTGTCGTAACTTATACATAAATATTAATGTTTCATGTGATATTATATACAACTAACATGTATGATTTGACACAACAAGCGAATGTGAACTTTACTCATAAAATTTTATTATATTAATGACATGATACATAAAGGAAAAAATGTTATACAAGATCTAAACGAGACGAGAAACCTACTTATTTTCATCGACGAAAGTTTTTTAGTAATTTTTTAACATTGATATATACAACAAACTAATTTAATAACGTTTATCTATGTTGTTTTGATTACAAACTCAAAACTTTATAATCGACCATAAAAAATCCAAATTTTTTTCATTGAAAAACAACGTTTTTACGGTGGACGAATACATTTATTTTAACTTTAAAAACGTTGTTTTGATTACAAACTCAAAACTTTATAATCGACCATATTTTGCATAATAAAATGAATTTTCCCATAACAATTTATTAAAATAAAACGAATAACCTAACAATAAAATAACAATAAATGAAAATAATAAACTACATTATGATAAGTCATTAACAGCGGATTAGGTATATATAATGGGTTTATTTTAAATGGGTCTAGAAACAAAAACTAGTTGATTAACTAATAACCCACTGACGTGGTCTTTTGAATCAAATTAGCCCGGTAATTCATTAAAGTTATCCAATAATATAAACCCATTATATATACCTAATCGGTTGATTATTTTTTATCTTTGGGAGGCAGCACACAGCCAAGTCAAGGACATAGAGCGACGCAAATCGTTGAATTTTTACGAATGATATATCTCTTATTCTCGATTGTAAAAAATAAAAAATCGATTGTTAACGAACGATGTGCTGTTGGGAGCACCAGCAAATCAGAAATTGTTTGATCGGTAGATTTTTTTTCTTATATATTCTTTCTTCTGATCTATTAAATTCTTTTTTCTTTCGTCAATTTATTCTTCCAAGTTTATCAAAATTTCCGCCCTTCTGTACTCGATTATAAGTTGAAGCTCTTCTTCTCCATTTTTTTTATCTGCACGAGAACTCTTTGAACTCTTTGGTATTCGTATTTAGAATAAATTATGGGATTTATCAAGAATTACAACGCTACCCCCAAAATATATATGACCCCCTCCATCCCTTTCCCATGTGTACATTTTTCATGTTTTACCAGCCAAAATTGGGGGCGAACATCAATAATTTCAATTTAGACCAACGAATTGACCCCTATGATTAATCCAGTAATACGAAAGCAACTTCACATCATCTATTGCCTTCGAATTCTCAAGCCTCACCCCATTAAAAATCACTCCATTAAACAATTTTGTAATTTTGTAGAATTTCGAGTTTTAGTTCTTTAATAAATGCTAATATTTATCAGAAACTAGAAAATTTTGAAGAACATAGCGATATATATAAAATAACGAGCGGAAAGGAGTCGCGCGTTGCTGCGGTTAAGGAAGTCAACAAATTAAAACTACAGGGGTATACAAATTAAAACTACAAGGGTAAAAATTGTAATAAACTAAAATGATAAAACTACAGGGGTAAAAATTGTAATTAATTAAAATGGTACTGTTCATTGAGGCAACAATTGTATATATATATATAAAATAATTCAAAGTCCAATGATATATTTTGGTAGAGTTTCCTAAGTAAAGTGACTTGGTTATATATACATGATGATGAGGTTCATTACAAATATAACTAGAAAATTTTGAAGAACATATATAGCGATATATATAAAATAATTCAAAGTCCAATGATATATTTGGGTATATTTTCCTAAGTAAAGTGACTTGGTTATATATACATGATGATGAGGTTCATTACAAATATATGATGATGCAGATGTGCTGTAAAAGGTAATCACTGTAAGACCAATTGCAGGGTTATCTTTATTCATGTAAGTGTACAACAATAAATCTTTTACATTTGCTATTTATTATCATTTTTAAAACTACATAATATTTGATCTATATGCTCAAGAATCATTTTAAAATTATGTTTATTATCATTTTTAAAAGTATATCATAAAGTTGATACATATTGAATATTTATTATTAATATGATTATTAATAAATAATCAACTCTTGTATTTAATTAGGAGATAATTATTATTTTATGAAAATAATAAACCAAGAGAGTGTAAACTAGTTATTATATCATATGATATGATTTAATAAGTCATGTACAAAGCTTTGGACACTTTGGTTTCCATTGAACTTTCTAGTTACATAAATGTATTTGGTTAGTGTAACCAAAGTCACTCATACACACTTTATTGGTGAGTGGAAGGTTGCTTGTCAACCTTCCTCTTACACAACATACCTTCTTACATACATTCCACATTTACATTAAATGAAAACATGGGTCCTCGGTCTTTCATAAGACGATATAAGAGAGTGTTTGGAAGAGTTCAAGGTTGGGAATTTCCTCTCCTCCTTTGAAAAATGTCCACCCTCTCTTACTTTGGTTTTTGAAGCTAGTTGCATGTTTGGTGGTTCTAAGTGCTTCTCTGTTAGTGCTTAATTGTGTTAAGAACTTAAAGGCTTTAGAAGTCACTAATACAAAAGGGAACTATCATTCCTCACTACTAGAAAATTAGCCTTTAATGACATACGAACTATGACACACACTGATTTTATGACATGCAAAAATGTATGTCATAAAAAAAGTGTCATCTTTGTTATAATTTAAAGAATTTAGGACATACAAAAATGTATGTCATCTATTTATGTCATAATAAACAAACACGGGAGGCACTTAAATGTCGTTTTATAAAAAAGTGTGTCATCTTTCCTTTTCTTTTTTATTATTTCCCTAACCTCTCTAAGTTCACGTTTCAAACATCTCTGATTCTTCTCGTTGTTCATACCCCAAAATCTAGGGTTCCTCGTTTACACTTCGTTCTTCTTTATACTCTCTCCCATTGATGCATTAATCCCGACTGTTGATACCACTCATCGTCGCACCCGCCACCAGGCACCGCTGCACCAGCGAAGGTGCCTGCACCAGCGACCAGCACTGTCGCACCTCTCATTCCTTAATTGCAAACTTCCAGTGACCAACTGAGCCGA
Source organism: Cichorium intybus (assembly GCA_023525715.1). Lineage (NCBI taxonomy): Eukaryota > Viridiplantae > Streptophyta > Magnoliopsida > Asterales > Asteraceae > Cichorium > Cichorium intybus. Next base: position 1,453,318 of record JAKNSD010000045.1, on the reverse strand, counting down.
CGACTAAGGTTAGGACTCGAAGAGAAACCATTACTGTTTCGCCATTCTCTCTTCTTTTTTTCTTTGTCGCACACACCACGCTTCCATATTTACACTTGCAGTCCCGTTTTCACTTCGATTTTGATTTAATCACATAACTAATCGTGAAATTGATCTTGCAGTTCCGTTTTCACTTTGATTGACAAATTAATTCTCTCAATGATTTAATTTCATAGCTAATCATGAAATCGAATACAGAAAACCTTCAATATGCCCACACATAGAATCGGTAATGGCGGTAATTGGTTGTGATTTTCGTACCTAGGGTTACTAATCTGCATTTGTTTTTGAATTTTTGTAGCCGTGTGTGTGTTTGATGCGATGTCACCAAAACTACAAAAGGAGACTCTTGAGTCTTTTTGCTCAAGGAAGGTATATGTATTCTGCTACATGTGTGCTGGCAAGTCTGGATCAGTAATGGTCATTACCATCTCTACTATGTGCATATGTATACTAATAAAGAACCCCAATTTTGTTTTCATATTATGTCAACCCTTCCTACTTTTGATCTGTTACTCGACCAACCCAATAGTGAGGGTCATACTCAAGCAATCAGTTTAAACAATTTTTAATCATACGTTTTCTTTGCATATATGAAAAGGCAATGGATCCTTTGCAATAAAATGTAAAATTATGTGTCTGTAAGTTAATCATTCAAGTTTTGAGACATAATAACTCAATGGAAGGAAAGAGTATATGAGAGAAAAACTGTAGAAAGTTAGGACTTACAAAAGTGATTATGTCAAGCAGCTGCATTAGCTGGTAGGACCATAATGCATATTGATTCTGTTATTCCTATAATGGAAGCTTATCAAAAGTTTATGAATCATATGTTGAAAAAGCAAAGTTTCCTTACATGGATTATGGTTTTCACATGGCCATCACTGAATTGGATGATATTGTTCCCCCAGAGATGGAAATTATGGTTGAAAAAGGTTTGTATTTTTAGCATTTTTCTTCTTTTTTACCCATTAAGTTTTGTACATTGACTATATTAGTAGAAAGAGTAAAGTATGTAGATTGTTTTTGCAGCTAGAAAGAGAGGCTACAGCTAGAGCAATTCGTTTGGCTGATGTTGTGAATGCACATTTGTACATTGTTCATGTCATGCGTTCTGATGCTGTTGAGGAAATATCAAGGGATCAAAAATCAGGTTTGTGAATTTTTAGATATTTATATGTAGCATGGTTTTATTACTGTTTATGGTTTTTGGGTTGTAATTTTTATATAGATTAAGGGTTTCACCTTGCTATAGAATGCACAGAAAACATTATGATGAATTACATGAATGAAAATGAGGACATAGATAATGTTTGTCATTCGGACAATGGGTTTAAATGATAGAAATATTGTTGTAGTTTCATTGAACCTTACTGTGGGTTTCTTGGGCCTGTAACTCTTTAAAATCAAAAACTATTGAGTGTTTGAATTCACATGCTATATTTTGCATCACATGTATTGCAATTAATACTGATGGTTCTGTTTGATTAATCGCACATGACATTCATTCAGGTCTGCAAAGGAATGGAAAGAGTTGAAGATTAATATGGATTAACTATCCGAGGCCAGGATTAAAAAATGACGAGCATGGCATATGTATTAATGATATTTTATTTTGTGTCTTAATTTTAAATAATTATTATTTTGTATGACATCGACATTGTGATAATGTGGCCATGGTATATGTATTAATGATATTTTATTTTGTATGACATTAAATTTTTTGTGTGATGTAATTTCAATATCATTAAAGCATATATATATATATATATATATATATATATATATATATATATATATATATATATATATTTGTATAAAACTAATTTACGACTTACATTGCGAGTCATAAATGTATGTCGTAACTGTGTGTCATAACTGTATGTCATAAACGTGTGTCATTAATGTATGTCGTAAATTTTACGACACACAAATGTGTGTCATCTGTCATTTATGACAGGGGCTTCCTTGACATACATTTGCGTGTCATCTGTACCCTTTAATGACACGCAATGCGTGTCATTAAAGGCCTTTTTTCTAGTAGTGCCTAGTGCCTCAATCTTGTTGGTGGATACATTATAGAGGAACATTACTTTGATTTCTCTTGCCATCTTCAGCAACTCCCCAAAACTAAGTGGGATCAAGGTCTTCAAATGATTATTTCTTTTCATCCAATAGTTGTCAAATAATATTTGTAGTTTATGTAATTGGATCCTCTTGGTGTTTTGTTAAAATGATCTTAAAATAATTGTTATTTTAAAACCGCTTTCGTTTGCCGCTTAATATTGTTACACTTTTCTGGAGAAAGTAGAAACAAAGAATTCCTTATTTGACCACTTACTCTTTTTTAAAGATCAAATGAATGAAAAAGCAAGTGACCTAAAGAAATAGAACAATAAAAGTGAGATATTATGTTTTCCATGTGAAGGGTTTGGTAAGGGCTCTACGGTTAGAGAAAACATCGTAAGGGACCGAATCCAAAATAAACATAATGATCTAAATAGCACCAAAATTCATTTTTTGACCATGTGATAAATAAACATTATAGGAGAGGGACCAAAGTGGTAACCAACCTTTAGCATAACGGTTAAAGTGAAGAGTTTTTTAAAGAATATAACATCATCTTTAACATTAATTTTTTATTTTTCAACCGTGTAACACACAGGGTTATAACCTAGTTTGTGTGTGTGTGTATATATATATATATATATATATATATATATATATATATATATATATATATATATATATATATATATATATATATATATATATATATATATATATATGCTTAGGTTCAAATGAGAACTAAATAATTTGTGTGAACATGTGAACTATCTTTGACCATTACATTTCATATATCAATGATCACCATTAATCAAGTAAATCCGGATTATTAATTACTTAATAATTAAAAAACTGTCGTTTAAACACGGTTGAGGGCAATAATGACATTTGACTTGTGCGAGAATTAAGGAAAACGTATCAGTGGCGGTTTATTCTCCATATTATTTGCTAATCAAATACTATATTTAATAAAAATTTACTATATTCTAAAATCAAATTAATGGAAACTGAATAAACCGGGAATCCAAGAATTCGAAAATCCTGAAAATTTGAAAAGCAACTTCAAGATATACATTGAAGAACAACCAGGAAAATGAGTTTACCACGAAGACGCGCAAGGAAGCAACTGCAATCGTTTAGAACAATGTGTTGGATTAAGGTGTCTAAGCCATAACTATAATTGATACATATACTTGAATTGATAACAGCACGGTCCTTTTGGGTTGCCCTCAAACCTATCAGATGACAAGATAACTTATAAAAAGATAGAGAGAGAGAGTGTGTGAGAGAGAGAGAGAGAGATTGATTTATTAATATATTATGAGGATAATATATTAATTAGAAATCATATTATTTAATTAATGATTGATCAAAAATTAATTAGAATTAATTTTAGGATTAATTGGATTAATTAAAAGTGTAGGGGCTGAATTGTAATTGTTCAATAGTTGAGCAATAGACAATTAAGGCTGTGCATATGGGTTGGACGTATCCAAAGCTTAAAGCCTTATGGGTTTCGAAATCCATATATGGATACAAGGTCTAATTATGGTAATGATAAGCGAGTTGAATTATATGATAAATCATATCAGGAATTCAAATAAGGCAGTTATATGTCTTATCACTTATCATCTGGAGACTATAAATAGACCCCCGTAGCACCTCATAATTCATGCCAATTCAAGGAGTTTTCTCCATCCACTCACTTGTTTCTTGCTTGCTTTGGTTCTGGGTGTGAGCCATTAGAGGCACGACATTTGTGGTGCTTGCTTTCAAAAGATCAAAAGGTATGTATTCTTTATGAAATTTTCGATTATACCTTTAGTGTTTTTATTATGTTCTTAGTTATAGGTTCAATAGAGAAAACATAGATCCTTATAGGTTGCATGAGAACTTAAGAGTTTAAGTTGATTGTTTGCCCATTCCCCATTAGTGGTATCAGAGCTATGATCTATTTTCTGTTGAATAGATGTAATAGAAGAACTGTTATTAGGGTTTAATGGTCTTCAACCCTAGCCACCATAATGTCGACTTTGGGCTAGGGTTTTAGAAACCCTAGCCTCCACCCTTGTTGTTTTTCGAAAATTTGAAGGCTCCTGTAGGGTTTTTCTATTTTTGGTAAATATGATTATTTAATAAATGGAAACCCTTGGCCTTATTTTTGGAAAACTTAGTAGGCAAGGAATAGGATTAAATTAATTGATTTAATTTGTTAATCCTATGTGATTTAATTAATTTAATTAATTGTTAATTAAAAGATAAACATTAAATCAATGTGGTTTAAATTTAAGTTTAAAATTAAATGGTTTAATTTTAGAAAACTTAAATAGATAAAACCAAAATATTTTAAAATGTTTAAAATACATCATATACATTATTATTAAAAGTTAATATTTATATGTATAAGAATAAGTCAGTCAAATCGCTAGTATGCCTCATTCCCGAAACTGGTCTATAAGGGGGTATAAGAAAACTGTCTATAAAATGGCAGTTGAATGGGTGTCCACTCTCACCCACCACTTCCTTGATCAGTGGAGGGTCGTTAGCAGAACGGAGTTGATAGGACAAACCTAATCTCACTAAAAGTATAATGCTATTAGTTAAAAAGTACTAGAACTTTAATAAAATCTCAATCTAGTTACTTTAGGAAAATGTGAAAAGTATGCTAACCCATTAAATTGAACATTACACTTTATGAGACATTAGTGGAGCGTGTGTGGTTTACCGGCACACTAATAGGGGCTCATAAAGAGTGGTAATGGGTATCTCATGAATTATCATTGTTGATGGAGCGTGTGTGGTTTACCGGCACATCAATTGAGATGATAAATGACATTGAGGTTACCAAGCACATTTGCATGGCTATTCACATCTTGTTTGTGATCCTCAGCATCCTAGTCACAAATAGAACAGCATAATCCAAGATTAAACATGCCATTGAATAGTTTCAATGAATCTCATAGATTTAGGAGTTTCATGGAGACTGAAACTGATAAACGTATATCTACCTTAATGACCATTATGTTGTGATTATGTCATCCCTCCTCACACCATACTTGGGAGATTTTGGGTCCTAGCCTTATTAAATAATAATTGGGTAATTATTTAAAAGGCTTATTAAACCAATAAATTCTAATTTTATAGATGTCTGAAGCTAGTGTCAATTCTCCTCCTTCTCCTCCGTGACCGAATTCTTAGAGCCTCAGAAAGTATATGTTGAATATGGAAAGGCTGACTGGCAAGCCATGTCTGATTGAGTGTCCGCTCCCCGTTCTACCAAAGCATGGCATCACACAGCAGCTTTGTGATAAGCATGACCTCTTGATTGATGAATCTGTAGAACTTCGTAGCCTCATGTTGTTGACCATTGACCCTGACATCCGTAGGGATTTCGAATTCCTGGGGCAATATGAGTTAGCACGGCCGGTTGAGGAAACATTCTAAGAGCCGGTTGAAAAGGAACAAACTAGCATCTTCAAAGAGGTTGAAGTGTGCAAGCTAGAAGAAGTAATGTCGGTCCGCATGTTCTCATGATTGAGGGATACATAGGCAAACTGCATAAACTTGGTCACCCTATGAATCGAGAGTTGAGAATCAACATCTTGCTCGCCTCTCTGACTAGCCCGTACGATCTGTTCATCTAGATCTACAGGAAGGGAAACCAGGACAAGACTATCATGGAGATGCATTAAATATTGACTCTGTAAGAGCTGTTCATGGAGATGCATAGTTCCACTGATTCAGCTACTTCGGTATTGAGTCCAGAGATGAGACGCATCGAGAAACGATCCAGATCGTCTGGATCGGTTCTGAGATGTCTCAAACTGGGAATCCACAGGGTGGGATACAGGCATAGAAAGATTGGAAGATGCTCCAAAGCAAAACCATTTCGCAACTCAGGTATATCTAAAAACTCAAAACACCTGATCCATAATTCCTTGATACAGGATGTGATTCTCACATTTTCCTTGTATGTAGGGACTCAGTAGGATGCAGGACATTGACGCATAGTGTGAGGATATTTTTGATTTAATAAAAGTATTTATTTTTCACGGTTGTTTGAATTATCCTTGCAATGTTATATGAATGTGTTAATAGCATAATGACACGCCTAGGTCGTCATGCAGTCAAAAATAAGAAAATAACATCACTCTCACTTAGCACAGTGGAAGTCAGGGTCGATCTACAGGAGTTACATGGTCGAGACAGGTGACAGATTACCAACTGCAGTGTCATGCAACAGTCAGAGGACCTAGTTCCTAGCTTTTGACTATCAATCCCAATGAGCATAAACTAAACTAAAACTACTAACCCAACCTAGTCACTTATTGAAATCAGAAGTACATCTCTAATTCAGAAGCAAACAAAGGCAATTCAACATCAAACACAAATCAAGCATAAACTGAACCAATAACTAAAGTCCAAATGAACAGTCACTGGCTAAGTTCAAACCAAAAGCTAACCCTAGTTGGTCACTAAAATCAGCAAGGGAATTCAGTCCAATCAAGGTCATTCAAGCATCCAAACACAATCCAAACACGCATAATCCAATAACAAGCATAAAACATCGAAAACCAATAATTACTTGTAACCAAATAATTATTATAAACGAAAACGAATTCCACAGGTCCAAAACAGTAACCTACTACTGAAAAAATAGTAACTAACAAGCTCAATATCAATGGTTGTCACTCCTAAAGATGCTAGCCACTAATACTAACTAATAAACTAAAGAAAATTAAACATAAAACCTGAAAATACCAAAAAGGTAGTTGCTGAAGCTAAATCTCAGAGTCAAAGAGCCTTGAAGGTCGATTTTACACCAGGTCTTTGCTCTGGTTTTCGGCTAAAAAATCCTCTATTTATAGTTTCAAAATTCCCGCAGCCGCGCCGCGCTTTTATGGTTTTGCGCGTCGCGCGTAGGGGTTTATCCCCGTTTCTTCGGCATTTGAACTTGTTCCACCGCCTTATATCCGCGTCGCGCTTTGATGTTTTCCGCGGCGTGCGTACGTATTTCCCTGATTTTGCCTTGATCTTCAGACTTCTTCCAAATTGCACGCTTTTAGTCCCTGTTTTCATTATTTCTTTCCAAACAAGTGCTGGCACGAAAAGTGAGTAATACCAGTGGATATGTGATATAATTTCACTAAGAATAGGGCTCAATAACGACTAAAATATGTGATATTACTAGGCGTTGTCAAACACCCCACACTTGTACATTGCTTGTCCCCAAGCAATAGAGTTTTTAATAGATTTTAACTAAGATTCAAACAATTTTTGACTGTGTTCAGTTTCAAAGCTTATTGCCTTATGAGTTAGAGTGAAATAGTTCGTGAAAACATAATCGAAATGTTCTTTGGAATTCATGGCTTTCTAGAGAACCCTTGATTACAAATTTTCTGTCCACAATGAAGTGTACGTACTCATTCAGATTCTAAAGGCCATAAAAGAATTGTCCATGACTTTCGATGTTGTCCGTGTAGCAAGCTTTCGAAAATATCATCCCGGACCAGACTATCTTAGGTGGTAAGGTGCATAAATGCATCTTCGAGGCCACCCTTTTCGGACCTACCGGCTCGAACAACAAAGGCCACTGATTGATAGTTCCTTCCTAAATTCCAATCCTAAAACAGTCCAATCTTCTAACTCTTAAAACTCAACTTATTTGACTCAACTAATAGCATGATCTCAACTAAATAGTATCTCTCAAAAAATACTAATGCTATAAACAATCACAAACTATTCATTTCAAAATTATAATCTAATAAAAATTTTGAAAAAGTTGCTAAAAATTTTGAAAATCGGTCATTTCTTCAAAAATTTCAAAAAATCTCTTTCGACCGTCCACACCCCACACTTAAAATCGTACAACATCCCCATTGTACAAAAATTATTTAGAACAAGGGAGAAAGAGTTACCCCTTTGGACGGTAGATTGCTTGGTTTGTACTCGATGTCACAGGTACAAATTACGAACAAAAAGGTCCTCGATTTCGCGTTCTGGAGTTGTAGCGCAACAGTGAACACGCCGGTGATCAAAGCAAGTGGAGGGGGCACGGTGTGACAATTGAAAATTTTGGTCAACTAAAGTCAACTGTAGTCAAACGAAGCGTACGTTAATCCATGTGTTGAAAAGTTATTTTCCATAACTTTTGCGATGAATTATTAAATATTATAATACTACGTATGCTAATTCAAAACAATTATCGAGTAAACGTCGAAAATACGGACAGTAAATTACTGTAGCGTAAAAATTCGATAATCGTACAACTATTATTTTGATAATAATAATATTCATAAAACGATCTACTCGTGAATACGAACCTGTGGATATATAGAACGTCGAAAACGGAGTTCGTATGTGAAAGTTACAACGATTAAACCGCTGTGAACGGATAAATGTACACAGGGTTTGGACGCAAAATACAAAATGTGGTGTCTTAAACATCAATTATGAAATAACAATTCATATATTATGGAACGTAATAATATCTAGTATTTAATTTCAAAGCCAAATTCAATTTCCGGTAAAATGCCGAAAATCGCGAAATCGGAAGGATACTGCGCTTAAATGCGTATTTCAACGTCTAACGAGTTATAATTCAGTAAAACTAGATGTTTGACAATGTTTTTATACAAAATAATTATTTAGAACTTCGTTTCACCAAAAACTCACAAGATTTCACTAAAACGACTTACGATTTTATAAAAAATCACACATTTTATATAAGTAGGATGCTATTTTTATAAAAACTAACCCACCCCACCCCCATCGGCTGCACCACCATCTCCCTATGAGATCCAATGTTTACTATTCATAATCTAGATGTAATAAGGCCTAGAATATAATAATGCAACAAAATCCAACTTTGATTTTTAAAGAATAAAACACCTCATTTGAAACAAACTAACACACACACTTCTCCCTCATCTCTCTCTTCCTCCTCTCGGCTCAAACACTCCACCACCATCTCCTCTCCAACCCGCCACCACCATACACCACCATAAACTACCGCCGACCACCACCATACACCACGACCATCCACCATTTTCAATTGTTTTTGCAATCTTTTTGGTAAGACAACTTCATCTTGTGATTTTAAAGACTATTACACAATTTTTATTCCATTTACACACACTAACATCCATGTAAAACCTTTGGGTAATAGCATTGTCCAAGGGTCCTCCGAGCTCCAAGGCTGGATCTTTGTTCCTACTGCTAATCTCTCAAGACTAACTTAGTTTCTAAGCAAAGCACGCTTCAAGGGTGAGTTCATACCCCTCATTTTCATCTTTTCTAAACTTTTTGGGAGAGAATACAAGTTTATATACCATAAATATTGTTTTATCCAAGTTTATATGTGTTTAAATGTTATAAATGATGATTTACACAAGTTTATAAAACTAGTTGTTGTGTAAAAATGTTTTTGACATGAAATATGGTTAGATCTATAAATAAAGTGTGTAAAAATACTAGATCTTGGATAAAAACGTTATAAAAACGAAAACTAGAAGTTGTGTACAAATGACATTGACATGAAATATGGTTAGATCTATTTATTATAAACATTATGACATATCATGTTTGTGTAAAAGTTACAAAACTATAAATAAAGTGTGTAAAAATACTAGATCTTCAACATAAACGTCATAAAAACAAAAACTAGTAAAAACTACGTTTTTGTAACCGGAAATACTACTTTCTAGCAAAAATGGTTATAACCAAGTTATTATACCATTTTTGTAGGAAATATCTTAAAAGATGACATCTATAATCATGTGAATAAGTTATTTCGTTTTTGTTCGTAAAAATATAATTATCACGACGAAATACTAAAAATAGACTATTATTGGAATAGTTTATGAACACAAGCTTACTATGACATTTTGGATAAGGCAAAATAATTATATAAAATTATATAATTATTATACGTCACTATATTATCATGGGAAAAATGATAATGGATAATTACAAGAGTTTTCATATACGAATTTTAGGTAAACAAGTTGATTGAATACATAAATTTTGTGAGATGAATCTTCACAGTACTTTATAAGTACCTACTATAAGTCCTGAAATTATAACCAGAGTCTCGGTAAGAGAGCGCGATATTTGAGTATAGATCTATACGGGCTTGACAACCCCGCACCTGAGCTGTTAGCTACAACTAGACCGGCAGGTCTGAGGTGTCCAAATGTCTGACATTTTCGACGCCTGAAGAACGTCGCAGCAGGCCAACTAGTCACAGTATGGTTATAGGGTGTCTCACAGGGGAAAATAATCAACTTTATATTTTTATAAATTGTTTACGTGGAAATATACATTTCTAAGGAATTTTACACTACAATTTACGTATTACATTTTAGTCTTTGGGATTTAAAGACTTGGACATTTTTATGAGAAAATATTGGATTTTCTTGGTTTTCAACACTATCGATTATAAACAAAGGACTTTTTCTTACGCAAAATCTTATGAACTCACCAACTTAATTGTTGACACTTTTTCAACTACTTGTATTCTCAGGAAATTGATAAGGTAAACCACCAGCGCTGTACGAAGGGACGTTACGACGTCGTTTTACTTATTTTTGGCATCATTTGTAATTGTATTTGAAACATGCAACATTAACCTATGTAACCTTTGCAATTATTTAATGATGGTTGTTTTGCTTGAAATCAATATTATTCAACTTTGTTATGATATTGTTCATGAAGTCATCCACCCTCGAACGTTTCCGCCATTACGGTTTGGGGGTGTGACACACGGTGACCCCACACTTGTTTGAAACAACTCCTCCCATTTTGGTATAACATGCATGACTCAACAAAACATTAAATGCAAACAGAATATAATAAAATATAAACAAACAAAAGATAGAAAGTGTCATAGGTACAGTACATATATCCAAAAAGAAAAAGAAAAAGTACATCAATCGCCACCTGGTGGCCTGGAAGAACCAGCCTCATGATCATGTGCTCGAGCTGGGAATGGTCGGGGGCGTTGTCCCTGCTGTGTGGCTAACTCCAAAAGTACCTCCCCGATCCACTCCAGTTGGTCCTCCATCCTGGCGACTCAATCCTGCAGTCGCCTCATCTCTGTCACCTCCTCCTGCTGTGGCTGTGGTGGCGCTGGATCTGCTGGAGCTGCCTGCCTCTTGCATCTCTTACCTGGCTGAGCGTAAGCTGGCATGGTGTCCTGGGGTGCCTCAGTCGCCACCCTCACAAACTGGCCCGGGCGCTGCTGCTCAATCAGCCCCATCTTCTCCAGGGCTCGCGCTGTGGTGTGAACTGGAGGTAGGGCGGTCAAGGATGCCACAACCAGGGTAGTAAGAATCCGGTACGAGCGGGCTAAGCGGGTGATGAAATACCCACGGCCCAGGGGACTGCTGGCTGATGCACCCGTCGCACGAGTGGAAAGGGCGACGACTAGGGCGAACGGGAGGTGAAGGAACCTGGAGGGGTCAAGGAGGACCCCGAGATAAGTCATGTCCTCGCCGGACACTTTCTCGCCCCCCCTCCCGCTGCATGATGGAGGTGGAGACGATGTGGTGCATGAGTCGGTGAAGTGGGTCGCGAATATGACTCTCTTTGGATGTCCCTGCCTCATAGAATACATTGGGCAATGGTGCCCAAACCTCCATGTTGGCAGCCCTCTCGGGTTGCCCCTGAATGCATGCACCCATGAACTGCGTGAAGTGGCGGTGCTGTAGATCCGCCTCCGTGTATATGCCGGTACGCCTCCCGAACTCCCTGAGGTTGCACTCCCTGTGCACACCCCCCAATCGAAATCGTACGAGCCTGGAACTAGGCTCCGTCGACCCCGGTGAAAAATGAACAGTAGATAGGAACTCCAAGAGAAGCTCGGTATAGACTGTATCCTCCTCGTTGGCCATAAGCCTATCCCAGCCCCGGCATGTGAATGAAGCATCCCTGTAGTCCATGTGCGGTGAAGGAATGGCTCCAACTCTCCCCAAAGTCCTGCGTCCCATAGAATGTCCCGATCGATGATCGTCGCCTCGAGAACCCGGCGACCGATGAGGGCATCCCTCCTCGAACTATACTCCACAGAGCTGACTGGTCCCTCGGGAAACTGGAGGAACTGGTGATCTAATCTGAACGACATCTGCACAAAAGGGAAAATTTTGCAAATTAAGTCATTTTCTTCCCCACCGCACCGCGGCGCGGCCCAAGAACCATGGCGCGTCGCGGCGAGCGGCTATTTCAAAATCCAAAGCCAAAATCTCGATTTAACCTGTTTAAACTCAATCTAAATACACTACAAGGTAGCCTAAGTGCCGACTAACTCATCTAGGGTCATTATTTGGCAAAATAAACACCCTACGAGTCAGCATTGGCGATTTCTAAGTTTTTGAGTTTTTGGAGAAATCACCAAAATCAACAGCCTAATCACTAGTTTAAACACGTAAAAACTAGTTAGAATGACGTACCCTGGTAGTAGGAATGAAATGAGCAAGAAAAAACACGAGAAATTTTTGATGATCAGAGCTCCGAGGCGTGGTGTGTGTGAATAGTGTCGCGGCTTACCTTAATATCGAAGAAATCCGACCGATCACTTCCCGCGGTGTGGATGTGAGTGAACCGCGACGCGCGTACTCCCAAATCAACCCCTGCGCATCGGGTTGGTTTACGACCCCGCGGCGTGCAATCTTCCTGACCGCGACGCGGTAATCAAAAACCCAAATTTCTTCAAAACGACCCCACACTTGCCTTGGACCAATAATACCTTCACATGACAATGATATAATTTCCTAATTATCCTAAGAATACAGTACCTAACCTATGAAAAGATGGGTTGCCTCCCAACAAGCGCTAAGTTTAACGTCTTCAGCCAGACGTGGAGTCCTTTTTCAGCTACGGTGGATCGTACACCATTTGTCTCTGCTAGATTCCTGCTTCCACCGTCCCCTTGCTGTCCACATGTTCCTTCCACTTTCCTGGATCGAATGGCTTGTCGGTCCTCCTACTGCTACTCGGTTGTCGTCTCCCGATGATTTCCCGTGAATGCTTGGAGGTAGCTTTGAACCTCCAAGCTCGATCCTTCCTTCTGCATCCCTTCAAAATTACCGGTTTTGCTTGGAGCGTGCCCAATGCTGCTTTCAGTAGTTGTTTTGCACCTCGTTTGTTGCTCACATATTGCGTGTTGTTTTCAGTTTGCAATTTTGGCTTGCAGTACCAATAAAGATTTTCCAATCGAATGGGATCGGAAGGCAAAATATCGGGATGCTTCCATATGTCCTCATCGATAGTATTGATTACATCTAATTTTCCATTCATGAATAGATCATGCATGGCAAAGAAATCATGTTTATTATTTTCAAAAATCAACTCGTCGGCATCATCATCTTGATCATCGTCCAACAGGTGGATCAGGATCAAGAGTGAGCGACTAACATTATCCAGTGGTGGTACAAATTCACTCATCACCAGATCCTTACTTTCAACTTTTTCAAAATTTTCAAAAATTACAGGGTCGGGGGTAATATTGTCATCTACACCCCCTTCCCCAAAAACATTGGCAATTTCAAAAATTTCAGGAATCGTTGGGCTGGGATCTGTACTGTCACTTACAGCCCCCTCCACAACATCCTCAACAATCAAATTGTCTGGTGATGGTATAGATTCACACATCACCAGATCAACATTACCAATACTTTCAAAAACATCAAAAACATCAAAGGTTGTTGAATCAGAGGTAGAATTGTCACCTACAACCTCTTCCTCAACAACCGTTTCGTCCATCTCAATGGTCTCTTGACTTTCCCCAAGTGTATGCCCTTCCATCACATATTCAGGTGATGCAGGTTCACATACAGTATCATTGGAAAAAAAATTACTCACCTCGGGTTCTGGCGAGGGTGATGGATATTTCCAACTTTCCTCTAACTGATCTAAATAAGCTTGCAATCTTACAAGAGCATCAGCCTGGTCCTTCTGCACTTGGTGGGTGTTATACATGAGTACCCAAAGTCGGGCCCAAATTGCAGGATTTTCAAGTTGAGATGACTCCTCGGTCCGCCATCCATTGTCATCGGATGATCCATTGTAGCAATCATCCTCGTAATAGGTGTCGGCCGGATTTTTATAATACTCATAATATTGATCCGGGTACATGTAATCGTCCATTATGAAGACGTACACATACCAAAAACCAAAAAACTAAAATCAAACATTAAAAATTAGAAACTAAGTCCTACAGATCACCTACTCTCAAGCTCACAACTCCCCGGCAACGGCACCAAATTTTGACACGCCTAGGTCGTCATGCGGTCAAAAAAAAGAAAAATAACCTCAATCTCACTTAGCACAGTGGAAGTCATGGTCGATCCACAGGAGTTACGTGGTCGAGACAGGTGACAGATTACCAACTGCAGTGTCACGCTACAGTCAAAGGACCTAGTTCCTAGCTTTTGACTATCAATCCTGTAACACCCCATCTTTCAATACACCTTAAATGGTGAAATTGTTTATAAAACAAGTTGAATTAAAAATTCCGTTCTTTCAAAAACTTTTCTTTTAGTTTTTAAATCATCATTTGAAACATTTGGTCCCAATAAAAAAACAAATACATAAAAAGATATCTAGACAACATTGGGGGTTACAAACTCATATCAAAACAACCATAGTAAAGTCTTTAAACCTGTCAAAGTTATGTCCCGTATTAATCTAACATTTCTACCGAAAATTCGGCATGACCTTTGGGCTATATGAATAAATCCATACTGACTCAACACAATAGAAAAATAGCCCAAAAACAATACGGGACATAACCAAACTTTACAGTATAACTACAAGGGTATTTCTAAACCATAAACATAATGTCTCTCAATTACATAATAAACTATACCGCACTTGGATGAACTCTATCTTCTTGATCATCTTTTCTATCTACCATCCACATAAAAGCTTCTAAGTTCTTGACTCCTTTAATCCAATGTTAAACATCCTGTTCCTGAGTACATAGCATTTTAAAACAAACATACGTAAGACAAAAGTCTCGTGAGATACATGGGTTTTAGACTCAATGAGTTTAAATCAATTTAAAAATCAGTTGCTATTAACAAGTAAAGAAAACCTTTCCCTTCATTTCAAAACCTGCAAACTCCACTGTTATGTCAAAACAATAAGACAAAAGTTCATTGTTATAATCATTAAAACATAAATCATTACTTATCATCCAAACAAAAGCTCATTGTTAAAACTTCAACTACTTTAGCTTAAAATGTCAAGACAACTACTTCGCGACGGGAGGTATCATCCCAGTAGTGTCTGTTGACCCCCTTCTTGCGGGTAAGGTCCTTGTCCGGACATCTCTCACATTTCTTACATTCATTTCATATTTCAATTTTTACTATTATCAATTCATCACAAGTTGGTCTCTTTGATAAACATCATTCAAAACATGTAAAATCGTTTCAATTCTTCAACATAAAGCAGTACTTTTAAATCAACTATAAAAAATCATTTGTCAGACTATTAGTCATAAAACATTTAGCATAAAAACATTTAACAGTGAAACAAAACTCATTGCTATGTACCCAGAAAAGTCCTCATGTACTCACCTCAGTAGCTAGGTATGTCTAGCTACACTAATCCACTAACTTTAGCCTTTTACCGCTTCCAAGTATTCTTCACTGTCTATCGATTTAATAATATATCAGAAACATAATTAAGCAACTAAACAAATAATATGTATCTAATCATTCTTGAATATCTTCTCATTAATATCTTCTTTCATTCTAATGGCTAAACCTTCTTTACAAAAGCTTAATACCCAATTTTGCCAATTTTACCTTTTCTGTCCCATTTTGACAAATTAACTCAAAACTCATGTACACTTGTGTATAACTCACTGTTATATATCACAATAAGGTACCAATAGTGTTTAAAAACATGTAACCTTTTAAGCTATTTTTCGTTTTGACACTTTTTTATCTTTTTCCCATTTAGGCATCCTACTTTGCCTAATAGTGTTTTCTCGGGTTTTAGCATGGAATTTTAGTAACTTTCTAATCTTAACATGTTTAATAAGCAATATAATTGTTTAGATGTCAAAACATCTATCAATTTACCAATTTATGTCATTTTTAGCATTATAAAACGTTAAAGTTTCTAAAAATAGAAATTGTCAAAACTTTGATATTTTCTACCAAGTTATCATCCACATGAACTCGATACCTTAAAGTTATCATTCCAATTAAGTTTTTAGGTCCCCTTGAACATTATTCCGTATGTATTAAATTTGTCCCATTAAGGTTGAAACTCATTATTCCCTTTTTAAATGATGGAATCACTAATTCCAATCTTACTATAATAATGTCACTAACTCGGGTTCCATTCATTTGCAACATTTTACTAATTCTCTTCAAGAACGGCACTTTATTTGCATTTCACAATTCATATTTTTTAACAAATTACTAATTCCAACACGTGTCTAATATTTATAAAATTCCAATTATACCAACATACTTCAAACCAAGTTCAAGGATTCATTGTCTTTCTACTAACTTTCAAGATTCCTAATTCACCATTTGATGTATAAGAACTCATATGATGTAAATAACATAATGTTGACTTCAAAATATTCATATTCAATCACTTTATATTACTTTTAGCACAACTCTAGTCAAAACTCCATTACCATCATATTGTTCACCAATGTTTTCAAATCTAAATGTTAAATACCAATTTTTGAACCATAATATAAAAATCAACCATGAATCATAATCAATTCTTCAAATTCCCACAAGATTCATGGTGTTTATAAGCTTGTAACATGGCATAATCAGGAACTAATTCAATTCCACCATGCAAGCAAGATTTCATACAACATTTCAGAAACTTTTACTTAGGGCACAAAAGTTTACCTTCACTTCTTGAGAAAATTCTGAAACTGGAGTTGCCTTAAGCTTAAAATCGGACTAGCAAATGCCACTAGCCTCACCACCGACCTACTGCCGCCGTCC
This sequence comes from Cichorium intybus, assembly GCA_023525715.1. Classification (NCBI taxonomy): domain Eukaryota; kingdom Viridiplantae; phylum Streptophyta; class Magnoliopsida; order Asterales; family Asteraceae; genus Cichorium; species Cichorium intybus. The sequence goes on along the minus strand of JAKNSD010000045.1, from coordinate 1,436,228 downwards.
ACCGCCATCACCGCCGCTGCAGGCGGCGTTTCCGTCCAGAAACACGCACAGCAGCAGCGAGAGCTGCTGCCCCGCCTCCTCTGCCTTTGATTTTTCTCTTTCTCTCGATCTCACTTTGATCCTCGCCTTCTCTTTAATTATTGTCAGACTCTCTCTCTCTCTCTGATTTGCATATATCGGAACCTAAATCAAGATTTCCTCCCGTTCTTAGTCTCTCGATTTCTATAAACACGAAAACCTTTTTTTTCCGTTTTCTTCTTTTTCCCCTTTTTCGTATCATCTCACGCCCACAGGATAGACACGCAGCCCAAAGGCTGATTTTAGATGGATAAGTAAGGTTAAATTACAAAAGTGCCTTGGAAAATTGGCATTTTCCTGATTTTTCCTCCAACTTTACGGCTTCATAACTTCCACACGAAATATTGGAATTTCACAAACTTTTTACCTTTACAAAGGTAGGAATGAGCTTAACAACTTTATCCTACTGACTTAATTATGAATCTCTATAGATCTTCCGTTACAGACCCTTAAACATGGCCCTTTGGCCATTTTTGTCACTTTTTGGTCATCTTTGACCTGTCATAACTTCTTTGTTATAACTCCAAACGGCCCGAATCTTTTTCCTATATTCTTATTATATTGAAATCTACAAAAGTCTACTTGATGACTTTTGCCCAATTCCTTATGGATTTTTATATATTAATTTTTAAAGTTTAATAATTAATCTTTTCACTTTTACCCTTCCATATCCATTTATACTCATTCAGACATCAAACATCTTTGTATCAAGATACTTAGCTTAGTATCAATTTTCATACTAATTACTTTACTACTCATACTTAACATCCAATCATTAGACTTTATATTCGTAAGCCTTTCTTTCTTTTGTATTCTTACATATTACTTGACTTTAACTAATACTAAATGGTTCCTTAAAAACAACTTACCCTGATACAATTATCAGTTAGATGTTCCCATCATTATCCCATTAGGCTTCAAACCTTACTAAGTTCCAAATTTCTTGACCATTCTAATTGGTTATTTTTGTTCTAGTATTTCAATATATATGCTATCATATATGACTAAATATTCATCTATTTTATTTCATCATATACATACCTGCTGTTTACTCAATATCCATAACTTTTGCAACATTCCATCTCAACATTAGAGTTCCAACATTTGTATATAAACTTCATTACTGATGACTACTCTTCAAATATCATACAATATCCTTAGACAACTTTTAAGATCTTTGCTGAACTTAATTTATTATGTCTTGAGACTTATACTTGCACTCTTTTTCTATTAATGCGGTCATCATAAGGCCAAACATCCAAGTCTTTCCATCTACCCCTTAAAAGAAAATAAGGGTATTTTCTTTTAAGGTCAAATTCTCTATATTATTATTACATAACAATAACTTATTACTATTCATCTCTTTTCACTTTACATTCATCTTGGAATAACTTTAGACATAACTAAAATCTTGATTTCCATTCATCCTTAATCAATTCCATCTGTGATACAACCAGATTACCACCTTGTTCGCCATTATACGCATAAACCATCTTGTCAAAAGTTGCATTATATTTAAGATAGCCATACCATAAAGAGAAATTATTAATCTCATCACAATCCATGCAAAACCTTACTAGTTATCTTCATCCAGATGTTAATTCTAGCTTACTAGCAAAATAATCTTTACTAACCCAAAGATAGTTATAATATGCTCCCATGAGAAGCTTTACAGATGATTAATTAACCACTAGCATCTTGAACAACTGTCTTTAACTATATCATTATGCCATAATAACATGCTATACTTTCACCAATAATAATCATTAACTGTTGATATGAACTTGTAGAACTAATAGTTCATAGTAACTTCCTTATCTCGAAGATACACCAAGAAAAGAATGTTATACCTTCATTAGTTCAACTTGTTAATACGAAATCTTCACTAGTCAATTTCCTTCTTTATCTTCAGAATCCACTAATCATACTTAAACACACTAAGAAGAATGAGCTTCAGCATACTACGCCTTACTTCGCGATCTCCAACTTCCAATTCTTCTGTAGAAACTGACACGGGCTGTTTCAGGGGGAACACGGGCCGTGTTTCACCTACAGACCCATTTCATCTTCCTGTACAGCTTTTAGTCTTTAATCTGCATGGTTTCAGCTCAAATCCGATTCAATGGAAGGTCAAAACATTATATTTAGAGTATTTCTAAGCCTCCTAAACAACACTCATTTCCCCATAAACACTAGAATCAAACCTATCTTCATAAACCCAAATTCTAGGGTTTTTGAACAAAATTCTCAATTCCTTTTGCTTCTAATTGTTTCCAAAGGTGGAATTGAGTTCCAATGATGTTTAGAACATGATTCAAAGGTTAGAACTTAAAACAACCTCACACAACTTCTGAATTTTGTTTTCATCCATTCAAAATAACCCAAAATGGTTTAAATAGCTTACAAAGATGAAATTCTAACCTTAGATGGCCTAGAAATCACAACTTCTAGCTTGATTCTTCGATTTTTAAAAGTCTTCAACCCTTGACTATTTTCTTCAAACTCTTGCTTTTTACCCAATCTTTCATTCTTCAAGTCGTCATTTGACAAAGCTTTTTCATTGGGCTTTTGTGATTCTTCCAATTATATTAGACACTAAGTCTATCCTCATCAATATTCCTTTAATCCTCTTCTTGTGAATCTTCCGACTTAGGGCATCCGCCACAACATTGGTCTTCCCCGGGTGATATATGATTTCACAATTCATAATCACTAATAAGCTCGAGCCACCACTTTGCCTCAACTAATTGGAATATTACATATTAATCATACTTTTCTTAATAGTTTTTCTCATACTTTCTCTCGTTCTTATATGTATACTTTATAATGGTAGTCAACCCATATAGGGTATCTCAGTTATCTTAACTGATTCTTTTTTTTTTTTGAGTTTGCCAATTCCATAATACATACTCATCTTATTATCTTTATTACTTTTAGTCATACTTTCAACCTTTTTAGTTATACTTGATTTTATTACATAAGTATATTAATCCTATGTCATTCAAGTCTTCTTTCTTCTCTTCCTTACTCCCTACATGCATCCCTTACCAGATTCCCAAGATTCCTTTGTGATTCCACCAAACTCAAATACATATCATGTGGTTATGATAGTACGGGCCCATATTATTATAACCACCTATACATATTTGTTTCTGGTATCACCACTAGGTCTCCTGGTCCATGGTTTAGGTTAACTTATAACTCTCTATCACTCTTGACTTATCTTAGACAAATCGGCTTAACCATCCTTTAGGTCTGCAACCTATAATGGGATCTTAGGTTCAACAACCTATCTTACGATACATCCTATCATAACCCCTTCTTTCGTGCTTAGAGTCCTATCTTAAGTATGTATTCTCACTTCATCCTCACACAGTTTAAGCCTAGGTTCAAGTCTCGACACCTAATTCTCTTAACCTATGGCTCTGATACCAAATTGTAACACCCCATCTTTCAATACACCTTAAACGGTGAAATTGTTTATAAAACATGTTGAATTAAAAATTCCGTTCTTTCAAAAACTTTTCTTTTAGTTTTTAAATCATCATTTGAAACATTTGGTCCCAATAAAAAACAAATACGTAAAAAGATATTTAGAAAACATTGGGGGTTACAAACTCATATCAAAACAACCATAGTAAAGTCTTTAAACCTGTCAAAGTTATGTCCCGTATTAATCTAACATTTCTACCAAAAATTCGGCATGACCTTTGGCCTATATGAATAAATCCATACTGACTCAACACAATAGAAAAATGGCCCAAAAACAATATGGGACATAACCAAACTTTACAGTATAACTACAAGGGTATTTCTAAACCATAAACATAATGTCTCTCAATTACATAATAAACTATACCGCACTTGGATGAACTCTATCTTCTTGATCATCTTTTCTATCTACCATCCACATAAAAGCTTCTAAGTTCTTCACTCTTTTAATCCAATGTTAAACATCCTGTTCCTGAGTACATAGCATTTTAAAACAAACATACCTAAGACAAAAGTCTCGTGAGATACATGGGTTTTAGACTCAATGAGTTTAAATCAATTTAAAAATCATTTGCTATTAACAAGTAAAGAAAACCTTTCCCATCATTTCAAAACCTGCAAACTCCACTGTTATGTCAAAACAATAAGACAAAAGTTCATTGCTATAATCATTAAAACAGAAATCATTACTTATCATCCAAACAAAAGCTCATTGTTAAAACTTCAACTACTTTAGCTTAAAATGTCAAGTAAGCAAACATAATTCAGGTACTTTCTTAACCAGTATAGACCAAATGTAATTCATGATTATTTATTATCATTTGGCTTCATACGGGTTTCCCCGTATCCCTTTCCCTCCCCGGAATTGAACCAATCTATCCGTGAGGGCGTGCTAGTTCCCTTTCCCTTCATGAAATAGAACAAATCTATCCATAAGGGCGTGCTAAAGACAACTACTTCGCGACGGGATGTACCATCCGAGTAGTGTCTATTGACCCCTTATTGCGGGTAAGGTCCTTGTCTGGACATCTCTCACATTTCTTACATTCATTTCATATTTTAATTTTTACTATTATCAATTCATCACAAGTTGGTCTCTTTGATAAACATCATTCAAAACTTGTAAAATCATTTCAATTCTTCAACATAAAGCAGTACTTTTAAATCAACTTTAAAAAAATCATTTGTCAGACTATTAGTCATAAAACATTTAGCATAAAAACATTTAACAGTGAAACAAAACTCATTGCTATGTACCCAGAAAAGTCCTCATGTACTCACCTCAGTAGCTAGGTATGTCTAAGCTATACTAATCCACTAGCTTTAGCCTTTTACCGCTTCCAAGTATTCTTCACTGTCTATCGATTTAATAATATATCATAAACATAATTAAGCCACTAAACAAATAATATGTATCTAATCATTCTTGAATATCTTCTCATTAATATCTTCCTTCATTCTAATGGCTAAACCTGCTTTACAAAAGCTTAATACCCAATTTTGCCAATTTTACCTTTTCTGTCCTATTTTGACAAATTAACTCAAAACTCATGTACACTTGTGTATAACTCACTGTTATATATCACAATAAGGTACCAATAGTGTTTAAAAACATGTATTAAGCTTCATAGAACCTTTTAAGGGAATTCAGTCCAATCAAGGTCATTCAAGCATCCAATAATTACTTGTAACCAAATAATTATTATAAACCAAAGCGAATTCCACAGGTCCAAAACAGTAACCTACTACTGAAAAACAGTAGCTAACAAGCTAAATATCAATGGTTGTCACTCCCAAAGATGCTAGCCACTAATACTAACTACTAAACTAAAGAAAATTAAACATAAAACCTGAAAATACCAAAAAGGTAGTTGCTGAAGCTAAATCTCAGAGTCAAAGAGCCTTGAAGGTCGATTTTACACCAGGTCTTTGCTCTGGTTTTCGGCTGAAAAAGCCTCTATTTATAGTTGCAAAATTCCCGCAGCCGTGCCGCGCTTTTATGGTTTCCGCATCGCGCGTAGGGGTTTATCCCCGTTTCTTCGGCATTTGAATTTGTTCCACCGCCTTATATCCGCGTCGTGCTTTGATGTTTTCCGCAGCGCGCGTACGTATTTCCCTGATTTTGCCTTGATCTTCAGACTTCTTCCAAATCGCATGCTTTTAGTCCCTGTTTTCATTATTTCTTTCCAAACAAGTGCTGGCACGAAAATTGAGTAATGCCAGTAGATATGTGATATAACTTCACTAAGAATAGGGCTCAACAACGACTAAAATATGTGATATTACTAGGCGTTGTCACATAAATAGTGATAACTTGAATGTTGATATATCCAAGGTGTATTAGATTCATGAATTGTGTTTTTTATGATTGTTAAAGTTAAATTTTAATAAGAATCGCTTAAACCAAATGTCAAGGTGGACAGGACTTTGGAATCATTTGACTTGGAGTCACACGATGAATACGGTTCTTAATAAAATTGATTGTTGCAAGAAATGAATCACCCAAAGATCCAATGGATAGGATTTTGGAATCAGTTGGCTTAATGTCAAGTGATGAATGCATATCTTGAACAAATTAACAAAGTCATAAATTTACATAGAGATGTGAAGGACATTAAGATTATGAGCATTGGACACATTAGTTATTGTGAATTGCTCGAATCTACAAATAAAACACAATTAACCATACTTCATAATATTTGCCAAACAGTATGACAAATATGACTTCGCTTATCAGAATAAGTGATTGATTGAAACCTTGAAATGTTCAAGGACTTCAAAAGAAGTATAAGATCAACAAAATCTGAGTAAAACCATAAACTGAGAAAATGTTTCACAGTTCCTAGTCTTCCAAGAATACTAAATAATTATAATGTGTCTTAGGGAAGAAGATCGAGCATTGGTCGAAATAATTCGATCCTCGATGTATTAGATACACTTCCAATTAGTTTTTCGATAAATTAGATATTCAACCAGTCAGACCGCAAAAGCATATTCCGACCACATCTTAGACTAAGTAGGTTGCACAGACACCGTCTGAAATGTAAAGCAGGGTTCGCCCCACTTGTACATGGAGGGTCCAGAGTCATGTAGCATTCGAAACAAGCCTGAACCTGATCAGCAGTGTCGTTTCATTGGCCATCCCGCAAGTACCTATGAAAGAAGAGTCATTTTTTAAAGAACTCATGTTCTAAGGAACCAGTGGGAGTAAGAGTGATCCTGAAGGAGTTCAAGGATTAGCCAAGTGAGAGAACCTCTAGTCATCACTAGGACTTGACCATAGATCGGATTCTTGTTAAACCTGACATACTCTTCTCTTCGCTAAACCAGTAGTATAAGTCGCCGTCATAAGGCGTTATGATCTGGGTGACATACCGATTAGTGATAAAACACTAAAGTTGGTATGGATAAGCAATCATACTACTTGGAAGCATTGGTGAGCCCGATCTCTGCCAAATAAGAGAACCTAAGAGTGAGACTCGGTCTATGTGATAATTTGACTGATGTTAGACCTAGCCTAAAGAACCAGTGGGAGTAATTGAATCATCAAAAGAAAGCAACATAGATTGAAATTGTACTTACAAAATAGTTGAGTGAGGCGATACTCAGAGTCATGTGATTGATTTTGAGAGAAACGCTCTCAACAGAACTGAAATAAATCTGAGGGGATATGGTCTGCTATAACTGCACTTCGTGAGTCATAGCAAGATTGGATGATCTAAACCGCTTTCCTTAAATGGAAAAACACAAGGGTTACGTGTGAGACACAACCAAAGGGGTTTAGAACATGTCAATATATCCAAACAGAAATGTACATGGCATAGAGATTCATCTAACGGGCACCTCGCAAGGAAGGATCTTTGGATTCTCAAAATATGCCAAAAGTTTGGATTTTGTAAATAGCATGAAAGAGTCCTATGACTATGTCAGAAGGTTTGTATTTTGGATTCTCAAAATATGCCAAAAGGTTTAGATTTTGTGATAATCTATGAGAATCCTATAACCATTTCAAAGCTAGTGGGAGTATCATTGTGATCTGCCTATCGTTGTGATCTGCCTATTAAGCTAATGGGAGTATCGTTGTGATATTCCTATTAATGTAATGACTTGGCACTAAGAGATGATTCATTATGAAAGATTTAAAGGAGATGCAACATACTCACGTGGTTGCAAACATCTATCAGATAGATGAAGACTCTGCCAATATAAGTATGATCTTGATAAGATCAAGAGGCATAACTTCAAGAAAGGACTTTCCCATCATTTCAAAGTGTAATGACTTGGCATGAAAGATCTGAATGAGATACAACAGACTCACGTAGTCACAAGCGTCTATCAGATAAATAGCCAATATGAGTATAATCTTGATAAGATTCAAGATGCTTGACTCCAAGAGAAAGAGTTTCTAAAAGTCATGACACAGGGATAATGATTAATCCTTAGATTATGAAAAAGGTTCAGAATGGATCAAATCGGATTCCATGAGCTTCTACAAATTCGATCGATCATAAGTGTCATGGACTTATCCTGATAACTTAATGCTTAAAGCATAGTAGGTTGGATTCAGGACACAACCTGGCTTAGGATACTAGACAGATTATTTGAGCACACGTGAGAAATCATTGAGAAATGACTGGGGTAAATGTAATAATAATTTGAAAAGAGTTTCAAATTTGTAATTATTAACATCAGTATGTGGTGATAAGGGATTTCATGGGTAAAGAGTTTCATTGGTATATTGATGGAGTATGTGTGGTTTACCGGCACATCATAACACCTTGAAATTTTCTTAAAGGTACAGTCATCTGGACTACAGATCTCGATAACCATGAGAAGTTACATTACACACCACCGTTCCCGGAGTGGAGATAGGATAGGAGAGAAAACCGAGATGACATATTGTGATATCATCGGAAGAGTGTCCGATCGGATTATCTACAATGATGTGTATCAATGTAAGACATTTTTGGATACATAGACAGAGTAAAGGTCATATAGACATATAAAATCTTAATTGAAAGTTTTAAATAAACCAAGAAACAAATATAACAGTATTGTCTTAGATCTGATTAGATGATTACCTCGTGGAGACTTGGTAATAAGCAGGAGTGGCTTCCTGTTAGATCATTTGTTTCATTTTGAATGTTTTACTTCCCAAATAATATGATTATTCAACGGTCCACAGTCGCTCATACTTTTGGAAGTAAGTAGTGAATTAAGACTGTCATGAATTGAATTGTAGATTGTCTAAGGAGTTAGACATAGCAATGGTGTTGCTGCAATGTTCACGAGTACTTAGAATTGGAGATTTGAGTATTGGACCAACCCGCGTTCAGAGAATTACTTCATGGATCATATCATGAGTAATTTTGAGACGATAATATCTTATGGTCTTGAAACGGAGACATATGAGTTGAAATTTACAAGTCGTTTGTGCATTGATAATGCGTAAACGCATCGGTAACTCGATGTTATAAAACGTATTGTTATGCACGATTTCATGAGTAAAAGACACAAGAATATGAGTCAAAGTTTATTTGTTCCTTTTGCCCTAACGGGAAAAGCGCTCCTTGGTGATTTGGTGATTTGGTGATTGACTTATAGTGCTAGGCCTAGCCAGGACTGAAGTGATGTGTTCAATTAGAAGTCCTATATCATCAAAAATCAGAAACCGGAAAACAGAGTATTGGACATTAAGATTGATTATAATCCATGTCTCATGTCCGAATGATATCTTGAAGAACGGAGGATCATATGATCACTTATCAAAGGACGCGTATTGTATTATAGTTATAGAGTATCGGCAGCGGCTTTTGGAAGCTACAATTTGCTGATCAATTCGGAAGCTATATTGTATTATAGTTATAGACATATCCAAGTGGGAGACTGTTGGATTAAGGTGTCTAAGCCATAACTATAATTGATACATATACTTGAATTGATAACAGCACAGTCCTTTTGGGTTGCCTTCAAACCCAGCAGAGGACAATATAACTTAGGACAATATAACTTATAAAGAGATAGAGAGAGAGAGAGAGAGAGAGAGATTGATTTACTAATATATTATGGGGATAATATATTAATTAGAAATCATATTATTTAATTAATGATTGATCAGAAATTAATTAGAATTAATTTTGGGATTAATTAGATTAATTAAAAGTGGAGGGGCTAAATTGGAATTGTTCAATAGTTGAGCAATAGACAATTAGGGCTTGTGCATATGGGTTGGACGAATCCAAGGCTTAAAGCCTTATGGGTTTCGAAATCCATATATGGATACAAGGTCTAATTATGGTAATGATAAGCCAGTTGAATTATATGATAAAAGCCTTATCATATCACGAATTCAAATAAGACAGTTATATGCCTTATCACTTATCATCTAGAGACTATAAATAGACCACCTAGCACCTTACAATTCATGCCAATTCAAGGAGTTCTTTCCTTACTCTCTTGTTTCTTGCTTGCTTTGGTTTTGGGTGTGAGGCTGTGAGCCATTAGAGGCACGACATTTGTGGTGGTTGCTTCCAAAAGATCAAAAGGTATGTACTATTTATGAAATTTTCGATTATACCTTTACTGTTCTTATTATGTTCTTAGTTATAGGTTCAATACAGAAAACATAGATCCTTATAGGTTGCAAGAGAACTTAAGAGTGTAAGTTGATTGTTTGCCTATTCCATATCACAATGTTCAATAACAATTCTTCTCCCATACTTGACGACGATGAAGATGATTTTGTTAACCCACCGACTTCAAGCGGTTAGTTATATTTCTTAATTGAATTCTTCATATAGTAAACAACTATTGTTTCTTGAATTCATATTCGTCAACAGCTATTCTTTCTTGATTCAATTATTCAATTATTCATATAGTAATCGATGAGCTATTCATCCTTGGATAGAAAATATTTATATTTAATGATAATAATCGATTGTTCTTCTATCTTGAATTACATAGTTGTTCGTAGTTTTTTATATATATATATATATATATATATATATATATATATATATATATATATATATATATATATATATATATGTGTGTGTGTGTGTGTGTGTATGTGTGTGTGTTCTTGATTGAATTGATATGCAACTCGAAATACTACAACGGTTGATGTTACCATCTTAATACAATAAATGGTTCCTTCGTTTTGATATCGATATACTACTGCGTCTAATTCCACATCTGTTCTTGCTTGAATTGGTATGATTGTGTGTTTATATCCACTTATCGGGTACCTGTTCATATTAGGTTGATTGAATCAGAAAGTTTATATGTCCAATCATTTATAACAAAATGAGGTGAATACTAAACAAACTCATCTGGATTCTACTGTGAATCTTATTGTGAATTCCGTATTTTATTAAGAATCCAAAATGAAAAAGTATACATTTTTATTCTGTTTAGAATAACTTGTTTAAATCATCATAATCTTTCAAACTAACATGTTAGATTATATAAGTGAAACAATAATCAACTGATAAATGTCGTATATGTATTTAAGATAATCTATATTCTTAGTTGATTAGATCCATTGAATTATGATGTTAATAAAATAATATTTTATGTGACATGTTACCACCGAGTTTTGATGTCAATAATGATATAGGACATGTTATTAATGCATGTTCTTCAGTGAAGATTATAGAAAGTCTAGAAGGGTTACATGTTAATGAAAACAAAGACAAGAAGAGAAAACAATCTGGTGGTTGTGGTGAACCAACAACAACAAAAGACCAAAGGAATCCCATACAAACTCAAAATGATTGAAAAAGGACAAAAAAACAGTAGCAAAAATGTTGATGTTGCAGAAACAACACCTGATCATTTCAAAGTTAGTACAAGAATGTCTCCTAACTCATTATTCCATGCAATGAAATCATTATCTTCAAATCAGAAAATAATGATAAGAGAATGTGGCTTTGGCAGTTTGTTGGATTTACAAGTAACAACATTACCTTCCCAACTAGGATACTATCTAGTATCAAAGTTCGAACCAGAAAGTTGTAAGATACAGTAGAGAATTATACCATTGAAATACACAAAAGTATCGTGTATACCATGTTAGGGCTACCAATGGGAGGTATCCAACTTAGCCAAGTAGAAGACTGTCCAATCAACAATGATGTCTATGTTGCTTGGAAAAATCAATACCTAAATGAGAAGTTCAACTTAGGGACATAACTAAAAAAGATTAGGAAAACCAACATAGCAGACTGTTTCTTTATGTTGAATTTCATTTCTTTGTTCATAAACACCTTTGCAAAACAAGACATGAGTGGATCCTCAAATATAGCATTCATTAGAAAATTAATAACAGTGAAAGAATGGATGACCATCGACTAGTGTGGATTCATTATAGAGAGTCTACAAAAAACAAGACTAAAGTGGAGGCATTTAGATAAGAATTGTTACTATACGGGTCCTATTGGACTGCTATTGGTATGTTATAAATTTGATTATTACAACTTAAGTATCATAAAACTCGATTTGAGTATATATTATTCTTAGCAGATGGTGTATGCAGACAGGAGCATATGTGAAGATGTTAAGCTGAGGAGAAAATGACCGTTCCTATCAGAGATTGATTCTGAACATTTGAGGGTCTTAGAAGAATATGAAATCAAGAATGGGGGGTTTGGTAAGCTACCTTTAAAGAATGAGAGCTTAGATCCATATGCAATAAAATATGGACTTCAAAGCATTGAGGTACTTGTCATATACTATTAAGAATATACTAAATTCTATATATATGGTTTATTTATAACAATGATTAAATTTTCATTACATTGTGTAATACCTCCTGTATTTAGGTTTGTATGAATAGGAGTGTGATAGAGTCCTAAGCTATGGAATGAAAGTTGTGGAAGAGCATAAGCAGGAAATGAAGGATACCATTATAGAAGGTCTGTTAAGGTATCCAAGAAATGACAAGTTAATGCACTGGTTGTCAACAGTTGAAGCAATGTTCTCCACCATAGAATTTACACAATTAAAAGAATCTTTCTCCATCGGGGTGTTCAATAATGATAATGCTAAGGAAGATTGTAGGTCCTAATTCTTTAGATCTTCGCACGGTATCAATCAAATCAATCAAAAACACAAGGAGATTAATTCTTCAATGCACACTTTATATTGATAAAGTCGGGTACATAAGAACAATGGTTGCTTGAACTTGACAGAATTTCGCTATGATCACTAGAGCTCCAAAAACAACCAACCTATAAAAGAGAGCACAAGACACCTATTTATACCACGCCTAACCAGACCGAAAAACAAGCCCATGGGCCGAAAACCAAGGCTGACAGACCGAAAAACCAAGGGTATTTCGGTCCCCAACCGAAAAACCTCAATCAGCCTTTAAATATGATATTTTCTTTTTTAGACCTTCTAAAATGCAAAGATTAAACCAAATAAATTTGTCCTAACAAAGATGTTCCAACTGAATGCTATAAAATACCAGAAAAAATAAAAAGGAAGGGAAAAGAGATCCTATGTGACAATATAGATTTGACATGGTCAACTGATTTTATAGCAGAGTGTGTTCAGGTCGAAACAACCTTAACAAAAAACAAAATAAACAGTCATGATGAAGAGGGTGGTTCAAGTGGAAGTTTCGAATTTCCTAGACCTATTGCAATAGACTTTGGAGATGGGAAGGTCCAAAGTTTTGAAGAAATTAGTAAAGCAAACCAATGTAAACAACTGGTCACCATTCCTACTGAATCAATTCCAAAAAGGACTGTGAAGATTGGGAAGCAGTTTTGTTCACCTTATGTAGAAAGGAAGTGTGACATCAATGAGAATGTGTCAAGTGAAGACCAAATGTTATCCCAAACAATATTGGGTACAACATTGAACAAAGAGTAAGATATGACAATATGCCACATTTTTTTAATAATTAGCTATTCATACACGTTATATTGACATTTAATTTCATATTTTACATTGCAGAACAATAATTTGGGAAGATGAAGACTTATACACAATTTTGAACATTAGGTGTGCAAGGAAAATAGTAGCGGGAATTGATGTACATCCAAATGTTGTGTCTACATGGAGTGTATTATTGAACAAGTCCCAATCAAAAAAGGCAAAATCATCACCTTCAAGAATCTTTTCCCCACAAACATGTTGGTAAGAACATTAAGATATTAAATAACTTTAGGAATTATATTAATTTCTTTGGTTTTGTAATGTGAATGTTTATAAAATGCAGGAAGATCCGGTCCTGATTGACAAGTCGAATAGAACATTCAACTTTGATGATTTCATAGAGAATACAGAATCATATTTGGCAGGACTACCAGAAGGGAGTATGTAACATCCCATTCTTGGGGTATGTGTTTTATGTTTTAACATTTTCTATAAGTAAAATGTGTTTTGTTCATTGATAACATGTTGATGGTGTCAGTGTGGTGATTATTGCGAGAAAGGACCAAATTGTAAGAATTTTGGTGAAAAATGGCCATTTTTGCCAAGTGACCAAACTATGGGCTAGGTTGACTTGGCTAATTACCTATATGAATATTAAGTATATTTATGAGGCAAAAATTTTAAACTTAAAACTTCGTATCATTATTAGAGCGAAAATTGGTATTACGACAAGTTTCGGGGGGTTTAACGACGATTTCGGATGTTAAGGGACTAATAGGGTATAAGAATCAAACTTAAAACTATAAATATCATTCAATAACCCAAAATCCTTATTTTTTATCTCCTAAAATCGGCCTAAGCCCTCATCCCTCAAACCTTGGAGAGAAATACCGAATTCTCAAGAACTAGCTACAGTGATCGGTTGATCCCCGGAGACTAAACCGTTGGATATCGTGAACTTTGGATCGAAGCTTCAGGCGATAGATACGAAGGTTTTGACCAGAGGAATTTAAATCCTGATGTCTTGAAGTCAAGATATAAGCTCGCGATTGGAACAGTAGAATTGAGGTAAAAACATTGTTTTTAACACTATATTGTAAAAATCGTTATAAATTCTAGGATTATCAAGGCTGAACTAATAGTTATGTTTACTACAAATTGGTTAGTGGATTGTTGGTGAAAGGTGTTGGTGAAAGGTATACTCGAAGATTGGTGTTAGCCTTCATGGTTATAATGTTGAACTAATAGTTAAGTTTACTACAAATTGGAGAATTATAGTAACTTATTCGAAAAGGTGTTAATATACTCAGGGCGAATAGTCTGTAATTATGTGTGGAGGGTACTATTGTGGAATTATTGACGAATGATAATTCCTTTTCTCGATAGTAAAATTTAGAAGTTGGTGCATTCACTATTAGTTAGCGAATGGTATGGTGTGGTGATTTATTCACAACATAGATATATATGTTGGTACATGGTCGAGTATATGTTTATTATTGGTGTCAATGAGTATTCGTGGTAACGTTGATATAGGATTATTCATTGATAATGGTGTTTGTGTGTCTGTTACTCATAACCCATTTGTGTGTGTATATATATATATATATATATATATATATATATATATATATATATATATATATATATATATATATATATAGTGTATATGGTGCTTTGTTTATGTAGGATTTGCAGGTGCGATATGCCATGATGACATTTGGTGAAATTCCAGTTTATGAGATTGGTGTGAAGTCTCATAACTCACTCTTTGTGTCTATAAGGACTGGTGTAAAGTCTTTTATTTATTGGGGTATGGCTGGTGTAAAGCCTAAACCCTGTGGTAGTATACAACAGGACTAGTGTGAAATCCTGTTTGTATCTGTCCATTGGTGTTATACAACAGGACTGGTGTGAAGTCCTGTTTGTATATACATATATCACACGGTGTATTTATATGAGACTGGTGTAAAGTCTCACTTCCACATGGTGTATCTATAAGACTGTGAAAAGTCTTACTTTTTCATGGTGTACTTACGAGGCTGGTGCATAGCCTTCCTCGATATTCATGTTATGTTCTGACGATCTAGGTTGTTGTTATTTGAATAAAAAATGCTTAAACTTGAAATTTGAGTATTGATGAATTTCACTACCATAAATAGTAGGTGCTTATATTGATAATAAATATATAACTATAATGATCTATATGTTGTTTAGTGGTGACAATTTGGTGCTTAGATCGGAAAATTATCTGCTACAACCGGAGATACCGGCTTGTTTTCAGCATGTTGTGTGGAGGTAGTGGCGAGGGCGATACAACATATGTTTTCTACGGTGATTCGTTGGCAAGGTGAAGTTGCTACGAGAAATAAAAGTGGAAGTAGTGGTGATATCGATGATTTAAAAAAAAGGTGAAAGGAGTAGGGAAACGAAAGGTTGATTGATAAATTTGGGGTTTGAAGACCTCAAATGGAGATATGGTACGAACCTCAAAGTTCGCTACTTTTGACAAGTATGGAATTGGCAGGATAATGACAAAAGAAGTTGAATTATCAACTAAGAGAATAAAGAATTGAGATAGGTGAATCTCAATCGTATAGAGATAATGGTGTAAATTTTGAAAGGTTGGCGGATGAAGAGATGGAGAGTTGTGGTGTTAACTCTCTGGTTGTTATGTGTTGTCAGCAGGGTGAGTTGGTTGAGGGACAAGAGACTGTCCTAAGATCGTATCGGGATGTTTTAACTGAGAGAGCATGATCATCGTCTCCAAGATTTCTCAAGAATATGAAAAGTAAAAAACTTAATGTCTTGGTGGTTGCTGAATGTATTAACTATTGTATATAATTAACTTCGGGTAGTAGGGTGAATGATTGTCAGTTTAAAGTAATGATTGATGTATGAAAGAAAGTTGTTATGCTAAGTAATTGGTGTACTTAAGCAAATAGATGGTGTAGAAGTGATTATGGTTGTGATTGACAGGAGTATATCCTTAGCAATCGAACCCATCACTGCCATGGGTGTAAAAGGTGATAGGAGGTAAGTAAATTTGAACTATAAAGTAATAGCAGGGTGAGATAAGGTTGCAAAGTTCTTAGAGGTAGTTTGAAGATTTTAGATCTGAAAGGTGATTAGTGTGTTGTAAGAAATTATGGGTGAGATTTTCCAAAGGAGATTCCGAGGACGGAATCTCTTTAAGGGTGAGGAATTGTAACATCCCATTATTGGGGTATGTGTTTTATGTTTTAACATTTTCTATAAGTAAAATGTGTTTTGTTCATTTATAACATGTTGATGGTGTCAGTGTGGTGATTATTGCGGGAAAGGACCAAATTGTAAGAATTTTGGTGAAAAATGGCCATTTTTGCCAAGTGACCAAACTACGGGCTAGGTTGACTTGGCCAATGACCTAGATGAATATTAAGTATATTTATGAGGCAAAAGTTTTAAACTTAAAACTTCATATTATTATTATTAGAGCGAAAATTGGTATTACGACAAGTTTCGGGGGTTTTAACGACGATTTCGGATGTTAAGGGACTAATAGGGTAAAATAATCAAACTTAAAACTATAAATATCATTTAATAACCCAAAATCCTTATTTTTTATCTCCTAAAATCGGCCTAAGCCCTCATCCCTCAAACCTTGGAGAGAAATCTCGAATTTTCAAGAACTAGCTACAATGATCGGTTGCTCCCCGGAGATTCAACCGTTGGATCATCGTGAAATTTGATTCAAAGCTTCAGGAGATAGATACGAAGGTTTTGACAAGAGGAATTTAAATTTTGATGTCTTGAAATCAAGATATAAGCTCGCAATCGGAACAGTAGAATTGAGGTAAAAACATTGTTTTTAACACTGTGTTGTAAAAATCGTTATAAATTCTAGGAATATCGGTTTGATGTGAAACCAGTGCCATATTCTCAGAAATTGAGTCTAGTATTTTCATTAAGAGTGGTGCAAAACGTGGTTCGGCTTCTAACATAGGTCAAATCGGACGTTTCCACAGACTGGTCCAATGTCGACAGATTTGAGACAGCCTTGATATGTAATCTTTCAAAAATCATAGTAAATTGTAGAAAAATCGTTTGGGGTTGATATTGGTGTCCCTTGAAAGCTAAAAAGGAGTATCGTTCTGTAAACTTTAAATCCTTGCAAATACATGCCTTTAGGATGAGTATAAAGGATTGTGAACTGGGGGCAAAGTTTAGGGTAAAAATGGAGTGATTGCTAAGAAATGTGGCATTGAAGTCATTTCCTTCAAGCTCGTGATTTAGGTTTCCAAGAGGGTATATACATATGATTTATAAATGTGGTTGAAAACCTAATATAGGTTTATATTTGTCAAGGAGTCGAGACGACACCGTGTTGTACGGGCAACGGAGCTACTTGACCCGCTTTATATCGATGTGAGTAACTTTACTCAGTTTAGACCGGTGTTTATTTTTTTGTTATGTTTTGGTCCTCATACATGTATTGAATTGATATTAGATAAATATTGCCTTAATGCACAATAGCATGGTTGATATTAAATGGTGAAACAGGTGTATAACTAGGAGTAGATAACTCTAGTTAGTAGTGATAAAGTCTTGAATGGCTATAATATATCGGTGTTTTTCCCTATGGTGTTTTATTAGTTGCGTGAGGATTTCATTGCAACTAACGGTGAAACTAGAAACCGGTGACAATTTGATGTATCTAAATATTGGTGATAGGTCTTCGGGTTGGTGAAAAGCCCAAGATCATCTGGTCAATGTTTACATTATCGGTGTTAGTTTATTATTGATTGTGATTACACTAATGGCGACCTTGGTGTTATGTTATATTTTATTGGTGTTGTTCTTCAGGTGACAAGAGAATGGCGATATCATATAGATGTGGTTTGGCTTGATAAGTTTTCTTGTAGATTTACATTTAGTTGTAGTAGAGTTATTCACTAAGCGTTTTCGCTTACGTCATTTTTATTATGGTGTTTTGCAGGAAATAGGTGTAGTAACGCCTGGCTGGATCGTGGAACGATCTGAAGGTATCCACTTGTCGCTTTCCAGACATCGAGTATTGTATTTGTAGAACATGTTTTGTACATTTTTATCAAATGTTTGTAAATACTCGATGTTGGTTTTTGGGGCGTTACAGAGTACTTTAACCAATATTGATATGGTATATGATAGAAAGTCTTATGGTAAAAATGACATTTTATGTATACCATCAGCAATTCCACATCATAAAATGACAAATTCGCTTTGAAAAACAGTTTTTTTTTGTTCAATTTATGATGGTATAAAAAGATATGTTTTATTCTTCAACCTAAAAAGGTGCTCATTGTTGATAATTGACACAAAGAAACCATCTGGAAAACATAGAAGAAGCATATGGAACATTGTCATTTGTATTGGTAAGGAACGACTTTATTAAAACTAAAGTTGGTTCTTATTTTCTATTATGAGAAACATGATCGTATTGATAAAACATTTTGCAGCATTCGTTTTTCTACAATTATCTGGAAAGAACAAGTCATGCCAAAGAACATGCACTTAGGAGGAAAAAACTAGAAGTGTAATCTCTAAAGTGTCAAACAGATGAGTACAATAGACATTCTGCACTGCTGGTAATGAGAATCATGGAAACTTATGTGGGCGAGACAGAAAAAAGGTATACATGTGGGTTAGAACAAGAAGGCAAGCAGCAGAAAACACTTCTAACCTGTTTAAGATACAAGTTCATGACTAAATTGCTTGTGTCCGATTTTAATGAAAAGATGAATGAAGTATTGTGTAATGGCTGAATTTGGGAAATTAAACAAGGATGATAAGAAGAAGAGAGTCGAAGATATGGTGAAACAAATTGTCATTGAGAAACAATTTTATTTTCTGGTTTAATATAGTTTTTGTTATGATACATTTGAATATGTTTAAGAATAAATGATGTTGGGATTCGATGAACTTGTTTTACTATTCTATATTAAATGTTGTGTTTTTTTAAAAATGAATGTAATTTCACAAACGTGAAAATTGTTTTATTATGCAAACATATTGACTAATCAAGCATAACATTTGAAAATAACTTCATTAATATATATATATATATATAACAGAAATATTTACAACACAAAGATAAGATCATTAATATATATATATATATATATATATATATATATATATATATATATATATATATATATATGTATATATATATATATATATATATATATATATATATATATATATATATATATATAACATTTAACATCAAAAACCAATCATCCTTCTACATCGGATGAATCCAAACATAAAACCAATACATAGTTAAAAAAATAACAAGTATCTTACCTAAACATAATAAAATCATTCAAAGTTTCCACTTGTGTTGCCATTAGCAAACGGATTTGTTCCATCTGATGATGAATATCCTTACATAAGTCGATTTCTTTGTTGATGGATTCAATATGTTCTTTGTAGTAGTGGCTTAGAAAGTAGGGTTTCAAAGATTCTTGAGACTCTAACAGATAAGATTTAAACGTCTATCGTGACTCGATATGGCATCTCAACGACATCATTTGAATATTGGCTTCAAACATCATATGAGTTTTGTGATTGGAGTACTCTCTTGCATAATCTACAACTTCTCTTGCAAGAGCACGATGATCAGGGTCCATTGAGGCAGAAAGTTTACGGAGAAGTATGTATGAGTGGGAGAATTTGGCAAAATCAAAGAGTTGTATGGTAACCGTATCTAAGAACCTACAACACCATGTATTTATATTACAAATAAGGAATGTATAAGGTCGGACGATATATAACAATATAAAACAGTACATTGAATTAATGTATGACATATATTCAATGAAGCATTTATTGCTAACCAATCCGTCTATGGCAATTCCTAAAAATCTAATGATTTCGATAAAAGGTTTACAACTAATAATATCATCAGGTTGGTTTAAATTAAATGTTGGTTACAAAACCGATTCGTCACCCTATCCTATGGAATTTAATAAATGCATACAATACACTATATGTCTATCGAAAATAATGATTAACCCTAAAAGGAAACAATTACTACATTTAATTGGAAACAAAAACAGTTTCATAAATACCTTTACACGCATACTGTTTAACAAATCTCAATAACATATTTCACATAGAAACCTCTTTGAAACATATCTTATGGCGTCTTCTTCTTCGAAAGTACAAGAAATCAAATCAGAAGTTACAAAACGCGAACTTGAAGAAGAAATAAGTTACTACAGCAAACAGTATTTTTGGGCAGAAGAAACAAAGGTTCTTATAGAACAAGAAATCGAAGTTCAAGAAAACATACAAGAAAACATGCCTCTAATACCCCCAACCGATGATGGAAAATCGCAAGAAAGAGATGATGCAAAAAGTAACACGCGGGAATTACCAAATCCTAGAGTCGCTAAACGAACTAATTACGACATTGGTGAATAAGATTGATGAAACAAAATCTCGCCTTCCAGATAAATAGTAAGATGTAATTAGGATAATTTATTTTGTTTTTGTTATGGATGTTTGATCCTGATCCGTTTCTATGTTTCATATATTATTATTATATATAGGTTTAATGTTTATAACTTTGTTCTAAATGAAACGTATCATATAATATATTACATTGGATGTTTATTTCTACATTGACTCTTATTGATACATATTTTGATTGTTCATGCTTCCTCGTATATTGAATATTGAAAAAACCACCGAATGAGGCAAACATAATTAACAAACAAGTGACATATCTACAAATATATATTCATGATAAATAATCATCAATGACTTAATGAATACTCAATAGCTTCTTAAAAATGTGGAATTAATGAAACAGAAACATAAAAGTCATTTGTTACTTAGAAATATAATATGACGAAAAATATAATCTATAAAACATTAATGAACATAAAACAAAATAAATAACTTCATATTACACTAATAGTTCCAAAATTCTAAGCATCACAATATCTATGAATCCCTCGTTGATTTCTTTTTTCAAGGACAATTCCTAGAATCGTGATATGCGTATTCACCACAACAATTGCATTTCCTTTTCTCCTTTGACGACTTGGTAACTATTATTTCTTTAGAACTTCTTAAACATTTTCGAGATCCACATCCTTTGTTCCTAATGGTTGATGGATTGTCAACTTCAATAATGGTGGGAGATGTCACACCAAGTAAAGCATCAAGCTCATCACTCTTCTTCACTGCTACAGAACCAAGTTCATCACCAATAAACCTTTCTTCCAACTCTTTCACAGCTAACAAAAATTCTTGAACTTTGGATGTGTCATTTGAAAGATGTTTTAACGTTTTCTCCACGGAAGTATAAATGTCAACTGCAATGGTATCAATACTCTCGTCCATTCCAGATAATCTAAATGTTTTCCTAAGCATATCAATAGGAATAATACCCCTCCTCTATCTTCTAAGAATATAAATGTCTGGAATCTCGTTAATATTAAAAAATCTAAATACACAAAAATGTGTCTGCAAAGTATCCCGTGTTGCTCAAATAACATGCATTCACAATTGAAGTGTTGAGATTCTTTATTATACGACACCTGTAAGTAAAGAAATATGAAATTTCAAGTCAAAAAAATCAAAATAAAAAAACAATAAAATACTAATGTACCTTAAATTCTTTATATTTCAATGATACGTCATAATCATCAATTGTATCATTCTCAACGATTATCTTTTTTTATTCTCAAGAAGACTCAAGTCCTTCTCCTCCATGACAATAAATTTATCTGATCCATCTAGATTACTTTTGCTTATGAAAGCATGAAACCACTGATTCCTTGATTTCCCTTTGTACATCAATGAATACCCTATGTGTGTACTGGTGGTTGTCGAGGCCAACAAAAATAAACCTTACTTCTAGTACACAAATTTGCGTATAGCAGTAAAGGATCGTATCCACAGAGATTGGTTCAATTTGTAAAACTATGCGATCAATTCAAAACGAGATGTATTTTTAAACCAAGTAACATAAAAAGGGGGGTTTGATTGTTTGAGTTGAAAATTGAAAACAAGAGTAAATAAACAATTTTTTTTGTGAAGTGAATCAAATATGGAGAAACTATCAATATTGGGATTTCATCACAATTCCAACTAGTCAGTTTATCATCAAGATTTATAGTGCAATGTATTTAATTTAATCTAGTTTGGCTATAGCATCTCAAAAGCTTGAAACACCTAGATTCTTCTTAATTGTATGGAAATTAGAAAAGTTCTTAATAACCGTCTTAATCAAAGTCAAAAGTCAAATAAGCATCCAACTCAAGTAAAATGACTAGCAATATAGATTTAAGAATCACCAAACTCAAAGGAAATCAAAAGGCTTGCATTTCTCTTTGAATAGCACAACTCCATGATTTTAAAAATGAATATAAGCATCCACAAAAATCATTTGTCACTAGTTTGTTTTAGAAATCGATTACGTAATTAGAAAAACAAATGACAATAATCATTGAAGCATTCAAACTCATGAATAAGAACACAACAACTTAGAATTTAAACAAGTTGCATTCATAGATTAAGAACCAAATACTCATAAATCTTTCAAAACCTAACTAGTTGTTCATGGATTACACCCAATATTGATAATGAAGGTTCTAGCCAAGCATGGCTAGAACAAACAAGATAAGTAGAAATGCACCAAACATCAAATGTAGCAAGATAATACAAACCCAAGTGAAGAAAATGATGAATAAAGCTTCAAGAAATCTTCTCCCAAGCTCCAAGGGTTGTTACCCCACGAAATCCTCTGAAAAATGATGTTCAAGCTGTAGAAAAACACTCCCCATATGCCCCATATAGCTGAAACACACTTAAAATGACAAAACTGTCCCTCTGCACGTGTTGCGCGGGTCGCGCAAAAGTACAAAAAGCCCACTTTGGGCCTGATCCGGTCCAACTCGCAAAAAGCCCTTTTGTCACCTTTCTTCTTTGGGATGAGCCCGGTTTTGAACCTCTTTTGACCACCTTTTGGGCTAGGTAAACCCAATGGAGCCCATGTCTTCTTTCTTGGTCGGTCCAACTCGTAAAAAGCCCTTTTGTCACCTTTCTTCTTTGGGATGAGCCCGGTTTTTGACCTCTTTTGACCACCTTTTGGGCTAGGTAAACCCAATAGAGCCCATGTCTTCTTTCTTGGTCCAATAGCTTGCTCCAAATCCAAGCCCGCTAGAAAATCCGAGTCTCCGAAAATTTCGCGCTCCAAAATATCGTCCCGTTTCGTCCGCTATAATCTCCCGTTTGGCTCATCCCGCTCCCGCTAGTCTTCATTAATATCTGCATTTAAACACAAAAGACTAGAAAGTATCCCCGAATGATATAAAATTAAAAAAAAAATAGAAAATATGCATGCGTTTTATACTAAAAATGAAATAAAACGTGCTAAATAAATTATAAAAAGAAGAAATCAAAACGAAGTGTCATGTACACCTTGTGTGCATGAACTTCAATACTCAATAAAAATCGGGTCCTTGGGTATGTATCATCATCTTTAAAATCCAAAACACTCTGCTTATGTCTTTGTTTCTCCATTGATGACTCAAAGACAATCATAAAATTTACCAAACATGTGTTAGCATTTGTATTGGTTTGAAATGAAGCATTAGACCCCCTTTGAACGAGACGTGGTACGCATCAAACCCGACATTGGAACATGCTTAAAGTAAGTAGGAATCGATTGATGTCTCGATGTAAACATCTCATTGAACCACCTAATCTCTTCAAGATTATACTCTCTCACAAATGACTTCCAACCATCCTCAAACTGCTCCTCGTCTATCCTAGCATTCCTTATCAAAGAATTGAATTTCTTTTTAAATTCAGAGTTATTATAAAATTCGGAACAAACCTGACAATACATATCAAAATAAGTACAATAATTTGATATACAAAAAAAATCTTATACAAAAACATATTACAACAATAAAAATATGTATGATCATAGAATATGATACCTTCTGTTGAAGTTTAGATGCAATGTGTCACATACATAGATGATGACTAGAATTGTAAAACACTTCTTGAACAACCCTCTTCATGCCAGGATCTTGGTCAGATAGAACCAAAACAAATTGCTTCTTAAAATCCTTCATAATAGCTTCTAACAACCACACATATGATTCAATGTTTTCATGACTAATCAAACCAGCTCCAAATGTCACACATCTTTTGTGGTTGTCAATACTGGTAAACGGAACAAAAACCATGTTATACCTGAAAATTCTCAAAAATTATTACCATACTCACATGTCAACACAAATCAAAAGAATATTAACCATATGACATACATACTTGTTGGTTCTGAATGTGGCATCAAAAGAGATAACATCACCAAATTCCTTATAATGTAGCTTGGAAGTTTCATCGGCCCAAAACAAACAAGCAAGCTTCTTTTCAATCGTTTTATATTCAAAAGAGAAGTTAGGAACGTGTTTGACTCTATTATCCAACTTGTTTATCAGAAACTGAGCATCAGATTCACCAAGGTGGCAATTCAAATCACGAGAAAATTTCTTAAAATCATCAGCATTTCCACCTCGATACGTATAACCACCCCTAAGTGCACAAAGAAGTCGATGAGAAATAACAGGACCAACCCCTTGGCTTCTCATCTTGAATATAAATGACTTTTGAGATACGTCCAATTTCCTTTTGGTTTTAGACAAGTGCATATTATTCTTTGTATACAAAGGATGATTATGTTTTTCCTCAACTTCATACAATATAAAATTGTTTGTTTCGGGGATAAGTGCACACTTGATTCTGGCTTTACATTATGATAGAATCAAATTACAATTCTTTTTAGCTCGACTTTTACCATCTAATGTGTCCACTTCAGACGTATTAGGAAGATCTTGACGATTACAAACAAAATATCTCCTGGTTTCCTTACAATAATCTTTCTTGACAGTGGCTTTCCTAACATCAAAACCACTCTCTACCACATAAGAATAATATATTGCTTCAACATGGTCAACAGAAGGAAATGAAGAACAGTAGCAGGTCTAATATCCTCAGGAACATTTGGAATCCAATACATAGTACCACCAGGGGAATATACCTCGTTGCTTTGCATAGACTCATTTCCAAATGAACCACCTAATATGAAGACATAATCCACTAAAACATAGATATACATAAAAACATAAATAACAAAACAAATGGAATATGGAATTACAACATTCGTTTTGTTCATTGTTATCGTGTGAAAACACATTTTCTAGTAAAGAATTAAGGAATGAATGTTGGGTAGAAGATGAAGGGTCATGACCAATCCGATTATCGAATAATTCAATAATATGTTCTTCATTAACGGTTTGAACTGCTTCACGAGTTTCATCAGGCAAATTATTGCATGTTACACCATCTAGAATTCATAACACAATAATCATATAAATTAACTAAAACTAAAACATCGTTTATTGAACATATAAATAAAATGACTACGTACATATGATTAAACTATTGACAACATCATGATTACATAAATCATGATATGTTTAAATCAAAACAAAATCAAAATAAAAAAAATTCCTAAACTAATTCATAACTTCATATACCCTTCGACTTCTCTTGATTTATGATCTTCTTATTGGGACAATTTCACGAATCGTGATATCCAACCTGACCACAAGCACCACACTTCCTAGGAGGACGACGATGAATGCTCGGTGTTAAAACATTGTTATCTTGATCTTCGTTTGCAGAATTCTCTATCGATTGAGACATCTTGCTGTTGAACAAAGAAACAATAACGAACAAAATATAGACTACAATATGCAGAAAAAAAATCCACATAAAATGATGAATATACAGAGAAACTAAATCGTTTTGACCAAGTAAAACACAATCGATTACGTTTTCCTGCTTTCATGGGATATGATTAGAGTTTACTTATTTAAAAATATGAAATTACCAACTTAACCCTATTGTTAATCGGTGATGACTCCAATTTTGGTGAGCACAGCGATGACAATTCTCGTCCAATCATTTCGTCATGGGCAATAACATCACAACGTACTTATTGTATTTGACGTAATCGCATGCGGCCCTCGTCCACGGAACATAATACGGACACGATGATATAATCACATATTACGTACGTCCGTATAACATAATTTAGCCAGGTTTCTTTATTTTTATTTTTATCTTTTTATTTTCTTAAATATCTTTTTTAGATTTTAATAAACTCGATTACCAATTTTTATTATTTTTTTGTTTTTTCAGTTTTTTTTTTTGTTTTTTTACATGTTTTTTATCATCTTTTTTTCATTTTTTTCCACTTTTTTTTCCTTTTTCGTTTGTTTTTTACGTTTTTTTGTTTAAAACTCGTTTTTGTCTTTTTTTTAACTCGTTTCACAAAATCAATAATAAATGCTTCAAATAATACTCTATACAACTAACATGAACGATTTGACAAAATCATAATACGTTTTCTCTTCATCTATTCTTTTTACAGAGAAATTTAAATTTAGCATTTTATTTTATTAATTTACACACACAAGAAGAAACACACACACAGACACACATAAACACACACACACACACACACATATATATATATATATATATATATATATATATATATATATATATATATATATATAACATGAAAGATTTGACAAAACCACAATACGTTTTACAAAATCAATAATTAATGCTTCAATTAATATTCTATACAACTAACATGAATGATTTGACAAAACCACAATACGTTCTCTTCATCTTTTCTTTTTATGGAGAATTTTAAATTTAGCAGCTTAATTTATTATTTTACACGTACAAGAAGAAACACACAAACACACACACACACACACACACACACATATATATATATATATATATATATATATATATATATATATATATATATATATATATATATATATATATATATATATATATATATATATATATATATATATATATATATATATATATATATATATATTGAAAAGGCAACTTCAATAAACCAAAAAAGGGGAGGAGCCAGCCAGGGGCTCAACAACCAGAAACAATTACATCCCAATATATATATATATATATATATATATATATATATATATATATATATATATATATATATATATATGTATATTGACGATGATGATCTTACCAGGGGTGCGATCATCATATATCGTTATACCTTTTGTAGGGACCGCCTGTCAGCTTTGTCAGTAGATCTTTTCCTCATTGGGCGATCTTCTGAGATCGCCAGTGATTGGTGCATTCAACTGATCAGGTAGTGGCCGTGGACCACCTGAGTCGTTCGTGGCTTAATAGTTCACACAATGACTGTTACAATGTACTGTGTCGTGCTGGCATTGGGGCACGTGGCGGTCAATCGTCCAGGACTGTCGAGTCAGATGACATCCAGCCAGACGGGTTGCATGGTCCCTGGTGGCTGGCTGGCCGTCTAGAGGATTACAAGAAAGCCTGTTGGTACGCTGGCAGGAAGCTATGTGTATTCGCATGATACACTATCAAGTCCCCCCAGTCTGGTAGTCAAAGTGATGATGTGGCTTAGCTTTAACGTTCTAGACTTAAGGAAGCGGCGGTTCGTTTCCCGAGCAGGTCGGCGTTATTATAGTTGATGTAAATGACGTGACTTGTCGGTTTCCATCATTAAGGATTCTTTTTTGAGTTTCCTGCTTTTCTCTATCTTTATATTGCCTTTTAGGGTTTTCAAACCCTTTTCTCCCATCTTTATCCTCTCCCTTGCCTCTATACTTTTTCATCTTCATCTTTCTTCACCCAATCATTTCCAAAAATGGTAGACGCTGATCGACAGGAAATCCCTGATGATGTTTACGGCCTTTGGTCGAACCATATGGTTTTCAGCCCGAAGATGGGGTACTTGTTCCTCACATTGAAGCAGGGTTTTCTCTCCCCCCTGAGGGAAAAATTGAAGTTTATCTAAAGACCTTCGACGTCGGGTACCGCCTTCCGACGTCGGATTTCACTGATGAAGTTCTTCGTCGTAACGGTGTTGGTCTGCATCAGTTGACGCCAAATTCCGTCAACAAAATTATAGCTTTTGAATTGCAATGTCGTGGTCTGGGCATCGTTCCTGATTTTTACGTGTTCAAGCACCATTTCCGCTTTGCCGTCTCTGGGGAAAATTACGCATTTTACAGGAGAACCAGTGTTCACACCCTAATTCCTGAACCCAAATACTCGCCAAAATATTGGCAAGACAAATGGCTTTGGGTAAACGCTTCTCGTATTGGCGATAGTTATCATCAGACAGGCCTCGTTTCCGATCAGATTCCTAAGTTATATCCCCACCAAGAACAGGTGGTAAAAACCTTGAACAGCTTTCGTGTGTGTAACGCCCCAATTTCAAAAAAAAAAAATTAAAAATCATTTATTACCAAGGTTCCAATAAAACGTTTATTCCAAAACATAAAACTGTTCAACAAAATCCTTAAATTAACAGCGGAAACATTTGAAAATACTAATATAGTTCATTGACATCAATCTTTTGAATGCGACGCGCTGCCGTCAAGCCTTGCCCTTCCCTTTGTCATTTGAATTACCTGAAATGTTATAAAATCAACGGGTAAGCTTAAAGCTTAGTGAGTCCACAAGTTACCATACATGCCCACACATTAAACAACCCGTCCTCGAGAACGACCCGACCCTACCCGCCATACAACAGCTACGGGCATCCATCATACAACAGCTATGGACACGGGAAGGTTCTACCCATCATACAACAGCTATGGGTTCCCGGTTATGGCCCAGCCCATCATACAACAGCTATGGGACAAGGCAATAGTCCAACTCGCCATACAACAGCTACGAGAGGACACGCATCAGTACTGAGCCCAACAACAAGTAACCACAGATATAGAGCAAATCATATAACTGTAAATAACACACAAGATGCCTAACATGCAACAACATATAGTAAGGTGAGGATACTCACCTGGTTCGAAACTGTGTAGATATTCTCTAATATCCCCACTTAGCTCGTCTACACACCTAAATCCCACACATACACAACATATCAATTACTGACCAGGCTTTTACAGACCTGCCTAGAGGTTAGACCCAATATTTGCCATCAAACCGTGGTCAAAACTAAGTTCCTGGTCAAACAGTCGCTCGCCGCGGCGTGGCTCCCCAGCCTGCGCGCCGCGGCTATCATCGAATAATCACGGGGTTTCAGCCGAGTCCGCACCGCTGACATAGCCGGTCCGCGTCGCGGCTCGTAACATTCCAAACTGTTTTTAGCGTTTAACAGTGCATCAATCGGCTAGGGTTTCACTCCAAACCCTTCCTGAGATCAGAAACTACCCTAAGATCACTTCCTTAGGGACATGCAAGTCTATTCATGTCCTTAGTCTAACCCTAAGGGTTACAAGTCATCTAAGACTACTACTTAAGGGATAACACCATAAAACGGGATAAACTGAAATATGAGAAGGTAGATCCTCTTACCTTGCTTCTGGAAAACAGAGAAATGCTCCCGATCGACTACAGCCTTTCCCCACGTTGTATTTCTTCCTTCAAACCTCCCGAAGCCTTGGAACCAAAGAGTCTCTGCTGAAACCTGACGCCTCTGATCCAGAAAGCTCCCAAAAACACGAACCCTAGGGCTGGGTCCCTTTATATAGGTGTTTAAATCTGAATTAGGGTTTTTCACCATAGCGGCGCACCGCCCCGCGGATCTTTTAAAGCTGCGCCGCGCGTACAAAATCATTCGTGAATCCAGATCTCGCCCGAGCCGCGCCGCGGATCTGTCCTGGCCGCGACTCGGCGTAACGGGTCTTACAACTCTCCCCCACTTAACTGGATTTCGTCCCTGAAATCCGCGCCGGTAAATAATTCTGGATAATGCCTCCGCATTTCCTCCTCCGGTTCCCAAGTCCATTCGGACCCTTTTCGATGCTGCCACTGAACCTTCACTAATCCTATTGTTTTATTCCGTAAAGTCTTCATCTTCCTTTCAATGATGGCAATTGGTCGCTCCACATAATTTAGGCGTTCATCTAATTGAATATCCTCCAAAGGTACTATTGTGGATTCCTCAGTAACGCACTTTCTGAGCTGTGAAACATGGAACGTGTCGTGAATCTGACTAAGCTGCTCAGGCAGCTCCAACCGGTAAGCTACCTTACCTACACGGGCGATAATTCGATATGGTCCAATGTACCTAGGGCCAAGCTTTCCTCGCTTCCTAAAACGAATAACTCCCTTCCAAGGTGACACCTTAAGAAGAACATAATCCCCAACTTGAAACTCGAGATCGGACCGTCGCCTATCCGCATAACTTTTCTGTCGACTTTGAGCGGTTAACAATCTCTCCCGAACCTTCTGAATTAACTCAGTTGTCTTGAGCACCACCTCAGTACTACCCAATACCTGTTGGCTAACCTCGCCCCAGCAAATAGGTGTCCGACATTTCCTTCCATACAACATTTCAAAGGGAGCCCTGCCAATGCTCGTGTGATAACTGTTATTGTAAGAAAACTCAGCTAAAGGGAGATGGGAATCCC
Source organism: Cichorium intybus (assembly GCA_023525715.1). Classification (NCBI taxonomy): domain Eukaryota; kingdom Viridiplantae; phylum Streptophyta; class Magnoliopsida; order Asterales; family Asteraceae; genus Cichorium; species Cichorium intybus. The sequence continues at coordinate 1,405,245 of JAKNSD010000045.1, read as the reverse complement.
AACTCCCGCCAAAATCGATAACACATGCCCTAAGCATATCCTCCAGCGTTTGAATCGTTCTTTCACTCTGCCCATTCGTCTGAGGATGATATGTTGTGCTGAAATGAAGGCGAGTGCCTAATTCCTCATGAAACTTCTTCCAAAACCTAGACGTAAATCGGACATCCCGGTCGGATATCACCGAGACCGGTATACCATGCCGAGAGATAATCTCATCTACGTAGACCTTAGCCAATTCCTTTGCAGAGTAAGTCTCTTGGATGGGGAGAAAATGAGCACTTTTAGTCAACCTATCCACGATAACCCAAATAGTGTCCATATGTCGAGGGGTTCTTGGCAACTTCGTGATGAAATCCATTGTGATATGCTCCCATTTCCATTCTGGGATCTCAAGAGGCTGCAATCTACCATGAGGCCATTGGTGCTCGGCCTTGACCCTACGACAGGTCATGCATCTTTCGACAAACCCAGCTACTTCCCTCTTCATGCCTGGCCACCAATAATATTCACGCAGATCCCTATACATTTTAGTCGCTCCAGGGTGGATAGAGAACCTGGATTTATGCGCCTCCTCCAATAGGGTTAGACGAACCCCGCCCAGCTTCGGTACCCAAATCCTCTCATGACAAGTTAACAAGTCTCTACTATCTTTGACCATAGCTGCCAACTGACCCACAATTCTCTCACCTTTCTGATTCTCATTCTTGCTTGCTTCCACCTGGGCTTTCCTAATTAGCTCAAACAGCGGTGTCACAATTGTCATCCTTAGACAAATGCCCCGAAGGGGTGTACCCGAAGCCTTCCGACTTAACGCATCCGCTACCACATTGGCCTTTCCAGGGTGATAGTGTATCTCACAATCATAGTCTTTCAATACATCTAACCATCTTCTCTGTCTCATATTAAGGTTTGCCTGATCCATCAGGTACTTCAAACTCTTGTGGTCGGTATAGATGGTACACTTCACTCCATACAAATAGTGTCTCCAGATCTTGAGGGCGAAGACCACTGCTCCTAATTCCAAATCATGAGTAGGATAGTTAGCCTCATGGGGCTTCAACTGTCGCGAGGCATAAGCAATCACCCTTCCTCGTTGCATTAAGACTGCCCCAATCCCGAGATAGATGCATCGCAATAAACTACCATGTCCTCCATGCCTTCAGGCAACGTCAAAACCGGAGCTTCACACAATTTCCGCCGCAAAGTCTCAAAAGCCTGCTGCTGCTCCTCACCCCCAATGAAAAGCAGCGTTTTTCTTAGTTAGCCGAGTCAAAGGTACCGCAACCTTTGAGAAGTCTTGGATGAAACGGCGATAATAACCAGCCAGACCCAAGAAACTTCTAATTTCAGAGGGAGTCTTCGGAACCTCCCACCGCATCACGGCCTCCACCTTAGCCGGGTCTACCATAATTCCTTGCTCATTTACAATGTGACCCAAAAACTGAACCTCCCGTAGCCAAAAGTCACACTTGGATAATTTTGCATAAAGCTTCTCCTTCCTTAAGGTCTCTAATACTTCCTTTAAGTGTTGTTCATGTTGCTCCCTGCTCCGAGAGTAGACTAAGATGTCGTCAATGAAAACTATAACCGACCGATCCAACATCAGTCGACACACCCGATTTATTAAATCCATAAAAGCTGCAGGGGCATTGGTCAGTCCAAACGGCATCACTACAAACTCGAAGTGGCCGTACCTCGTCCTAAAAGCCATTTTCAGGATGTCTTCCTCCTGAACCCGCATTTGATGATATCCTGACCGCAAATCAATTTTCGAGAAGCACGAAGCGCTCTGCAGTTGGTCAAACAAGTCATCGATGCAAGGCAATGGATATCGATTCTTCACCGTAAGCTTATTCAGCTCACGATAATCTATGCACATCCTATTGGATCCATCCTTCTTCTTAACAAAAAATAGGCGCTCCCCACGGCGAGCAACTGGGTCGAATAAATCCCTTATCTAATAATTCCCGAAGTTGAATAGACAACTACAGCATCTCCGGAGGCGCAAGACGATACGGTGCTTTAGCTATCGGAGCTGCACCGGGAGTTAAGTCGATCTTAAATTCCACCTGTCTCTCTGGCGGCACGCCAGGCAGATCCTCGGGAAAAACATCAGGAAAATCCCGAACCACTGGTATATCACCTGCTTTCTGTTGTGGCTTCCTTTCTCGTGTGTCAACAACATAAGCCACAAATCCCGAACCCCCATGCTGAAAATGTCTGCGTGCTCTAGCAGCTGAACAGAAAACTGCACCTCGATTCTTTCTCTCGCCCTGCACAACCAGCTCTCCCCCACTTGGGGTTTGAATCCACACTCGCTTGTTCTTACAATCGATCCATGATTCATGCTGACCCATCCAATCCATACCGATGATGACTCGAGAGTCACTCAACGGTATAGGGATGAGATCGATCGGAAACTTTATTCCTTGAATCACTACTTCGCATCCCCGATAAACACTAGTCGCTTGCACGGTTTTATCATCTGCAATTTCTACTTCTAACGGCCGATGAAGAGTTCCTAAAGCAATACCGAAACTCTTTCCCAAAGCGGCAGACACAAAAGAATGACTAGCACCCGAATCAAATAGTGCAAAGGTAGCCGTAGAGTTGACTAAGAATGTTCCTAATCAAAGCATAATAGACATATTAATTACACACACCACAAACACGAGGCAAGTAAAGAAAGAGTACCCATGACGACGTCGGGCGCATCCTGTGCCTCCTCGGCGGTCATGACGAATGCTCGACCCTTGGTCTTAGGGGCTTCCCCTTTCCCCTGCCTACCATCGGTAATCCGGAGTGTAGTGGGTGCCGGATTCTGAACCACTCCCTGAGTCAGACAGGGGCATTGGGCCTTGAAGTGGCCTACCTGATTACAATTAAAACAAATCTTGACCTCTTGCCGACAATCTTTAGCATAGTGGCCCTCCTTTCCACACTTATGGCATATTAACACCCAGCAACGCCCCTCATGATTCCTTCCACATTTACCACACTTACCCTGGCTCCTTTGCCCTTGCTTTCCCTGATCTGTCCCTCGAAATTTCTTCGACACCTGCTGAGTTTGAGTAGGCGCCGGACGCTTCTGCTTTTGTTGGGTTTCCAGTTCCAACTCTCGGGCCCGAGCGGCCGCTATCATATCAGTAAGAGTTTGGTGCCTAGTAGCAGACACAAATTCCCGAATGTCTGTGCGAAGCATTGCCAAGTATCGTGTCATCCTCATACGCTCGGTTACTGCAAACTCTGGACAGAAGAGTGCTCGCTCATTAAACTTTTTGGTGATCTCCGTCACCGTCTCAGTAGTTTGGGTCAGATTTAGGTATTCCTGCGCCAAGCGTTCCATTTCCACCTGTGGAACATACTCCAGTTTGAACTATTCCTTAAACTGCGGCCATGTAATAGCATCCAATTGAGCAGGAGTGAGATCTTTCGTTCGTATTTCCCACCAATCTTTTGCACCCTCTCTTAAAAGATTCGCCGCAAACGTTACCTTGGAGTTCTCAGGACAGGAACATGTGCGGAAAGCACCCTCCACCACGGAAATCCACCGCATGCTAACAATCGGATCCCTGCCCCCATCGAACATCGGAGGCGAACAAGCCGAAAAGTCTTTATAACTTGCATCCCTAGCACGTGATGTGCCTTGAGTAGCCAGTCGTTCCTCGAGCATTGCCCATAGCTCAGCCTTAATCGTACCAAAGAACTGAGGTATCGCATCCAACACTTCTCGCGAGACCTCCTCCGCTATCAGGTTACGGAGATTTTCATCAGTCGGTCCTCCCCCACTCGAGGCACCCGCATCTGGTCCACCGTTACTTCGAGTGACTGCCATTCTGAAATGCGCAACACTTCTAATATCAATACTCGGGTCACTCTTATCTACCCAACTACTTGACTTTCTAGGACTTTGGTTGACTACTCTTGACTCAAGCGTGAATCCTGTGCTTTCGGTAATACTGGCCTGGTACTACCTTCCACACCTATTCGCCCTTGTTCCAAGTTCGTCAATCATCCTCCTAAAATGTCACACACATACTAAACCATTTTCTATGACTCCTGTGGTCAGGCACCGTGGTGCCTAATCTTTTGATCTAACTCTCCATCTCACACGTGCCTAAGAGAACTACTGTTAATGTCGTCGAGTCGCCTCACGGACGCACAGCCGTATACAATCGGGAATAAGATAGACGTTTGAATAACTGATCATACCCTAGAGTCACAACCAAACAAGGAACAGCCAGTAAGGCCAGACCAAAAATTCTCAGGCTATCTTACCCTAATTGCATATAACCTACCAGCATTCACTAAGCAATCCTAACGACAGTAGCATATCATTCCAAAGCAGCACATATGGCACATAATAGTCTACAGAGTATATTATCCAGGCAACTTTACATTCTAGCACAATAAATTTTATCACATAACACAAACTTGGCATGGGTAACTGGGAATCACAAAACTTACTTGAGCTCGGCTGACGGTTCGCATCGGATCTTCTTTTACTTTAATTTAACCTTCCAAAAACATTTTCTTAACAAAATCGCTCAGTCCTAAGTTTGAGTTTGGATTCCCAATACAGTTCATCAAAATCCCTCAAACCAAGGCTCTGATACCAATTTGTAACGCCCCAATTTCAAAAAAAAATTTAAAAATCATTTATTAACAAGGTTCCAATAAAACATTTATTCCAAAACATAAAACTGTTCAACAAAATCCTTAAATTAATAGCAGAAACATTTGAAAATACTAATATAGTTCATTGACATCAATCTTTTGAATGCGACGCGCTGCCGTCAAGCCTTGCCCTTCCCTTTGTCCTTTGAATTACCTGAAATGTTATAAAATCAACGGGTAAGCTTAAAGCTTAGTGAGTCCACAAGTTACCATACATGCCCACACATTAAACAACCCGTCCTCAAGAATGACCCGACCCTACCCGCCATACAACAGCTACGGGCGTCCATCATATAACAGCTATGGACACGGGAAGGTTCTACCCATCATACAACAGCTATGGGTTCCCGGTTATGGCCCAGCCCATCATACAACAGCTATGGGACAAGGCAATAGTCCAACTCGCCATACAACTGCTACGAGAGGACATGCATCAGTACTGAGCCCAACAACAAGTAACCACAGATATAGAGCAAATCATATAACTGTAAATAACACACAAGATGCCTAACATGCAACAACATATAGTAAGGTGAGGATACTCACCTGGTTCGAAACTGTGTAGATATTCTCTAATATCCCCACTTAGCTCGTCTACACACCTAAATCCCACACATACACAACATATCAATTACTGACCAGGCTTTTACAGACCTGCCTAGAGGTTAGACCCAATATTTGCCATCAAACCGTGGTCAAAACTAAGTTCCTGGTCAAACAGTTGCTCGCCGCGGCGTGGCTCCCCAGCCTGTGCGCCGCGGCTATCATCGAATAATCACGGGGTTTCAGCCGAGTCCGCGCCGCTGACATAGCCAGTCCGCGTTGCGGCTCGTAACATTCCAAACTGTTTTTAGCGTTTAACAGTGCATCAATCGGCTAGGGTTTCACTCCAAACCCTTCCTGAGATCAGAAACTACCCTAAGATCACTTCCTTAGGGACATGCAAGTCTATTCATGTCCTTAGTCTAACCCTAAGGGTTACAAGTCATCTAAGACTACTACTTAAGGGATAACACCATAAAACGGGATAAACTGAAATATCAGAAGGTAGATCCTCTTACCTTGCTTCTGGAAAACAGAGAAATGCTCCCGATCGACTACAGCCTTTCCCCACGTTGTATTTCTTCCTTCAAACCTCCCGAAGCCTTGGAACCAAAGAGTCTCTGCTGAAACCTGATGCCTCTGATCCAGAAAGCTCCCAAAAACACGAACCCTAGGGCTGGGTCCCTTTATATAGGCGTTTAAATCCGAATTAGGCTTTTTCACCTTGGCGGCGCACCGCGCCGCGGATCTTTTAAAGCCGCGCCACGCGTACAAAATCATTCGCGAATCCAGATCTCGCCCGAGCCGCGCCGCGGATCTGTCCTGGCCGCGACTCGGCGGAACGGGTCTTACAGTGTGATTCCAGAAGAGTTTCCTGAGTACATCCTGGCGGGTGGAGGATTGAGTACCTCGTGGCGTATGCGAGGAAAAATGTTAGAATTCTATGTGGTTCGAAAAGGTGTGTGTTATCTTCTATCCCTTCTCCCTTTCTTACTCCTTTTCTCTGTGTTCCCTTATTTTCTTTTTCTCTTGCAGGTGGTCCATACATGGTGCGCTTTGAAGATGTACTCGGGAAGGATTGGGGAAAAGGGGATCTTCATTATCGGGAAGTAGACTTGGTTGATAAGGTGGCTGCTCCTTTTGCTTTTCGAAACCCCGACGTTGTGGCACGGGTTAAGGAGATTCAAGGATTGGAGAAGAAAATTTCAGGCAAAGGAAAATTGGGTGACACTCCATTGATCGATGCGAAGGTGGAGGGTCTGTCTAAGGAAGATCGCGAAGAGTCTTCAGAGTCAGTTCGTGACAGCAAGGAAGGCATTTTGAGGGAGTCTGCTAGGTTAGCGAGCAAAAGGAAAATGGCTTGGGACACATTGGAAGGTCCGGAGAATCTGTTGGAGACAAGGCTAGTGAGAAGAGTGAGTCCCCGTCATTTGTTGAGGAGTTTGAAGCAGGATGATTTAGGTATTATCACAATCCCAGATGATGATGAGGTAAATGCTGGGAATACGGAGGCCCCACTCGGGCCTGATGATGCTGGAGATGGAGGCGAGCTGGTTGTGGATGATTCAAAAAAGATATCTGGTTCTGGCAACACAGGGGGTTTGGAAGAAAATGTTGGCGGTGAGTTTGACGTGGGAGGTGGTAGTGGGCTTGGCATGGGCGGGGGAGATGAAGTTGGTGCTGGTGGTAGTGGGGGTGCGACTTTGGGCACCCATGTTTGGGCTGACTTTGCGTCCCTACCGTTCATCCCAGATTGGAAGCTTATCAATGGTTCCCGCTTGGCTATGCGGGAAAATGCTATTGATTTTGCACTTCATGCTTTTCCTCCGGCAGCCGAGTCGGAGATGGAAGATTTCTCGCACGACAATTTGGTAAGTGCTCTGAGGTTTGCTTCTACTCAATCTGCTTATTACTTGGCAGCCGCAGCAAAGAGGATCGAGCATTTGTCAACCTCCTCCTCCAGCCAAGAGTCCTTAAAACTTGAGGCCCGTAATGCGTTGGCTGAGAGTGCACGTCTTCATGCCTCAAATGTGGAGTTGGAGGCGCAGATTGCTCGTCTGGAAAGTGCCTCTCGCGAATTCGATCATAAGTACGAGCTTCTAGTTGCGGAGAAGATGTCAGTGGAGGAGCAATTGGCTGGTGTCTAGGAGAAGTTGGACAAAGCTAGCCAGGAGAATGAAGCCTTGAATATCCGTGCTGAGAGTTTTGATGCTGAGTTATGCGAGAAGGAGCGTGCTTTGGAGGAGAAAAATGCAGCTTTGGCAAAGGTGGAGAGTGATCTGAAGTGGCTGGTGGAGGAGGGCATGGTGAGAATAGTTGAGAAGGTGTTTATGATACCAGACTTTGTCCATGGCATCAATCGCATCCGGTGGGCTAGTTATGTGGCTGGTGAGGAGGCGGGCTGGCGCGGCATCCGTTAGGAGCTGAAGATTGGCGGTCCCGACGCTGGGGAGGGGAGTTCGGCCTCCAGCTGTGCCCGGGAAGTTGAAAATGACATGGAAGACTTTGCAACCTTGGATTATGCGGGACTGTTAAGCTTGGGTCAGATTAGGGTGGAGGATCTGAAGGATTTGTTGAAGACGGAGGCGGAGGAGTAAGTTGTTGGGTTATTTTTTTGTTATGTCTATAATTGGTTAACTGTTTGGACAATTTACTTTGCTGTTGATGGTTGGTTTTGGTGGTTTGTGTATGGATATTTGCTTGTATGCCGGGTTGGTTTATCTCTATTGTTTCCTTGTGTTTGCTTGATTGATTCTTTCTATGTATTGCTTTTTGTGTTAAGTTTAGGTGGTGCTCGGCCATTTGCATTAAGTTTGGACTTAATGTGGATGGTGCTCGGCCATTTGTATTAAGTTTGGACTTAATGTGGATGGTTCTCGGCCATTTGTATTAAGTTTGGACTTAATGTGGATGGTGCTCGGCCATTTGTATTAAGTTTGGACTTAATGTGGATGGTGCTCGGCCATTTGTATTAAGTTTGGACTTAATGTGGATGGTGCTCGGCCATTTGTATTAAGTTTGGACTTAATGTGGATGGTGCTCGGCCATTTGTATTAAGTTTGGACTTAATATGGATGGTGCTCGGCCATTTGTATTAAGTTTGGACTTAATGTGGATGGTGCTCGGCCATTTGTATTAAGTTTGGACTTAATGTGGATAGTGCTCGGCTATTTGTATTAAGTTTGGACTTAATGTGGATGGTGCTTGGCCATTTGTTTGTTTCCATTAGGTGGTGGTTGATAATTATAAACATGCATGAGTCGACTTTTGGTTGGGTGATCAATCCAACCAATTTGTCATTTGATTAGTGTAACGTACTGGACATAAGCATCATACATTTTAGGGGCTCTGGAACTCGGTTCCTTGTGAGGCTGACCCATTACAATATTAAAGAAAAGCAAAAAAATTTCTGTTGTCGGGAATTGTGCTGCAAGATGTCTGCTTAAAAGTAGAACCTCCTTAGGTTCTGAATATTCCAAGTCCTTGGTATTAGATTACCATCAAGGGTCTCTAGTATGTACGCGCCATTTCGATGCGCTTCCACCACTTTGTAGGGGCCTTCCCAAGTTGGTCCTAACTTCCCCCTAGGTTGGGCATGACTTACTTCATTCTTCCGAAGTACTAGGTCTCCCACCTTAAACGCTCTCCCTTTCACTCACTTGTTGTAGTATCTTTCGGTGTTGGACTTGTACATTGCTTGCCTAACACTGGCGAGTTTGCGTTTTTCTTCCAGTAGGTCCAGGCTGTGCCTGAGGTCATCCTCCGCTTTTTCAGGAGTAAAAGAAGAGACTCGTAGAGAGGTTATCGAGAGTTCTGGCGGGAGCATGGCTTCCGTCCCGTATACCAAACTGAACGGGGTTTCCTAAGTACTCGTTCGTGGAGTTGTATGATAGGACCAAAGAACACTTGGTAATTCTTCCACCCAATTACCTTTAGCCTTCCCTAACCGTTTTTTGATTCCACTTACGATGGTCCGATTGGTAACTTCTGTTTGACCGTTGGATTGTGGGTGGGCCATAGATGTGAATTGTTGATGGATTTGTTTTTCCTCACACCATCCTCAAAATGTATTCTCGGCAAACTGCAACCCATTGTCGCTAATTAGTACTTGCGGCGTACCAAATCTAGTGAGTATGTTATTCCACATGAATTTGATGACGCTGCGCCCTATTATGGAAGCTAACGGTTCCACCTCCACCCACTTGGTGAAGTAGTCGATTGCAACGATCAAAAATTTTACCCTTCCCGAAGCTTCTGGAAATGGCCCAACAATGTCTATCCCCCACTGAAAGAATGGCCAGGGACTGTTAATGCTCGTCATGGGAGCCGCAGGTAGATTTTGGGTCGGAGTGAAAGTTTGACATTCCGTGCACTTGCGTGCTACTTCAGTTGCATCAAGGTGAACATCCGGCCAGTAGAATCCCATTCGCAGGACTTTGCCCGTTAGTGCTCGAGCTCCTTCATGAGCTCCTGCTAATCCTGAGTGTGTGTCGTCTAAAACCCGTTGTCCCTCTTTCTTGGTTATGCATTTCAGCCAAGGGGCCAATTACCCTTTTTTGTGGAGTGTTCCTTCAATAATTGTAAAGTTGGGGGCTTTAACTCTTACCTTGCGTGCTTCAATCTCGTCTTCTGGTAGTGTTCCGTGCTGAAGGTACTCCAAGTATGGTGTGATCCAAGTTGTTGCTTCTTTTATCGTCTCACAAATTCGTTTTTCTTCAATACTTCTTTCAGGTAAGACTTCAACCAATACCTTCTTGGTTAAGTAGTCAAATGATGTTGACGCCAACTTGCTTAGGGCGTCGGCCCTTCTATTTTCTGATCAGGGGATTTGCTTAATAGAAAAGTTGTCAAAGGATTTTACCAATTTCTGCACTGTGTTCATGTATTTTTGCATTCGCTTATCCTTGGCTTCATATAAACCGTTTACCTGATTCATTACCAGCATTGAGTCACTTAAAGCTGCTATTTGTTTTGCTCCATTTTCTATTGCAAATCGTAATCCTGCCAGCAGGGCTTTATACTCTGCCTCATTATTAGAAGTTCGAAAGTCAAACCTTAGGGCATACGTAATTTCCTCACCCTGGGGGCTTTTTAAGATTAATCCTGCTCCCGACCCTTCCTTTCCGGCAGCCCCATCAGTGAAAAGGGTCCATTCGCATGGCTGTTCCGCAGCAGGAATTGTTTTCACATCTGATGTCCCCAAAGGTGTTTGCTCAGGAATCTCAATGAGAAAGTCTGCTAAAGCTTGTGCCTTGATACCCATTCGCGGTCGATAATCGATGGCGTGTTCACCTAGTTCTATAGCCCATTTAGCTAATCGTCCCGAATTTTCCGGCTTTAAAAGAATTTGCTTAAATGGTTGGCTAGTGAGGACTTTAACGTGAGGTGCTTGGAAATATCGACGAAGACGCCTAGCAGCATGCACGAGTGCCAGCACCAGTTTTTCAAGTATTGGGTAGTTGATCTCCGGTCCTTGAAGTGCCCGACTTATAAAATACACTGGGAGCTGCATGTTGTTCCTTTCCACTACTAGTACTGCTGAGTTTCTGACAGGCCTCATCGGCCGCTGGTGTCCATTTAAACCTTCTTTGTTGACCTCATCTTTCAGTGTGTTGAAAAGTGGTAAAGCTTTCTCTGCTAACTTCGCAATGAATCGTCTCAACGCTGTTAACTTTCCATTTAGTCCTTGCATTTCCTTCAGCGTGACAGGGGATCTGGTTTCAATGGCGTCTTGCACTTTCGCAGGGTTAGGGAGGATGCCCTGATTAGTCACATAGTATCCCAGGAATTGGCCCTCCTCGACGCCAAACACGCATTTTGCCGGATTTAATTTCATTTTCGCACTTTCCACCGTTTAGCGTCTCTTCTATGTCCGTTATCAGTGTAACTTCTTCTGGGCTTTTGATCACCATGTCATCGACATAAAATTTGATATTGCGTCCGATTTGGTTGCGAAACAGTTGGTCAACCGGGCGCTGGTATGTTGCTCCCGCGTTTTTTAGACCGAAGGGCATCTTCTGGTAACAAAATATCCCTCTATCAGTGTAAAATGTCGTCTTTTCTGCATCCTCCTTCCTCATTTGTATCCGGTGATACCCCTTTGTTGAAACCTCTTGTGCTGAAGTGCTCAATTATCCGAAGACCCTCTGTCAAAGGCCCCGAAGTAAAACAACAATAAGAAGAACCCCGAAGTCTGAGGACTCCGAAGGGAGTTTCCTGAAGGATCTGAAAACTTGTTAGCTGTAACACTTTTTGTGTACACGCGTGATAGTACATTACGTGTTGCATGAATCTTGTATCCTATTGGTTAGTACTCTGGTAGGATATTCTCTACAATAAAGTTGTACTATGCGTATCACTGATTATGTATAAATATCAGTGATACCATACCGTGTCTTGTGCGAGATTGTAATCGTCCCAATTGTAAAACCCTAAATCAATCAATCAAGCATTCGGCACAAGTTATCCATATCACTGTGTTCTTTAATTGTTCTTCACTATTCTAAATACTGTGTGATTGCTTAGTACAATACCAACTATTAGAACACTAGTCATTGTTTGTTTATTTAATTGATTGCAACACCCTTTCTACAATTTGAAAGGCAAGTGCCAAGAGAACAGTTGTCTGAGTTCAAGGCAAGAAAAGTCGCATTCCATACAAAGTTCATTCAAGCTCCGGACTATGTATGGAGTGAAAAGAAAATAGTAAAAATCATATCAATCAAGAAAGGAAAGGAGTATGTAGGATTTCAGAACCTCAATTTCTTCGTACTTCGGGGAATAAATGAAGAAGAGTCGAAGTTTACCATAGCTGACTTCCCAATTATGAATCCTTCAGACTTCATATCTCTTCTTGACATTTTAAAATTCTCAGCTGGTAATGAGTGCGAAGATATGGGGGTCTTCGCACTAGCTAAAACTCATATCTCCTCCTTCTTCAGAAAGTATCTTCTAAGAGTAGCCAGGTTTGATATTGTTGTGGTTGGACTCTTCAATCAATCCCTTGCACCCCCACCTATCACCATTGAAAATTTTGATCATCTGAAGGCTGGGCAAATTGTTTACAAGCCCTGGGGTGTAGTATTCAAGGGATTATCTAGTGACAAAGAAACTCTTGTCACTAAATTCTTCGAAATTGACTTCATGGGTCGCTTCCCTTCGGAGTCTATTACTCAAATCCTGGCCCTAGTAAACAACTGTTTCGTGAACAACTGGCAGGAGAAGAAGAAAGTGAGAGAACACCTCAACTGGTGGTTGACAGTGAGGTACACCTTGAAGCAAGCATTCAAGAAACACTACAGGCATCAAATATAAGGTTCGGATGCACTTCACACAAAGGGGGAGATTATTGAAACCTCTTGTGCTGAAGTGCTCAACCATCCGAATACCCTCTGTCAAAGGCCCCGAAGTAAAACAACAATAAGAAGAACCCTGAAGTTTGAGGACTCTGAAGAGAGTTTCCTGAAGGATCCGAAGACTTGTTAACACTTTTTGTGTGCACGCGTGATAGTACATTACGTGTTGCATGAATCTTGTATCCTATTGGTTAGTACTCTGATAGGATATTCTCTGCAATAAAGTTGTACTATGCGTATCGCTGATTATGTATAAATATCAGTGATACCATACCGTGTCTTGTGCGAGATTGTAATCGTCCCAATTGTAAAACCCTAAATCAATCAATCAAGCATTCGGCACAAGTTATCCATATCACTGTGTTGTTTAACTGTTCTTCACTATTCTAAATACTGTGTGATTGCTTAGTACAATACCAACTGTTAGAACACTAGTCATTGTTTGTTTATTTAATCGATTTCAACACCCAACACCCTTGTATGCATCCAGAAAACATTTCCATCTGAATCGTTGGAGCGATTCTACTTTCTGATCTATTTCTGGCAAAGGGTAGCAGTCCTTGGGACAAGTTTTGTTTAAGTTTGTAAAATCTATGCACATCCGCCAGCTGTCATCATGTTTCTTAACCATAACCGGATTAGCAATCCAGTCGGGAAAAATGGCTTCTCTTAGTATTCCTGCAGCAATTAGTTTGGAGACTTCTGTATTAATGGCCATATTGCGTTCGCCTGCCTGGCCTCTCTTTTTCTGCTTAACCGTGTTACTTACTGGTTTAACATTCAAATTCTGCTCTATGATGCTCCTGTCCACGCCTACCATATCTGATGGCTTCCACGCAAATACATGCTTGTATCGTTTTAGCAAAGTGACTACCATCTCTCTTGTAGTTGTAGGTAGTGTGGTACCAATCTGAATTGGTTGCTCAGGGTAATCTTGGTTGATGATCTCTTTGTCACTTGGCTCCTCCCTCCTGGTTTTCTTGGTCGGTCGTATGATGTCTGCCGGTTGCATAATTTGGCAGCAACTCAAGGTTTGGGGGCTGGTGGCCATGACACAAGCTACTCCCCCCGGTGCTTTGAATTTGAGGAGACCATGGACTGTGGATGCTACCGTGCCAAACTTCAAAAGTCCAGGACATCCCAAGATCATATTGTGTTCTGATGGTGCTTTTACAACGACAAACTCCATGAGCACGATTCTGTGGAATTTCTAGTCGAAACTTCTCAAAGTGAAAGGTAAGTGAATGGTTCCAATTGGCCAGATACTATGACCCGTAAATCCTATCAGCCGCCCCCTGGCGGGCTTCTGTTCATCTTTTATGATTTGCAGCAGCATTTTAAAGCAATGTTCGTGAATAATATCAGCAACACTTCCTCCATCCACATATACCCTATGGATTTTAATATCCTTAACATAACCAACGATGACTAAAGGATTGTCCCCCTGCCAGTTCTCGGGTCGTGGATCATTGATGGAAAAACTGAGGTTTAGCGAGCCAACGTTGTTGCATGTAACTTCCTTGCCAAAATGTGTGACCTGTTTCTGGCTTGCTCGGATGGCTAGAATTTCAAGACCTCGACCGCCTGTTTTATCTTCCTTTCGGTTTCTCTTTGTTTTCTTGTCCGCCTCATACTGTTCTCGCAGCCTCCTCGCCATTTCTACTAGATTGCCTTTCAGTTGTTTCTCTTCCATTTCTCTCTTCAGTATGGCACAATCAAGGGTATCGTGAGCTCTACTTTTATGGTACTCGCAGTATCGTTGTTTGCTATCTTGGGTTTTACTCTCGGTAGTTTCTTTTACAGCATAAATGTCTGCGTGCCTATTTCGTGGCTCGTCCTTGAAGAATGGGTTAAATCGTCTTGGGGGTCTACCACCCCTTGAAGGAGGACCGGCGTGATCTGGACTTCGATTATAAGAATTGTAACGATCACTCTTTTTGTAGTGACTATCCGTGGTCGCTTTGAGAGATTGTTGCTTTTCTGCTGTCCCCTCCTCCTGTCTGAAGAACCTTTCTACTCGCTCCTTCAACTCGTGCCTGGTTTGTGGAGGTTTGCCTAAAAATTTTCTAGATAGAGGTCCTGGTAATAAACCCCAGGTGAATGCGCCCGTCACCATTCGGTCATCCTGCCCGGCACGTCCAGTGTAGCTCATGATAGCATGGTTGTCACCCTTGATTCGCCTTCATGCTGCTTACAACCCATGATAGCATGGTTGTCGCCCCTATACTTCTGTAATTGCATAAAATTTGTAAGGAATAACTGTTTCAGCTGTTCGAAATTGTATATGCTGTTAGGCGCTAGCTTTTGAACCATGCACCCGCGTTTCCATCTAACGTCGTCGGAAAAAACGTGCACCAAAAACGTTGGTCTAACTTCAACGAAGTCATGTGCCACTCGTATGTATCGATGTGGCTGTCGGGGCATGTTGTTCCATTGTAGACCTTCAACGTAGGAAGCTTGGCGGTGCTCGGGATCTCGTAATCCAAGAGCTCTTTTACAAAGGGGGAGCGGTAGGTTGTTATTGTAGGAATTAGATTCGATATTGGCGGCTGGAATGATGGGTGGAACGGCATGAATGGATATTGTGGCGTCATGTAAGGTGGTGTGATTATCGGAGGAGTAGGATAACTGTTTACATAAAAGGGGGTCGTGCCGAACTGGGTTGGAGGAGGGGGAGCACTTACAAACAGGTTTTGAGGAATGGTGGGTAATGGAGAAGGAGTTGATGGTATTCCAGTGATGAAAGGCATCGGAAGCGTTGGAGCGATGCTTGGTGGAATGGAGGTGTTCATCGAGGTTCCCACCATCGTAGGGGCAACAAACAGAGGTGTAAACAGTGGTTGCGTTACTGACGGTCCTGCGTGGTGTAAAGGATTCAGGTATGCCAATGGCGGTATGAGTAGAGTTGGTATTGGCGGTTGCCATGGTGATATAGTGGTCATTGCCGCCGCCGGTGCGACTGTGTGGTGTGCAGTCGCCGGGGTTTGAGGCATAGCAGCATCTAGGGAGGTCATAGATCGTATTGGGCTTTGCTGGGCGTCACCTTGCCGATCATCTGATGGCTTCGCCATTCAGGATTATGAGAGCGTAGTTATTGCGTTGTCGCACAAGCGGATGGCGCCAATGATGCAAACTAGTCTTTCGATGGTGTCTTCGGAATGGCAAGGCATCAGACCTGAGTTCACAACAGAGAATAGGTCGGTCGCACTCCGGGAGGCGGTCTCGGGAGGGCGCTCTAACGATTAAGTCGGTACGGTGATAAGAGAGAACGAGTAATGGATCGTGAATGAGTATAAGTGAGGGTGACTATGATGATCTTACCAGGGGTATGATCATCATATACCTTTTGTGGGGACCGCCTGTCAGCTTTGTCAGTGGATCTTTTCCTCATTGGGCGATCGTCTGAGATCGCCTATGATTGGTGCATTCAACTGATCAGGTAGTGTCCCGTGGACCACCTGAGTCGTTTGTGGCTTAACAGGTCACGCGATGAATGTTACAAGGTACTGTGTCGTCCTGGCATTGGCACATGTGGGTGTCAATCGTCCAGGACTGTCGAGTGAGATGACGTCCAGCCAGACGGGTCGCATGGTCCCTGGCGGCTGGCTGGTTGTCTAGAAGATTACAAGAAAGCCTGTTGGTACGCTGGTGGGCAGCTATGTGTATTCGCATGATACACTATATATATATATATATATATATATATATATATATATATATATATATATATATATATATATATATATATATATATATATATATATATATATATATATATATATATATATATATAGACACACACACACACACACACACACACACACACACACACACACACACACACACACACACATATATATATATATATATATATATATATATATATATATATATATATATATATATATATATATATATATATATATATATATATATATATATATATATATATGGGGTCGAGATCGAGAGATAAACTAAGATCTACTTTGGAATTTTTTTTAAAACAATACTTTTTAAACAAATTTACACCCAAATTTTTTATTATATGCGACAAACACATTTAAATAATCAATTTTTCATATTAATATGAATATGCATATGCATAAGTATATTCATATGCATGTACATATATGCATATAATATGATGATATTAGGTCCATCGGCTGACCCGAATAGCATGACAACGCGACTTGACGGCCGCTGGACGGCTCTACTTGACAGCACGGCGTGGCTGCCAGCCTTGCTCGGCAGCACGGCGTGACAACCCGCCAGCCAGCCAATGACATTGCTTGGCTGGATTCCCTGGCAGCCTTGCTTGACAACACTGCTAGCTGGGCCTGAATTGGGCTGGCCCAAGGCCTGACCTAATTGCCCACTATAAATAGAACAATAAGGGAACCCTAGTTCCCTAAGTCATTAGCCTCCACTCTCCACCACCCTCTACACGTCTACACCACGATGGTTCTCTCCGGCGAGGAGAAACCATCTTATCTCGCATATCGAACTAACTTGATCGTCGGAGCCTGCTCCCGGGGCACACGCCCTGGGACGGTTCTAACGATTATCTTCTCTAATTGTGACTAGGATCCAAGTCGGGACCTCGCTAACGGCACCAACATCAAGACCTCCGATCCAGATTCATCCTCAAGACCCGATGCCAATTCCGATGTCGCATCATTCGCGCCATCCGTGGGACACGAACAAAACAGTCATTGTTGCCCAAGGTTCAATCTCACCTGAACGATCTCCACAGATCTGTTCTTCGTACCTTTGCTTTCTTCATAAAGCTCCAGATCTGTTGTTTGGGAAGTTTCATATCGTCAGCGATTTTACAGAACTGTTCGCCAAAGGTTTTATCTCCTAAAAAACCCTCACCCTGATATATATTTCGTAACTTGATCTTCCTCATACGGTCATACCCCGCCCCGGATGTAGCTGTAAAAGTTTTCTATTGCTTTGAGTACCGCAAAGAATTTGTTTCTCTCCATAAAAGTAAAAATGGAATCCATCTTAAAACTGAAAGCAATGGTTCGCGAATATTCAACAAAAAAGGAAAAGGGTTCAGAACACATGCAGTTCGATGTTTATACAAATCGAAATCTGGGACATCGAGACGCTCGTTTACAGAATTCGATAACCTGGTTTCTTGATTGAATCTTAGATCGATTGCCCTGAAAATCGTATCTATCCCCAAACAAAAAAAAACGAAGCCCACTTTGATAAGGTGAAATAGTGATTCGCAAATTTCCTATAAAAAGGGGGAAAGGGGTTCGATCATCGCAATGTATATTGATTTTCTTGCTTCAAGAGCTCTATCAAGGGCGGATTTGGACTTCAAGCCTGTACCCATCGGCGGATTTGGACCAAGCAAGATAACAAATCAAAATCATCTCCTGAACAGCTCCTTCCTGCTCAGATGCGTTGATTTCGACTAAGAAAGACAAGCATGTGTCTCGATCTCACCTACTCTCGTCGCCGCTAACAGTGATATACCCACCTAAAACTGGATTTCGCAAGGCTCACAGTTACCATTCATATCCAACGAGCGTAAACCGAAAGCATACTTGAACAACTGCGAAGTCATGGGCGTTTGATTTCGAGGATTGCAACTGTCGATCTTGACTGAAAACGGAGATAGACCTATTGCTCTCGGTCCTTCATCTGCTGCCTAACGCCAATTCCTTCCCTAATGTGCCATCGCTCCTAAACCCATCACCAAATCACAGTGTCTACAACAAAAACCTAGACCCCCTGTGGTTAAAGTTAAAGAATATTAGTTACATGTGCTTACAAAGACCGGAACAATTGGATTTTAGTTGTTTGGTCAGACGATTTTGGGTCCATCCGGTTACAAAAGGGCTGAGAAAGAGGGGAGAAGAGTTGTGCACTTAAGGTGCTCGCTGAAATGCTTATGAGAAAACTTATGCCTACAATGGTTTTGCAAGTTGTGTTCTAATCTTCATTAGCAGAATTTATCACCAAATATTATTTGACCCCATCTGATTCAAGAAATATTGGAGTGACATCAGAGATTCAACATAACTGAGTTTACCAATAATCCCAATTATCCTCTTCATTTTCACTCGGTGGATAACTTCTGCCACCACAACAAGAGCATCTCGCCACCTTAGCGACTCAAACTGCCTCTTCCAACGAATATAACAGAAACGAGTTTTATATGATATCCACCCCTTGTCAACGTCTTCATTCAACCTTAGGGCAATGCGCATGACCTCAACAGTTGATCCATAGGCAACTTCACTTTGTCGATTAAGGAATTGGGGAGAGCAACATGTTTTTACATGAACGATACCTTGTGGTTTAATGGAGTTCACACCCATTATAATTCCCTTGGCAGTGGCATCGGGGTGTGGGCCTCATTATTGCAGGAAAATGAAGTCATATCTTCATTAAAAATTAAAATTGATCCTTCCGACCCTCGCTTTGAAGCAAACTCAAAACCACTTGTACCCAACGAGTAATAGACAGAAACACAAAAAGGTTGCAATGATTCGTTACCAAACCGAAAGGACTCAACACCCCGCCACACCAACAACTTTCTTTTTTTTTTCCCGAAAACCAATAAGAAAGGAGTAATAGCTATGGTGGCGATGCTGATAATGATAAAGATCGGCCAATCAATTCAATAAATCAGGATTATACAGACTGGTCCAAGTATTGATATCCCAAAACCGCTGTCAAAATCACACTATGTGACTTATTTCCTGCAATCAACAATCTGCCGAATTTATGACCAATATCCCCTGAAAATGTGTTAGCGCTACCATTTATCATCTAAAATGCTGATACTTGAATAGATATGTACAACCTTCTTCTCTATCTTCACAATGACCAAGAAAACTACCAGCTTATCCAAACACTATAACGACTACAAAGAGGATGTTGGGTTTGTGTTTGGAGTGAATAGACATAAGCATCATTGCATTTCAAATACACATAAAAGATGGCAATTTCAGTAAGGGGATCGACTAAAGGGAGGTAGATATGACAAGTGCACTGCAAGTACTCGACAAAATGCTTGAAATAATATTTTTGTAAGCACGAAACCCATCATTTCCAACATCATGTGCAGCTTCAAAAATATTACACTCCTGGCAACTACGTTGGTTTTCGAATAATAAAAGGAAATATTATCTTCAACCTGCGCTTGCTAGCACTACACTCATGAAATGGTGCACTCCCATCCGGCTTGGTTGTGTCATCGGGCTGTGAATGTGTTACATACACCGACGTCTAACAAGCTGGATACAAACAAAGTTTCCAGATGATATTGAGCAACCGATGGCGGTGCGTACAAATAAAACTGCTCAAATTTCAAGTTCATATCGTGCAAGGTACAGTTCTTAAACTCACACTTACAATTCTCTACTTGATCCATCAGGCATTTAGTACAAATGATGCACAGTACAACACATAAAGCAAGAGATACATGCACTTTGCCATACTCTTATGTATATGTATATGCATAAAAAAAAAATTACCCACGTTTTTCTAAACACGGTAAGCCAAAGATTACTTCAGATTTTCCAAAACAGTCCAGTGCCACTCTGTCATCATGCCTTACGTCGCTTCTCTATGCAACAAATGAAACTATTTTGCATACTACTATATGTCAAAAATCAATTTCAATCAACCGACATGTGTAATTTCCATGTATTAGAAGTTCTCTATAATAATAAAAATCAGGAACATACAATCAGTTAACGCTCCATAACCTAGTGGATACGAACAAGCGAAATATTCAAACTAAATCACTCTGGACGTAGGATAGGTCTGTCGATACACGAATGCTAATAAATGTTTTTATTTTCAAAAGAAAGGGGGAAAGAAGAGATACCACATAGTCTGACTTGTGAAAATCACGTGTACATTTTAGCAATTTAATCACGGGATAGGATCTCAATTTGGCTAACTCGTGACAACATACAAGTATAAGAACTACATACAAATATATTTTGATGTTTATAATTCATTCTTTATTCTTTGTATATGGTACAAGCCTCAAAAACTTACTCACATGTTGCTCGTTTTGACATGTACAAATGAATGAGGCATAAACACGTATGAGGCAACTCAGGCACAACCCTGCAATAAGAGATCACTCTCATTTCAACACGACAAACAAGTTGACACGTGCGACAAGGAGGTGAACCCCTTATAAATTTGAGACAAAATGACGTTATGCTATCCTATTTTCCTTACTTTGATGACTCATATCTAAAAACATTGTCCAATTATCGTTGACAATCTTCAAATGATTTTACATCTCATTTACGAATATATTTGTTTACAATATACACGTACCACAACAATTGATACTTACTTTTATCGTTTTGCTATGACATGTACAAACGAACGAGGCAAAAATGTACAACTACAACCACAACATAAACAATGGGACTTCGTTAGCATCGCACAACCCGATTCCCTTTACCGCATGACATGTGTGTCATCATTGTTCCAAAAATGGGGGGAGTATAAGGGCTGACATAGCACATTTATATTGAAGAAGTATTTATTGGTGGAAACTTACAAGACATGTTAAGATTATACGGAATAACGTTCTCCTAAAATTCGACTCATTACTAAGGAGGGAAGAATCAAATAGCAGCCCTGCTCCTCAGCTGCCGCCAGCAACCCTGCTGCCCAGCTCATGCCAGCAGCACCGCTGCCCTCGACTCAGCTCTTACCAGCAACACTGTTGTACTGCTCCCGCCAGCAGCCGTGCTGCTCAGTTCCTGCCAACAGCCCTGCTGCCCAACTCATCCCAGCTGCCCAGCCCATGCCAGCCGTCCGCTGCCCAACTATTTCCAGCAGCACTGTCGCGCTGCCCAGCTCTCACCAGCAGCTCCGCCGCCAAGCTCTCGCGAAAGGCCTTACTGCAACCTCGACACATAACCTTACCATTACATTAATAATCTGTTGCTAACACGTAGTAGACGAAACTCTTTGTGTTACAATTTGTATTATGTACACGTCGATATAGCTAGCCACCTAGGCACCGGTTCCATTATATATATCTTTGCTCGGACTGATCACCCGAGATAGGCACATAAATCACTGGCTACTAAGCCCGATTCTAACTAGGCCCGAGAGCCACGCAAAGGTCCGACTACCTAACACGGCCCGAGTGCCACGCAAAGGTCCGAGTACCTAACACGGCCCGAGTGCCACGCAAAGGTCCGAGTACCTAACACGGCCCGAGTGCCACGCAAAGGTCCGAGTACCTAACACGGCCCGAGTGCCACGCAAAGGTCCGAGTACCTAACACGGCCCGAATGCCACGCAAAGGTCCTAGTACCTAACACGGCCCGAGTGCCACGCAAAGGTCCGAGTACCTAACACGGCCCGAGTGCCACGCAAAGGTCCGAGTGCCTAACACGGCCCGAGTGCCACGCAAAGGTCCGAGTACCTAACAAGGCCCGAGAGCCACACAAAGGTCCCAGCACCTGATAACGCCCAAGTCAAGCAAGGTTTAAAAGGTTCATAATCTTTGCCTTGACTTGCTGGCTGTTAAGCCCAATTCAAATAAGGTTTAAAAGGCTCATAACCTTTGCCTTGGATTGCCGGCTACTAAGCTTGATTCCACCACAAGTGATCGTTGGATGGAATAAACCTAGCTACTGCACATCATGAATCACACATCACAAGTCTAAGCCATGCTTAGCACCATACATTCGATGCGTTCTTCTACATTTATCGATAAAGGCAATTTACACAGTTTCTCTCTTTACTCCGACGATCAACAAAGCATTTTCTCACTTTACGTCTTATCGCAACAAGGATAATCGCCCTAGCAGTTGTGCTGCACATTTTCTGGATAGCAGCCATGCTGCTCATTATCTATTAGTAGCACTGCTGCTCATTATCTTGTCAGCAGCCTTGCTGCACATTTTCTGGATAGCAACCACGTTTCTCATTATCATGTCAGCAACCTCGCTGCACATTATCTGGACAGCAGCCATGCTGCTTATTATCCTGAGAGTCGCCTCGTGGCTCATATTCTTGTCAGCAGTCCTGCTGCATATTATCTTGACTGAGACCCCGACATGTATATTCGTCACGACAACTTTTCCCTATTCGCTTTAGTCTGACCTGGCTACCTATTAGCTACCCACATCAGACTGGGGGGAAATCGGTATAGTATAGTTTGTAAAGCACTATGAAGACGTTTATTGGTGGCATTCCACCAAGGTACAACGGGGATATTACGACATTCTTTCTGCATAATTACATTAGCAACTTTGATCACACAACCGTCTTATTGCATTATCATGCAACGGCTTCGCTTTGTGATCGCCACATCAGCCTCGCTGCGTAATCTTAATCTCATAGCGCAAGAAGAGATCACCAAGCCAACCCCGCGTCGCGTAGATCCAACTCTACCGTTGGATCCGCTAACATACTAAGATTCCCGTAGGCGAGGTTTGGTTGTTCCTCTTATATTTTCGGCACGTCTGATATATCTAGTCCAATGCGATTGTCAGCAAACCAATCACATCGGACTGGGGGGACTTGATAGCGTATGACTTATATAGCTGTATCCAGTCCAATGCGATTGTCAACAAACCAATCACATCAGACTGGGGGGACTTGATGATATTAGGTCCATCGGCTGACCCGAATAGCATGACAACGCGACTTGACGGCCGCTGGACGGCTCTACTTGACAGCACGGCGTGGCTGCCAGCCCTGCTCGGCAGCACGGCATGACAACCCGCCAGCCAGCCAACGGCATTGCTTGGCTGGATTCCCTGGCAGCCTTGCTTGACAACACTGCTAGCTGGGCCTGAATTGGGCTGGCCCAAGGCCTGACCTAATTGCCTACTATAAATAGAACAATAAGGGAACCCTAGTTCCCTAAGTCATCAGCCTCCACTCTCCACCACCCTCTACACGTCTACACCACGATGGTTCTCTCCGGCGAGGAGAAACCATCTTATCTCGCATATCTAACTAACTTGATCGTCGGAGCCTGCTCCCGGGGCACACGCCCTGGGACGGTTCTAACGATTATCTTCTCTGATTGTGACTAGGATCCAAGTCGGGACCTCGCTAACGGCACCAACATCAAGACCTCCGATCCAGATTCATCCTCAAGACCCGATGCCAGATCCGATGTCGCATCATGTAGAAAAAAAGATTATAGAAAGGGTTATTAGTATTTATGCTTGTGTGTCTAAATATCATAAAGATGATAACGTACGTACGTACGTATACGTACGTACGTTTGTGTGTGTGTTTATGTTTGTGTGTGTAAAATAATAAAACAACATGCTAAATTTAAAATTCTCCATAAAAAAAAAGAAAAACAAAGAGAAAATGTGTTTTGTCTCGGTCAATTCATACATGTTAGTTGTGTTGAACACGAAATGAAAAATATAATTTAAAAATTTTTGGCGTATTATTTGTTATTTCAGATCTAGTATTTAATGTTATATTAAGTTAATGCTTACTTAAATCCCTATATATACATGTTAGTTTTTCACTTATTTCAAGTCATTTGTAGAACATTCAAATTAATATATATGACGGTTGTTAAGCCTTCTGTTTTTGTGGTCTTGTTTTTCTTAGTTTGCACAACTGAGATTGTTTTTGGTAATCAACTTGATCGATTGGAGAAGACACCCCTTAGTGATGATGTTGTAATATGTTTGGCGAAGAAACTTGTTGAGCAGGCCATGACTGGCTTAAAAGACTCCAAAACGTTGTTAAAGGCTGTGAAGGGGCTACCTGATGACATGGATGGAGAAAGGCCTGGAGATGAATATACTAGTAGGTGTGATAACACACCGTGAGATGGAGTTTGACATAGGCCTGAAGAAGGCGACGATAGTGGTGGAATATAATAACCTTGAAACATAATTTCATGTTTTAGAATAAAATGAGATAAAGTAGATTTCGAACCCAATCTACCTGCTTGTTATTAAACATGTCATTTGAGATTATATCAAATATGCATGTCTTATATCTCCTTTATTATATATATATATATATATATATATATATATATATATATATATATATATATATATATATATATATATATATATATATATATATATATATATATATATATAATAAAGGAGATATAAGACATGCATATTTGATATAATCTCAAATATATATATATATATATATATATATATATATATATATATATATATATATATATATATATATAGTGTTAGTATTAAATACATTTGGTAATTATTGTATGATTGTGAGACCAATTTTAGGCCATTGGATTGAAAAAACATGTGGCTTTGATGATAGTGGCAATTCTGTAAATAAAATGAAAAACTATTTAATTCACTGATTAAAAACGGGGGAATAAGGGTATAAAGGACAATTAGTTGTGCCTATAAATTAGGAATGAATTTTTTTTTTGAACCAGCGAATAGATATAGTTTCACCTGAGGGTAATCAGCCCCGCAACCTAGGGCGATTGGCGATTACCTAAGGCGCAAAGGCCTTTCCCCTCCACCTAATTCGCCTTCCAGGAAAATCCCCCACATGGGGTTAGTCGGAGTCGAACTCCAGACCTCCCACCACATGGGTATATAACCCGGGTGCATCCACCCAGCTAGGCTGGGCTTCACTTGCAAATTAGGAATGAATTATGTTAAAAACAAAAAGGCTACGATCAGTTACGACAATCAGTTACGTAAAAAAAACAACATTACAATTATCTTCTTCTTTGGAAAAACAAATCAGTCACGTAAGAGTACATCGATGAAGGAGCACAATGATTCTTGTTGAAGTAAAGATGTATTCTCGGAGAATGAACGTGTAAAACAAGAAGTAAAGATGCATTCTCGGAGAATGACATGTAAAATTCATTTTTGAAAAATTGTTTTCTGGGTTAGGAGTTTTGCAACATTGTTCGTGAGTGAATTATAAGCATTTTTGCATAAGTATTCTCAGAGAATGGTATGCTGGTAAAGAATCTGTAAAGAAAAAAGGAAACTGGGAAAAGAAGAATACTGCATTCTTAGAGAATGTGTTGTGTTATATAACAAAAGGAAGAATATTGCATTCCTAGAGAATGTGCTGTGTTATATAACAAAAAGAAGAATACTACATTCTTAGAGAATGTGTGTGTTATAACAAGAAAATAACAAACCTGCATCCTTTCTCAAATAATACCCTCACATTCTCAAAGAATACACTTTATTTTACTTTATTTTGTCATAACATTCTCAAAGAATACCATCACATTCTCAAAAATACACTTTATACACTCACATTCTTAAAGAATACACTTTATCCCCTTGGTGTCTTCCCGTTTTTCACCGCCCTACCCATCTCGTTGCCACCATAGTCGCACCATCATCACTGTTATCTCTCGTCAGCTATCATGAAATCGCACCTCTATGTTTGTATCTCTCTATTTCCCTCCATCTCTCCCTTCCTCACACACAAACACATACTTTCTCGCTCTCTCAATCTCACTTGACCTATAGTGAGAGCCTCTGCTCTTCTCCATTAATGACGAAATCAGAGCTACGATCGACCACAGAGGCTGAGTATTGAGAACAAATTTCCTCCGAAAAGCCCAAACGCTCCTCCAAGCTCCGTCTCTAAAAACAGACCGTTGAAAATTGATGGAAAAACTAGGGTTTCGATGCTTATGCTACCGAAAACGCCTGA